>OW443298.2:25373449-26010201 GCA_937001585.2 Brachylomia viminalis | reverse complement strand
ACAAGTCATTCTAAAATTAGATGCTTTCGGCTCCTTCGCTTCCTTCGACTATGGCAAGTGTGCGTTTACCTTAATAGGAATAATATCAATCAAACATTCTCACGGCATTTGTTGGCATTGCTGTCTGACCAATATGACCAATGTTTACTGCACATCATTCAACGCTGCATTTGTTCTCAAGTGGATGGTCAATCAAGTAAGCAATAGGGCGATGGACGTGTGTTGACGTTGATCGACCAACATTTAGACTGAACAAAGATTGGTTATCCAAGACGCGATGTGCGATCACGATGTAAGTAACCGGCTTAGTATGTTTTGAACCTCCAAAGAAGGTGGTTGTTTTTCCGTCGCGAAATTTTCTTACGATTTATCGTATTTTTACGACTTGTTGAAAATTGTTTTCGAAATGTAACGCGTTAACATTGTTACAGATTGATTTGTGTTCAGTTTTATGTGAAAATGATTGAAAGGATCGGTAATGTGGTGAATTGTTTCATAATTATTATTGTTTTCAACAAAAAATGCGGAAATTACTAGTTATGAATACAATGTTTAGATAGATAGATATCAAAGGAGAATCCTTTTATTTGGCAACCTGTTTAAATATTTCGATAAGATGTGGGTAGCTAGGCCTACAATGGGCATGGTACTTAAACTTAACCATCAGGAAAACTTTGATAATCATTTCCTTTCTTCTTTTATTTGTCGATGGTTGTGGTCATCTTAGCTTAACGTTTCTGGTTTAGAGTTGCATAACAATATTCTAGTAGCGTGATTTTTAAAGTGTGTAGGTAGCCATAGAGATGTTATAAATGACTTTCATACAATATCAACAAGAATTCGCAATGACGTAGGAAGTTGATTTGTCTCAATAAAAACTGTTGCAGGCAAATTTAAATGGTCCGTAATACTCTTAAGTATTTTTATTATGTCACGTACGACATAAATATCTGCAACTCTCATATATGTATACAATAGGTACCTATCACTCGTTTTGTTTTCCTTTTGTCATTATAGATTGGTCCTTAAGAAAATGTCGTGAGGAAAGATTTGAGGCTGAATATAGATGGCTATAAAAGTACCTAGAGGAAGACCAAAGAAATGATAGAAGATTGATAGACTGTGTGAATGATGATATGGCTAGAAAAGGGATTATTACTGAGATAACAACTAAAAGAGAAGTAGGAAAGAAGAAGCCATCTTGCGCCGATCACAATTAAATAGGTATTTCGTAGATCGTCCGTAGATTCTCCACGATTCATTTGGTTATTTCATTCGTTACAATTTTACAAGTGGCATTTGTTTAATATATCTTATTGAAAGCAGTGTCTAAAGTATGTTCGTAACCAGTACACTTATAACCACTTCACGAATTCAAATCGTTCTATTGTTACTCCCCAAGGACTTGATACGGTCCGCATTCGTTTTCCTAAATGCTTTGAGAAAACATAATATGTTGTGTGATAAATTATTGTTTATTGTGTAGTCGGCAGTTTTTAACTCATGATATTGTTTTAATGCGGATGGCAAAGTGGTAGGTTATTGCCGCGCGATATTTGCAATCACAAACGCATCGCAGGTTATTTATTTTCCACGCTAGAGAGAAAGTTGAAATAACTCATGTGCCTGTAATCACATCGACAAGCCTGTAACAGCGTCCTGGCTGCTCCTGCTTCGGAAGCAGCCAGGATGCTGTACAGGCTCGTAAACATTGCGATTAACAAATCACAGAGGTAGTGATAAATAATGTGTAGTTGTCTAGTAGTAGGTATGTAAAGTCTATAAGTAACCATGAGGGTGGCATAATCTGTCTAGATTAAAACCCTATTTATATCAATAAAGAAAAAGAAAACACAAGCAATTACATAGCAAATGCTGCTTACAGGCAGATATAGGTACCTACGGAGGTATAGGTATGGTGGTACATACAGGGTGGATTTTTGAGATGGAGCATTATCCTTATAAGAAACAGGATCGATTGGTATTAAAAAAAGTTTTTGTGAAAATGGCCCATTTTCTTGCTGACTGTACCTATTTGTTTTTCAAATTCTGTATAAGATCTACATTTTTCAAGAGAATAAGGATCAGTCTCCTAATATCGTTTTTCTGTTAACTACAACGATAAAAAAACTTAAAAATCCACCCTGTTTAGGTACCTATGTGAAGTAGGTATGGTGGTATAGAATGATTGTTTATGAGCATGCTCTATAATTCCCGTATTAAAGAGTTGAATTACTCCTTCAAAAGGGCGCGTCGCGAATCGCACGCGACACAAAGGCACCGCGTATTGCGCAACGAGCGGTGCCTTTGTCGCGCGTGCAATTCGCGTCGCGTGTCACGCCGGTTTGAAGCAGCCTTAACTGTGTTAAATACCTAGGATTGTAGCAGGTTAGTAATCTGTAACATTAAGTATCACAATAGAGTTTTAAAACCATCATACCTAGATAATTACACAATCCGCTTAGATAGTTATTGCTCATTCTAGTTCAACAACATTGTTTAAGTAAGTAAGTTAAGCCTGGGTTTATACTGAAACACGTCAGATTAACAATGTTTAACTTTTCCACAAATTGACAGTCACTTTATAGCTAAGAAAAAAATCTTTCAGTGTGTTTTACTTTGATTTTCATTGCGATTATAAAAGAAAGAAAATATAACAGATTGTTGATCCGTTTTTCTTTTACTCTCTGTTTGCTCTCACAGTGTACGTGATAATAGGTTGATACCTTTTTATAGTTTCGAAATCGGAATACCTATGGGCTGTGTTCCTAGTACGTATACCTAAGAAGTATCCACTTTAGCGTGTTGCTTCATAAATCCTGAATCTTCATGATCGCCTATTATTAGTAATTTATCATTGGTATTTATCGGTTCATTTTATGATATGTAATGTAAATAGCAAGGAAGTGATCCAGCATCGGCCTTGTACGAGTACTTCTATAATAACATTATTATGGTATTAATGAAATACTCGGTCCTATGTACCTACTAACTATTAAATTATGCCCCGTTGGTCTCGTGGTCGCAAGCGCGACTGCTGAGCGTGGGGTCCTGGATTCGATTCCCAGGTCGGGCAAAGTGTTATTGTTTTATTTTATTTGGAATATCTCAGTAACAGCTCGGAGTTTGTGAGTCGGCGGTGTGATGCCTCCGTGCCATGCTATAAGACTCAGGGAAGAGAGAGTACTATGTCTGCGCACACACTCGCGCAATATAATATCTCCCGCGTCGATGGCTAGTCTCCGCTGAGATTGACCGCCATGACCGAAATTCGGTCTGGAGAACTATTAGGTATTAAATTATGAGAAAACAAAATTGCGAATTCCATAACTGAAATAATAATTCACTTCTGACTTTCCACCTTTCTGTACTCAGGAAATGTCCAGCAGACAAATAGCAGACTACGACGGCTGTCCTCAAAGCTCTGTAGCATGGAGTCATGGAAGAGAAGGTTGCCCGTGACAATATGGCTGCCGAAGTATAGCTTTGAGTTCCTACTGCGAGATGCCATTGCTGGTGAGATACACTTTCTAATCTCTATGGAATCCTGGTACGAACGGTACCCAAGGTTTTAGTGTATCAGTTCATCCATCGATGACACAAGGTTCACCTGCATCGTTGTCATTCGTGGTGCCCTGTGTGTACTGTGTTGCCTATGTGATCCTGGTATACCAATTCACTGTCAAGTAAAGGCCACGTAAGCTCTGTTGCCTGAAGACTTGACTACCGCGTAGGTCATGCTACGATGACATTGCGAGTGGGATAACCTTCTAATGTTTATTCATTTCATCCTGGTAGCTTCAATAGGATCTCGTTAAATGGATCATAAAACTGCATAGTTCGTTGTAGGCCCCAATCGAGGCCTGACCTTCGTTAATATTTCTGCAAGTTGCCGCTGCGACAGCGTTGCACCGCCTTGCGCCTATTAGATCCTGGTAAGCTTTAGGTTTCATTACTCCCCTTTTTGAGGGGTTTAAGTAAATCATCGGTGTGTTTTAATAGCATCCAATAACTGGCCACTAGTACCCACGACTGCTACTAAGAATTTTCTAAAAACTTTGTAAAACTTGGCATTGTTCACCCGGATGCGTGCTAATCTAATCACCGTGTTTTGTTTAGCATACATTATTTGTACAGAGAAATTGTTATTCAGTGTCAGTGGACGTCCTGAGCTGATTAGTATGAAGATGTGTTCTAAATAGGTACCTATAGCAGAAACCAGACGGAAGATTTTGGACAAGGACATACAAGGAGTACATTAACACAGTACCAGGTCTTACCTTATATGAATTACCTGAATGCTCAAATTCGTTCGCCTGACCGACAAATAAACCGGTTCAGTGATGTGATGACATAACGTTCGATAACCTGCTGTAATGTTTCCGTTTTTGTAATTCCAGCCGCGTTTTTGCAGTCGCTTCGTTTGTGTATCCGATAATTGAAGTTAGTTTTACATAAAAGAAAGAAAGAATAAAATATTTGACCCAGATTAAGGCAGGATAGTTTTTGTTTTTTTTTCTGTCTGGCGCATTTTTACAGAATGCTATTTTAGAGGTATGAGGAACAGGGTCTAAAGTTCACTCATACCCATAGTAAAAGGAGGATCCTCCGACCAGACGGGTGTCGTGTCTGGTGGCCAACTGCCCGACGATTGATGTCGGGACGTTGTATATATGATAGTTGCGCGGTAAACTCTTACTAGGTTGTCAAGTTAATTAATTTAACAGAAACACCACATTTTGTCCGATCTGGGAATCGGACAGTACCAATACCTTAAAAAAAAATCGTGTTCATCCTGATGTGCACCAGAGTCACAGAAGTTCAAACTACACTGTTTTCGACAAGTGAGAAATAATCAACACTTTACGTCGTTATATGCCAACTAATAACCGCAATATCCTGTGTGTTTAGAATTTTAATTGTCTCTTTATGATGTTAAACCTTAACTACGTAAACATACCGTCGTTGTATACTGAGCACGTCTGCGTTTGTTAGATAATCTCTGAATAAAGTAGATGTTATCTTATCTTCCCACGGAATTGTGGAAACAGAGTGTCTAGGACTGATTTAAATCCGGCTCTTTAGATAAATTAAGTCTGGTGTGAAGCGGATCTGAGGATGTAGGAACATCTTTATTATTGGCACTCAAGGTCATGTGCCTATGTAGGCCGGTGGTCATGTTTTGACTCAATGACCTGTGATTCATGGTTCTTGAGTTAAATAGGGACATCGGCCTTAAGGTAACTATGAGGATTGACATCTGAAGGACTAAAACTCTTCTGCAAAACCTGATGAAGACTGTTATATAGATTTGCCGCCAAAACTCGTTTTAACTACAGTCAATTTGCGAGTGATTGTCTAACGTGTGGGACCCACCAGGGGGTCGCCAAGCCTCTGTAAGGGGGTCGCCGTTGCTGTAAAATATAAAGCTCATAAATAAAAAACCACATTCGTCCAAAATGTTATATTTATTAAGAAAAAGATAATTAAAGGATTAGGGTAACACAAATCAACAAATACCTACAAGTCACATAAATCAAGGAACAGGTGCACTCTTTCACTTTAATTTGATGGTTGCGCTTGTTTCTTGTTAACCAATCCTTCCCATCGCGGATCCGTTTTTGGTACACAGGATTAAATCGTTTTCAAAATTTTGACGATTTCTCCGTTTGCCTTTTATTTGAGCCATCGTTAAACGTTAGCTCGCACAAGTAGGTGGTTCCAAATGGAATCAAACACAGGTATCCATATAATACAGGTCTGTTTAACCAAAAGGGACACACTTGAATTCCAAGTTAGAAACAGCGGAAAGTAGGGGGTCGTGAAATATTTTTCCATAAGTACTTAGGGGGTCGAGGAAAATCAAAAAGTATCATGAAAAATGTTGAAAAACACTGGTTTAAAATAACATTTACCAAATAGATATGAAGAAGACCAATATTGGAATTACCTTGGAGGTACCTACTATTGACTCGCTAAATGATATGTGGAATGCGTTAAAAAACACAAAGATTGTGCTTCCGGAACTAAACTTATCTAATGAACACAGATTACTAGATGAACAGATAACCGCACAAAAGGGACAAGAGAGCCTACCTAACGACCTAAGTGTCCACGACATTGGCAACTACGCTATACGCACTTTGCTGGTGGGAGGAATCGTCGCCGCTATAATAGCTTGGCGAATTAGAAGATATCTTCAGGCGCGTACGAAAAGTAGTAGACCCCTTCCAAAACGAACAAGACTCCAGAGAGGACAGAAGATATAGAACTAAAGGCGATTCCTGCCTACGCTAAAACACGTGGTGAACAGTTGAAAACCAACCGTCCGCCGCAACCAGCAATTGAAACGAGATTCAAAATATGATTAATTGTTTAGGAATTATTTCTTCTTGTCGTTTTGACTGCTTTTGTTTCTTTTACAAGTTTGGTAATCTGAGTACGTATATCTTTCCCTCGGGAGCATGTACGAGCCAATAATGCTCATACAGCAAAAGTATGTGTATGTGTACCAAACTAATAATCACTCAATTCAGTCGTAACTAAAACCCCGTCACGCGCTAATGTGCGGGTCGATCAATATCAACAACACATTAAGTGCGGCTCAGATAAACTAAACAAACATAACTTTTACTGTTCAATAAATAAACTACATAATAAACTTGATAGTGGTTTAGTGTACATTTTTACAATTAAATTATTTTTTTTCCGTTTTGCGTGGATGTGACGCATGTTTCCCCCAACCTTTTCATATTTTTTGTGTTTGTGTTATTTTTTGCGTCATGTTTACCGCAAATAAACGCATTTTATTTCTTCTTCTTTCTTTCAAATGAACTATCTATCTACAACAACTACCGGGGTATCCGTCAACGACAAGAAAACCCCAAAACTAGTAGGTACACACCCTCTTTTGGTACCTATTCAAAATGAACGCTTTATAGGCATGACGACTAGATGTTGGACTTTTTGGACACCTTTCCATACAGCCTCCAACCTTTTCCTGTTTTGTTTGGCTTGATGAGGAAAATAAATAAGTTCTTTACTTGACCTTGTATGTGGGGAAAAACGGCGTTGAAATCCTTAAGTCATTGTCCAATACATTTATTTCGTTGTTTATGTTTTCTAGAAGACCTTAATCAAATTGATTGTGTTCCTTTATTTTGCAGGTATCACAGTGGGCCTGACCTCGATACCTCAGGGCATCGCGTATGCTATGGTAGCTGGTTTGCCTCCACAGGTAATTTCTTTCTTTTTATTGCTTTGGCCGTTTCATTTTTGGTTTATTGTAAGATTTGACGTGTTGGTACTGGTCTGGTTATGCGGTATTTAAGTGTAGCTCCACGCAGCATCTTTTTTCCGTTGGCGATTAATTTCCAAACTGGCGGCACGGTTGGCGCAGTGGTTAAGCGATTGACTGCTGAGTCGCGTGTCGCGGGTTCAATTCCCGCACGGAACAAATATTTGTAGGTATGACCTGCAAGTAGTTGTTCCGGGTCTGGCTGTTTGTGTATGTGAGTTTAAATGTTTGTAAACGCACCCACGATACAGGAGAATTTCCTAGTTTGAGGCAACGTTTTTTAAAAAAGAAAAAGAAACTTTATTTTTTTATGAACGCGAAAGTTTGTGAGGATAAAAAACTACTGAACGGATTTTGATGAAACTTCACAGTAATATACATCAGAATAACACATACGCTATAATTTATAAAGATATTTATTTATATAACCATTGATATATTTTTTTATTGTTATATTTATTTGATATTGTGTAAATTGGCTTAATACGTGAGCAAAGCCGCGGGAAAAAGCAAGTTAAGGCAAATTTTTGAATAGTTCTTTGGCCTTAGTAACAGTTAAATATAAGCTGCGGGATACACCGCGCAGGTTTTTTTTAATTCGATGAAGTTAAACAAATTAATTGATTGGCTTGACACGAATAACTTAAAAATAAATTTAGATAAATCTGTATACATACAGTTTAATAAATCGAATAACAATAAATACAATTAGAAACTTGACATACCAAAACTTAAGGCAGTTACACAAACGAAGATTCTTGGAGTAGTAATAGATCAGGACATAAATTGGAAAGCACAAATAGATGATATTTCTAAAATAATAGATACTTTCGAATACGCACTCAGAAAGGTTAAAAATATAACAAACATTAAAACTGCTATCACTACCTATCATGCTTATGTTGAATCTTTTTTAGGTACGCTATGGGTTCATATTGTGGGGCAATAGTACCGATAGAAGTAGGGTATATGTTACACAAAAAACTGTATTCGTGCAATATATGGGCTGCAAGCAGATGAATCATGCAGGCCAATATTTAAAGAATATGGTTTAAACGTTACGCCACAATATGACCGTTACCCTCTCTCTATATTATGAAGTATCCATGTTTGTTCATTTATGAAGCATAAATAAATACTTGTTTAAAAAGGCAGAGGATGTATATTCTCGAAACCGGCGAGATCCTCACAGGCTTCACAGGCCTCACAGGCCATGTGTGTTCGGATGTATAATAACATTCCAAGTGATTTAAAAACTTTAGATGTTAGATTGTTGTTGATTGTTGTTGGTTGTTGTTGATTGTGTGTTTAAAACAAGACTACATGAATGGTTAAAAACGAATTATTTTTACGGCATTCATAAAATTGACGGCAAACATTCTTAAATGTAACCGATAATAATATTTGCATGCTATGAGATACGCTAAACATTTATGCTGTATAATGTATTTTAAAACAATGGTATATAACACGAAAAGCTTTATGACATGTTGGAAACTTCGGCAGGCCAAAAACATCTATACCGGCTTGCTAGAGCTAGGGAGGGAAAGGCGAAGGATGTGGTCCAGGTAAAATGCGTAAAAGACGAAGCTGGAATGATATTGTCGGAAGATGAGAAAATTAAGAATAGGTGGAAAGTTTACTTTGAAAGACTGATGAATGAGGAGAATGACTGGAGTGGTATGCTTGATAATAAACCAGAAAATGAGGGATTAGTAAGAGAAGTCAGTGTGGATGAAGTGAGGATTGCTGTAAGCGGAATGAAGAATGGTAAAGCATTAGGACCGGACGGAATACCTGTTGAAGTATGGAAAATATTGCGGATGGCCGGTTGGACGTGGTTAGCGTTATTCTTCAATAAGCTGTTGCTGGAAGAAGCCATACCTGACGAATGGTGTAATAGTTCGCTGGTGCCCATTTTTAAAAACAAAGGTGATGTGCTGGAGTGCAATAATTATAGAGGAATAAAGCTAATGTCACACAGCATGAAAGTTTGGGAGAAAGTTGTTGAAAGGCGACTGAGAGAAGAGACCGAAATTTCACAGAACCAGTTCGGTTTTATGCCTGGCCGGGGTACGACGGATGCCATCTTTGCTATCCGCCAGCTATGCGAGAAATACAGAGGTGCGCACAAAAACTTGCACATGGTGTTCATTGACCTCGAAAAGGCATACGACCGAGTGCCCCGTGAGGTTCTGTGGTGGGCCCTAAAGGAGAAAAGTGTGCCAGGGAAGTATGTCAAGTTGATCCGTGCAATGTACAATCGATGCACTACCCAAGTCCGGTCTACAGCGGGCACTACCGGCAGCTTCAATGTGGCTGTCGGCTTGCACCAAGGGTCGGCTCTCAGCCCTTACCTCTTCCTGATGGTAATGGACGCT
The DNA here is from genome assembly GCA_937001585.2 of Brachylomia viminalis. NCBI lineage: Eukaryota > Metazoa > Arthropoda > Insecta > Lepidoptera > Noctuidae > Brachylomia > Brachylomia viminalis. Next base: position 26,000,523 of record OW443298.2, on the reverse strand, counting down.
CTGACGTCGGACATACAGGAAGAGGCTCCCTGGTGCATGCTGTTTGCTGATGACATTGTGCTGATTGCCGAGAGCGGTCTAGAGGTCCAGAACAGATTGGAGATGTGGTGGCAAAGACTGGAGAAGGTTGGCCTGAAACTTAGCAGAACCAAAACAGAGTACTTGTTCTGCGATTTTGGCGGTCTCTCCAGTCATGTGCCTGTTACTCTTGCTGGAACGCCCATACCAATCTGTTCCGACTTCCGGTACCTCGGGTCGCTTGTCCAAGGAGATGGCGATGTAGACCGGGACATAACACACCGGATCAACTCAGGATGGATGAAATGGCGACAGGTCACTGGAACAACTTGTGACCCACAGATGCCCCTCAAGTTAAAGGGGAAAATATACAAATCTGTGATTAGACCTGTCGTATTGTATGGATCGGAATGCTGGGCTGTGAAGAAGATGGATGAAAAACGATTACATGTAGCGGAGATGAGGATGTTGAGATGGATGTGTGGAGTGACAAGAATGGATAAAGTAAGGAATGAGTATATAAGAGGAAGTTTGAAAGTAGCGCCTGTGACAGAAAAAGTGAAAGGGAATCGACTGTCTTGGTATGGACATGTGATGAGGAGGGATGACACTCATGTGACTAAGAGAGTGATGGGTATGAATGTTGATGGAGGGAGAGGAAGAGGACGGCCAAAGAAAAGATGGATGGATTGTGTGAGAAATGATATGAGTGAAAAGGGAGTAGATGATGCCTTGACGTCTAACAGGGGAGAATGGAAGAAGAAAACGTGTTGCGCCGACCCCAAGTAAAATGGGATAAGGGCAGAAAGATGATGGTATATAAAATACCATGTTTTATGCAAATAAATATTACTATTACTAAACAAATCTGTTTAACAAACTGGCAAATGGTAAAGTCATTTCGCGGTTGACGAAAAATTGTAAAGACAAAACATGGTACTTCGCCCCTCCATCCTCCGTCCAAGATCATCATTCAGCCTAAAGACATCCACAGCTGAACATAGGGCTCTCCGAGCATCGCCAGATCGACCGGTGCTGTGCTTCTCGCATCCGATTCCTCGCCCACATTTCCATTTAAAACACGTTCCTTTAACCTGTTCCAACCTTTATTCCAGGTGGGTCTATACTCTAGCATATTCCCCGGCCTCATGTACATGCTGTTTGGAAGCTGCAAGGACGTCACAGTCGGCCCCACCGCCATCTTGGCCGCCTTGCTGGCCAAGTATGTCGCCAAGTCAGCTGACTTCGCGTACTTGGCAGCATTCTTATCTGGATGCGTTATATTACTGCTCGGGATTCTACAATTAGGTGAGTGCATCTATATCTATATATATTCTAGATTAGAGACAGTTTTCATGTCTCTAAACTACACAACGGATTTTATGCGATTTTCACCATCATTTAGAGAATTTATTCCGGAAGGTTTATAGGGAAGAACAAAGACATCTCGATGTTTCGTCAAGTCGTAAAAACTATGTGAAGCAGGGGCGGGTCGCTATAGTCTATTCGCGTTAAGAAAATAGTGAGTCATCAGTGCAGCAGCAAAGTAAAGGCGTATTCATACTGAGGTTAAAATTAAACCAAAAATATTAAAGTAATTTTTTTATTACACAGTATTTTCAAATATTAATATTAAGTAATTGTTTAAAAAAAATATCAGAATCGTCAGAATATAGATCAACATTTATAATAAAATAATTTTGTTCCGCGAGTTCCATAACATTGTATAAGTAATTTTTTTTTAAGTAGTTAGAAACTTTATAAATCACTCGTCTTTCTCCGCTATGATCCACTTTTTTTGTATGAAAAGGTGAGGTATTCATTTTTAAAATTGACAAGAGACGCGTCAGTGTGTACACCGCTTTATTTTTTTTTACTATGATCTAATTGGTCTAGGGGCGTGGATAAGCTGAGTGACAACGATGAGTCACTATTTTCTTAACGCGAATAGACTATATTTGATAAATTTTATTTACGAAGAGGTTCATAGCACGGTGACTTTATCTGGTTATGGCTATTTTTTAAGGAAAATGCCTCAAGATATACTTTATATGCACCAACGCTTGGGACTTGTCAGACATACTGTGTATCGCAGCATCATTTATTCATTGTGAAATAGATTTTGGACGTTCTATGTTTATAAAATAATAAATAAATTAGCAAGTAAGTAGTTAAGTGGATTGAGTTGGAGATGAGACACGTGATGCCATCAGTCGAATAAAAGTAATAATGGTCGATAATGTTTTGCTGAAAATAGAACTCAATCCATTGACCATTAAAACAATCCTCAACTCAAAAACACTCAAAGCATTAATTTCAAATAAACCAATTACAGGTACTTTTGAATTGTTAAGGGGTCGGTCAGTCAGAAAGATGAAGCTAGTTGCCCATTCCAAAGCGTAGTAGGTACCTATGGAGAACAACGGGCAAGAAACTCCACGGACACTTCTAAATCAAAATATTGTTACCAAAATTTTATAACATCATTCATGTTGAAATTATACATGTGAGAACGATGTAGAGAGATGTGCACGTTAAAAGCGTCCGTAATAAAAACAATTCAGGGATGAAAATAAGCCGTGGCAGCTGAGAGATGACCAGTGCCTAATGATGGCGTCCGTTCACGAACATGACTTGTATGGATCAGCACCATTCAGCTCAACCACTATGGAGGGAACTTAATGATCCAACACACGCGCCACCACTCCTATCTATCTTATCCAATCAAATAACATTAAAAACACAATTAACAAAAACACATTACACAAAATCCATCAGTTCACCTGTAGTAGAAAACTCAACGAAAAATCTTAACCGATATGTCTGGGGTATCCGAATATCCGAAAAATTTAGTGTAGTGTGGTCTTATTGGTGACCACAAAAAGTGTTCAAACTTATTGAAAGAAAGAAAGAAAAATATTTTATTTGGGACACGCACAGGCAATACAAACAGTAAAAATAAATAAAAATAAAGGAGCATTTAAAACTAACACAATTAACAATAAACAAGAAAATATAAAATAAAAGACCTGTGCGAGACCAAAAAGTGTCCTATCTCAGCATAATGCTGCAATATTTAAATAATAAATACCGCAGCGCTGGTATTCTGTTAGGGCCCGCTGTGATGCCACGGACACTACGGACATCTATAAATCCCACACACACATAATGACGTATTTGTGAAACATACTAACACAATTTCCTAATGAACTAGAAAACTGTAGCTACTGTAACGTATTCCCGCAGTTATCAGCTCGTTATCACTCTGGAAAGCTATTGAAGTCAAGTATATTCATATAGGTACTGTTGCAAGTACTCTTGGCAATATTTAATTGTCCTACTATTGCAATGAGGCATTGTCAATGGGCCTCCTATAGGTAATCGAAATATGTAGCTAAATTGCATCGCGCAAAGAAAAAAACTACAAATTTCCGAAACGAGATTTTACCAATTCTTCATTTTATCTTCCGTATTATTCAACCTTTAAATAATTGTTAGTTGAAAAAAAATGAGCGATTAGCTATAAATATAGGTACTTAAACAAGTTTTGAATTTCCTTAACAAAAAATCTCTACGTTTCCATCAAACATAAATTACGAGTAGAAGGGATTGCTTGGGTAGGTTGGTCTTTTTGTAGGTATATATTAGGTCGTCGTTCGAACGTAGAAATGGCCGTATCGTGATCTGCCTGGCCATATCACTATTTGACCATCTAACATCCGCCATATCGTTCAACGCTCAGCGTTCGACGATTTGCGATGATAGAAATATAGATAAAACATTTATTCAGTGCACACAAAAGACATTGCACAACACACAAAAGCACAATTAAATGATCGACCAAGATACGCGTAAAAAAACATGACCCGACTTTTCTGCCGCGCTGTCGGGTAATAATTCCTATTCGACCTATTCCTACTTGAATAATTCCCATTTTAGGGTCCTAAAAATACTAAATAGCAAGTAACTGCGACCGACCTTGATGAAGTGCTCGCCGGCAGCTGCCGCGGCACCGCTCGCACGCGGTTGGTCACAGTAACCTAACCCATTTGGTCGCGGTGCCACTAGCGGCATGAAATGCAACTACTTTGCGATATGAGTGGTCAGCTGGGAATATCGTTAATAGGACTTTCGATTAAGCGCATCGCGATATATCCGGCCAAATTAGGAAATGGCGCCGTATCATGAAATGGCCAGGCAGACCACGATATGGCCATTTCCACAATCGAACAATGACGTTTACATGATCAACGTAGATTTAACTACAATATTTATAAGTACCTAGAAGTTATAACATATGTATATCAGCCGACTTCATCTCAAACTGAAATAAAAAACGAAAGCTTTTTCGATACAGCAGTGAGCAGTTAATCATTAATGTCGTATTCTTATGGAATAGTGCCGATCATATTCAAACTTCTCTATTAGCATAACATCTATCGCATGTCAACAACTCCTTCGGCATCTGTCGCCCTGTTACGTAAAGAGAAAGTGCTGCTTATGCTAATGTATGCAAGACACTGAACTTCTGGCGTTCATTGTTTTTGTTGAGAAACTGTTTACTAAAGCATGTGGGGACAGTACGCTAGCATGAATAGTTATATGCAGTATAGTCAACGATAAAACTTTCCTATTACACACTTTGGTAGATCTAATAATGTATCCGTGTTATGGTTATTCAGAAGAGTAAGTGGGACCTATATATACAATACCTACACGAGTTTTATATGTACCCTACGCAAATATCCTGCAAAACTGGTAGCGTTGACCGACGCGGACGGGTTGACGGGGGGACCGTTGAGCTCCCCAAAAACGGGTTGAGCTACACGATGACCGACGGATGCATGCGTGCCTGCCGGCGCCGGCGGGACATGTTATGGTCTACTCAAAGTTGCAATGCTTATTTCTTCAGAAGGGCAATTCCAGCAGGGATATAGCCCTACATTGTTGGACTGGAATAATGTTCTACCGCAATGTAATGATGAAACTAATGGATTGTTGGTTTACCGTTTTTTATTCGATGTTTTCTTTAAGTATAGCATTTTGAGAGCTACCTATTGTTAACAGCCTTGAACTCGATGAAATCAAAGCAAGAGCAAGGCCGTGCATTCATCCGTAATGTTACAATGTTTTTCATGATGTCGCCGCCAACTAGTTAAATTCGCCTTTCAGTTAACAGCGTAGCCTTTTACTAATCGCCGCCGTTCAACTAGCGGCCTGAATGATATTCAGCCATTCAATCAAACAGCTAGGCAAATGACTTGGATCGATAACGTTTAACGACTTGCCTTGCCCAGACATTTATAATGGCACTGATTTAAAGCGTCATTTGTTTATTGTAGTTTTGGTCAATTAAAAATTACAAAGTGCATGTTTATTAACAAGTTCGTCAGTAAAAGCTGAGCAGTAAACTAAACAAAAATGAGTCATAACAAATATTTAGATATGTATAATTAAATAAATATTTAGCAGTAAAATGGCTTAAGGGGCAGTTACATGTGGGCAGTTAACAAATCATAATTAGTGGGTGAGAAATAACCATTTGGTCGCGGTGGCCTGGCTTAAGGGTTAAGGGCCGGTTTATTATCTATATTTAACTCAAGCATTAGTTAAAAATAGTAACTAATGGTTCAATTTTGGCCAAATGTCTTGATTTGATCAACACATTTTGCCAAAATTTAACCATAGTTACTATTTTTAACTATTGATTGAGTTAATGGTTAAATTTTGGAAAACAGTGTTGATTAGATCAACTAATTTTGGCAATTTTTTTATTTTTATCTAATGACTGAGTTAACTACGGATCAAACCGGCCCTTAGTTATTGCGACCAATTCGTTGATCACAGTTTCAACCTAACCCATGAACTGCCCAACTACATATTTACATAACTGCTCATTCCCAAATATTTACTGGCCATTCATTTATTACAATACTTGAGTATTTTCTGTACTAACATTGTAGTAGAAATAACCGACCAATTTTCTTTTTATTACTGTTCATGTTTTAATTTTAGCATTTCAGCCGTGTTTTAATTTACCAATCGAAAAACAAAATGGCCGTAATTTTTTTCAACTGATCTCAATAACTTCCCTAATGTGTATGTTAGGTTTATGTTTCTGTTGTAAATAAATATCGTCTGACATTGCACACAGCACCATCTAGTTCCAAGTTAAGCACTTAACACTTAAGGCTTGTGTTATGGATACCAGATGGTTGATACACTACTTAAATACATTATTTTTTTCGTAAATACATACATATTATAAATATACATCCATGACTCGGGTACAAATTGTCCATATTCATCATACAAACATTTGCCCCTACCGGGATTCGAACCCAGGACCATTTGGTTTCGCTGACTACACTTAGCCACTGTAGCCACTACCTATTTAAATAAAGTTAAATTTTTTTCGTCACATGTTCACCCTATTATATAAATGGTCTAAGCATCAGCCAGCCAGTTCACTAAATGTTGTGTTAGACGCATCGGCTGAATATCATTCCGCCCCTCGTTGAACGGCGCCGTCTAGTTAAAGGCTAGGCTGTTAACTGAAAGGCTAATTAAGCTAGTCGGCGGCGGCATACAAAGGTGTATTGAAAGAGGATCATTATTTTTGTTTTGTTGGTTTCTATTCGTTAATGGTAGGTGTTATGTTTATTATCATCCTTCTTAAGTTCTGAGTGGAGCTGCACGATTACTGACAAATACGTGAACTGACTGGACCGGTCCACTCAATCAGTGAAGTTCTTTACCCAAAAGACCATCTCAGACACCTATCTACATGGTTTTCACTTTTTTTTTTTATCTGACCAAGATTATGTATGGACTTTAAAAGAGACTGTGACGTCTGAGTTTGTTTGCGGCCTTTTTTCTCAGAGTAGTCAGAAATGAAACGCCGACGTCATATAGATGAAAAAATATGATTGACTTGTAAAAGTGTTTGTAAAAACCTACTTACAGAAATAAAATCATTTATCGTCTTAAAAGATCTTATGTAATAAGGACACAGCATACATTAGAACCGCACAAACGGCGGTGTCGTCGCTCAAACAAATAATCTAACTTTCGAAATCATGCTAATGATTTTGGCTACCTTAGAAAAAGGCGTTATTTTATGTATTTTTATCATCATCATAATTTCAGCCGTAAGACCTATGTTATGTGTGGCCAACTGGCCATAATTCTAATAAAAATAATGTTGTTTCCAGGTTTTCTGTTGGACTTCATATCGAAGCCAGTTATCAGTGGGTTCACGACGGCGGCTGCGCTGCAGATCAGCGCATCACAACTCAAGTCGCTCTTCAGGATAGAAGGTAAGAAGCCCTTATTTATTGGGAGTACAGAACCCGGGCGTTTTTGGGAAAGAAGCTGTCACACAGGTATGCAGGCAGAGACGATACTTTTCAAAGGCGAACTAACTAAAGTTCTATATGCCATATTAACAGTGGCGTTGATACGGTACCTTTGTTTATTCATTGAGAGAAGTTCAGTTAAAATATATACAGGGTGTTTGGCGCATGGACCGACACAATGTGTCCAGGGATTTGGGGGGTCATTAGCTAGGTTCTACCCATACACCCTTTGTTCCAATTTTATTTAACGAATTTAAAAGTTGTAAAATTTCATACAAAAATAAACTTTGGAAGCTTGTAAGGAATTTTCTTGAAACCAGTTGTATCACTGCCACTACACCCACAAACAAAAAACTTACTATTTCGAATAAATGGAAATATTTTGGGTGTTTTTTTCATAAAAAAAAAATCATATGTAACTAACCGTGACGTTTGGGACAAAGGGTGTATGGGTAGAACCTAGCTAATGACCTCCCAAATCCCTGGAAAAATTGTGTCGGTCCATGCGCCAAACACCCTGTATAGGACAAGTCAAACATTTGTGTGCATGAACATGTCTGTTTGACCTGTGTCTGGGTGTGTATATGTATATAAGTATATATATCAGTCATCAGGTTACCGTAGTACAGGCTCTGCCTAGTTCGGGATCTGAAGACCTTGACCTTGTCTCATATTTATTTATTTATCATATATCATCGTGGGCCTAAATACCACTATGTGGATCCCTGACGCAACCAGAATGCGTCGCGGCAGACTCCGTACAAGATGGCGGGAACGACCAGTGGCCCACATTAGCCACTGCTCACAACAACTGGGAGTAAAGACGAGAGGCCTTTGCCCAACAGTGGGATGAGACAAGCCGTTGTACTACACTGTACGACTATAGTCGTCACGTTTACAGCTACACGTGTTTCAGTGAAGTGACTTGTTTACAACTGCCACTTGATGAAAACAGCTCAACAGCTCGTAACAGAAAGATATCAATGTCCATAGTTGCAATGTATCGTTGAAGGCACTTCAGGATGTTTTAACACTGATTGAGTACCTATTCGACCTATCCATTTCGAACACCGTGTATCATATTTCAAGGTATCTACGAAAATCAGGGTTTCCAGAAATTGTTTACTTATAAGAGACTAGCATCTGCCCGCGACTTCGCCCGCGTGAGTTTTCTTGTTCCCCCACCCCACCGCGTCGCATCGCATCGCCTGCCCGCGCTATTAATATAATAATAATAATAATATCGTTTATATCGCCTGCCCGCGCTATTAATATAATAATAATATCGTTTATTTCGGAAATCAGGTTCCATTTTGTTAGTATTACAGTCTTAAAAATAATGTTAGTACGTAAAATATTAAACTAATCGGGCATGAAAGGAGAACCACTCATCTCCTGTTGCAAAGAGAGTGCCACCCCATCCACGCCTGCAGCATTGGTGAATCCCACCGTTCAGACAAGGTCTTCAGGAGAACGTTAGAGGTGATCCGCATCCGACTCAACAATGAAGCGCAGCGCGTGCGCATCACAGCGAAGAAATCCTGTGTGCGCGCTTCTGCGAACATGGCCTATGAACCTACTTCGTTTTCGCTTAGCGTTCTTTCTGACTTTTTTTCTTTTTGGTCGGCTTATAAGGGTTCTAGCGTGATGTTAAATAACCTATAGCCTTCTTTAAGAATTGGTCCATAAAACGCAGAAATAATTTTTCAAATCAGACCGTTAGTTCCAGAGATTACCCCCTACATACAAACTTACAAACCATCTTGCCTACTGCGAGAATAGCTAAAAAAGTGACCTCACTCCAAAACGTAGGGATAATAATAATTTAATCTTTCTGTTCAAATGTGTTCACAGTAAAATAGACTGGCCTCAGTTGTTAAGTAACTTTAATTTTAACCTCTCTATAAACTGTTACCCTATCAAACTGTTACGTTCCCCATTCCGACAAATGGTTTCAGGGTCTAACTCCCCAGTCGCAAGACTTTGCAGACTTCTAAATAATTGTGATGAAGGGATTCAAAAATTCAAGCGTCAATTCCACTAAAATATATAACCTATTTTCCATTATGTTATCTTGGAAATAAAAATAAAAATAAAGCAAAAAAACATACTAACCATGGAACGCACGATTGCCCTATTTTCAATTATTCGTGTTAATATTGCATAAAATATTATGTGACATTTCTGTAGATAAATTGTTTTTTTTATCATCTTTGTAATGTTATTTTTGCATGCTGTGTCGCTGTCGCCTAATATTGTGCACTTGCCTTGTTTGAACAGTGTAAAAAAAATTAGATAGACCAATAAATAAATAAATAACTTGTTTACATTGTTGCTGGGTCGGTTACCATAAGTAAGGTGTTAACCGACTGCAAAACAGAGAAAGTTAAATTTTGAGAAAAATATGCGATTTGCTTGGATTTTGACAAAAAGTGTAGCTAGATATTATAGTCGTACTTCACATAGAGGACAAGTTTTAGGCTATGGTTACGTATTGTGTTGGACCAAATACTTAGTTTTAATATTTTTTTCCAGGCTCATCGGGTAACACATTCTTCGATGCTATCATCAACTTCTTTAAACACTTGAAGACGGTACAGCTATGGGATACAGTGCTAGGCATCAGCACCATCATTGCTTTATTGTTACTGAAAGTGAGTATTAATTAATTGAACATCACGCATCATTCATCATCATACTATAGGATAGTCAGAGGTGTATAGTACACCCTCATTTAGCCAGATATTGTTAAAGTCTCACGCTGTAGGAACCGCTGTAGGCGAACCTAGTGCCATCAATCTAAGAAATCTATCTTCTGGGCAAACATGAGCTCCTAGTCTTTCTTTCGAGTTTTCTTTTAAAATTGTAATTAATATTTTCTTGTGTTACAGCGAGCCACAATAGCCGTGTCGGACAGCACATCTCCGTGTCGAGCACGGCTGGCAGGCTGCTGGCTCAATGTTGTGCGCGCACGAAACGCACTCGTTGTGTTTGCTGCCGCCATACTTGCCTTCGTGCTCAACTTGAAAGGAATCACCCCCTTTGCTCTCACAGGTTAGTGAATACACTTAAGATTGTTGCAATCCTGGTAATAAAGTGCACTATAGTTCTAGGTTCGTTTTATAAATGGGGGTCGGTTGGGGTCGGTATTGATGCCATCTTTATTCTAGTGCGAGAGAGAGACTGAACTATGTATATATGACCTATAGCACCATCTCTTTCTCGCAACGGGACACGGAAACGGAAACAGTCATTGCACTGTTATCTTTGCTCTCGATCAATTTGCTTGCCCTTTGCTGCCACTGGTTAATTATTGCATCCCCTGTATTTGCTGCGCTCCTGATAGTGTTGTATGGCTTTATGACTCGGGCACGCGAATTTCTTGCGCGTGGCACGTGCTTTACTCATCAGAATCTATAGCATCTACTGCTAGCTATAGGACTCTTTTATTAATTTTTTTGCTCTCCAATCCCGAGCAAGCGATTCTTTTGCAAAAACTTTACTGTACTTATTAATTATGGCCTATGGCACCCCAGAGATATATTTCAATAAATCGTTTATCCACGCAGGTACTATCCACGGCGGTCTGCCAAACTTCGGTCCGCCACCGTTCCGGACGCTGGTAGGTAACGAGACGTTGTACTTCCACGACATGCTCGGCGTGTTCGGAGGGGAGGGAATGGTCATGCCACTCGTCGCTATTCTTGAGAGCATCGCCATCGCCAAGGCGTTCGGTAAGATTCTTTAATATTGATAGATTAACCTGTTAAATGTAGACACAAACTGGTTAGTGAAACCGTTAGTCACAACTCGCATATATGAGCCTAAAAATCTACAGCTCGCGCGATAAGAGTTTGGCTTTGACCTTCGGATTTTTGAACTTTTGATTGTACAACAGGAGTGCGCGGTACGTCGTATCGATGCGAGAGGCAGGGAACGACTGGAGCGCCAATCACAGCACCGCGTGCGCCTACACACCCGCCCCGCACCCCGCTAATTGCCCGTTGATACCCAATTTCTGATTTCTGCGCAATAACGGTCAAAGCCAAACTCTTATCGCGCGAGCTGTACTAACCGTTCCACAGATCAGTCGGAAGTGTTATTAAGTTTTTCCAGTAGATACAATTTTCTCAGTGGTCTAGACTTGTGCCCGATTAAGAGCGTTTATACCTTATGAGTGGCAACGTCGCAATTTAGTATCATATTTCGTGGTTTTAAATTTTTATCATTTAATCGGAGCTATATTTAAAAAATCTGTTTAATTAACTTTTTAGAATTACGTGAAAGTGTTTAAAAAGTAAGTAACCGTAATGCTTACAGTTATTTTACAATGAAAATAACGCCCTGCAAGTTTCCAATGTATTATTTGCATATAAATAGAACTGTAAACGCAACGATTTCTTACCTTTTACACAGTTTTCACATAATTCTAAAAAGTTAATTAAACAGATTTTTTAAATATAGCTCCGATTGAATGATAAAAATTGAAAACCACGAAATATGACATTAAATTGCGACGTTGCCACTCATAAGGTATAAACGCTCTTAATAGCAATAAGTTCGCCCCCTATAAAATGGGCTTTAAACATAATCGGTAGAATGTACGAGGAACACAGTCGTGATGAAACATTTTCTTGTTTCTAGCCGGCAGCACCACAGTGGACGCGACACAGGAGATGCTAGCCATCGGCATGTGTAACTTGGTGTCGTCGTTCTGCCAGAGCATGCCATCTACTGGCTCATTCACTCGCACGGCTCTCAACCACGCCAGTGGAGTGGTCACGCCGGCTGGATGCTTGTTTAAAGGTAATTCACAATACACTTCTGCCTCCCCGTTCGAGGAATGTAGGCGTTATGTTTAGTGGCTTACAAATACCCGGTTTCAGTTAGCAGAATCATACTGCCTAACAATAATGTGATTAATTATGCCAATTTAAACCAACATTCCATATTCTATTTCACGCGGAAACACATGTTTTGAATTTTAAATCTGTACATGCTTAGGATAGATTTAAAATGAAACAGCTTAAGGCACCGTCCCACCGCCCGCCGACGAGGAAGCGACTAGCTATCGACTATTTTCTCGCTTAAGAAACGTAAGTTCTAACACAGCTAACTTGGGCACTATTTCGAGAAAAGACCTTGAATTTGAATTATTCATGAACTGTAACAACATTGATATTTTATGTATTACGGCAAATGTATGTTTTACATAATTATAGTTACCAAATAGCATCTTGTCACACCATTAAATAGGCAAGTTTTAAGTAAGCGTACTACAAGGAAAGTTTGCCTATCTGTTAAATTTGACACCGCAGCTGCTGGAAGGCAACGCATGTATTTGTCAAGTCACATTTATAATAAAACAAACAGTGAATATTAGAGAGAATATAAGTGCTATTAGACAAATTGGATAAGTATGGGATATGGGGCCCAGCACATAAATGGATAGAAATTTATTTAAATAATAGGACACAGTGTGTTGAAATCGAAAAAAAATATAATAAACTAGAACTAAAATCATACAGATCCAATTATAAACATAACAGGTCTGGTGTGCTTCAAGGAGGTGTGCTTAGTTCCCTATTGTTTTTACTCTACATCAATGACCTTCCTGAAGTTACTAATCACCCCTGTTTTCTATTCGCTGATTAGGATTACATATCGTTAATAATGACATCGAATAATACTGACATGAATAAATATGCAACTGACATAAATAATACAATTGAATCCATAATAACATGGCTCGACAAAAATAATCTACGTGTAAACCTAACAAAAACTAGTTTTATTCAGTTTAGTACATATGGACGAGAAAATAGTACATTAGACATCAATTATAGAGAACTTAAATTAAAAGAAGTAAACGGAACGACATTTCTCGGTATCACGATTGACAAACACTGCAACTGGAAGGTCCACGTCAATAAAGTATGCAATAAAATAAATAAATTTGTGTACGTTCTATACGAACTCTCAAAAACATCAGCGTTAGGAACCGTCTTATCTGCATACTATGGGTACGTTGATTCTGTGTTGAGATATGGTCTAATCACCTGGGGTTACCCAACAGAAAGTCAGAGAGTGTTCATCGCACAAAACAAATGCATCCGCGCCATAGCAGGAATACGCCCATGGAAATCTGTACGTTGATTCTGTGTTGAGATATGGTCTAATCACCTGGGGTTACTCAACAGAAAGTCAGAAAGTGTTCATCGCACTCAAAAAATGCATCCGCGCCATAGCAGGAATACGCCCATGGGAATCTTGCAAATGATTTTTCAAAAAATTCAAGATACTAACCCTTCCAAGTCTCTACATCTTTGAATGTGCAAAATTCGTTATAATGCACCCGGAGTTATTTAAAAAAGCTCATGAAATGTTTAAAAAAAGTACTAGGCACAGAAATAGAATAGTTTTGCCCATAATTCCTAGGACAGCATTATATAGTATGAATAGCTATGCAATGTGTGGTCGCATATTTAATGCTATACCTGACAGCATTAAAATGTTACCAGCTAATAAATGTACAAGGTGTCTTAAAGTATGGAGGGAAAAGAATTTGTACTCAGTAAGTGACATATTTAATAAGAGGTTGGAAAGCAATAAATAACAATCATATTCTAACATTAACTTCTGACACTAATAACACGTCCGATACTTCTGATATTCATAGTTTTATTTTTATTTTTATAAGTATCCAATAATGTAACAATTAGTACTCAATTTTAATTTTAATTGTATTATAACTTTATTAAAATATAATTCAAATGTTTGCATGTCACATTCTTATGACTAAGTGTTATGGATCCGTATAATTATTTATTTTAAGACCGAAATTGTACCAACACTTACAGCAAAAATAAATTGATTTAATTTGACTTGATTGAGTGCTCTCAATATTAATCCTCATGGCTACTGGCACAGGAGTACAGTCAAACAGAAACCATTTTAATGTAGGTACCTATATACAACATGTAACTTAATTAACGCACATCCTGAAAATAGTTTGTTCAGAATCATTTACTGAATCGATTTATATAATTTTTAATATAGGTAATTTTTTATCCCAAAAATAATTAAAACTACGGATATTATTGTCATACTAACCCTGTACAATCAAAACAAATTGAAATGGACCGTAAGTCAAAGTAATAAGACTTTTAAAATCGCAGTTTTATTTGTATTCATAAAAATTCCATCATTCAATACAAAATAAAGAAAAATAAACCTTATTCCAAGAACGTTAACAAATGCATTGTAAACTTAGCGATTTGACCGCACGCACACACTAACAGGAACTGGACAAAGGACACAATTGCTCCGTGGATAAACCACCTACTTACTTTCGTTCCCTTTCAAGTTTAGTCAACTTTCAACATTAGTCACGCGCGGGCAATATTAGTGGAAAGAAGTTACGTAGTTAGTGTTATCAAATAATTCTTTCGCGCGCAATGTCTTTCCAATACACTAATGTTCAGTATACCGAAATGGTGAGGACTTTGGCAACGTGTGGTGATAATGTGGCTCTAGCTTGCAGAACATTTAACCAAAGGTATGGTACAAGAGTGGACCGCAGGACAATGTTAGCTGCTACTCAGCGGCTTCACGACCACGGAACGTTCCGTCCAAACACAGCCATCGATAGGGGAGCCAACGTGCGTACACGTACTCGTCTTCAAAACGAAATCCTGGACTATTTCGATGAGAATCCCCATGCCAGTACCCGAGAAGCAGCGCCACACTTTGAATGTAGTCATATGCATGTGTGGAGAACACTTCGTGGTGATAAAGAACATCCATTCCACCTCAGAAGATGCCAGGAGTTGACTCCAAACGATTACGTACCACGTTTGCAGTTCAGCCGCTGGTTATTAGAAAATTGGCAGCGGAACATAATTTGGACCGACGAAAGTACATTCACACGCGTGGGGATGTACAATCAACATAACACACATTTGTGGATGCACGAAAATCCTCACGCATGCAGAGTGGATTCCTTCCAACACCGTTTCTCAGTTAACGTCTGGGCCGGTGTCATTGGTACACACATACTGGGGCCAGTCTTCTTACAAAGATTAACAGGAGACGCATATTTACTGTTTTTACGAGAAACTCTACCTACGCTGCTAGAAGACATTCCTCTTCATAATTTACAAGAGGTATTCTACCAACACGATGGTGCCCCTGCCCATTTCACTAGAAGTGTTCGGCAGCACCTTGATGAAGAGTTTGGAGAGCGCTGGATCGGTCGCGGCGGCCCTATCCAGTGGCCCCCCAGATCAGCTGATTTGACGCCTCTTGACTTTTTTTTGTGGGGACGAATTAAATCGTTAGTTTATTTTAGTGATACAACAAGTGCCGAGGACCTAAAAAATAGGATAGTGAACGCTTTTGAAATAGTGAGAAATGACACTGAAGTGCTTTCTAAATTAAAACATCAATTAAGAAAACGGGCATTAAAATGTATTGAACAAGGTGGTGGACATTTTGAAAGTGTGTTAAAAAGACAACGTCGTATGAGTGTTTAGGCCATCAGTATGTAAGTTATTTGATTTTTTAAATTACTTTAAATATTTTGATTCAATCTTTTAAACATGCCGTCTCTGAATAATGTTGTCGTACCGCCTCTTATTTTCAGCAGTTCATTGCCGATTGGCATTGTATCATATTCAATAAACGAAATTATTCAGAGTCGACAGTCCAAAGCCTGAAAAGTGTGATGGAAAGACGCAATCATAATGTTTACTAGACATAGACCGTAAATAAACAATTCTTTTCTCGGACGTCGTCGGTTAATGTTTCATAATATTTCTTTAACGTAAACAATCGTGTATCAAATTGTCGGCTTTTTCCGTAGTTTCGTTGTGTTGTGTCGAGCGGCGGCGCGGTAACTGCTTGTGCGACTGTGTGCGCTGCGTGCGTAGTAGTATGACCATAAATTTCTCCCAGAATTGGTATAACTAATTTAATAAATAACAATGCATATACATGTTAAATTAAAAATTAAGTGTATATATTATGATTATAACATAATATTCTAATTGGGGTGTTTGAGGGTGTGCGTTAATTACGTTACATGTTGTATATGTCAATCTTGTAGCAAATGAGCGATATATATACACGGTCAATTTTAGGTCGTTCTGGAACCGAAAGCCATATACTCGATCATCGAACTCAAAACGATTGGAACTATTATTTTCAATAAGTTACAATAAAACAAAATCACGAAAAATCTAATTTATTGTTTTTTTTGTGTAATAGTGAGAACTCGTAGTAACGCTTCCTTGCGATCAATGCATATGTCTGTAAAGCGTATCGACGAACTGCAACACTTGCGAACGGCACCCATTGTAAAATACATTCATCGATCAGACAGCATGATCCGTAAGCCACGCCCCCGGCCGGCAGTCTAGCCGACCGCCCGCGCGCCCCCGCCATTCCTAATTTCTTATTCCTTTCTAGTATTTTCTCGCGTTTCGTTGTATTAGGCCACGCACGCGCAACCTAATTACGCGCCGAAAATTGGAGTTTTGGGCTATGGTAGATTTTTATGTGACATGGCGAACCATAACTTAGAAGAGGCCAGACGTTTGTATGCTCAGCCGGAACACCTGAACTCACTGCGCGCACGTGGAATCACTGACCCTCAAGTTCCCTTCACCTCCACCATCCTGGCTGTAACCAAGCGCCTCCTCGATCATGGACAGTTTCGAGCGCCTACACACGCGCAGGGCCGCGGTAGACTACCATACTCGGCGGAGTTGGAGGAAGACATACAGGAATACTTCGAGCGCGACCCACGCGGCCACGTCGTAGTACCATAATGGCGGCCAGGCGATTCAATGTTAGCCAATATTATGTATCTCTCTGGCACATTAACGCAGTCTGTTCTTGACTTAAGAAGTGCGACAGTGGACGCTTTTAATATTGTGAAAAGTGAAGTGAATAAAAGAGTACCTACAAGTAAGTAAGTACTTACCTACTTAGATACGAAACATGTACTTACTTATTACTGACGCGACGGTCCTGAGCCCGTAGAAATTATGAAGGAAAAATTAGAGTTATTTAACTGATAGGTATGTAGATACGTAAACGCAATTTAAATCAAACAATGGTTATGAATGCGGAATCAAACGATTTATTATTGTCGCGGGTACCTACTTAGGTATCTACAGCAACAAAGTGCAAGTAGGTACTGATGACCGCGACTGGTTTCTGAACACCACAGTGAAAGGTGGACATCTTGTTCACTGTGTACCTACCTACATCAAAACAATCTTTTTTGTCCGTGGGAGGACAAGGAGGTTCCTCAATAATATCCTT
The DNA here is from genome assembly GCA_937001585.2 of Brachylomia viminalis. Classification (NCBI taxonomy): domain Eukaryota; kingdom Metazoa; phylum Arthropoda; class Insecta; order Lepidoptera; family Noctuidae; genus Brachylomia; species Brachylomia viminalis. The sequence goes on along the minus strand of OW443298.2, from coordinate 25,982,818 downwards.
GCTAGCAAATTTCTAGTATTAATGTACCTACCTACTGAAAAAAAAACTTTATTACATTCTGCTTGCCATTTGGACGTACCGCCACTATTAAAGCGGATTTAAACTTATTTATACTCTAAACATATGGCTGTAGTACTATGTCTATTTTATCTATGCGTACGTTGAGGTACCTAGTTCACAGAGGTCGCCGATCGCCGCTAACACGCAATAGATAAAATAGGTACACAAATAAAAATACGAAAAGCGAATTCAGACTTTATTTCTTAACCGTAAACGGCAACAAATCGAAATTTCAACAAACTAGGTACAAGCAACGTAGGTTCGCAGTTTACTAAAATTATTCTGAGAAGCCACAGAATTGATGCACAACCGAATTCAGCGGTTAACTTTATAAAAATAAGGTTTAATTCGGTACAATATTTTCATAGAAAAGGGCACCACCAACTTATAATGAACTCTATTTGACAGACAAAACGATTCATTTTTCTGTTTGAATTGCCTGCCTTTGTGTTGCCGCCGCAAGCAACATTGTAAAAATTGGTTTAGGCAGTATTATTTTTATTCATCATAATTTTATTATGGTAGGTAGCTGTATGCTTATTAAGTACCTATTAACTCGATTGGTGGACACTCGATTCAAGGCCTTAAATAAAACTCACAAGCGTACTCGTCATGTGTAGCTGAGGTAATAGACCGTACGATTACTAGTGATTTCGTGATGCGAGAGTAGTGAATGAAATTTCAATTAATTTCTTTCGTTTACGAGGAGATGTGATAGTGGTAAACACCGTGCCGTGCGTCTAATTAGGTTCCAATACAAACGAGAGATAACGGAGGTAAATGAACTTACATCAACCTAAATCGTACCTACCTGAAATAAAATACCTACTTGCAGCAGGTTATTCGTCCAACGTCCGTTGCACAGCTGTCCCGCGCTACGTCATCACCGAGTGGATCGCATACAATGTTGCGTTAAGAATGAAATAGTGGAAGGGCTACTAAGATTTAACTCGAATGACAGAATAAAAGTGATAAATTTCTAACTTCTATATTAAATGTCTTAAAAAAATTATAACAATGCCAATAGTAACTATTAATCGTCTGGAGTTACTGTGTTTCGGCTCCAGAACGATGTAAAATTATTCGTGTATATATATTTAAGTTCAACAAGATCACCCGCGTACCTCTCATTAACCCCCATTCACACACCACCACACTCCACACATCAACACGTTAAACACACTTTCTTCTACACTTCACACTCACACAAATGTAAAACGACAATTTAAAAACTCAATTGTTATCAACTTTTTACTTCTCTTTTTTATCATGTCATAAATTTATTAGTTATTTTAATATTGAATGTAACTACTATTTTGAAATTTTAATTTTATTTTTTTGTTTGTCGTAAAGTAAATTTAAACGATGTCCTCGTATAATGCATAAGTCAAATCATATATTTCAAATAACACATAAAAGGCACTTTTGAACGTCAACATTTACATTAAAATAGAATTGATTCTAGTCGCCCCTTCCAAAAGGTAGTTTCGTATGGAGAAGAATGGGCAAGAAACTCCACCCTTACTCTCTACTGATTGGTAACAGACACTGGCTCCTATAACACAGGTATTTTTACCTAGCGCAGGAGTCAGGGCTTCACTTTGATTGTACACATTTTTATGCCAATAAATAATTTATTTATTTATGATTGCTTTGAGAGTATCGTGGACATTCATGGATCATGTGTTACAAAAACTTGTTAAAAATATGATAGTATATAATGATTTTAATGTCAATCGATTAGAGGACTCATCGAAATACCTAAAAATTTAAAATTTATTGCAATCATGCAATCTTAATCATTTATTTTTGGAGCCTACTAGAATAACCGCCACCTCAGCTACATGTTTAGATAACATATTTACTGAAATTTTACCTATTAATAAAAAAAATATAAGCCAACTGGAAAACATCGTGTGGAAACCGACATGTCCTAGAACCAAAAATACAAGGACATGTGACATCTACAAACCCGCACTAGGCCCGCGTGGTAGATAACAGCTCACTCCCTCTCACAGAGAGGACGCCTGTGTCCCAGCAGTGGGAACAATATAGGCTGATTATGCTTTTATGCTAAGCCAACTGGATTCTTACCACTGTGCACAGCTGAATACATTTATTAAGCAAGATAAAAAAGTGGCTAAGAGAGATATCACAGTAGTGCCAAAAACTGCAGGTCGCTTGGAGAGCTTTTAAAACAAACTTAATAGTAAATTACCTTACTTGCCTCTAGAGATGATCCTAATGAGCTGTAAAATTATTTTTTGCCATGTATTGTACAGAATTTAACTCAACATTTATACCCAAGCAGATCTCAGTTAATGGTTCTGCAACCTTCAGTGAATGGGCAACTAAAGGGATGATTAATAGAAGAATCAAACTTTTTGAACTGTATGAAGAAATAATTATAATAAAAGTAAAGAGTGTTATCTACACTCGGCGTCACAAAAATCGCACCTCTTCGAAAATAAGTTTAAAACATGTCCCGCCAGTAACGAATACATTAAACCCAATTAATATTGGTATCAATTGAAAGTATGTTTAACGACGTTTAAATTAACAACAGTTAGAATTCCTAGACACAACAGATCTCAATAGCACGTAACGTAAATTTTTTTTTTGTCAAAATACGCATTGCAACTGCCACTAATTGCACCTCCCTACAAGGGTATAAAACGGGCGACCCGGGTTAAATGTGGGCATTCGCTATTCAACCTTTGAAGTGAACACACGTGAACAGCTACAGCAAGAAAAATACCCCAGAAGATGGATACCACTGCAGATGAAGCCGCTCAAGTCATTGCACTACTGCAATCAAGGATGCGGCAATGTGATGTTGCTCGGCAACTGAACTTGAGTCGTTTTGCCGTTCGACGAGTGTTCCAACGCTTCCAAGAGACTGGTGGCTATATCCGAAGACGTGGATCTGGAAGACAACGGTGCACATCCGAAAGAGACGATCGCTTCATTGTTTCGACGTCGTTACGTAATCGGTTCTCCAATGCTGTTGAGCTGCAACAACAACTGCGATCAGCTCGCAGAACTTCTGTAAGCGTCTGCACGATTAGAAGAAGAATGCGGGAGAAGAAAATTGCAGCTCATAGGGCTGCTACAGGGCCAAAATTGACTGCACAGCATAGGAGAGACCGGTTGCAATTTGCCCGTGACCATGTGGATTGGACAATAGACCAATGGAGGGCTGTGCTCTTCTCGGATGAGACGAGGGTGTGTCTTTTCTGCAACGACAGGCGTCGAAGAGTGTATAGGAGGCAAGGGGAACGATTCGCACAAGCCTGTATTCAAGAGACAGTGGAATACGGGGGTGGCTCGTGCATGTTCTGGGGCGGCATGTCAATCGACGGTAAAATGAACCTTGTGTGTGTTTCTCGGACTGGAAGTGCTCGCGGGCAAGGGTCGCTGACTGCTGCTCGGTACATAACAGAGATCTTAGAGGAGCAGGTGGTCCCTTATGCGGGTTTTGTTGGCAGTGGGTTTACGATAATGCACGATAACGCCCGCTGTCACACCGCTTTAATTGTAAGAGACTACCTGCAAGAAGTTGGAATCCCTGATATGCGCTGGCCGGCGCGAAGTCCAGACCTGAATCCTATTGAGCACCTTTGGGATGAACTGAAACGGCGAGTACGGGCACGTGATCCTGCCCCTACCACTCTCCAAGACCTCCAAGATGCCGTCGTTGCAGAATGGGACAACATTCCTCAAGAGACTGTTGTCACATTAATTAGGTCCATGAGAGAACGCATGGAAGCAGTCATCAGGGCTAGGGGGGGTAACACTAGGTTTTAAGTTGTTTTTAAGGACTTAGTTGTAATTTTTTGCTGATAAAATAAAATTTTAATTTTTTAATCATTTGCATTAGCTTGCTTTTTTTTATTCCCTGGTAAACAAAAAACCAAATCCATTGATTTATTCTGAAATTTAAATAAATTGCCTTTCCAATGATACCTTAAAGTCATATATCTACCATTGATTAATAGGGTTAAAATGACTTTGAAGGGAATTCTTAAAGAGGTGCGATTTTTGTGACGCCGATTGTATATGTTAAGAACTGTTCCAAATTATTTAAACAAGTTTGTAGCGAAGCTAAGTGTCAATATTTAAGCTCCAAAATTAAAAACCTGCCAAGTGCGAGTTGAACTTGCGTGGAGACGGTTCCGTACGTTGAATATGTTACCCGCTAAAATATTTTATGCTAAGGGGACTACATGACCTAAACGCAAGTTTTATAATGCCTAAAAGTATAATGATCCACTGCAGTAAACCAAACCAAAAAAATATATGATATTCTTCAGGATATATGCGAGTTAGATAGTGTGTTGAAAACATAATACAACTAATTTGGTACGATAGAAAAAAGTCACGAAGATACCTCAAAAAATTTATTCTATCGATAAAAAACCATACTAATATACATGCAATCATTATGTTTGTTTTTTCAGATTGTTCTTCAAGCAACATATTAACGTGATAGTGTTTTAATTTTTTAGTCCAATCAATAGATTGTTTGTAAATAGAGAATTGCTTCATGTTTTGCAATAAATTACCAGCTATGTGTCATCGCGCTTCTCTTTCTTTTCTCTGCAGTCCGACAGTGACCGCACTTTAGCTGTTGTCAGCCCCTTAAGAGCGTTTATACCTTATCGAGTGGCAACGTCGCAATTTAGTGTCATATTTCGTGGTTTTCAATTTTTATCATTTAATCGGAGCTATATTTAAAAAATCTGTTTAATTAACTTTTTAGAATTATGTGAAAACTGTGTAAAAGGTAAGAAATCGTTGCGTTTACAGTTCTATTTATATGCAAATAATACATTGGAAAGTTGCAGGGCGTTATTTTCATTGTAAAATAACTGTAAGCATTACGGTTACTTACTTTTTAAACACTTTCACGTAATTCTAAAAAGTTAATTAAACAGATTTTTAAAATATAGCTCCGATTAAATGATAAAAATTAAAAACCACGAAATATGACACTAAATTGCGACGTTGCCACTCAGACGGTATAAACGCTCTTAAATTTACTTTACGACAAACAAAAAATTAAAATTAAAATTGCAAAATAGTAGTTACATTCAATATTAAAATAACTAATAAATTTATGACATGATAAAAAAGAGAAGTAAAAAGTTGATAACAATTGAGTTTTTAAATTGTCGTTCTACATTTTGTGTGAGTGTGAAGTGTAGAAGAAAGTGTGTTTAACGTGTTGATGTGTGGAGTACTGTGGAGTGTGGTGGGGTGTGAATGGGGGTTAATGAGAGGGTGTGTAAATGATAAAAATTGATAACTACGAAATATGACACTAAATTGCGACGTTGCCACTCATAAGGTATAAACGCTCTTAAGTTGGTTGCCAAGACTTAGATATAACGCTTTCACTGTTAAAATGTAATCAGATATAATGTAGACCCCTAACTCTACACGGCTTATTTCTACAAACCTTACATCTTGGTCAAAATGTACGGCTTGGCAATTTCGCGGCCGTCGCACAGACACTCCTATGGGCTTATGGCAAGAAATTAAATCACTGGTCTTTAATGTTCTGTCATGCAATATTGCAATGGAACGTCCAAGCCATATACTTTGACCAAGGTGTAAGGTTTGTAGAGTTAGGTCTTGTAGAGTTACGGATTTGGCTCTACATTCGATCTGATAACTTTTGAATAGTGAAAGCGTTATGTAAGTCTTAGCAACCTGCTTTACATGCAATGTTTTTGGTGGGATCTCATTTCTTTTTGAAGGGTACTCTATTTCTTTTTATTTTAGCGATTATATTGTACCGATATTACACAGAGACATGTTAAAATCATAACCCTTACTTCTAGCATAGTCAAGTAAAAATTGTATTTCCTGCACGTCAACAGTTACTTTCTTCATAGCCAATGAAAAAGAGTTGCTTCGTCGTTGCTTATGTACATGCTATTGTAGCTTTCATAACAACTGGAAGTAGGTATACCTGTTATCTGTGAGAAATATAGCATTGCATTTCCCTTTAAGGGGGTTGGAGGGTGAAAGTTACAGATTTCTTAATTTTTTGGTTGTTTGTTTGCAAATCCTAGCCTGCATACCAAATTTCAGCTTTCTAGGACTTCGGAAAGTGCCCTCGAGGTTTTTAAGAGTGAGTGAGTGAGTCAGACGGTGACGAAATCGGCGTATTTTAGGTATTAATAAAATCCAGAGTATAAAAGCTTGACAAATGAAACTTTGTGTGTATTAGAATACTGCTAACAGCGGGGCGAGCACGGCCTACTGTTATAGGCTTGAGTCATACATTTTTATCACAGTTTGGGAACAAAAACCGTGATAAAAGGCGTGACTCAAGCCTATCACAGAGGCCGTGCTTGCCCCGCTGTTATTTATCTTGAGAATTTGAGCTCTCTAGTATTATCCAAGCCCAAACTATGAGGGTATGAAAATACGACGAAACGCTTAGAGAAAAGTTAGGTAGTGCCAATGTTTTTTGTTTATGACTCGTCTTCCAGGGGTACTACCGTGCCCCCAGATCCCAATAACAAACTTGAAATTGCAGTTGGAAAACATATTCTCCCATACATTCCAACTGCAATTGTACGTTTGTACGCACAATATTGAAAGATTTACCATGTTATTTTAAGACTTCTTGTTTTCATGTAACCTGTAAGCATAGAACAAATTTCTGTTTTTTTTTGGCTCTGTAGTTTCGCAGATATGGTATTTTTTCTTATATTTTCTTACAACTTCAGTCGTTTTAAAATTATACAAAAAAAAATTGAGACTCTCGCAACAAACCGTTTCATTTGATATGTCACAGGGTACAGTTTGCAAAACTTTTGTTTTTAATTTTCTAGTTTACCCCCAAAAGTGATATTCAAAATTAATTAATTTACGTTTCAGGACCGTGTTTGGGTAAAAAAAAATCATATGTTTACCATATTTCAACTTAATCCAGTAGATTCGGAGCAAATTGGCTGTGACAGATGGACAGACAGACAGACTTACAAACAGACACACGAGTGATCCTATAAAAGTTCCGTGTTTTCATTGGGACGTACGGAACCCTAAAAATTGACAAAATATAATAAAAGTTACTTGAGAAATTATAAACAATGAGAATGGAAGAGTAGGAAGCATAGTATTGACTGTAACCTTAATATAGAAATTGCCACAGTTTTTGAAAATTTCAAAACTTTAAATTCTTCACCCGCTGTTGCATATTGAAAGAAAATGTTGATATTTGTAACCATGTATTTAATTTCGACGATGTTACTGCTCGTGATATTATTCAAACAGTGTTAAAAAAAACTGCTAATCTATGGAGAAATTCCGTAGAGGTTGCAAAATGCATTACCAACATTGTATCGCCGGAATTGGCAATTATTTTTAATAAATGTATTGACTGTGGTGCCTTTCCTGACTTAATGAACAGTAGTAAAATGTTACTTTTGTTTAAATCAGACAGCTCATCACACCCCACGAACTTTAGACCAATTACTGTGCTACCCAACTTCAGTAAAATATTTGAAAAATTAATGCTAGATCAAATGCAAAGACATTTTAATAAACATAAAATATTAAACAGTAACCAATTTTAATAAACATAAAATATTAAACAGTAACCAATTCGGTTTCACAAGGGGTCGCTCAACTACCGACGCTGGTGTTGAGCTTGTTGCACATATTTTTGAGGCCTGGGAGAAGTCGCATGATGCCCTAGGTAATTTTGTGACTTGTCAAAGGCACAATTTCAACATGAATGGTGTAACCAATATTTTGAATTAAAATAGTGTCCGTAGGTGGAGTTTCTTGCCCGTTCTTTTCCATAGGTACCTACTACGCTTTGCAATGGGCAACTAGCTTCATCTTTCTGACCGACAATTCAAAAGTGCATGTAATAAATTAAAGTGGTTTATTTTAAATAAATGCTTTGAGTATTTTGTATGTGGCCTACGCAAATGTCTTGCAGATCTGTTAGCGTCGTGTAACGGGTCGTTGAGCTCCCTAAAATAGGTTGAGTTACACGATGGCTGATGCAAGCATTCCGTTTGTTGGGACCGGTCAACTCAAAGCTGCACTGGTTCTTCAAAAGGCCTTTCAGACATGGCCCTGCATTGTTAAACTCGCAAAAAATCATAATAATTTAATTTGTGGACTTAAAAACAGACCATGCCCTCTTAGTTTGTTTCATTTCATACAATAGAGAGTGTTCAGTGTGAACATATCGCGATCATCTATTCATATATGTATCTCTTTCACTGACACGTCATCTACAGCTTTTGTACGTTTCATGGTGTTATTTTGTCAGCGATGTTGGTGCTACTGGCGGTGACGCTCCTCGCCGACGCGTTCTACTTCATCCCGCGCGCGACGCTGGCCGGCATCATCATCGTCGCGATGTTCTCGCTCATGGAGGTCGCTATTGTGAAGAGACTGTGGCGGAATAGCAGTGAGTGACAATGTAGTTTAGCTTTTTTTTTGTCAATAGGGTCAATCCCTAGCATCAGGTGGAATGACGGCTCACTTCAAGTCCATTTCACCTACTATATCGTATCCGTGTTGTATCCCACAGAGATCGAGCTACTCGTGTACTTAGTGACAGTGATAACGGGCGCGGCGGCCGGCCTGGAGTACGGCATCGTGTGCGGCGCGGCGGCCGACGCGGCGCGCGCGCTGGCGCACGCCGCGCGCCCGCCGGTGCGCGCGGCTGCCTTCAAGGTAACGTGGCCATCCGAGCTACTAGTGTAAAGTCAAGTAAAGCACTTACGTGATCGACTATACCAGTTGCCCAGTTCAAGACAATGGCCCTATCTACTGCCATTTGACCCCAATCTATAAAAAAAACGTTCTTTATCGTTAATAATATTATAATATTCAAAGCAAGAGTGAACAGGCATTATCTGGGCATGCTCGTTCCATCATAGACCTCATCGCTTTTCATCAAGCGTGATCGAGGTCAAGAGCAGGAGAATTCAGCAATATTTTTTTTTTCCAGGTCACACAATGCAAGTTGTTATTCATAACTTAAACACTGTTGTTAGTACAGTACGGCACAACTTAGATGTAGCATCGGCAAAATTCGTAAAACCGATCACATCCGAACTGAGTGCGCCTTCGAAATCACTAATCTTTATTATTGCTTTAGGAGAAAATGATCTTTATGCAAACTTCATAACTTGTAAAGTCATATAACAAAACACATTCGTGAAATTGATGCATAGATATACATTACTAGCTTGCAAAATAAATGATCACTTAGTCTTTGTTTTTTAGATTCGATTTGAAGGATACAAGGCTAGAATGATAAATATCACAAATCAAACTTTTAGAGATGTTTATTGTTAAAAACTTCAACTATAATTTATTAAGGGAATGCAATAAATGGAATGTTACATTAAAAAAAAATATAGCTTTGAACGACACCAGATATTATTAAAATTGTTTATTCTTATTCGAATACACCTTCGACATCCATACTTATATCCTCAGTCTCAACAGCTCCATTGTAGTCGTTAAACGATTCGTCGCTGTCTGATGATGAGTCATTTAAATTTATGATGAACTGATCCAAATATCGGTCTGTTCTATCCTCGTGTCGCATAAGCTCTTTTTCGCATTTTATCGCGTGATCGACTACTTTTTCCCATTCGGATACGCCAATAGATTCGAATTTCTCCATTAATAGTTCTTTGACTTTCGTTAGATTCATCGAGACATTTTTAGAACTAACGTGGCCTTTCACTTGGGCCCAAATATTCTCGATTGGGTTAAAATCTGGATGATAAGGAGGTAACCGTAAAACAGAATGACCATGTTCCGTCATTATTTGGTCAATTGCGTATTTAATGTGTTCAGATTTGTGGCGTTTAATTATTTCATACAATTCTGGTTTCAGCAGATTTGCAAAGGATATATTTTTAGATGTAAGCCAAGATTGCATGGATGCTTTCAGAGGATTGGAATTCGGTGCATTGTCTATTTGTGTGTTATGGTAAGAAGCGTTATCTACGACCACAACAGTATTAGGTCGTAGATTCGGAATGAGATGTTGTTTTAACCATTTTTCGTAATTTTCTTTATTCATCTCGTTGTGATAATCGCCAGTACTTTGAGAATATTTATAAACTAAGAGAGCGCCAGGTACAAAACCTCTTGAGCCACCAGCGTGGACAATAATTAATCTTTCACCTTTTGATATCGGTTTTTTTAAGCCTTTCTTAGAACTATCCGTCCAACTACTTTCCTTTGTATGTGTGGCGTGTATGTAAGTCTCGTCAGTATAAACTATATCCCGACCTTCACTTCTAAAGTTTTGTATCTGTCGAAGATACTTAATCCGCTGAAGTCTTACTTCATCTTTCTCGGCCAGTAAAGATCTATTATTTTCCATTTTCTTGAATTTGAAACCCAGTTCAAGCAATATTCTGCGCAAAGTTTCTCGACTGCCTGTGAAATTTATATCTTCCTGTTATTTGGTTAACAACGATTTTATTGTAGGCAACCTTTTTTCAGTGACATGAAAGTCATACATCGTCCTTCTAATGACATCATAATCAAAACCGTCTAAATTTGCTCGATGTTCTTTCTTTTTTCTGGACTTTTTAGGCGAACTAAAAGTTGCACGAGTTGAACTAGTCGAAGCTAAGGCATTGTCATGCTCTTTCAAAACAGCACTTATTGTTCTACGTGACACACCAGTTGCCTTCGCAGTTCGCTCTTGAAGGTTTTGAAAGTGATCATTCCCAAAAACCCTATTTTTAGACTCCGTAGCCTCTTGACTCATAAATTGATAAACATTAAAAATTATTACACGACTTTGGCTAATAAACGGCTTACAACGTTTCAACGAAGTCATCATGAAAAAAAAAACTGCAACAAAAAATATATTATTCACTTTCCTATTAAATTGTCACGAAGTGTACGGAATGATTCACTCACGTGCATTCTCAACGCTGTCTCGAGTTGAACTGAGGCGGGAATATATAGCGCGAATAGCATTGAATGGCGCGATAGTGAGCGATTTCTATTGGTTGTGTAAATCGGAAGTGATCGGTTTTACGATGCTACATATAAGATGTGTCGTACTGTACATACATTTGGTAGATATTGGTAATAATTAAACGTTCAATGTTATAACATGTTCCCACTCCTCCCACAGGTGGGCAACCAAGACTGCGCATCCATCACGTTGTCGGGCGCGCTATCCTACTCCAGTTCACAGCACATACAGAACAAGATACGTCAGCACGTACCCACATACATCGCCGTGGTGGTACTAGATGCAAGACAACTATATTCTATGGATCTGGGGGTTGCTGAGGTAAGCACAAATTATAAATAGTAACAACGCAAAACTCTTCGGCTTTACCCAGATATATAAATCGGTGGAGCAAAAAAATAAATTGTTTTGGTATCAAAAGAATAGATTTTTTTATGTAACCTTTAAATGAGTTGCATATTTCGAACCTTTAAGTAGTTGCGACACAATTGTTGACCCCGTGATCAGCTGTGCTGTATTTATTGTTTAGCAAAAAGACAACTTTGGCAGTTGTATGAAATGGATTTAACACAGCCAATTGGCGTAATGCGTCAATTTTATATACAGCTAATTTCCCTCACTGTACTTCAAATGAAGGTTTTACAAAATCTTTTTAGGGTTCTGTGGCTCAAAAGGAAAAAAACGGAACCTTTATAGGATCACTTCATTGTCCGTCCGCCTGTCTGTCTGATTGTCAGTCTGTTATTACCCTTTTTCTCAGGAACGCGTGGAGGTATAAAATTGAAATTAATACCAAATACCTAGGTCTACGGTTCCTAACTGCCGTTCTCAGAGACGTCACTTGGAATTAATCAACCATTAACTTAGATTAACCACCATATCTTGGCACATATTGTCATCAAGAATTAATCGTTTTCAATTTGACATACTTTTGACTGATAGCGTTCCAATTTATATTGTTCCGTTAAAGTAAATGATTGATTAATTTTAAGTAACGACTTTGAGTACTGGGGTTAGAGCTCTAAAAAAATGTAGCTTCTTAATCAACGCGATAAAAATAGGACCATTTATGTGACATATTTTGATACTCGCAAATAAATCAAAACCTATAGGGTACTTCCCGTTGACCTAGAATCATGAAATTGGCAAGAAGCAAGGTCCTCATAGCGCAAGTAAAGGATAAAATCCGAAAATCGTTAACTGTCTTCATTGTGCGTGGTCCGTCACGCACTTGGACGGTTGGTTTTTTATTTCGATGAAATGAAATACCGACACCTACCATGTCGGACAAGTTTCAGAAACTTACAAAAAAAAAAGATTTAAAAAGGAATTGTCAAGCACGTTCTAATGAAACTCGATTCGAATAGCCGCCTTTCTCTCTCTAATCTCACTTAATTTTCTTTCCAGAACTTAATATCTGTGATATTAGATCTAGAGAAGAAAGGCCACAAGTTCCTCTGCTGGAACTTCAAGGAAGGCCATCAGAAGTTGATGGAGGACATCCATCGAGGGTTCGAGAGTCATTTCGTAGACGGACCTAGTATTGATCAACATGTATTAAGTAAGTAATTAAATGTTTGAACTGTACGTTTTCTAACATTTTCCATGTTCATATGGTTACCATTTACGGGATCAACATTGTTCTTAAAACGCTTCTTGGTTATTTTTGCGCGTGGTCAAAATCGGAACTAACGTCGCCATCTTGTTTTATCAATACAATTTCTGTGACACAATTTCACAAAAAATGTTTACCAACTACGCCCCCCTGTCAATGTCATTCAGACGCCAAAATATGCTTATAGCACTCTAGCTTAAACCCGAAGTTACTCGTGAATCCTCAATCCCAATCTTGATCCGCGGTTTTTGATGGCTGCTTGTGATTCGCTCTCTCGCGCTCGTTCTTGTGACTCAGATTGGCAAACATGGCCATTGATTAGTTTCAGACAAAGATCGTCATGAACATTGGGATTGATTGAGATTAATAATATCGACAATTTATTGGTTTTAACAATCGATCCTCGCCACACAGGTGTGCTAAATCGCCGCTTTCTTATACAAGGTACTAGGGGCACATAAGCGTACGGTTTGTTACAAAATTGCGTCGCAACTAAGACCTGCGACCAGGGGCCGTACTATGAGGTGTTCATTCCATCATTGTTCCAGCGTGGAAGAGAGACGGAGCTATACATGACCGATAGCACTATCTCTTTTTCTCAACGGAATCATGATGGCGTTAACAGCTCATAGTACGGCCCCTGACCAATCTGTGACTACCTCAAACTTTGGTACGTTTTGTTTGTAATGCTAAACCTATTTCACGTGCCAGTTGTGTGAGCATCCGTGTTCTTTAAGCACAGTAATAGATAAAAATTCTTGCTCATTGACTTAGATTAAACATTTGAAGTCACATGACAACTTCCTTACGACATTAAAATCCCCTTTTCAGTTGCACCAGGTAACTGCAATGGACACACTGATGTCCCGCCAACTATTTCGAGGCTGTGATAATCGTAGGCTAACCCAAGTATGTCTGGGTGGTCACCCAGTGATACCAGGATACCAGAAGGCCTGGGTAAGTGTGGAAAGTGGGTAGCGGAGCTATCACATTCAAAATTTTGTGTAACTTTGTATGTCTCTTTCCAGCTTTTATTTTTTATTTTTCATCATTTACTATAAAGCTTTATAAACAAACTTTGTAAACTTCTGATTCTGGTTCTGAAGTCCCAAGAACCATCATATTTGCTGAAATATGTCCACTGGTGGGTCCATAGTCCGGTCAATTTAGACATCCGAGGGTACACAAATTCGCACCCAGCTCAAAGTTGGTAGGATTGTTCAAAACACCATCATAAATGAAATCTAAAAATCCTCATCGATCCGATACCTGGAAAAAAAATTACTCGGGGTTAAAAACGGGTTTTTCGCGATTTTCTGCAAAACGGTAAGTTTTATCATAAAATTAGTTCAGACAAAAATTGTAGATCAGATAATTATCTATAAAAAATGTCTAAATACTTTTTTTTCCTATGAGCCACCGTTTCTGATATATAACGATTCAAAAAGTTGGAAGAGTTGTAATCCAGTCGCTGTCGGCATAGGCGTACCCTCTCACTCTGGTCCGATAAATAATAACATTTTGTCACGTCCCAACTTTGATATTTTCGATAATATTACTGTTACTGTTAGCCTGTATCATCCCACTGCTGGGCAAGTGCCCCAAGACTTCCAGTGCTTGCGATCCACGGCTAATGTGGACCACTGGTCGTTTGTTTTGTCCAGCTCGTCCCACTATCTTGTACGGGGTTTGCCGCGACGCCTTCTAGCAGTCTCAGAGCTACTTTGGCCCATAGCTCATTGGACATGCAGCAGGAGTGGCCAGCCCAGTTCCAGTTCTACATTGCGGTTTTTTGAGCAATCAAGCGTCAGTAATCTGTGTTTTGTAGCGCAGTGTGGTGGTGCGAATGTGATCTGTTAATTTGACGCCTACAATACTGCCCTCTGTCGCACGTTGACAATCCTTGAGTTTGGACTTTTGAATGTTTGTTAAAGACCAATTAATATTCTATATAGTATTGACATCAAAATGATTGAATACTGATTAAAAGTATGGAATACCGTACGAATACAAATATTCTTCTAGTATATACTGTGTTCGTGATTTAATTTCAAAACACGTGAAAAAATAAGTATCAGATTTTTTTTTTATTAACAACATTAAAACCCACTTTGAATGTTTAGTTAGCACTTCACACAACTTCAAACATTTTTATGGTTTTATAATACTCGTAATTATGAAATAAAGCAAATGTGACAATAACATCAATTGGAAACAACTAGGTATTTGAATCGACTTTAGAAATTTTTCGGCTCCCTTCACATGTTTTTCGTTAGTTACCGCTATATCTACTCTCCACGCTTACCTTCCTTCTCCTTCTAGGGCAGTAAGAAAAATACTCTGTGGACTTCATAATTATTTTGTATTTGCAGGTTTGGATATCACTCGATAAGTACGATGTTCAGGTGACACACGGCCAGCATCACGTCATTTCTAACACTTGAACTACGAAAATAGCCCTTTCTGCTACGTAATAAAGACGCTGTCAAAGTCAAACTATTACTGTGCTTAAGTGCTATCATTGTACAAGTTTTAATCACCAGTGATATGTCATTTGAAAACCAGAATATGAATGAAAACTTGCCCTTTCTTAGCTGTTAGACTTATTTTACTTAAGTCCCGTAGTCATTTTAGGAAGTGCTCAAAAGCTAACATTCCAACAACGAGAAAGACAATTGAAAGTCAAATTAAATTACTTGGCAACACTTCGGTACACATGATGGCTATAAACGATTTTTAAACGCATAATTTCAAGTTACTACAGCTGATTACTGGTTGTGTCATCATCATTGGCAGCCTTGCTCCACCCACTGTTGTGTATAGACCTGCTCCCTTCTGTGCCATGTTTCCCTGGTCAGTGCGAGTCTCATCCAGGTCATCCGCGCGATCTTCTGTAGGTCGTCCACGCACCTGGCCTTGACCAGTAACTAAATGAAATGATGAGTTTTGTTTTATCATCATTCGATACTGCGAAGTTTCGTCAATGAATTTAATTGAACCTTGTAAAAGATTTTATTTTGTAAATAATTTAATATTTTAAATGTAAGTGATACTGAATGTGATAAAAGTATAATCATTATGAAAATTTACTTGAATCTGATTGTTAATATCCTTAAATGTGTAGGTACCTACCGTTTTATTGAAACTAAGTATTTATAGTGTTCGTTCAAAACGACGGGCGCAAACTTAGATGAAACTACTTCTATATTTTTGGGTTTGATAATTATTATTATTTAGTACAATTGTTGATATTTTGTAAATATGGATATTTTATTATGAAGTTTTAATTAAATGTTTAATTAATGATTTGTTGTATTATTGTATTTCGATATTTTTTAAAGGAACAACATTCACAAATTCAGGCTTTCTGAACTAAGGAACTAAGGAACTGAGGAAGGTTGAGAGGTTACAAATCAATGCCGTGTATGTTAGTGACTAACTCTTCAGTTTCGTACTTTTCCCTTCGAACTACAACATCCCTCCCTTTCATCGTGTGAAGGGTAGTTTTGGAAAATTAATAACTACGATGTTTATTTCAAGCCCATTATTAAGACTATTTCAGACACCGATCTACATAGTCTTCACATGATCTGACCAAGATTTTGTCTGGACTTCAAAAGAGACTGTGACCTCTGAGTTTGTTTCGGCCTTTCTTCTCAGAGTAGTCAGACAGGAAACGCCGACCTCATCTAGTTTATAAAAATATATGTTTGACGTGTAAAAGTGTTCGTACAATCCCACTTACAGAGATAAAATCATTTATCATTTGTTACGCGACTAACAAGTAACGAGTTATTTAGGTACCTACCTACACAGTGTAGCCACAATTTTTATTCTCAAATTATATTGATTTATTTATTTATTAAGCAAGGCACACCAACGATATATTTACAAGAGTAGTCACAATAGGATCACGAGTCTTCAGTTCTGTGTAAATACATCACTTAAAGGCATGCACAACATTCACAATAAAAGGTTAACAGTTCATTACATTATAATAATATTAGAAAACATAAAATATAATTAAACTAGATAATTCAAATGACATTAAATTAAATTATTATTATAAATTTAAGTATTAAGTATTAAACAATTTAAAAAAAAAATGTATATATTAAAATTATATTAAAACATACATAAATTCACTGGTTAAGTCAAGGATTATAATAATAGGCAGCTGATTAGAGGACAATTTTGGAGATTTTAGTTTTAAATATTGGCAGACTATCAAAAAAAATGTCGATATTGCTGTCGACCGAACAGGCTCTGTTGTAAGAAGTTAACATTCAGTTTAAGGGAGCATGCTGGCCCAGATATGTGCGACACGGCTTAGCGGCAAACGTCCTAGAGATACGTTTGGACCGTACATGTGAATGTCGAGGCACGTCTAGATCAATTTTATTAAGATCTGGGGTTGATGTTAGCCCGTTTACAACTTTGTACAACATTGTCAAATCATTTAGAGCTCTGCGTTGTTTTAATGAGTCTAATTTGAAGTAGTTTAGCCGTTCTGGGTAATCCGCTCTAAATGGACATTTGTGGTCTTTAAACCGCAAGCACCTCGTCATTTTCTTTTGAACGCGCTCTATACGGTTTATATAAATATTATAAGTCGGACTCCAGGCGGGAGATGCATATTCTACGAGGCTGCGCACAAAGGTGTTATAGAGCACTTTCAACGCCGAGGTTCCCCTAAACTCTTTGCCAATTCTGTTGATAAACCCAACCATTTTCATTGCTTTTTTAATGATATTATTAATGTGTGTGGCAAATGAGAGATCGCCGCTAAGCACTACACCAAGATCCCGTATGTGTTTGACTTGTTGCAGTGACGTCCCATTGAGGGAGTAAGCTGATGGTATGGGATGTTTTTTTCGCGTAAATGTTATGTGATAACATTTGCTGGCATTCAGAACCATCCCGTTTGCCACACACCAGCTCCGTATTGAGTCCAGATCAGTTTGGAGTAGAGCAATGTCTTCTTGGGCTTTTATTTGACGATAGATCTTAAGGTCATCGGCAAACAAAGAACATTGGCTATGTTTGATGCAATTTACTATGTCATTGATGAATACAACAAAGAGAATTGGCCCGGTATGAGAACCTTGGGGCACACCGGAGGTTGCGATATACTCTGGAGACTGATAGCCGTTTACCACCACTCTTTATATTCGCCCACATAGATACGATCTGAACCACTCCAGCAGTTGTCCGTGTATGCCAAGACTATGCAATTTCAGCAGCAGGATTTCATGGTCGACCTTATCGAAAGCGCCGCTGAAGTCGGTATAGAGAGCGTCGATCTGTTGGCCAGAGTCAAGGCTCATACCGATTTCGTCAAGGTATGATACCAAATTGGTGACGGTGGATTTGTTACTGCAGAAACCATGCTGCTGAGGGAAGAGTTGTGTTTTAACATGGGATGTTATTAGGGGGCAAATCATTGATTCGAAAAGTTTCGAGAATATGGACAAGATAGAGATTGGTCGGTAATTTTTAGCATCGGTGAAGTCACCTTTTTTAAATATCGGAACCACGTTAGCTTTTTTCCATTCTGTGGGAAATGTACATGTTTCGAGCGATTTATTAAAAATGAAGGTAAGGGGATATGCCAAATTACGAGCACATTTTTTTATAAAGAGCGGTGGCAACCCGTCCGGGCCAGCACCCTTGGTAACATCAACTCGGTTTAGAGATTTCGAAACTTCCCTCTCAGTAAAAGCGATTTTGTTAAGTACAAATTGAGGAAATGGTAGGGCGCTTGTTGCTGTGTTGCAACGATGAAACACAATGCTAAGTCATAACAGGCAATATTTATTTATTTATTATTATTAAGGCGTATCAACACAAACACAAACATTTACAAATAACAGAGAACAGAGACATGGACTAGTGTTTACGTCAATTACAGACGTGCACAGCATTACCAACAAAATACAAGAAAAAAAATATGAAGGCGAACATGCTTTTGATTGTGCCAATCTCGGTATATCACAACACTTATGAAAGGAATAATAAGTTTGGAAAAGCCATCGAGGAATTTATCGTTGTCCACGTTACTATTGCATGGAACTTAAACATAAGTGGCGAAATGTTCAACAACACAACACAAAAACACAACAACACAGTTCTGTCCACCCGTTCGGAAAATACAGGCGTAATTGTATGTAGGTAGAAAAGTAATGGTCTTGAATTCGAGAAGGGAACAATGTCGGTATCATCTCGTCGGCGTCGCGAGGCTGGAGTAAGCCGCCGTCGTCGCACAGGGCTGTAGCTGCCAATCCCAACCATTTATTTTAAATCGTAAATACCGAAGCAAGGCTTTTGTCTCGGTGCCTCGTTTACACGGATCATTTAGTTAGAACAAACGTGACGTACCTACTAGTTCTTTACAACAAAAACTTCATGCTATACGGTGGTAGCTATTTTGTAAAATTAAGTAAGATTTATTGGAGTAAATAATGAATTTAGCAACCGCTTCTTCTTGTTAATTTCACTTTGTTTATTGTTTGATTTATCTATGTTAGGAGCTGAAAATCAAAAAAACCTGTGATGGTTTTTCGCTCAAGGATATGAACAATTAAATAAGTTTGTTTGTTTGTAAATTTTATGATTGGTGTCTGATATTTTAAGCTTCGAAATGACCACTGTAAAAGGAATTTAGAAAACACTGTTCGTTTATCTGGTTAGAATTCACGAATACTCTATTAATGTAAAAATGTTCTCACCTAATTTTTTTGAATGAAATATTTTCTACATTAATCAGTAATTCACTCTTTCGTTAGATACATTTTATGAGGAGATTAAATGGTTTGAAAAGTACGCTTTTTGGGTCAAAGAGCCAAAATCGGCGTTAACGCCCTTAATATCTACCAAAATTTTAATGGTAAAATTTGCAAGACCTCATCGGCTTCTTTACATATGTGTCAAGTTTGCCGCAGTGGTTACCCCCCCCAATTGCGTAACACATATTTCATTCGCAATCCGAAGGATTTTAAAGGATTTCGTAATCCACTGCTTCATTTTATGAAAAAATCTTCTGCTCTACAACGTAAATAACGCAATGAATATTATAAAATTTTCAAAATGGAATTGCGAATGTATTACGCAATTACCCCGCTGGCCTTAGAAAAGTGAATATCTTTAATAAAGAATGTCGTCCTTACAAAATTACAGTAGGTACTTCATCTACGTTATGAAATCGCCTGTAAACCGTGAGTTTCAAATACCGGCGGCATCTAGTTTTCAAATATAGACCAAAAAATGTTGACGTGTAAAAGTGTCTTAAAATGAACTTACAGAAACAAAAAAAAAAAAAAAAAAACATCCTACTTGCTCAAGTAACTGGCATACAGTCAACATGACCTTGAACGATCGTTTTAACTAAATCCCAGTTAAAATTCAGCGAGTTAAGCCTATCTGAGTAATGGCCGCCGATTTCCATGTCACATAGCTTTAAGTAAATAAATAGACAAATGTACATAATTTACGCATTACTAATTAGTTGGTAATCCCTGTTGATTGGAGCCTTATATTAATCACCTTCGTTCCTTTGTGGCTATTCGGATCAATTAGGTATTTAAATTACGACATATATTACCAGCCAACGGGGTTCATCCAATTGATTTTTTTTGGTACCTGCCGAGCAGCCTGAATTTGTGCTCAGTTAGCGGGAATTGGCTTGCCACATATTAGATAAATACTGTTTCGTTAAAAATTGATGTTGGTTTTTCGTAAACAATTGAAGCGAAATGGGGGTACTAATTTGTTCTGTATACCAGGATAGCAATAATTCAAGGAGCATTTAAGTCTGTCCTTTTGTTTGGGGTGGACGGTCGGCACCAGGATGCAAATACGTTACCTACTTTGTTGCATAGCCTGCATAGCTTGCTATTTGCTGGTCTGCGGTATAAGCTTTATTGCTTAAAATAACTACGGTGTGATGTCCTGGTACCTATCTTAAATCTTAAATTAAGTAGGTCATTAATATTTATTGGAACGAATATGACTTTTATTAGGAAGAACCGTAAATTGTTAAAATATCAACCAAAAGTACCTACCTATTCCACTTATTGAAGTGAAAACTTCTTTAGTCCCGTTGTGATTTGAAAGTCGATGAAACGATAAAACGACATTAATAAAAAGGGACAAACACATACCTACATCAATAGGATTTAACGTGCGAGAGAATGAGATAGAATACATTATATAACATTTTTGAAGGTTGCACTTTCATCGCATGTGAACTGCACAGTCACACATGTTTTTTTTAATATTTCGAGAATTATTCCACAAAATCCCAGCAAATAACCGTAAAGGTTTACCAATTTTTTGGCAACAAGATCATCCAGTGTAATTAACGATGCTGCCATCCATCAATCAGGTTCAGCTCGATTTCCCAACTTAATCAGATGACATGGCGTAAATATGGCACTAGCGTGCGCCGGCCTAGCGACGTCTATCCGGTTGCTGTGAAATATGATGCGCAATAAAAGAAATACTTACAGGGCTTTTTGTGTTACCGTTAACAGGGGACATAATACCTAGGTACCTTGACTACCTGGTACCTTTGTAGAATATTTAATTTTGTAGCTAAAATATAAACCTAAAGAAAAATTTTAATAGTAGGTAGCTACGCAGTTTCCGTTGGGAGTCTTCAATATTATACGTACTCGTAGGTAGGTATATACTTTTTATCTGTTTACTATAAGTATTATGTATCCTCGTTTCATTAAAACGCTGCGTTTTCGGCTTTCGGTGTTTGAGCGATTAACTGAAAGTCTCATTCTGGAAAACAAACGAGGTTTTTAAAATTAACTTCGCTTTTTGTTGACTGACAGGCGTGAAAGGTAGGTAACCGTTTATGGGCAGTTAATGGCTGCTACTGTATCATGGTATCTAGAACTATTTTAGTACCAGATACAGACTAAACTTAGGACTCTTTGAAACACCTAAGTAATCAATTCTAATTAGAGTACCTACTCATGAGTATCTTCCTGCATCCTTGTTTTACTCGCTACATGTAGGTACCAGGAAAACAGAACAGCTTAACTGTTACTAAATTCATAATAGTGCAGCCCAGCCGGTATACATCGCCCGATTTAAATTATTACGTTGTTTACACGAAAAACTCGATAGCCAATTAAAAGGGTAGATTTGGTAGGAGAAGGAATGCACCAATTAGCGACGTTAAAATGTTCACGGCAGAAGTGCCTGTGAAAGGTACTTTCGAACCACTAGCGTAGGTATGATCAGTTTGTATTAGTATGCCGAGACACGAAAGCGTGGCTCCCGGTAAGTGGCAAGTATCGATTTATGGTTAGCGTAATTGAAAATTTTCTTATATTTAAAATATATCTTTTAAGAACACTCGTTTTTTTGTAGTGCATATCTTCAGCTTCCTCAGGTTTGCTGAATATTGTTATATCTACCTTTACATCTTCATATCACTTGATGTTTGGTTGAAAATAAAAGATAAAACCAGCAACGGCACGTCAAACTTCTGGAAATGCTTGAAAGTTTTGTTTTCTTGGAAAAGAAAACCTTAGTTAAACTGTTCGGCTAATATGACATTAATTTGTAAAAGCTCAACTTTGTAATGTCAATGTTTAGCAACGTGAAAATGATTAGTTTAATACTGGTGCGGATTCTCTTGTCACAAAATTCTCTAAACTAGACTAAAAATCACCAAAATTTCGTTTATTCCTGTCAAACGACGATTTCCCATTCTGAAATTGACTAAAGTGACACAACTTAACTAAATTTTAGTTTGGCAGCACTAAGATGGCACTGAGATTATAATTTAGTGAAAATGGCAATTTTGCTATTCTGAATTTTACGTTTTTCACCAAAAATTTTGATTGTCGTAACAAAATCTGCCTGTTTTTAATCGCGATTAAAAAGGTGTGGAATAAAATTAGTTGCCATGAACTAAAATTCACACCAACACCTCGACTTCAGATGCAAAAACAGTACTGTATCTTTTTTCTTTTCTTTTGCTTATATCTCGAAAACGGACACACCGTTTACTATCGCAAAAATAATGAAAATTTCGACCCCAATTATAAAACCTCTAAACCTCTAAAATCCAACGGGTTTGGTAAAAAAAAAAATGTTTTTTTCATATTTTCCATACAATAAGTGAAAAATTCCATACAAAACATGTCGAGTCTGCAAAAAATGCGCGCCTCCGGCTCTAAAAAAAAAACGTGGTACGGCAAACAAGTACCACGTGGAGTCGCAATTGCCAATTTTGATTTTAGATGTGTCAAAATTATTTTTAAATTTAGAGTTTTTATTTTGCAGAATAGCGTTAAGATTCTCATAGCCAAAAGTAAGGAATTTTAGTGATAGTTTAGTTAGTTTAGTTCGGTGTACAACAGAATCGGCACCACGTTATAAATTTTATTTAAAAACAGTTATTTTTGTATAACCTGCTAAACGACACTGCTTGGCAAAACAGACATTTCTTTATTATATTTAAGTTTCATAAAAAATTATATTATACACATATCTTCCAGAATAAATGCTAGTTATGGTGAAAACTACAATAAAATTCATTGTGGAGTTAAGAAAATCAAAGTGGACTCACAGTCAAACACGAAAAGCGACTATATTTTATATAAACTACCAGGAAGGTATAATTGAACAGGGTGGTAGTGACAGCGACGCGCAAACTGTAACCATGAACAGATTTAAATAATACTTCAACTGTTCCCCATAAATACCATCGTATTAAAAAAAAGTTTTGATTAAACAACAAGAGCTTTGCAAATTGCAGTGCCTTACCACTGGAGTAGTTGATAAATCCACATTATTATTGAATTCTCTATCGACTGGCGTTGTGTGAAATTTCCAATAGTCTGTGAATGAGAGGCTTGTAATGAGCTCCTTGCATTCAGTTACGTTTGACACAGATGCTGGCTGCATCTCTATTATTCCACGAGCTATTGTGGGAAGGAATGGTTCAATGAAATTGATGAACTATTTTACTTGATGTTGGAAGAAATTACTGCTTTTTGTGTCGATCAGTCATGTTAGATCAGTCGTGCTATGAGAAAAATAAAAATGCTACTAGCAGGCTCTGATTGAGAACTTTCTCCGTAGGGTTTTATTTAAAAATATATTATAGACTTAATATTATTAAAAGTCAATACCACAGATTCGTTTTAATATAAGTGCCTACTTAAGAAAACATTTGTGTTGTAAATTTGTAATATACTTTTCAAAAAGGGGTGGCGGACTAAATAAATAATATAATAATAAAAACTAAATAATATAAATAATAAACGAATAAATGACGGACATAGGTAGGTACCTACAGCAACCTTATTTATTCACTTACCTACCTGCCCACATATCGAAAGCATTAAAACTATAGTTTGGAACTACATGTCACAAAGTAATGTTAGTTGAGTAGGTAAGTCAGAAGCTTTTAAGGCTCGCCGAAGGGGAAAGTAGTTCCAAGTTCCCTGTTGTGTCGAACTTTCTGGAATGATGTCACGCAGAAACCTGTATCGTCTGTTTGTGTTTTACTGTTGAGCAGCCAACTAGGGAAATTCTCGGAAAATTTTGGGAAATTTAACATGGTACGAACAGCATTGCAGGGGCACGATATTGTAGAAGGAAATTTTAAAGCGTCTTCACTATATTCCCATACATTTTACTTCCCTGTGTTATCGTGATGCCGTGACGAGAACGTAGACGTCACGTTAGAAAGTAAGCGCTTTGGGTCCCAATTAATTATACAACTAAAACTAACTGGAATTGAGTTAATGGTAAACCCTAACCTGCCGTTCAAACAAACGTACCAGGATAGCAGCAAACCTAAGTAGTTCACAGATGCATAAACAAATAAAATTGAAGTCGTGATAATTATTATAGAAGTTTAGAAGTTATAGAACTTACACGAGAAGTAAGCGAGTGCTATCGTAAACAAAAACCCCGAGGCGAAGTGGCTGTTTAAGTGCTGGTTAACTTTCTCGTTAGTTGGTTAGTTAGTAGATAATTGTGCACGTTCTGAACTGGGTTCGAGTTCAACTTGTGATTGAGTGTAGCTCGCGAGTGCGGGCTAGCCGCGGCGAAAGAGTTGGGGAGAAGCGAATTTGATGAGGAAAATTTAAAAAGTTGAAATTAAAAACATCTAATATTATTTTGCTAGTTTCCGCTTTGGAGTCCTAGACTCCTAGTAGGTACGTGCTCACGTACCTACTTTGTAACTATAAATAAAAAACCAACAAAGCTTGACAGACAGTTTATTATTAGGTTGTCAACAAAAGTAAATAAATTACCGTGGTTACGCTTAGGCGGGAACTATTTCTTATTATTTATACCTACTGCTAAGCTGTAAATTGGTAAAAAATGTGTTGAGGTGACTTTAAATAAAACGGAAGACTAGTCTTTATAGTACCATGATAGATAAACTGCTTTTCAGCACTATGTAAATTAGTTCATGTTATTTAAATTTTAATTCGGTTACCAATTTTCTTTAATATTGTATTCACAAATTTTTTTTGACAGGCAAGTATTGCTGCAATCTCATGATTTCATGATTACAACAACTAATTGACAACTAATTAATTTCTGCCTATCCCTGCTTTAAGTGCATTAGTTGTAACTTCCTGTAGGTACCTGGCTAGTGCGTAGAGCCTTCGTACGAGAACTTACCAACCCTTACATTTATTGAGTCTGAAAAGGAAATCTAGTGAATGTTATCCACAGATTCATATCGAGGGCAACAGTCCCCTGATTCATAATATACTACTAAACTACAACATCGACAACGTTCGGAGCTTCTTTCTCTTCTTTCTGTATGAAATATACAATACTTTCATATGAAAACTTGTATTTTCCTCTTCAACGGTTTGAGGGGCACAGTCATTTCATGAAATAAATATTGTATTTTTTCTCTCTGCCCGCGCTCTGTCATAAAAGGGATAAAGATAGCGTGCGAGGCAGGTTTTATTTTCTCTGAGAATTTCATATGAACGTTTTATGGAGGGCAACGGCTCTGTTGAAAAAATGTCTTCACTGTTTGTGATGCGGTGTCACAGATTGTGTGGTTCAATGTCAGCTTTCGGATATTATTCTTTGTTCTCACTTTTGTTTACACTGGGAGGTGAAGGAATCTATGTACTATGACCCGTTCTACCAGGGTCTCATGAAGCATAGAAACAAATTAAAACACTTGCTCGCCAGTTACTGATTGGCAGTATAGTATCTACGCCTAAAAAAACAAAAAAGAAGAAAGAAAAGAATAGAAAATGCGAGAAAAATCTAATTTATACGAATTTATATTACAGAAACACCGTACACAATATCGTACACCAGCACCATATTTAAATATATTTCATCAAACAGAAGCGCATATATTATATTTCAACCGAAAGTAATGAACTGTACAAGTTTCTTTGAAGTATTTTTCCAATGTTGCCTCCATTACAACTGTCGGCATTTTCCTCGCAAATCTAGACGACTACTTGTAAATTGTGTTGCCATCCGTAAAATTAGGTTTATGATATTGAATTGTAGGACCCGAAATGAGAAGAAATGGGGAAATGAGAAGAAAATAAGGGCCCACGAAACGTTTTGATCGATCGGTTAGCTTGCGAAAAATCTTGCTTCAATAAATGAGATCATCTAGAGCCGAACATACTCGTAGTTCTAACAAGTATTGATTATAATTGAAATTCCTAAGATTGTTCTAATGGAATTGATATTGCTGTAAGTTTTAATTATTAAATTAAGTATTCTACGAAAATTAAGTAGCCACCCCCATTGTATGACCTACGAAACATCACGTCTGTGTTCTCGAAGGGAGTGGGCAGAGATGTAATAGTAGATTATGCACCGAGGGGCTAAAGTTGTGTCTTATGTCACGGGCGTCATATTGAATCTCGAGCGCAATGAAGGATTCGGTATTTAACTCCCGAGCGCAGCGAGGGAGTTAATACAAGAATCCTTTATTGCGAAGGAATGAATGAAGGATTCTTGTATTAACTCCCTCGCTGCGCTCGGGAGTTGAATCCCGAATCCTTCATTGCGCTCGAGATTCAAGCTAGCCCAAGGCAAAGACACCTTTAGCCCAGAGGAGGATACTCTACTTTTTACACCTACTGTGAGAAAATAATAGAAGGGTGTTTGTTAGTACTATACCTACTGCCAATTTAGCTGAGCATGTGAGATTCCAAATTCAAATCACATTATTGACCAGCGGGTCATAATGAAATCCAGTACAACATTATTGACCGGCTGTGCCCCCGGCCACTAATGACTCACTTTGGGTTAGGGTTGCTTGACATATAATTTGACATTTTCGAGCAGGTGGTGTGAAAAGATAGTTCAATGTAGGTTTATTTAAATGCACATCAATTCGCAACTTAGCTACAACTATCTTAACTTTTAACCAGCAGTTTGTGCAATTAAAGCATGGCTTAGCAATCCTAGATAAAACCAAAAATTAGGAAAGGTACTCTTTTCGCCTTCACAGACATTACACAGATCTGTACAAGTATAATATTAACGGAAGTACCATTCAGAGTTGTTCAGATGATGTGCGAATTGTCGAGATACACTGGGGGTCCTTCACCGATTGTCATTGTAAGTGTCTACGGTGGGAGGGGACTGTCGAGAGCCGAGGGATTAGGACCCCTAAGTTGTGGGTGATGTAGGGTCATGCGTTCATGGACGATCATTGATTGCCCTCTGCTGTAGTTCTATTTAAGGTTTCAACCTTCTTGTTGTCCTTTCAATGTTTTCTTAGAAGTGCCTAGTGTCCTTTAAAGGAATTAAACAAATAACCCGGAGTCTTAAATTTGGGCCCAGTTAGGCGCTAAAGGTCCTTTTATGGTTTAAACATAATTGGCTAAATGTGGGTATTACGCCTGCATTATTTATGTATTCCTAATACTATGTAAGTATTAGGAATACATAAATAATGGTACGCTACACGATACCCTACAGAAGCGTCACGTAGCAGGTCACAATAGTGTCGAGTGTTGGTACGTGTCACGGCCAAATCCGTGACCGAATTATTGACCACAATGGAAGGCCTGTCTCGCTCCAAGCTTATACCTATGTTTATTACAAGGATTTTCTGACAAAACATTCAGTACACTACATTACTTTTGTTTTGTTTGAAAAGCCTTGCAATATATAGTACCTACCTTTGGTAAGTTTTATGAATTCTGACATAATTATTAGCAAAAACCCCAGTGCACATTTGCACTCAAGGTTGGAATGGTCTATAGACCTCTATCTGAGCAGATATTCCTTGCTTTGAACAACCTGTGTCGGGACTTCGGGAGACAGGTAAGACAAGGCAGCTCTTGTCCAGGTGGTAGAGTTTCCATCAGGTGGAATGAATCGGATGGGTAGGAGCACTTCTTGCCACAGCTATATTAAAGTCATTCTTTAGACCGTTAGCCAGTGAGTGGAAGGACACATTTCATGAAGCCAAACGTTGCAATGTAAACATTTAATTCAGACATCGTATAACATCGCCAACCATGCAGAGAAAATGTAAAGTACGAAGAGACACGAAGTAAAAAGAACAACAATTGTATGTAACAACGATAATTTTTAGTACAAACTTTAGTTTCGCAACAGTGCCCCTAACATTTACAACTAGTTTAAACTGGCTCGGACCGGTGTGCAACTTTAAGCGGGAACGCTATTTACACATTTTGTCGGCAGCCAGCAGGCGTACAGGCTACTGGGGTGTAGTTGTAATCACGTTTCTTGTTCCACTATCCAGATGGACTTTTTGCAAAGAGATGATCATTATAGGGACAAGCAGCTGTAATGTTCATATTAATCAGAAAATGTAGTTTCTTTAAATGTCGGTTTTAAATAATCAGATTACCTGTGAGAATCGGCAGCAACCATCACCATTGGTTGATTCTTAGATATTTTTTGGTTAGGTTTTGACAATTTATAAATTAACGTTTATATGTATAATATCACCATCTAGAACCCTAAGTAAACTACTAGTCAGTTATATTTTTATTCTAAACACGTTAATTGTTTAAAACAACAATAAGTTAAGTTGGTATGTTTCGCAAGGATAAAATATCTAGTTGGTACTGGAATTATAGCGGCGTGGGTATGGACAGAAGGACCAACCGTTTTGGCCAGTTTGTGTCTATAAAATATCGTTTCATCACAAAAACTATCCTTCCGTGAAATTTCATCTGAATCAATGGCAATTTTGAGGAATTGGGAGAACATGAAATAGACACGATAAATCTACATAAATAGGCCCGAAGCAATATGTAACTCAAATATGAAAAAGGTATACATATAAGACTAAACAACATGATCGCCCGTTTCCAATTAAACAAGCTATCAGATTAATTGGTTTTTCGACAACCCGGAAGCGAATTAATTACATTTGAAAATATGAATATTTTTTATTTGTCAGGTTTATAACATGATGTATGATGAACGATGGTGTTCGCAAAAAGCCACCCACTTTCGTATTTTATGCGGAAATGTGAATACATCCGTCATACGCGATAGAAAACTGGTAAGCACGCGGTACAACTATCGTAATGTTTGTTTATTTTTATCTGTCAGGGTGGAAAATACCCTGTCAATCATTTGGATATCAGCCTAAAAGGTTTGCTTATGTAAGCCGACTTTTTTTTTTTTTGGAAGGTGGGAAATCATCAAATAACTTCTCCCGCTCTGGGCAGAGCAGGAGGGCGTGTCAGACTCTTACTGACTAAAACCCACCCGCGCCGACACCCGACGCCCGAGCCGACTACGGTTAATTAAACCGGTAGGTAATCATAAAAGTATTTCATTTGTTTAGTCCACAGTGCACAGCACCGAAAAGTTGACCGGGAAAATTATAGCCCCTCCCTGGTTGACTCTGAAGTGCCGCGCTAGACCGATGCAGTAAACGCCTGGAAAGTGGCTTGCCTGGATACAGATCGGCCCGTGAACCCATCTTCCCAGAAGCAGTGGGATGATCCGCGCTGCAGGTCGGTACAAAATAATCTTTTAATACGTCCACCAATACTGCTGAGCGTTCCCGCCTGCTGGCTGTGGGTGAGTGGGAGTCGGGCCTCTGGCTTCAGGCGCTACTGTCACCCAACATAGTCACTCTTCTGGATGACACCACCTTTCGGCTCGCTACTGGTCTGCGTCTGGGGGCCAGCCCCTTTGCTTGGCTCCGCATTGCTGCCAATGCGGTGAAGGTGTCGACTGCCTCGGACACCATGGCCTATCCCGCAGTGAGAGTACAAGCAGGAGAGCAAGGCACGCCAGCATCAATGACATCATCCGTCGTGCTCTTGTCACCGCCAGCTGTTTTAGATCCAACTAGCTTGGCACGCGACGGTGGAAAGAGAGCAGACGGAATGACCATAATCCCCTGGAAGGTAGGTAGGCCTTTGGTGTGGGATGCAACGCGTGTCGACACCCTGGCGCCATCCCATCTTCCTAGCACGGCGGGCTGCTGCAGGTGCGGAAAACCTCAAACGGCGCAAATACTTTAAGCTTTTTGGGAATAATATGTTCCAGCGGTTTGGGGTTGAAAAACTTGCCCACTTAGTTTTTAAAACGTGGCAATGCTGCCAGCCTTTTGGGCATTTTTACCTGTCGACGATTTTTTTGTATGCCCTTTGATTACTTCCCCTCCTTTTTGTATACTTGCACATATTATTTATTATTTTAAGACAGTTAGCTTTTAAATTATGTACCTAAATATTATAATGTAGTATCCTGGTTAAAGTTACATTTAATAAATTCTTTAATAATATCCAATAAAGAACATCTAGGATCGATTTGTTTAGCCATTTTGGCTAACGAAATGTTACCACAAATTGTAGCGTGAATTATCCGTTTAGGGATTATACAACACGTGTGAGTGTCCACGGTAATCCCTGTTTGAGCACTGCTCCTTCTGGATCGGGGTTCAGGGGTCAATGAAAATCGGGTTATACTGACCGAATATATTTCGCGTGATCCCTGAGAGAGAGGACCGTTCGCCCGGACCAGTGCGCAGTAACTGGTCGTTCCAATTCATACATCACGCGCGCATACAATTCGCTTACCTTGCACTCTGCCTTACATACGTACATGTGTCCCTACACTACTTCCCCCCAAAATTTTACAAAAATTTTCTTACATTGCTACACTTATCATAAACATTACCTCTAGTTACATAGAAAGTGTAAACGTTACGCTACCAATGGCTACTTATTGCGATAAGCACTGGTCACTGAATAATAACAATACACGGTGGTCGGATCTTATTACGCGTAGCTGGCTTGTGGCGGTTGCTGTGGGACGCTGCGTGTTTCCACGCGGCCAGGCAACACAGTCACAACACCGGATGCATTTTGGATTTCTTTATGTACCATTTTCTTGACGCGTTGTCGAAAATGCCGACACAACACGAGCACTGCGATGAGCGCGACCGCGGTTGCCATGACTGCGAAACCGATCTCGTACTTCGTCACTTTTGACTCTATTGCGTTATTTTGGGCGATGATAACTTCTTCTTTGCTGTACGACTTGCCCATGGTGAACAATTTTTACGTGAGTATCGCTACTCGGAATGATAATGAATGCTATTTAATTCAGTGCTTCTTGCAGTAAGTATTAATAATTAATAAGTATAGGTACATGTGTAAGCAAAATCAAAGTTCATTTGCTTCAAGTCTGAAGGTTGTAGTATTACAGTTTGCACACACTTATATTTAAAACAATGTTCAATCTTGTTTACGTAAAGTTGCCATAGCATAGTCGGCATTATTTCTATACTAGTTATGTTACAGGGTGCGGTCATCCATTTTTCGGGAGCCGACTTAATGGTATTCCATTTGGCAATACAAAAACTTATATCTAGATTTTAAGGGTAGTTGCCGTAACTTCCACTCTGCAATAACATAATAACACCATAAAGGCCGGCAGCTTCCGTTACGACAACGCCGAACAAAACAATAAAAAAATATAGCTACAACGTAAACAAAACACACAAAATAATGTTAACATGTTGGAACATTACTATTCGCAGTACTCATTGAATCTTACGGGTGGTCTAATAGTGCGACCACTGCGACTTGTCTTTGGCTGAGGCTTATTATCGATGGGAATCGGCGACAATGGTACTGGGTTCGATTCTGAGTCTGAGTTTTTATGAGAATTATCTACAGAAGTGCTTGTTTGTTTGTCATTACGTTCTTCATTTAATAAGTATGCTGGCTTCAGCCTATCAATGGACACACTAGCTTTCCTGTTTGGTAGTTGAATTACAAATACTTTGCCTTTTCTTTCTATAACTTGGTAGGGGCCTTCGTAAGTAGGTGTTAATGGTTTGCGTACCGCATCGTTGCGAATAAATACATGTTCGCATTTATATAGATCACTATGAATAAACAAAGTGCGTGAGTCTCGCGATTGCTGCGATACCGGTTTTAGGTTTTTTATCGTATCTTTTAAGTGCCTTATGAACTCGTGATCGTCACCGCTTCGTTTATTGGAGGCGCTGTAGAAGTCTCCCGGTAAACGAAGCGTTTGGCCGTACACATACTCTGCGGGACTAACGCCATTGTCACTCCTACCTACTGTGCGTAACCCTAACAATACCGTAGGCAGTTCATCGAGCCAGGACGAGTTGTCAATGAGGCGAGCTGTTAATGCTGACTTCATGGAGCGATGCCAGCGTTCCACAAGACCATTGCTTTGAGGATGGTATGGTGTGGTACGCGTTTTCGTTATACCCATGTACTTCATTAATTGCGTGAATAACGAGCTCTCGAATTGCCGCCCTTGGTCGCTCGTCAGTTTATTGGGGCAACCGAATCTACTAACCCATGACTCATAAAATACTTTTGCTACGACTTCTGCCGTGATTTCTTTTACTGCAATGGCCTCCGGCCAACGCGTACATCGGTCGATCATGGTGATTAGGTACTTGTGCCCTTCTCGCGACGTGGGAAGGGGGCCTACTATGTCGATATGAACTTGTTCAAAGCGGTCACATGCTGGGAACTGTTGCAGGTCCGATACTGTGTGTCTATTAACTTTTGACTTTTGACACTGTAAGCATGTTTTTGCCCATCTTCCGACATCGCGATTTATCCCTGGCCAAAAGAAACGTTGTGCGACCAATTTACGCGTTGCCCTTATGCCCGGATGGCTGACGTCATGTACTGTGTTGAATGCAAGTTTTCTAAAATTTTCTGTTAAATAAGGCCTACAAGCGTTGGTCGAGATTTCGCAATAAATTTGTGCGTTACTGTTTGGAATATGATATTTCTTTAAACAAAAGTTGTTATTTCCTGCGCTCAATAATTGTGCGAGTTCGGAGTCGCCGTCTTGCGCTATCGCTAATTCTGTGAAGTCGAGTACAGTAGGGCAGTGTATTGTTTCAACGCGCGATAATGCGTCGGCTACGGCATTATTTTCGCCTTGTATGTACCTAATGTCCGTTGTAAATTCGCTGATGAATAATAACTGCCTCGTACGTTTTGGCGTTTCACAATTGCTGTGTAGTTTTGTGAATGCATAGATTAAGGGTTTATGATCTGTAAAGATGGTTAACTGATTGCCCTCAAAGAGATACCGAAAATGCTTAATTGCCATGTAAATGGCTAACAATTCTCTGTCGTACGTAGAATACTTTTGTTGAGCTTTTGTAAATTTCTTCGAAAAGTATCCTAATGGCTGCCACGCTCTACCTATTTTTTGCTGCAGCACTGCAGTGTCAGAGGCGTCAGTCATCAGTGCTAAGGGTACATTTGCTTTAGGGTGTGACAACATTACTGCATTCTTTAAACCTTGTTTACACTTCTCGAAAGCTTCCATTGAATTGCTATCCCATTGTATAACCGTTTTATCTTTCTTTTTGGCGCCTTTCATAAATTCATTGAGGCTTGCCTGATGGCTGGCGGCGTTTGGAATGCCTGCTCTATAGAAGTTGATCATACCTAAAAACCTTCTCAATTGTTCTACGGTTTGAGGTCGCGGGAAATCTAAGATCGCCTTAATTTTATGGTCTAGTGGTTTAATACCGTTCGTCGAGACCTCATATCCTAAAAATTCGATGTTAGATTTTCCAAACTCGCACTTCGTTAGATTAATGGTGATGCCAAACTGCCTAAATCTTTCAAAAACCTGTTTAAGATGCATTTTGTTCTCTTTTATTGAATCGCTAGCTATAATGACGTCATCGACAAAACTAAATAAAAAGTCTAACCCTTGCAGTACTGTATGATTCATGAAACGTTGGAATGTCTGACTCGCGTTACGTAAACCGAAAGTCATGCGCGGGAATTCGAATAGCCCGAAGGGGGTTATGATTGCCGTTTTCTCGATGTCTTCCTTCGCGACTCTCACGCAATGGTACGATTTGTTAATATCCAGTTTTGTGACAAATTTCTTACCTGACAGTACGTAGGTGAAGTCGTGCAGCCGTGGTACTGGGTATCGGTCTGGTTTCGTGATGGCGTTCAGGCGTCTATAGTCGCCACACGGCCGGATATCCCCGTTTTTCTTCGCCACCACATGTAGCGGGCTGGCCCACGCGCTGTTGGAGGGTCTGCAGATTCCCATTTCCTGCATTAACCTGAATTCTTCCTTCACCTTGTGATACCTGTTTGGGGGAAGCGGTCTTGCACGCGCATGTACGGGTGGTCCCGTCGTTTCGATGTGATGCGATACTTTGTTATTATCGCTGTCGGTGTCGTCGTCCCTATAAGGCGTGGGTTTAGTGATATCTGAGAAGTCTGATAATAGCTCGCGGAATGGATGGCCAATGTTTACGATACTGATTGTGGGTTCCGTACATTTTACCATGCTACCACTGGTTAAGGATTTGTAATTCTTTTCTACCAATTTTTGCGCGTTTAAATCTACTAGTAATTTATAATGACGTAAAAAATCCGCTCCTAAAATTGGTTGTTTAACATTTGCTACAATGAAGGTCCATTGATAAGGTTGATTGAGATTAAGATTTAATTTTAAATTTCTTGTGCCATACGTCTGTATTTCTGAGCCATTGGCTGCATATAATTTGAAATTAGTACTATTACTTATGTTATATGGTTTTTTGGTTACTGGTAAGACTGAAACATTAGCACCTGTATCTATTAAAAAACGCATACCCGTAATTGTATCCTTAACACAAAGCCGGTGGTTTGACAAGTCGATGCAGTGATCCACCGTTGACTGCATCGTGGCTAGTTTCCCGTCTCCTGTTTTCCTGGCTGTACCGCACCTTTCTTCCAGCTACACGGTTGTTCGCACTTGCTAGCTTTCTTCCCGAACCGGAAATGGTAGAAACACACCCAGTCTGCCGATCTCCTTCTGTCCCGCCGTTGCGACGAGTTGTTCCAACGCCTCCCTGGTGACGGTGATCGCGATCGTGGTTTGTATGGTTTTCTTTCCCTCTGACTGCTTCTGTGCATTTCCTGGATACTCTTGCTTAGTTTCGATACCTCTTCGATCAATAAATCTGTGCTTGACGGGGAAGAGTTGGCAGCGACTTCGGTAATTGTGTCTCTCAGCTCTGCTGTTTCCATGATCTTGTCTGCCTGTTCTGCCAGCTTGTTCAAGTCTGTTATATCGCTGACTGCTAACACAGTTCGTGCCGTCGCTGGTAGGTGTCCCAACCATAGCATGCGCAGGGTGTCCTCTGGAAATTTGCCCCTATTCAGATATTTCATGTTTCGCAGTAATTGCGATGGCTTCTGTTCTCCTAGATCTATTTCTTTCAGCAATTTCCGCGCTCTCTGTGTATCTGATTCTTCGTATACGCTCAGCAGTCGTTCTTTCAGCACTGTGTAAGGTTTGTCAACAGGTGGTTCCATCACCAGATCTGACACTTGTCGTACATTTTCCTTGTTTAGCCTTGCGATCACCTGGTTGAATTTCGCTTTTTCGCCTTTTTTCTGATCTGCGACTATGACCTCGAACTGACCGAACCATAGCCGTGGCTCGTCTGCCCAAAACTCAGGAATCTGTGTCTTGCTGGTGATTTGTGATACATTATCGTCCTCAGTTTTCACTGGCGCGGTCGGCTGCGTTGATGCCAACGCTTGCGGTGGTAACACTGGTTGCATCATTTTTATTAGTTCGTAACCGCGTGGCACTGAAGTACTATAAACGCGCACTATAATATTCTATGACGTGTATAGTTTTACGGGGTCACCACTTTAGGGATTATACAACACGTGTGAGTGTCCACGGTAATCCCTGTTTGAGCACTGCTCCTTCTGGATCGGGGTTCAGGGGTCAATGAAAATCGGGTTATACTGACCGAATATATTTCGCGTGATCCCTGAGAGAGAGGACCGTTCGCCCGGACCAGTGCGCAGTAACTGGTCGTTCCAATTCATACATCACGCGCGCATACAATTCGCTTACCTTGCACTCTGCCTTACATACGTACATGTGTCCCTACATCCGGATTCAAACATAAATTGAATTAATTATTGTTTGATGGTTACACCATGAAACAAAGCGCGTGCGTGGGCAGACTTACATTCCAGCAGTACTAGGCGAACATAAAGCATCAACATGGTTATTCACTAGGTGTAGAGTACTCGGCTCGCAAGGCTGTTTGCAGGCTAAACCTTAAATATTACGATTACCAAGGCGACATGAACAGACGGAGATAATACTGGAATACATTGCGTGGAACTGCAATGCACCCAACAGGTGTATCGGGGCGCTTCACGTAGCGTTAATCCGTTCAGTGACGTGCCCGACTTGTTCGAAGATAGCACGTAAATGGTTTGTCATTTTGTAGTATTAAAATATGGTTGTAATGCTGTGTGAAACGGAAACTCTTATTTTACTTTGAGTAATATTACTTGTGCATAAATGCTAGGGTACGCGCTTTTTGCCTGTCATTCGACTGCAAAATAGGGTTAAGTTTTTTACGTGTATCTTTTCCACTAGGTAGTCTTTTACGTAGTCGGGATTTTTGATAGCGACTATTTTGTTATGGTTTTTCGATTTCGAGGAAAACATTCATTATTTTATTTTAATATTCTTCGGGAATTTCTTGCGGACGCCTATTATTATGCAAGATCACGAACATTTAATAATTATGCATTAGCCAAGGCATGGGACTGTTTTTCTAAGGAGGATGCGTAATCGAATCTATTTGGAAATAATTTAACATTGTGTGACCTATAAATACGTATACAACTCTGAACATTTATCTGACAAAAAAAAACTGAAATATGTTTATGAATAAAATAAACACACTGGCACATAGAGTTACGTTCTCAACCCGTGGGTCGTGATGCCTCTCGGATGCCGGCGACAGGCTACGACAGGCGCAGGCTGTCTAAAATACCCAATGTTCACAATATAGCTCACAATTATTATTTACACTCAACAAAATACGGGTATACACTGTAGTCCAGTGTTCAATATGACACTACGTTTACTCAGAGGGGCAATTCCCGTATTTTTAAGAACGTTCGCATTCTAATCTCAGTGTCAATCTGTCAAAAATTGTATAGCGTTTACCTACATTTTTGACATTAGACTGTCGCTGAGATGAGATTGCGACTTGAGTTTTAACGTTTTTAATTACGGGAATTGGCCTTCTGCTCGTTTTTGGGAACATGTTCGGTTTTCGACGATAAAACATTTTTTTTCCTGAGTTCCTTGGTTTGGTAATACCATAAGTAAAATTTTAATTAAGTAATTTAAGTAAGATGGTTAAAGAAATTCGTAGCGAATAGGTTGGCGCATATACCTACTGATAGGTGCGTAAAGGGTTAAAAAGGGACTTGATGGCAAGGATATAGTTTTGAAAAAAAAAGAAGATGAACTGATGATAGAGATCGTATTCTTACTTTGTAGAAAATAACGAAAGAAAGTATGGAAAGACCATTACTTTATGAAACAAAATTTGATTCTCTCGCTGTGAAAAACATGTTCGATTGATTAAAAAAAATAATCTGTCGTACAATCTTCAATGAAAACTAATAAAATATCAGTCAGCAGCTACCAGGTCGTCATAACTAACAGTCGTTAATTTTAAGCGGGGCTTACACCCGCGGTATAAAATGACACCCATTTATATCCATGGCCGTGTGAAATTGGATTGCTTTACTTAAATTGAAATCTCTTTGTTAAAGCCCTGCGAACGTGGACAAATAGTTTGTGGTTTTGCTACGTTTTATTTGTATACGATCCTTCAATGAAAGGGTTCGTGGAAAGTTTTGACCTAGACTTCTTTATTAAAGCTATTTAATTTGGAGTTTCACTTTAGGACATCCTGCAATTGGTATATAAGTAACAAGAATTTCGCTATTTTCGGGTATTTTGGCATTACATAAGTACTTGCTATCATTTTCACGGTGCTAATATAAGTAACCCGCTTTTCCTATGAACTTTTGACAATCCGGTTCTTCTAACTGAACAGACAGCTGTGCTTTCCAGCTAAAGTATTAGGAAATACTGAAGGGCAAGCGTTTTGGGGGACGGGCTTACGTAATTTTGACGCTCGAAGAGATAATGATCAAGAGATAAAGAGAGATTGGTCCAAAACATGAGTGTCTCAAAATTGATTCTCAGCCTAGTTTGGATAAATGACTTTTGATTTTGACATGACAGTCACACTTTTCAACAAGTACAATCACACAAATGTTTATACTCACTCTTATTAAAGTAAAGAAGGAAATCGTAGCCTTAATTACAAAAGTTAGGACCTCTGACATTCGTTACTCGGGTATTAATATTCACAAATCAAAGTGGGTCGAGTTCGCCAAGAACGCGGCAACTTTAGATAGATTTAATTGACTTCCGAGAAACTCTTACAATCTTCTCTTTTTTAACACTTTTTACTTTGAAACGCGAGAAATGAATTTTTATGATGAATTTAAGAGCGTTTATACCTTATGAGTGGCAACGTCGCAATTTAGTGTCATATTTCGTGGTTTTCAATTTTTATCATTTAATCGGAGCTATATTTAAAAAATCTGTTTAATTAACTTTTTAGAATTATGTGAAAACTGTGTAAAAGGTAAGAAATCGTTGCGTTTACAGTTCTATTTATATGCAAATAATACATTGAAAACTTGCAGGGCGTTACTTTCATTGTAAAATAACTGTAAGCATTACGGTTACTTACTTTGTGCTCGGCTGTTTTATGAACTAAGGGCGAATGTCACCAATGACTGAGCGCGATCAGCAAACCTAAACAGTCAACCGCAACTGTCAGTGTCAATATTCTACAACAATGATGAGCGTGACAGCTCTGGAACGCAGTTTCATTGGTGAAATTAAAAATTATCGATATGTTGAACATTCAAAATAACATGCATGTACCTATTTCTTGCTGAAAACTAGGATAACTTTTTTATACATACACACAGTCTCAAAAGCTAGATCTACCTATCCGTCTGCCTACCAGGGGCATAGGTATTAAAAATAAAAAATAGGCACAAACTGAACCTATATTTGCAATCAGAATTGCGGTTATAAACACAATCTACGCGACAGTGTCAATACGAACGGTTGCGATGAATTTACACAGTTCATTCCTATTGTTTTAATAACCAAACGATTAAAATAAAATTGGTGTCACTTGATCCGAAATGAGAAGCTCGATAATAATGAACTGAATTTGTAATAATTATAATTGATGATCATCCGTATGGTTAACCGGCACTCTCTAATGCCCATGTGGTCCTGGTTAATTTATGTAGATACTGCCTGTGAAGATGAAAAAAACCGCCTTGAATTGTAGGTATTTATCTAGATAGCATATTTAATATCCAGGCAAATTCTATTTAGTACGCCAAGAAAACATACTAGAAGGAACAAGAAGCATAAAGCGCATATACTTAAGTTTCTTGGGACCAACCCACAGTAATATAAATCTACTTAGCGTCAAACTAAAAGTTAATAAGTAAATCAAAATTATGTTCAAAAACCTACTCGACGAATGATTCGCCTCCCCGAAGCTCCCAATGGTCGCAACTACTGAAACTTTTTATTTATTCAACACCCTACATTATTATAAAGTGGAAACTTGGTAAAAATTTCTACCCTCCGCGTGGTTCGCCTCGTACGTAATTAAGTCACTTAATTAAAAACTGAATATTATTTTCTTGAAAGTTTTTGTTTTACGTAATATTACGAGCGTTGTGTTTAAAGAGAAACAATAATGTTACTATATAGCAGATAGTAAGTAATATGTAGTAGATAAACTGGCGGCTGACTGAAGATGAACCATAGTGTACCTAGTTATCTACGATAGAATATTAGCCGTGGTTATTAGTAAAAAGTTTTAATAGTAGATTATTAACCAAGGGGATAAAGCAGTGTCTTCTGTCGCGGGTGACGATTTAAATCGCGAGCGTAATGAAGGACTCGAGGTTTACTCCCGAGCGTAGCGAGGGTGTTAAAAACTTAAATCACGAGCGAAGCGAGGGATTTAATACGAGTCCTGAGTGTAGCGAGGGATTTAAGTTCACCCAAGACTAAGACAGCTTTATCACTGAGGAAAATACTCTACTTTTCGTACCATTTGCAAAAAAATTAACACAATAATAATATGAGATAAGCATTTATTAAAAACAATGACAATTAAACGTATTTTTAGAACATATAAAAATAAATTAAAATAAACTTAACGTTTATGTATTTGAAGAAAACAAAACGCGGCAAATTCCTGGATTAATATTTTTTGTCGGAAAAGCAAAGGCATCAAGCTCATACGGCCTCGTCGCCGTCGGTTTTCGTAATTTTATTTAATAATCATAACTGCATAATAAATGCGTAATCCTTTTTCAAAAATATGTATAATGCTTTATATACAAACTCAACGGTGTAAACACAGATGTAGTTCAGTATAAATTTCAGTAAGTATTCCAAATTTAAATCACATTCTCCCCCTAGAGGATGAATGAAATTCAGTACAATTTTCTTTCCCTGTTTTTAACAGATTAAAAATGACTATTGTTATGTTCGCTTTTTGTGGCATAGAATGTCACTTGAGCAAGTGGTACGAAAAAGTAATTTTTTTCGGACACACAAAAAAAAAAAAACTTTATATATCAATATTGTAATGCTAAAGACACAAATATCACGTAACAAATAAAACAAGCCGCTGTCACAGATTTCCACTATTGTTAATTAATTTTTAATAACAATGATCAAAAAGTTAAGTGTAATTTGTTATCTCAGTTATTCACAAATATCAAATACCTAGTCAAATTAGAAGTTAGACATGCAATGTATATTATTATATTGTTCGGCTAGTACCTATTATGTCTATTAAATGAATAGATAATAATTATATTTTAAAGATTCATGAACGTGACTGAAGACAATGCAGATCAAAAAAGCAGCGTTTAGACCGTGAAGTTTTACAATTACTTTCCTAAATATTATTCTCTCTTCTGGAATTTGACCCATGTTCCATTCAAGGCCCTGATGTTAAAGTTATGGGGCTTCAATTTGATCGGGTCCAAAGTCTTTTCAGTCTTCACGATGGTGAAGTTCAGCATTATTTGGTAAATAAGGACTTTGAGCTCCATCATCGCGAACCGCATTCCTGTAACAAACCTCCTGTTAAATTATGCATAACGTAATCAGCCTATAAGTAATGTTCCCACTGCTGAGACTCAGGCCTCCTTTCGGTAAGAGGGAGCGGGCCGTAATCCACCACGCGGGGCCAGTGGGTATTGGCGGATGTCCCATGTCTTCGAATGTTTAGTTCTAGGACATGCCGGTTTCCTCACAATGTTTTCCTTCACCGTTTTTAAAGCAGTGGTGATTAAATAATTTACACAAAGTAAAGCGCCTGTCTGGGTTCGAACCAACAACCTACAAATCCTAAGTCGCGGCCGTTACCAGTGGACAACCACTGCTCTCTTAAATTATGCATGCCTGGTACAATCTTATGCCTAGAATTATCTTATGCGGTCTAGTTTGGCAGCTAACAAAAAATATCTAATTGAATAAATATGGCGCAGTTAGATGTGTATGGTATGGTGTAGTGGATGATATTTCAAGAAAAAAATAAAGAAAATAAGACTTACCGATGCATATCCTAGGGCCCCCTCCGAAGGGCGAGTAGGTGCATGGTTTAATATGGGGCTTGTTCTCTTCAGAAAACCTCTCAGGATCAAATCTATGTGGGTCAGGGAAGTATTCCGGATCCATTTGTATGCAGTTCACCATGTTGTAGACGAGGTCACCGGGATTCAACTATCAACAGTTTATAATAAATAATTTTAACAAACGAAATTATTATTGAAACACTTAGGTATTCAAATTCATAATGTCCGATTCCTACAAGCCAGTCACATTTGCCCATTTGGTACATTATAACTACAACTATCGCGCCATCGACACGAAGAAAAATAAGAAGACTTACAGTGTAAGGCTGTCCCCCCTCCCTTGGTGGAGGTAGCTCATAGGTCTTCACACAGGCCCTGTCCATAAAAATAGCTGGAGTCCACTTCCTTAGGGTTTCTGAAAATATTTTAAATACAGGGTGGCTAATTCGACGGTATCCAAATTTAAATTAAGATTTTTTTTATATCAAACGAAAATTACCAGATATTTCCCTTAATTATATAATAGGTACAGGCTTGGCCACTTTTTATGAAAAATAACATCCGTATAATCTCCACCTTTTTTCTCGTTTAAAATATGATCGCTTTTAAACGTGCTTTTCAACAAATTGAGAAAAAAATGGCGATCAATCCGTTTAGGAACTATAGGGAGTTATTATCGGCGAGAATTTACAAAGCTGGTTTTGAAACTGACCATATTTTTAAACCCAAGCACCTTTTTTTTTTTTTTTTTTTTTTTGTGGGTGGGAAATCATCAAATAACTTCTCCCGCTCTGGGCAGAGCAGGAGGGCGTGTCAGACTCTTACTGACTAAAACCCACCCGTGTTCCTTCAGTTGCCTGTGCCGGGGCCACGGTAACCTTCTTGGACTTTTCCGCAGCCCTAGCAGGCATCGGTCCTAGCAACCCCGTCATTGGTGCTGACATCTCTTTGAGGCGCGCGTGGAACACAACGCGCCGTCGACCCGGGCCTGGTCCTTATCGAACGGCGAGCTGCCCATTGCTCGCCGTTCGCAAGCCCGCGCCTACGGTGGCCGGGAATCGGCCTGCGATTCCCGACGCCCAGGGCGTCTCCTGCGGCGGCTAGGGGCGTGAGGCCGCAAATTTTGCCTCTCCCTCACGCGTTCTGCCTCCTCCTTCGCTAACATTACTGCTTCGCAGAAGGAGGTGACGGCTTCCCAAGCCCTCTCGCTCCGTACCA
The DNA here is from genome assembly GCA_937001585.2 of Brachylomia viminalis. Classification (NCBI taxonomy): domain Eukaryota; kingdom Metazoa; phylum Arthropoda; class Insecta; order Lepidoptera; family Noctuidae; genus Brachylomia; species Brachylomia viminalis. Next base: position 25,939,890 of record OW443298.2, on the reverse strand, counting down.
TGGCCTGGACCAAGGCCGGACGCGAGAGATCGCCACCGCCAATCGCCTCCACGAGGACACGGCGGTGCTCCGCCCAAGCCGGGCAGACCTCCACCGTATGCTCCACCGTGTCCTCCGGGCGATCCACACAATGGTGACACCCGGGCGTTTCCTCCCGCCTTATCCGGAACAGGAACCTCCCGAAACAACCGTGTCCGGTGAGGACCTGCGTCAGGCGGAAGGTGAGGACGCCGTGGCGCCTCTCTAGCCACTCCTCAAAGAGGGGACTTATCGCCGCAATTGTGGCGTGCCCAGCGCTGGGTTGCGACAATCGCACTCTCCATGGCGCCCTGAGATTCCGCCGGAGCTCTGTCCGCTGTACCGTGATTTCTCGCGGCAGCGGAGCTACGCCCCGGCGTTTCGCCTCCTCGCGCCACTCCCAAATGTGCGCGAGGACTTTTGCCTCCAGATCCCATGGCGGTAATCCGGCAAGGAGGCTCGCCGCCTCACCGGAGACCGTACGGTATCCCCGGACCAGCCGGGTGGCCATGACCCTTTGGGGCGCGTTCAACCAGCGGGCTGGCCGCCGCCTCAAGGAACGCGCCCACACCGGTGCCCCGTAAAGGGCCATGGACCGCACGACCCCCGCGTAGAGCCTCCGGCAGGAGGCGTTTGGCCCCCCTAGATTGGGCAGGAGCCGCATTAAGGCAGCCCCGGCCCTTTCCAGTCTGGGAGCCAAACGTCGGAAATGCTCCACGAAGTTCCACCGGCTGTCGAGGACGAGTCCCAGGTACTTCATCATCGACTCGACGCCGATGTGAACCCCTCCTACCGTTATTTGGGAACCCGACGGTGGCGTGTTCCGAGGACCATGAAAACACATGGCCTCGGACTTGTGCAGGGCCACCTCGAGTCCCAATTGCCGGATCCTCTCGACGATTGTCGCAACCCCGCGTGTCGCTAGTTCGGCCGCCGCCTGGTGCGACCTCCCCTGCGCCAGGACCAGCGTGTCGTCAGCGTAACAAACCACGCTGACGCCACTAGGGAGGTCAGCGCGCAACACCCAGTCGTATCCGATGTCCCACAGATGCGGCCCAAAACCCAAACACCTTACGAATTGGATTTTCACAGTAACGTTGTTCTATGTGACCTACCGTGTATAACACAGTCCAAATATTTGAGTTCGCTGAGACTATCGAATGTAAGTCCTTTGTCCTCTTTTAGCTGTCTGCATTCCTGGTACAACCTCTCTTGGATTTCGGGGTTTATGGCAAGCTCGTGGATGGTCATTACCAGAACAGATGCTGTAGTGTCAAAGCCTGCAGCGAAGAAGATGAACACTTGCCCAGTCAACTCGTCTGGAGACCATTCTGCGAAGAGTAATAAAAATCAATTAAGAATTACATGTCCGTCTGCCACTTCAGCTTGCTTGCTGTAAAGGTCGGTGACTCCAGCTCTTTTTTGTATAATTTTCAAACAATCGTCGGGCATATCTCACTCTTTAGTATCCTGAGTGACTTTGAATATGTGGCCAGCTAGCCCAAGTAGCACAGTATGTCGGGCATCTGTGGGCAGGGCGCACTGATAGAAGACCATTGTGGTGGTATAGGCAACGTAAAGACTTGCTATAGTTTCTGCCAATATTTTTACTTTCGCATATGGAATTATGGCAGATTGTCGTGCAGATATTTACCTCCTTTAGCCTCCATGAGCAGTTGAATCATATCGGGTCGCTCCACATGTTCTTTCTTCCTATATTCCATGGTAGCAGCCACAAGATTTCTGAAGAAGTTGTACGTCTTCTCGGGGAATAAGCGTATACCTAGTTTCTGTATGATATAAAAATACATTAATTATTTACCAAGCTTGTAGAACCTTTGGGTATTGACTAACTGTTGGTCAAACGTCTCATGACATGACATTTACCTTAGTAAGTTTAGGGAACAAAGTAGCTAAAATAAATAACGTTCTCTGTTTCAGGTTGAAGTCAAAGATTTTGTTTCCAATTCTGTAGAACTCGTTGTCTCGATCCTCTAGAGAATTGATCTTGAGGCCGAAGCCAGCTGATGCGATGACGTCATTGGTGTACCGACGCATTAGGTCGTCCACTTCAATGTTTTCAGATTGATGATCTGAGAAATAATTAGGAACCGGTGTATTATCCGAGAAAATTAAACGTTCTGCGTCTTATTATAAAACACGATCTAACTTTAGCCCGAGCCTAAACGTTTGTGCCAGTTTGTGTATTTCGAACTTTATGCCGACTTTAGTAAAGTTCTTAATACAAAATTTTAGATCTTAAGATCTTAAAACTTAAGATCGGTCTAATTTACAGTTTTGTAAAACGAACCGTATTTCGACTTCTGTTAGGTTCTTGTTTCAAAATCAGGCGCCATGGTTTAAACCACGTGTTGAGAAAAACCTTGTTTTGTAATAAGACCGTCTGTGATTCTGTCTGAAGTTTTTGTAAAACTTTTTACAAATACCTCGTTGGTCTAGTGGTGGCAAGCGCTACTGCTGAGTATGAGGTCCTGGGTCCGATTCCCAGGAAAAGTGTTACTGGGTTTTTTCCATCAGGAATTACAAAGTAGCAATATAATATAAGCGGTTGTTAGCAATAGGCTCGCACCACATTTCGCCAGTCCCATGTAATAGGGGTTACATGGGACTGGCGAAATGTGGGTATACTATAGGTACACTGCCTAATCCTTCGGGGATTGCAGCGGCAGCGTGGCGTACGTGATGTGATGATGTTGTTACAAATTCCATAAATGTTTACACCCTGTTATACATTTGTACATACCATGAAGGTACTCGACAATATTGTTAGAGTTTTCTACAATTAAGGGCAGCATCAACTTCATTTTAGAACCAGTGAATGCTGGGCTCAAAGTGGTCCTCATCTCTCGCCATCTGTCACCTGAAAATATACATATTAAGTAACTAATGAAGATATTCTACCATATAAGTTATATGGTACCATACCTATATGTTAAGCCCGACAACACACATCCCGTTATATATTAGAAGAAATACTTCGTATATTATTAGGTCTCACGCTCCAAAAGCGTTTCAAATGAGTCAATTAGGGACTCATGATTTTCGCGGGTTTGGGATTTTACCGGGTGCTATCTTCGGGTAACCGGGTACAATCGAGTTGATTGTATAAATCCGCAATTTATGACAATCTGACATTGGCGCAGTTAGTGACTTGGATGACCTATAATAATTGGAGGGGAGCTACAATAACACGCATGCAGACGAAACGTGCGCGCTACTGCGCACTCAAATGGGTCAAAGTCACGTGATAATATGTTATGTAATTCGCTGAGCGTTCGGGCTTGCTTGCTAGGATACTACATAAATGTTAACTCACGTGCTCACATAAAAATAAATATGTAATCGTATCTTTCCGACGATCAACTTGCAGCGATCTGTACCGGGAGTCAGGCCCGAGAGCCCGCCCTTACACGGTAAAAATGTAGCTAATATCGTCATTTTTCATCGCACCCGGGCGAGGATGTGGCATGGCACATCAGGCTTCAGAAAGAGACTCACAGGTATGAATGCCAAAGACGACACTCTATAATAGTTTTTATGATGTGCCATATCAACGGCTGAGTTGCTGATATCGAACCGCGATGCAAAACGACAATCCATTAATGACCTTTCTTTAAATGCCAAGAGTATTCCCTGCCTCTGAAAGCATGCTGGACACGCAACTGACGGGTTCACATACCCGTGAGTTACATCGCAACATTTGCAACAGGTAATCAGAATCCCAAAATTCTGACTAGTTGTCAATTGTTATAAAAGGGGAAATAATTAAAACAAAACTAAGAAACACCGATATCTCCCATCTTAATTATTATTTTTATTTCTTGTAGTTACTCGTATATAGATTGATTAGTATTTTAATTTCAAATTGTTATTTGAGTACCGCCACACCATGTTGAGCGTATGCAGGAACTTAATAAACATTGCTCCATTTTTTTTTTTTTTTTTTTTAAAACGTTGCCCCACATTAGGAATTTCTCCTGTATCGTGGGTGCGTTTACAAACATTTAAACTCACATACACAAACAGCCAGACCCGGAACAACTACTTGCAGGTCATACAAATATTTGTTCCGTGCGGGGATCGAACCCGCGACACGTAACGCAGCAGTCAATCGCTTAACCACTGCGCCAACCGTGTCGTCCTCCATTACACACCTCTGGAAACTGTTGCCGGCAATAGTTAATTGGTTAACCAATTGCGGATAAGCGTAGTTTGAAAAAGATACCGGGATTATCTTTAGAAGGCGATTTTTTTAAGAAAAGTACTTAAAAAGTAAAGTTCAACAAAACAAAACCTATCATTCCATAAGAAAAATCTCAAAAACATACTCCATTCTCACTAATCTCAATATCTATTAATTATCAAGCCAATCTTGACCGAACTGTGGGTCCTCAATCATTGGCTTAACCAATTGTGGCAATGAAACACACTTTGCCAAGGCTATACCTACCTATATAGCTCGTTAGCAAAGCTGGTCTCAGTGTAGACCACGCGTCACCCCCCCCCCCCCCCCGCAACTGTAGGAGGGACCACAGTTTTCAAAACCATGTATTATTAGTTTATTAGTTACAAAACTTAGATTGTTAGTTATTTTATTACCTTTCATCAGTAGCAGACTGCCAGCGAACAGAGGATCCAACTCTTCGGTGAAGAACTCCCTGTGATCAGTGAAGTGGTCGAAGTCTTTGACGGTAATGGCCTTGATCAGGTCAGGATCCCGGATCAAGAGTACCGGCATCGTGAACTCCAGGAAACCCACGTATCTGAAAATATATGACCATGATTATGTTGCGCTCGGACCAGGGAAACATGGCACAAAAGGATGTAAGCCTATACATACTCAGCAGTGGGTGGAACATTGACAATGATGATAATAATGAATGGTGTGAACAAACGTAAAGTTATTTTGAACTTATTGCTGTTTTTATTCGGACATAAAAGAAGAAGGATTCTTAAAACAAGCTGTTTCGTACTAGGTTAAACAGAGATTACTGAATAGATTTAGATTGACACTTTGTAAAATGTCGTCAAAACACACAAGGGAAACGCCCTAGAAGAACATACTGTTTATACCTACTTGAAAAATGTCCTTCAAAAATTCGCAGCCGGTGCGCGTTTGTGACTATAAAATGTAGTTACACGCAGGACGACGCAAGGAAGACGATAATCGTCTTTCAAAGGATATAAGGATCGCTACACGTAGTATTCTGTAGTTCCGTCTATTTTCATAAGGAAAAGGCGGGGATTACGTACATTACCAGTAAATATCCCCATTGTATTCTGGTGAAAAAGTAGTTAGCGCTTTGACGCATTCTCGCAGCAAAGAAGTCTTTATAAAAAATTGCGGGAAATACGGTAAACAAAACACTAGTATATTCATATTGGTTTTTACTACCGCGTGTCCTCCAATTAACAAATAAGGAAAGTGTGTAACTAATATCATAAGATACATTATCCTCATTACTTCCTAACTCTTAGGTAATTTATTTCCCCTTGGAGCAACAAAGGTATGATTGATTAAAGATGTACATCTTTTATTTTCAAAATACGAACATTTCTTCTTTCTATACCAGCAACTTCTGCTTTTACTGAGCACATATTTTCAGTGATAGTACAAGGTGAAATAATCGTATTTTGTAACCATAATTTATATTTTAATAATAGATATTATGAGACATTAAAAAACCCTGTTTATAAAGGCTCAAATACTTTTTTTTAACCTACCTTCTTTCTATACGCCATCTTTTATATTTTTACAGGGCATGGCTTTGAAAAATACTATATTTGATATCAAAAAGTGGCAACTCTAGGTACACCTCACCCTTCGAGGAAACAGGCGTAGTGTAATGTGATGTTATGCATTCAACAATTTAATAAACTTGTAATTACTCACTTTTCATCCGGATACGCATCATGTATAGCTTGAATTTCATCCAGAAAATGCTTTTTCATGAACGTTGTATTATACATATTACCGAAAAACGGTACGCCTGCGCAATGCTTCACGCCGCGTTGTTTAAAGAAGTTGTTTATTTGTTTATAACTGTAGATGTAGTACCCTACTAGGGTAGTTAGTAGAAATAATAATATTTCGAGTATCATGTTGATATGTGTCGCGCGCCGGGAGCCGACCGTGATTGACTGCGCACGGGCATACGGGCGTAAGTGAAGAGGAATTACAGGATATAATGTGTCATAGATAGTTAGTATGACATGTATAGATCATAATTACATAGTATAGGTAGCTTGTGTATTATTTCAAGACTTAGGCCTGTAATTCACGAGGCTAATTAAAAGTAATAATAATAATATATATATATTCCTATATTTTGCAATAGTCCTGCACCAACTGGGGGTTGTCCTTGGATACACTTGCACAGTGCATACAGGGAGAATCGTCGGTTAGTGCCTCAACACTTAAAATTGTCTAAGGGGCCTCTGCAAGTTGGCTTCGGCCCCTCGTACGCCTTCCAAAGGTCCGGGACCCCAGGGTCCCGAGAAATGTCAAAATAATAATATCGTTTATTTATAAAAATGGTGCAGATTTACAATCACATAAATTAAAAATTATAGAGGACTCAGTTGCTTATTTACCTGAACCTGTGTTTCAGACTAGAAAGGTGCTTATAATGTTAAAATATAAAATTACAAAAACGGAGAAGACTAATTAAAAATTAATAGCCAGTCACTAACTCAAATCACTCAAGGAGTAGCCGGAATATCACCGCACTAGTATTTCAATGGCGGAGGTACACGACGCGACTTTATAACAGGTCCTACAAACAGGCGCGACACGCGACGCGAATCGCAAACGACACAAAGGCATCGCTCGTAGCGCGACAGGCGGAGCCTTTGTGTCGCGTCGCGTGTCGCGCCTCTTCAAGGAGCCATAACGCGTTATTAACTAGTTTGTGATTGGTTGGTCATTGGTGCTTTGAGTTTGTAACACGTTACTGTTCCGTGGCGTCGTGGACGATGTGCCTAAGTGAACAGACGATATAGGTAGGTATCTACAGCATACTGGTGGGAGTAACTGCAACTTATTTCCATTAGTAATATTTATTATAAGACTATATCAAAAGTAGGTTTCTGGGACCCCATATCGCTTTTTCTTCATTTGAACCGGCCATGATAATTTCTTCAATAAAATTGATAAAGTAGGTACACAATTTCAAGGACCAAACTCATGTTAAGCAGTTCTCCACTTTATTCTTTAACCCGTGGAATACATTTTAGATTATCCGTTATTGAGCAGATATATTGTTTATACCTACGAAATGATAATAAGGGGCATTGCTCGTGAACGCAATAGTAATATCAGTAAACAGACTGATAACACTGTAAACAGGTTTTGTGATAAGATATTATATACATACTCCTCAAGACAATCAATATTGCTTTGTCATTGTTGTGATTAAAATAAGCTTATAAATCACTGGGTCTAGTGCTGAGTAAGCCATCGTACGCACGGGCGATTTTCTATCGCACACTTTATTTTCAACTCTCGGTGTTGAGCCAAGCATTGAGAAACAGTCAAAAAAGCGATTATAACTTTCTCGCGATATTCCACAATGCGGGATAAATAACAGAATAGCTGATATCTGCTTCTAAACTGTACCTTAAGTTCTTCAGTTCCTCTTGTAATGTGAAATCCGTTTCTTCAACGTCACCTACTAAAGTTTTTTTTTTCTATATAATCTAGTCGTTTCTGGCACTCGCCGGCCGCTGCGGCGGCACCTCTGTCCTCCACAACCAACTTGCAGGGTAATACGGCACCCCTTGGTAAACGCAAACAGGCGCGACGCGACTCCAGTAGAATAATTTCAAAGAAAACTTAATGGAAACTGTTCTACAAGAGTCGCGTCGCGCTTGTCTGTGGGAGCCTTGAGACTGGTTGGTAAATGTGGTCTATAATTATCTCTTGTCTAAGAAAACTAAAATTTGATTATTGATATCATTGAACGCTATCATCGTCTACATATTTAATTATCTGTAGTATCAGGTTCGTAAGTCAATGAGTTCGATTGACCTCGAGTTCACGCTCCAGTACTTACTACACATATGTGCTATACAATAAGCTATATGCCTACCTATGTACAGACACGCTTTGGTCTCCAATGAAAAGGTACAGCTACAATTAGTTAATTAGTGTCGGAACTAATTGAAACCACGACAGACATAATAAATAGTTAGCGATTGAATCTAAATAATCTCTAATTCTACTAAAAAAATAAATGAGATAGTCGGGTGCTACAGTGCTGTTGAAGTTGTTACGTATTCGATTTTTCAAAGGAGCTGCATTTTTTCACATCATCACTGGCAGCCTCAGGCTATCCACTACTGAGTGTTTGTCTCCTCTCTTTTGTGATATGCTTCCCTGGTCCTTCCTAGATTTTCCCACATGATCCCATCGAAACGATTGTGCTGCTAAATGGCTGCTTACTACAAAAACTCATCTCCGAGGCACTGCAATTTTGGGGCAGTGTCTACAGATTTGCAAGATAAGTGATGTACTGGACAGGTTAATATAAGTTATCAGCTGCACCGCACATGGTACAAAATCGCACGACACTTCACTTTTCATCTAATATTGACCTGCTATTCGACTATGGTAACTTGGTAGCCCCCTGAACGCGATATTGTGCTGTATAACTAGCATTGCCTTCCTTCTACTAACTATTTACGTAAAATATTTGTTAGTTTAACTAACTGGAGCTGAGTTTACCCTGCTTCATTATACTCCGCTGAACAGCTGTTTATACGGAGTAACCAAGTTAAACCATGGAAGAGTAAGTCGGGCCTTTTGCTGAAGTTTCACCAAAATGTATATTGGGCCAAACCTCGCCCGGCATTATATGACAATCATACGCACTTTGTGGTTGTAATTTAGACTTTGTATTATATTGGTTAATTTGCGGTTCAATAAAAGGTAAGTAGGTAGGGAGGGAGGGGCAAAATGAGGCTCGGGGCACAACGGAAAGTAAGCTTGTATGCTTGTCACACACGCGTCGATAGCGGCGTCATCCGTCCGTTGTTCAGCCGCCTCACGTGAGTCAGAGCAAGCGGAACGTGTCCGTGCGTGTTTTAGTGTCGTGGCTGACAAAAACAGTTTATGAGGGTGTTCTTATTTATTATCGTATAATATACTCTTGTATAGTGAGGTAGGTACACGGCCTGCATACATTTTTAACCATAAGTTAGTGGGAGTGGTATTAACCTATTCAAATTCAAATATAGCTTTGATAATTTATATTGGGGTTAAAAATGGCCGACCAACTTGAAAATAGTAATGTTTGGGGGAAAATGAACGGGTCATAATGGGATGGTATCCTATTTTCTCCCTTTTCGCAGAGGAAATTTCAGTTTCTTCACAGTCATTTGAACCTCTGGCGTCAAGTTTAAGGGCTAAAAAAAAAGTCCTGAAGGGCAAATAAAAAAAAAAAGACTTCATGTGAAGGTATTAAGAACTAAAGAAAGTCAAAAGAGAAAATGTAGGAAAACTGCTGCCTATACCTACTTACGGATACCCCGTACAAAAATGATCGGACTAAGGAAAGGAATGCAGAGTAAGGAAAATATAAAGAAGAAAACGACCAAAGAAGAATAACCAAACCGAATAATACAAAATGGCTAAGAAACAAAAGCAAAAGGAAGCATACGCAGTCAGACGAGCGTTGGGTAGCGTGTATCGTGTGCGGGTCGCGCACACCACTACTGCGCCAGAGCCGACGCTGATGACGACGAACCACGCATTTGTGCACAATGATTGCCTAACTAAATTGTATCCTCATTTTGCCCCTTAGCGTTTCATGTTTTGCCCCAACCATGGGGCTATATGGGAAATTTGAGACTTGCTGATCAGTTCCTCATAATTATAAAATTAGTTGATTAAGCATAAAAATACAAATTAAAATAATAAATAAGAATATATATAGTGTTTCTAATTAAACCGTTGTTGTCGTATACATGTGTTAATTTCGTATACATGACTTTTTGTCTTCCGGGCACAAATCCTGACTCCAGGGTGCTACTGAGATATTCCAGATGGAAAAACTCAACAACACTTTGCCCGACCTGGGGATCGAACCTAGGACCTCATGCTCAGCAGTGGCGCTTGCGACCACTAGACCAACGAAGCAGAACTTATTTATTTATTTAACCATTTATGTACACACTTATATAAACAGACAAGAAGAAAATAACAGAAAAATAGGTACAAAGGTGATGCTTATTTCTAATGAAATCTCTTCCAGCATACCTGCGATAGGATAGTAGATTTAGAGATGTAGACAGCGTGTGTAAGAGTAAAAGAGAAAATAAAATACATAAAATCAAAAACAATTCACTTAATAAAATAAAACAAATAATATGAGAATATACATACAAACATACATACATACTTCTAAAATAAATAACACTAGAATATTAATATATACGCAACTATGACGAAGTGAAAAGATAGTGTTCTTTCAAAAACTCTTCTTTTAAAAACTGCAACAGTTTGGCAGTCCCTAAATGAATTCCACAACCGCACCGCGTGCACAGTGAAGGAGTAGGAGTAAAAGTCGGTGGAGTGGGGGGGGGGGGGGGGGGGCTTAAGGAGGTTTCTAAGATGCGACCTGCAAGGCGCATCTGAAGGTCGGGCGTAGGAAAAACGCTCCCGCAGATAGGATGGCGTTTTAGGGTTGTGAAGGAGGTTGAATAGCAGACACAATATCCGAGAGTTCCTGCGAAGTCGAATGCGGAGCCACTTGAGTATCTTGCGAAAGTTGGAAACGTGATCATACTTTTTAAGGTTGAAAACAAAACGAATACATATATTCTGCAAACGCTCAAGTTTATTTAAAAGCTCCTCGGTGGCATCCAAATAACAGGCATCGGCATAATCTATGATGGGCTGAATGAGAGTTTGAGCAAGAGAGATTTTGGTGTTCAAGGGCAAGACGCTCTGGAGACATTTCAACGAATGGAACGTGTAATTCACTTTGCGACTGACTTGAGCAACATGGGCAGTCCATGATAAATAGGAATCCATGGTCACCCCCAGATTTTTGACCGTATGTGCGTATTCAATCTGAACACCATTCAGACAGAGTGGAGACAGCGACGCAACATCGAGCCTATTCCGCATATACCTGCCGCCGATAATCAAGGCCTGGGATTTCTTAGGGTTGATTTGCAGTCCAAAAGACCGCGACCACTCGCTAATCAAATCCAGGTCGCTGTTCATGGCAGACACGGCTGCTTCTGCATCTTCCCTTAAAAAATGATTGTAGAGCTGCAGATCGTCGGCATAGAGATGGAAGCCGGAAGAGATGACACTGGTGATAGAGTTAATGAAAATAGAAAAGAGAAGAGGAGAGAGAACGCCGCCCTGAGGCACACCTGCGGAAAGAGAGCACCAATCAGAAGATGCCTCGATTACTCTATGAAAAACAAAAATTATTTATATTAAAGTGCTAAACAATGTTTCGGACAAAAGTCAAAGTCAAAGCTTCTAAAAACAGTGACTGAGAATGTGTTTTCCCCTTTTATGAGGCATTATGTGGAGAAGATGACCGGTTGAGAAACTGGTTTCGTCTTCTTTACAAAGTGACTCATACCCAAATTGTTATCTTAATTTATGTATATACTAACACTAGGTATAAGGTACTTTACTAACACTATGGATCTCTGTTATCTGATTATTTTAAATAAATTAAAGCATTTATTTCAAATAGGCACATAAAAGGCACTTTTGAACATTTACATTACAATATAAATGATTCTAGTCGCCCCTTCCAAAAAGTAGTTTCGTGTGGAGAAGAATGGGCAAGAAACTCCACCGTTACTCTTTTAAAATGTGTTACAATATTTTGTGTACATTCATTATATGATTATAAATATATATGAAGACGATGCACCTATAATAAAATTACCCTACCACAATTAGGTAAAAATAATTAAAAATGTAGCTATGACAAATAAGTTAATTATGTGATAGATACATGGTGCTCACATATTTACAAACATAGTAAAAGTATACGATTTTCCAAATTATTTAAACAAGTAATTTATGTCATGTGTGAGTTAAAGTAATCACAGAATGTAAATCAATGACATAAATATAATAATTTAAACTATACAATTAAAGTAGCTGTTAAGAGACTGTGACCTCTGAGTTTGTTTCGGCCTTTCTTCTCAGAGTAGTCCGATAGGAAACGCCGACCTCGTGTAGTTTTTAAAATATGATTGACGTGTAAAAGTGTTAGTACAAACCTACTTACAGAAATACAATCATTTATAGCAACAAGTTTGATTTTGTCTAGACCCTAGATTGTCCTATGGAGCTGGACCAGCATGTTTCCAAGCATTCTTACCTTGGATATAATCGTCTAATTAGAAATGTGCTTGTTTACAAATTGAACTTTTTATATGAGTTTTTAATGGTATTTCATTTAATTGCATTGTATGACAAGGTATTTTGATATAAAATAATATATAACACAGTACCCCGTCAAAGATGTATGTACTTTAGCTAATCTGAAAAATAGTTGATCTATTTTATCTTTATTTCTAGTAGGTATTAATTACAATTATGTCCATCACTTATTTTTTTTAAAGGATGCAGATTTTTTCGTACATACATAATATTTTCATAAAGGAATGTGCAACATACTAATCGTTTTACTATATATAGTTCCCTGAGAGATTCGCGGTGACGTAGATTATAAATGGCTGTTATCTAATAACATTAATAGAGAACTGTCAAAATATATTTTAAAGTTGTATTTCACATACACAAGAGTCGTTTCCAAGAGAATTGTATTTTAAAGTCTGGTAAAGATAATAAAAGTTTTCTAACAACATAAGCATTCAGCGTTTCAACCTGTCTTACAAAGTTTAATATTACGCACATTAATAGAGCTTATGGATCAAATACTTTTAACTTTTAAATGACACACACACACATGATTATTAGAACCAAAAAGGATTTTACAATTCTTAGAAATGGCGTGTGGCAGCTTAATACAAAATAAGTTTTATGACAGCTTATATTAAGTATATTTTTTAGGCGTCTCTTACCTAATTAACTTAGAAATACTTAGGTCTTAGGCTATTTTACCAGTATTTTATTTGTTAAAAGCTTTGACATACAGAGTTAAATAACTAAGTACCTTTCAAAGTCAAAGCATTTATTTCAAATAGTCACATAAAAGGCACTTTTGAACGTCAACATTTACATTTAAATAGAATTGATTCTAGTCGCCCCTTCCAAAAGGTAGTTTCGTATGGAGAAGAATGGGCAAGAAACTCCATCGTTACTCTTTTAAAATGTGTTACAATACTTTGTATACATTAATTATATAATTATATGTGAAGACGATGCACCTATAATAAAAATTACCCTACCAAAATAGGTAAAAAGAATTTAATAAACGTAGCAATGATAAATAAGTTAATTAAATGATAGATACATGGTGTTCACATATTTACAGACATTGTATTGTTGTTGTATTGTACGATTTCCCAAATTATGTACCTAACCAATTAATATGTCAGTGTGTGAGTTAAAGTAGTCACAGAATGTAAACCAATGTCATAAAAATAACAAACCATACAATTAAAGTAGCAACATGTTTTAATTTTGTCAAGATCCTAGATTGTCCTGTGGAGCTGGACTTTAGTTTTTTGACAGCGTTATTAATTAATGGGCTTTGTACTTTGTGTGAGTTTTAATTTAGTCTTCTTAGAACTGTGACAGTGGTGGTTTTAACGTTCTGTGGTTATTGAACAGTGCTTGCAAAGAATAACTTTTATATGGAAACAGACATTTCAATTTTATAGGTTCAGATTATTGGGTCGGAACATTAAAAAGTGTGTATCGCCATAAAGTCACCAAATAATCTATATTTTACAAAGTATGTTTATTCTTTTATGTCTTTCCTATATGGCCATAAACATTGCACGCATATCTAAGTCAAATAAAACTAGAAACAAACTTAGTTTTGTAGATTTAGTGACATTAAAACATTGAATGAACAACAGTCATAAATACTACAATAAAACTTCAGCCAACTTTGTCGGCTCGTAGTGCCCAACGAAATATTTTGACAAGACTTCAAAAGTCGCCGACTTTTGAAGTCGAAGTCTTAAGTCTGGCCTATGGAGTGTTAAGAGTTTCTTGTTCTGTATTTAATTTGAAAGAATAATGTTTCCGTTTGAGTATTACTTATTGCCCGGATATTATAAAGTTAAATGGAGAAATTTAACCTCAGCATATTTAGGGTAGAGGGATTGTGGAAGCTGGTGACACAACTTAGACTTTTAAGCAGCAGTGAACTTAGTCAATGAAATTCATAAAGTATGTACACAATATGGTTACAAGTTGGGTTATAAGTTTAAGTACAACTTTTAACCATTGATATACATGCATAAACTCACGTCTCCTAGTCACGGGAAGGCAGAAACTACAGAATGCCATCGGCTACGATCCTTACATAGTCCTCTTGCTTCGTTTAAATTAAATCTAAGCGTATTATGAGCTGGGAAAGTAGGTTTGAAGACCTATGGGTGAGTATTGATGTATCAATATCGTGTACTGGTCGTCGAATGGTTCTCTGCGCAGTATACCTGCCTCCTCCTATACGCCGTTCTTCTCTGGAGCACTATTTGGATCACTGTAATGCTGTTTTTGAACAATGTACTGATTCGGAAGTTTTTATTGTGGGCGACTTTAACTTGAGTAACATTAACTGGAATTTAGCAGGGAATTCGGCTAATAAATTGGGCTTGTCTAGTACTAATGAAATTTTAATTGATTTCACAAATGTTAACAGGCTTAACCAACTTAATAATATTACAAACGATGCAGGTCGCATAAATTGGATCTGGTTTTAACAGCACATTCACTGTGTAGCGTCAGTGATCCTATTAGTAATGTCGACAAACATCATCCACCTCTTGATATTATTGTATCCTGGAGTAAAGAAGCAAGACTACCATACAATAATGTCATGCAAAGACCAAATTTTCGTACCGCAAAGTATGGACCAAAAAAGTTGTTTTTAAAACAAACTGATTGGGATGAATTATTTAAGGTGCATGAATTTATTCCCTCTCGGGCACCAAAGAAAAATAAATTTCCTCCATGGTTCAACCGTAATTTAATCAGAATGTTAAACTCAAAGAACAACATTATAAAGAGATATAATAAATATAAAAATCCAATGGACTTAATTGAATTAAAACTGCTGGGTAAGCGCTGCGATAGCCAAAAATTACTAAAAATTATTATTAAATTATTATTTTGATCACTAAATGTTACAACAATTATATCAATAATCTAGAAAACAAGCTTAAAACCTACCCTAAGTTATTTTGGACGCATGTAAAAAATAAAAGAGGGGGGTCTAATGCCTACCACGTGACCCTGACAGACGGATCAGTATTCACGTCTGATGGTACAACAATATGTGAGATGTTTGCTACTAGCTTCTCGTCTGTTTATAGCCCCGACCAAGAATCGAATAATGAGTTTGATACCAAGTTATTTTCACAGCCTCTTGGGAATACCAGTCTATGCTTAATAAGTCCAAAGATAAGCAGTGAGAGCCTACTTAGAAAGTTAAAAAGTTTGGATATTAACAAAGGTGCTAGTCCAGATGGCATACCGCCAATATTTATTTCGGCTTGTGCGGAGGAGTTGCTTCATCCACTCATGGCCATATATAGCAAGTCTCTGATTTCTGGTGTATTCCTTACGAAATGGAAAATGGCAAAGGTGGTACCAGTACATAAATCGGAAAGCAATGACAACATTTCTAACTATCGGCCACGGAGCAGAAACAAAGCAGAAACAAAGAGGAGGTGTTGCAATCAAAGTAGTCCATCAGCCACCAATGTAGTCGTTACGTCACACGGTAGTTGCACTACTTGCGACCAGGCGGCGCTTTCGTCAGTACAACTGTCGTTGTGAAGCGGATAGGTTGTCATGTATTTGTTTAGTCTTTTAAACGATTAAAAAGTATTCCCGACCCATACTCATTGCATTAACATGAAATGCTGTTTTATCTTGCAGAAGTTACTTACTGACTTAGCGACACTTAATGAAACATAGCAGAACTCTTACGACATCTTAGGACATCTGTCTAATTTGCCTATGAGTTGATTTTGCTACTAGCCACTAGATGGCTTTCTGCTGTTTGGGCTCCCCCCGCACCCCGCAAGGCTGCGACACTACTTTTGTATGGAGAATGACTTTACAACACCTCCTCTTTGTTTCTGCTCCGTGCTATCGGCCCATCTCAATTCTCTCAACGTTTGCGAAAGTGTTTGAATCACCCGCATTTCCAGAACCATCTTAAGCTATTCATAAGCGATCATCAGCATGGATTTGTTGGATCACGATCCATGAGCATTGCATTGCGATGCATGAGCATGGGCTGTTGATTCTGGTTACCAGGCAGATGTCATTTACACTGATTTTAGCAAAGCCTTTGATAAAGTTTCCCATAAAGTCCTATCTCATAAGTTGCATGCGTATGGTATCACTGGTAGCTTGCTTAAATGGGCGATTTCGTATTTGGAAGATAGATCTTTCTTTGTTGTGGTAAACGGTTTCCATTCTAATGTATATAAAATCACCTCTGGAGTCCCGCAAGGTTCGCATCTGGGGCCTATATTGTTTGTCTACTTTATTAATGACATTCCTAGCTGTTTGCGGCACTCCAAGATTTTTATGTATGTGGATGACCGTTCCGTTCCGGTTATCGTTTAAAGTCCTTCTGTAAAAGCGAGGAGCCTCTATCAAGAGACTCCTCGCTTTTACAGAAGGACTTTGATAGTCTCATCCGATGGTGCAAAAATAATGAAATGCATTTGAACTCAAAGAAATGTTACCATGTTAAGTATACAAGAAAAAATAATCTTATAGAGACAGTATATTACATTAATGAGGACAAGGTTAATTAAGTAGACACTATACGTGACCTTGGTGTTTTAGTTGACCAAAAATTAACGTTTGTGGCACAAACGCCAAAGTATGGCTACTTTTTTTTTTTTTTTTTTTTTTTTGAGGATGGGAAATCATCAAATGACTCCTCCCGCTCTGGGTGGAGCGGAAGGGAGTGTCAGACTCTTACTGACTAAAACCCACCCGTGTTCCTTCCTTGGCCCTTTATGTTCCGGGTCAGCGGTACCCCTTTTGGATGATCCCGCTTTCCCGGCAGGCTTGGGCCCTAGTGGACCCCCTCTATGATGCTGACATCTCTTTGAGGCGCGCGTGGAACACGTACGCGCCGTCCAGCACGGGCCTGGTCCTGATCGGACGGTGAGCTACCCATTACTCACCGCCCGCAGGCCCGCGCCTACGGTGGCCGGGAGTCGTCACGCGGCTCCAGACGCCCGGAGCGTCCACCGCGGCGGCTTGGACGGGAGACTCTCTCCCTCTCCCGTCCCGCCACCTCCTTCGCTAGCATGACTGCTTCGCAGAAGGAGGCGACTGCCTCCCACTCCCCCTCGCCCCGGACCATGGCTTGAACCAAGGCCGGGCGTGAGAGATCGCCGCCGCTGCCGATCGCCTCTACGAGGACACGGCGTTGCTCCGCCCATGCAGGGCAGGCCCCCACCGTATGCTCCACCGTGTCCTCGGGGCGATCATCGCAGTGGTGACACCCGGGCGTTTCCTCCCGCCTGATGATGTGCAGGAACCTCCCGAAACTTCCGTGTCCGGTGAGGACCTGCGTCAGGCGGTAGGTGAGGACGCCGTGACGCCTCTCTAGCCACTCCTCAAAGAGGGGTCTTACCGCCGCTATCGTGGCGTGCCCTGTGCAAGTATGGCTACTTAGATCATGTTGTTAAAAAGCGTCCAAAATGTTGGGGTTTGTCGTAAGACGATGTAAAGGTTTTCGTCAAAGTAAAACAAAAATTTTACTTTACTGTAGCTTGGTGCGTAACATATTAGAGTACTGTAGTGTGGTGTGGCAGCAGCATTATGCTACTCACAGTTTGCGTCTAGAACGTGTCCAAAAACGCTTTGCTTGGGATTTAGCTTTTTCTGTCGGTAACGCTAAAAAAACGCCTTCTTACAAAGACAGATAAAACATTTTCAACATGCATACCTTAGAAGAGCGTCGACGTTTAAACGACGCAATGTTTGCCTGTAAAATCTTGAAAGGGAATATTGACTCCCCGCCGCTGCTCGCACTTATAAACTTTCGTGCTCCTTCAAGAATTCCACGTAAACCTATAACTCCACTTCGTCCTCCACAGAGAAGAACGGTGTTGGGATGTAACTCTCCATGCACTAGGTTCTATAATGTTTTGAATAGTTGCAGCGATCTAATCGATTGCCACTTTGATTCTCTGACTAAGGTGAAATCTAAAATCTTGAGTTGTTTATCTGATGTGTCGTAAGGTATTCATTTGTTCGATCTTAATTTTACCACTCATATTAGTTACAAAACTGAACTTCTGTTTATACATAGGCTACATATATTTATTTTCTTTTAAGTTGGCTGTAAACTGTACATGTACCTAGGCTTACAATTAACATAATTTAATTTAGTGCATGTGGTGTTTACCTTTAAGTAATTGTTACACTGTCCAAAGTTTTTTTTTAAATACATGTTATTTTTTATCAAGACGTTAGTGTAAACAAATTGTTGGTCAACCAAATAAATAAATATATGTCGTCATAAATGCACGCCAGTTGCGAGTACTAAGCACCTGACCTTCTTGAAGAACTTATTTTACACCTATCACCTTTACACAAATTACACACCCTCACACACATTACACACCCTCACTCACATCACACACCCTCACACACATTACACACCCTCACACACATTACACACCGTCACTCCTTATCACACTACAAACACATTCTTCACTCATCATTGTGGTAACGTACTTATTCTAAATAGTTTAAGTTTTCCCTGTAATTTTTATTTGATTTTATTAGTTTAATTTTTACAGATAATGGTGCCGATTCTCTTGTCACAAAATTCTCTAAACTAGACTAAAAATCACCAAAATTTAGTTTATTCCTGTCAAACGACGATTTCCCATTCTGAAATTGACTAAAGTGACACAACTTAACCAAATTTTAGTTTGACAGCACTAAGATGGCACTGAGATTATAATTTAGTGAAAATGGCAATTTTGCTATTCTGAATTTTACGTTTTTCACCAAAAATTTTGATTGTCGTAACTAAATCTGCCTGTTTTTAATCGCGATTAAAAACAGGCAGTGTTTTTAATCGCGATTAAAAACAGGCAGTGTTTTTAATCGCGATTAAAAAGGTGTGGAATAAAATTAGTTGTCATGAACTCAAATTCATACCAACACCTCGACTTCACATGCAAAAACAGTACTGTATCTTTTTTTCTTTTCTTTTGCTTATATCTCGAAAACGGTGTGTCCTATCGAAAAAATTATGAAAATTTCGACCCCCTTTATAAAACCTCGGAACATCTAAAATCCAACGTGTTGGTAAAAAAAAAAATTTTTTTTCATATTTTCCATACAAAAAGTGTAAAATTCCATACAAAACATGTTGAGGCTGCAAAATAATTCGCGACTCTGGCTCTAAAAAAAAAATCACGTGGTACGGCAAACAAGTATCACATGGAGTCGCAATTACCAAATTTGATTTTAGATGTGTCAAAATTATTTTTAAATTTAGAGATTTTATTTTGCAGAATAGCGTTAAGATTCACATAGCCAAAAGTAAGTAATTTTAGTGATAGTTTAGTTAGTTTAGTTCGGTGTACAACATAATCGGCACCATTGTGCTTAAAACAACGAATTGTGGTTGTAATAAAATAGTGTGGAAGACGCTGACGACTGTGACACAGTTTATACTAGTATAGTCGTCGACGTAATCTCTTATAAATATGTATTTACTGCCATGATTTTGTACATAGACTAAGAGAAATTTGTAATTTTAGGAGTGATAAATAAACTAATACTAAACTATTACTATTATTATATGTATATCCTCCTAAGGCGTCCAATCCGTTTCCACTTATCTCCGCCTTATAAATAAATACCTACCTTTTGCGAGTCGCCTCTCATTCTCTTTTTAACCATGCAATATTGTGTAGCACAAGGAGTTCGTTGGTTCGAACACAGATAGGCGCTTTACTTTGTGCAAATCCATCACCACTGCTCTCAAAACGGTGAAGGAAAACATCGTGAGGAAACTGGCATGTCCTAGAACCAAACATTCGAAGACATGTGACATCTACCAACCCGCTTTGGGCCCGCGTGGTGGATTACGGCCCACTCCCTCTCACAGAGAGGAGGCCTGTACCCCAGCAGTGTGAACATTATAGGCTTATGATTATTGTGTAACCTTACACCATAAAAGTTTTTTTTTTTAATTTTTATTTAAGATGGGTTTGCTCTTGACTCTAGTCTAGGTCAGTGATGACAGAGACAGAGTCGATGACTATGTCGATATAAATATCGATGCTGATGGTTACATGAACTTTAGACAACTGCGTATAAAAAATAATCGAAAAAACAAATTTATTGCAGTGTAAGAAGCCGGGTTACACTGCAATGAATTTGTTCTTTCGGTTATTTTGCAGTGTAAGCCGTCCTTCACTCCTTACAAACACGCCTCTTTCACATAACTGACATTCATTGCTACATTACAAGCGACACAGATCGTCCCTTCTATCTTCCGCCCCTCATTTTATTCTCTGCAAGAGTGACACCGTCATCCCATCGATTTTATTAGCAGCACTGATCGGTATTTGAGCCTCCCTTGAAACAGTTGAGTTGTACAAAACCCTTTGAACAGTGAACGAAGAATCCTATAGCCATGTTATTTTTCCACTGCAACTCGATTTTAGGATTTACGGAATCCTAAAATCGAGTCTTGAGAGATGTCTTAATGAAAAAACGGAACCCTTATAGGATCACTCGTGTGTCTGTATGTCCGTCTATCACAGCCAAATTGCTAAGAATCTACTGGACTATTGATATATTATATTATAGAGTAAAGCCTTTTAAAGTTAGCGGCTTGGCTCAACATTTGATCTGATAACTTTTCAATAGTGAAAGCGTAATGTAAGTCTTGGCAACCTACTTTACATGAAATGTTTTTGGTGGGTGACATAATCATCGTACGAAACTCTCTCCACGTTCAACTCGCACTTGTTCGGTTTTTTATGATCTATCTTCAATTGGCTTGATAATTAGTGGCTATCAAATAAAATCACATTCTCCATTTCGAGCGAACAACACGATGCGGTGACACATGTAACTGACAGCAGTGACTTATATATGGATACTCTATCAGTCTGTCTGTCTGTCCAGTCTGTCTGTCTGTCCAGTCTGTCTGTCTGTGGGTCTGTCTCTGTCTGTGACAGCACACATACCTCTTAATTATTGCTACAATTAAAACATGGCTTCTGAGAAAAGTTGTCGGTGGAAATAATAATGGGTTTCTTTTAAGCTATCTACTTGTTTTATTCAATCAGTTCCTTTGAAAAGTTTAATGAAACGTAATGGCAAATTCACTCTAGCTAAACTTTGTAATCAAAATTGAACTAATAAAATAACGTCTATATAAGGTAATGTTTCCAGAAAACGATCCTGGATTAAGTACCTACCCTGAAAAAGGTTGAAAAGGGCATTAGATAGTGCTTTTTATTTTAGCTCTCATTCATAATAAGAATAACTAATAAAATAATGGATAATTTACATTTAAAGCACAAACCACTCTTCAAACAAATAAAAGCCTTCACAGACCAGAAAGGTTATTATTACCCAACCGTTAAGCACCGCGTTTTATCGAAATGCAAGTAAAAATATATTTTTAATGAAAAGTATGACAAAAAAGTATAATTCAGGCAGAGAGGCGTGCAAACGACAAAACATTCGCTCATCATAATAGAGTAATGGAAGGGTAACGTGGGGAAAAGTGGAACACGAGCGTGTTTCCGTTTATCATCGTGTATTGGGTCTAAATTACTCTAAATAAATTTTTGTGTTACTTTAAACAAATCATGAGGTATTTGTTTGTTTAGGTGACCAGTTCCAATTTTCCGTTTCTTATAAAAAATAAGCCGTATAATATTTAACTCAATAACCTCCGATCAAGACTACCGACTAGACATCGGGTCGGCGCAAAAAATACGTCTCGGTAAAACTCAAACCATTTATTTCAATTAAACCATTTACAGGCACTTTTAAATTCTCAACAGGTCGGTCAGTCAGAAATATGAAGCTAGTTGCCCATTCCTAAGCGTAGTAGGTACCCATGGAGAAGAAGAAAAAAGAAGAAATAACAGCGCACTTGAGACGTGAGCTCTTATTTTGTTTAGTTCGCTTGTAACACAGCCAATGTAAACACGACTTTATTACTAGGTGCCATGGTTGTAATTATTTCGAACTTATAACTGTTTAATTTTTTTTTCACGCTACAGCATTTAGCTTTGATTTTGTACGAGACCCGTTATCGAGTTGGTATTGTTGATCGAAGTCAATAATGTAAGAAAATTAAAACCATGCACATCAGATACCAAACAGTTTTTTCCGTTGTAGGCAGAACGGTCTTCTATTGAGTCAGTGTTTTCAGTAGTTTGTAGATTGTTGTGTTGCTAGTGAGTCCGATTTTATTATTATTATAGAACGATAGCACAACCCCAAATTAGGTACTTAGCCGGTAAAATTAGATCGTGAGTGTTTTAATTCAATTACTGTGAATTTAGGTTTAGATAAAGTTTATTTGAGACGATAAGGTACCTCGTTTAATCTTTAGTTAATATTTTCATTTGACTAATCGTAATTTAAAGGAAATAATTAGGGAATTTTGATTCATAGCTGAAACTTGATATCAAGTTAAAATAATCCTTAATCTAAGTACCTACATACATAACAAAAGGCAGGCGCCAAATGAACGGAAAATAAATTACAAAGCAGAGACAGCCGGAAAAATCCATTATTTTATACTTATCTTGATAACATGGCTTTAAATCGGTTCGATTGAGATCTTTTCAAGACATAATTTTCTCTTTGAAAATTGGTAGATAGGAGAGACAAGCTTTTGTGTAGTTAACACATATTTTAGAGCTGGCAATAAATTTTATTGTGACTCTTAGCGGACGGCGATGGGGCAAATTGCAATGAGTTTGAGACTTTACAGGTGAACTACACGATATCGGTAATTAATAATGATAACCGATTTGTTATATGACCGCTACCGTTCAATTAGAATTTTTGCTGTTTTTTTTAAGATTATTAAAAATATAATAAAGTATTTATTAAAAGTAAATAATAATTTAAATATTTATTTCCATCAAGGTAGGTACAACAGTTTCTTAATCTAATAACTAACAAATAAAAAATAAAAACACAAACCTACATACTGGAAAGTTATACAAAATGGTCAGTAAATATTTTGAATAAACATATACAAACAATACTAGACACCTATTATACCTACTTACTTTTTCACTAATAAAAGTAATTCTATTAAAAAAAAAACTGTCTGATCAACTTATGCTTTACCTCGCGTTTGGTTCAAATAGATATTGCCAGTATTTTATTTACCTCATTATAAAAATTATAATGAGGTACATTCAAATTATAATTTTAGGTAGCGATTAACTAAATAAAGTATGGATGAGTAGTTTATAATAAAGCGTAGGTAGGTAATTACTGTAATTTCCCATTAATTATTTTTGACCCTTCAAGTAACACAATAGATCCAAGATTTTACAAAAATAATTGTAAACAAAATATCATAATAAGTATTTAAACAGCATCTAGTGTTTTTGCATTAATCAGAATACCGCATAATCGTCATACTAGCATAAAAAAACCCTCTAGGTGGGAAAAATGCAGGAAACACTGTAAGTGGGGACGCAGATGCAAGCCGACAATGTTGCACCTGTCTCTTTCACACATATGCAGTTTTGTGTGGAGTGAATGAGAAGGCAATCAACTTTTTGTATTAAAAAGTGGTTGTTAATTGCAGTTGCTTAGGTATTCTTTTTTGTACACTGTCTGAAACGTTCAGAGTGTGTGCTTTAAGAATATTGTGTTACTAGACTTTTGTTTTATTTTTGTGTTGGTTTTATGGGAATAACGATTATTTTTACTTTATTGCATCATAGCTCAATAACTGTCCATCGCTTGTTCTAACTTTATTTTACGAAATGTTTTTCTTTCAGTTTCTACAATCTTGAATTAATTCTGCTTTAAGAACTACGCTGATTCTAAATTATAGAAGCTTTTAAAACCCAAAATGCTTATTTATTTATTTGACACACACAAAGCACACAAATGTAAATAGGCGGACTTAATGCCATAGGCATTTTCTACCAGTCAACCTTTGGGTGATGCAGAGACTAACAGTGGTAGGTGCAATTTATAATGATAACTTAGAATTAAATATTTTTAAATATAAAGACACACATAAACTTATTAAGACTATAAATATAATATTTATATATACCTAATTATATAAAAATATAAGCACAAATAAATGTACTTACATAAATACACGAATATACTAAAAACGAATAGGACAAACAACGAGAAAACATTAGGTACCGTTGTAATGATACTGCCAGCTTCTTGCGAATGTGCTCGTGAACCTTAGCTTTAAAGGATAATCGGTTGGTTGCCATCCTGATAACCTGGGGGAGCGCATTCAACAGAGGGATAGATTGCATGAAGAAAGAAGGAAGAGTGAATGAAATCTGTGCGGTGAGTGGGACATTGAAGAAGACGACGTAGATTTCTAATGTGGTTGGCGCAAATGTACTGAAAGTGGGGAGCTCGTTAACCAGGGGAAGAGAGAGAATCAAGAAACGAAAACAAGGTAGTTAGAGCCCTTTGCTCTCTGCGCTGGCGTATGGGCAAACACTTTAAAAGCGACCGATGCGCAGAGACGTTATCATATTTACGCAGATTGAAAACGAATCGAAAGCAGGTTGTAGTAGCACACATCACCATAATCGAACAATCCAAACCTTACGGCTTTTTATTAAATCCAATTCTTATTGGAACATTTTAATTCTTAATGCTTCTTATGTAAGTTTGAAAAAACTTACCTACTTCGAATTCTGGCATGATGCATCATTTGGTTCTACAGCTACTAGGTATGCATGTAATGTAGGAGACGTCTACAGCACTCGAGTGTGATGATCATGCTTACCTACTTAGTTTTCCACAATATGATAAGAGGTCTTTGCCCTGCAATTATGAAGTTAATCATTATTGTACTATCAATCATCATCTAAAGAATTCGAGCACTTATATGTATCATATCTTTTTCATGACATGTTGTATATTCCTAATACCCTAGTACCTAATACAAATTTCGTTCAGTATAATGACCATTGATGCTATTCCAGACGTGAACGGCATAATATCGTGGTATCTACATATGCCATTCAATTACCAGCATTATGGCACTAATGACTTGTGCGAGCTATCGGGATCTACTAAAATATTATTACATCACCATCTAAATGCTAACGTTGGTGGTGCCAGAACAATCCATGATTTACATAACATATAGGTACATATAGGTAGGTACCTATGCATATTATCATACTTGCTGCTGCTTTAATTGTATAGTTTATTATTTTTATGACCTTGATTTACATTCTGTGATTACTTTAACTCACACACTGACATATTACTTGTTTAAATAATTTGGAAAATCGTATACTTTTACAATGTTTGTAAATACGTGAGCACCATGTATCTATCACAAAATTAACTTATTTGTCCTTGCTACAGCTTTTAAATTCTTTTTACCAATTGTGGTAGGGTAATTTTGTTATGGGTGCATCGCATCGTCTTCACATATATTTATAATCATATAGTGAATGTACACAAAATATTGTAACACATTTTAAAAGGGTGCTAATTAATGCAGCTTCTTTAAAATGTCATTCTCGTCTGCAAATATATTTAGTTGTCTAATGAATGAATAGGTCAGCGACGAACTTTTAGCGTCTAATAAATGGTTTATAAGCGACCATATATTGTAAAACAAGCTACTGTTAATATGACGCAACATGGTGATAATTCTTAAGCAACTAAATTTGTGATATGTCTACTCATTAAGTGTATCAACTTCATCTATAAAATAATATCAACGTACTCTAATTTCATAGAGTCACCTTTATTTTTATACTTTAGCATAAGTAATTGATGAGTGAATCTACTATATTTGAACATAAAATTTCCTTATTATTGTCATCAAATAATGGTCAATGAAAGCTCTAATTTCATGTATTCGCCTATCTATTTATAATGTTACGAGTACCATAAGTAATTGACTATCATACCTACCCAAATGAACATACAAAAAATATTACTGTACATTGCGGCGTGATATTTACTCATTTTTAGACAAAATTATGTAATGATTAAGTAAACATCATACTGTTATAACCTCATCTAACCCAAATGATTCACCAACAATAATATAGAGGGGATCTGGCGCTTGGCGGCCGCTGCCGCGGCACGCTCGCTTCGCTCGCTCGCCTTCGCGCGCTAATGGTCACTGTTCTAACCTAACCTAACCTAACCACCCACATGATTCACCAACCTTATAGGGGATCTGTTAGATGAGGAGAATAAGAAAACATATTAACGTTACTAAGAAATATAGCGATGAGGGGGTTTGGCGATCCACGCCGCAATGTACAGCGATTTGAATTGGGGGCAATAAGGTCCCAGTCGCCACCCGGTGGCAACTGGGATTTTTTTCTCCCAATTGCCACCTGGTGGCAATCCATGTGGGGGCGACTGGGACTATACCCAAATGGCCGGTCGCGCCCCTCTGATTCCCAACGAGCGTCAGGTACACTCCCGCGCTTGTGTTGCAAACTTTCACGAAAAAAGAATATGATTTATTAATTTAGTTGTTGAATGAAAAACTATGATTGCTAATTTTGAGGCTGGAATTTGATTTTATTAGCAGACAGATGTTGAATCTCTAAAATATATAAAGTAGCTCACTTACAACATTAGTCGCTGAGTTATCAAATCAGAAGTAAATATATTTATCGGTAGCTCGGAGTCATATTAATTTACGCTCGTAAATTGACGCTGGTTTTTTGATATTCTGTTGGAATAGTAAAGATGATGAATTAATATAATTGAAGCTGTTCTATTAACTCGTCGCCTACATATAAAAAAAGACGCTAGGTTGCAGGTGCTAAATAAAACTTTTGTTGCCGCACATATAATTTCCCATTTTAAAAGAGTAACGATGGAGTTTCTTGCCCATTCTTCTCCATACGAAACTACCTTTTGGAAGGGGCGAGTAGAATCAATTATATTTTAATGTAAATGTTGACGTTCAAAAGTGTTTTTTTATGTGCCTATTTGAAATAAATGCTTTGACTTTGACTTATCTTAGTAATTTGATTATGGTAGAAACAAAGCGTTGTCAAAAGAAAGCACAATGAGTGGTTACAGCGCTAAAAAAATTACAGAATTTAAATATTAGGGGGTTTACTTCTAATGGTGTTTAAAGTCGAGATAAGATTAACGCCTGATTAACCAAACATTTACGACGTTTAACAGCTGTTAACTTCATGCAACCTTAGGTATATGTATAAAGAAACCCCTTTATTCTTAAAAAGAATGTCAAGAATTTTCTTGAAATTCAGCTTAAGAATAAATATATACACGAAATAAGTAGCAATAGATCAAAATACAGTCAACGCGTCCTGGCAAACTGCAGTAGTGCAGCGCTGTGGTGCGCGTATTGTCAAATTACTGCACAAATAATGTACTGTTTTATACCGCGTTATTTGGCGAGCGCTGAGCCAAACTAGACTTTATTTTAATTTATGAGCTCTCGTAGAGGCATAGCATAAGTAAGCTTAAGATGTAAGTGGTGGAGCGTAATATTTTTATTTTGAAAAACTTACGTGGATAGGATGGTTTATTGGGTTTATTCATTATTTTTAGAAGGACTATTTTTAGAAGAACAATAGAATCCAACTATTGAAAACTGAAAACAAACCAAACAGGCAGATAAATACTTGTGTTGATGATAATTTATATAAAATTACGTAATATTAATCATTGTTTCCTATAATTAAATAAAGGAAATAAAATCCAATTTGCAATGGGTAGATTCCTTTTCTTATTTCAACCTCATCAACATTCTTCTTCAAAACATAAATTTCGAAGAAAATGCCTACAGGGCATTTAAGTTTTTACCTACGAATTTTGCTATAGTCCACGAAATCCCCATAGATCGCTTCAATAATGGCTAATGGATTGCTTCGATGGTCTTAAGGGCTTTTACGCAGGTTCTACACTCGCAATAAATATTCGAGTTTCATCAAAAAATTCATAATTTTATTCAAAATTATGAAGTTAGCATTCGTTTTACGATATCCACGAGAAGTATATTCGTTTTGGAGCCAACACCACACGGCATTTTAAATACCGCAAGCCACATTTATCATCGTGTGTTGTTAAAATACGTTACAACTAATGGATGGAAGCTTTTATAATATTTAGTGCGCTGACTCCAATTAGGCTTTATTATAAAATATGTGCGTTGGCATGTTGGAAGCATACGGCATAGTGCATGTCAACTGGTTTTGTACTTTAGCAAGAGATATGGCTTTAAAATGTATAAATTAATTTTCACTAGGTCTTGTTTGCGAGAATACAGATTTTCAAATTAGTTTTCCTGCGTAATTAGTTATGTTCGTGTAGTAATCACACTTTTGCGTGGTGAAGTTTTAGTTAGACGTTTTAATTGTTGAAAAACATATTTTATTTACGACTTTTGTTGACTAGTTTAGGTATTTCGTGGAACTGAAGATATTTTCATTTTTAGTTTAAATTGATAATAAAACAACTTTATAATCAAAACAGCATCACAAATTAATTTTCCATGCGCAATATTTTACTTTCGAGTTTAGTTTACAAACAATTCTCCCTAACAAAGCGAACACATTTACAAATCACCATTTATCTCGGACAGAACACGAAACTGTAAATGATAGTTTATATTTTTGTAAAAAGTTTACCAACGATTTTTCAACTTTTTTGCCAATGCGATTCGCTCGTAATATGTCAAATATCGTGACAAATTGTTGTACAGGGACGATTCATGATTTATTTACAGACCAACAACGTGTAAATTACCTATGTATGTTTATGTTTACTGTACGGGAAACAATGTTTGAATCTATTTGTTTTGGCATGTCGTTATTTTGATGAAGGATTTGAGAAATAAATTCGGGATTCAATAAAGAATGGTTTTAAGCTTGTATTTTATGTTTTAAATGTAGTTCAAACAGATCTTATCAGAGAAACAAATCCATCAAAAAATTCTTCCTTGAAAATGTTATTATGTTTCTCATACACAGGTGTTGATTCTCACCTTATAAAAAGCTTATGAAAATCTCGTATTTGATACAAAAAGGTGTACAACGTACATTCATCGCAGGGGAAGAGAAAACAGGCAGAAGGATGTTGATAATACGTTTTGTAAGAAAAGGAAGCCCGGTAAATGTATATTTTTCTGAAGTTTTATCAACATAAAGGAAAGACTCGTTTAGATCATAATCAAATAAAAGGAGCTACGCGTTTATTGAAATAAGCCAATATGTGCATAAATAGACGCCGCTTTTGTTGGGAAAATTTGGCAAAGACGTTATAGAACCGTGGTAATACAATTGTAAATCACAGCCGTGACGTCCTCACCCTCACGCTTTGTAGGCTAGGAACATAACTTACGACCATAACTTCTTGTTTTGCGGCTGATTGTCAGATAGACCACGGAAAGAGTGGCCTGATTTTGGCTTTAATTATATATTTTTTTTAGATTTTATGATAATTCTATTCTATTATCATAATATTAAACAACCTGAACTAATATTTACATAATTTATAAAGCTAACAGTCCTAAGAAATTCATCATCATCATCGGCATCAAAAAATTCGCCCGCATCGCTGTCTACAGGAAAAGTGCCCAAAAGGCTGGCAGCATTACCACGTTGTATGTCAATGCTGATTCTTTGACCAAAAAATAGGCCAGCCCTCTGGTCACGTGAAGAGTCGACCGACCGCTTGGCGAGGTCTCGAAAAACTAAGTGGGCACTCCGACCATGGCTCTAGTGTTTCAACTCCAAACGCCTCAAACACATAAGTCCCAAAAATATTGGAGTACTTGCGCCAATTGAAGTTTTCCACACCTGCCGCAGCCGCCCCAGCACAGCCCGCTGTGCTAGGAAGATGGTCTCTTCTCATCGTCGCGTGGAAAGCCATTTGATTCTAAAACAGCTGGCACCCCGACGGTGATAAGAGCACGACGGATGATGTCATTAATGCTGGCCTGCCGTGCTATGGCCTGCGCTCTTACTTCAGGATAGGCCATGGTGTCCAAGGCAGTCAACACCTTCACCGCATTGGCAGCGATGCGAAGCCACGCAAGGAGCGCCCAGACGCGGACAAGTAGTGAGCCAGAAGATGGTGTCACCCAGCATAGTGCCTATGTTGGGTGAGGGTAGCGCCTGAAGCCAGAGGCCCGACTCCGACTCACCCACAGCCAGCAGGCGGGCACGCTCAGCACTGTATTGGTGGACGTATTAATAAGATTATTGCGTACCAACCTGCAGAGCGACTCATCCCACAGCTTCTGGGAAGATGGGTTCACGGGCCGATCTGTATCCAGGCAAGCCACTTTCCAGGCATTCACCGTGGCGTCGGTCAAGCACGGCACTTCAGAGTCAACTAGGGAGGCTAAAAAATTCCCGGTCAGCTTTTCGGTGCTGTGGACAGAGGACAGAAACGCCGCGTAAGCTAATACTAATAATTTAGCGGACCCAGAGGCCACCAAAACGGGTAACGTGGCTTGCAGCAGCGCTCGGTCGTCCAAGGCCACATTTAAAATGGATGTTAGTGTGCTGCGAATAATTAGGTAAATTTTGTCCAAGAAGTGTGGCTGCTTACATAAAGGGGAAGAGCGTACAAAACATAAAATATGGGCGAAAACAACAGTATCTTATCAGGGTGAATGCTGCATGTAAATTCATTTTGGAGTCTGTCCGAAATTTCGTTGAAGTTTTTGATTTGTCCTCTAAAATTGGGGAACCTAGGAGGCCCAGTGAACTTTTTCTAAAATTTAGATTTTTTGTGCTATTGTTTTTTTTTATTTTTACTACGTTGCCCCACACTAGGAAGTTCTCCTATATCGTGGGTGCGTTTACAAACATTTAAACTCACATACACAGACAGCCAGACCCTCAACAACTGCTTACAGGTCATACAAATATTTGTTCCGTGCGGGAATCGGACCCGCGACACGCGGCGCAGCAGTCAATCGCTTAACCACTGCGCCAACCGTGCCGTCAGCCGTGCATTAAATTTCTCTAGGGTCACTTGTCTGTCGATAATGTCAGAAAGGTAAATTACACATTTTGATGGCTTAACTTCTAGGCCAATAGATTTAAAATGCTGTTTGAGGAGTTGTATCTCTTTCAAAACCGTGTCTACATCACCTCCTAGCGTTCCATCATCTAAATACCACACAATAAGTTTTGAATTTAGTTTCTGGATAGTAGTAATTCTCTATTCAAGAATTCCACAAGAACCGGCTGATGACAATTATATTCATACTTCACAAAAAGCTGCGTTTAAACTACTTCCAACTCCACTACCAGCTCCTTAATGAAAACCAAGCTACCTCAGCTCAGTTCAGCTCATACAGAGCAGAGCTGTTGAAATGAATGACTCGTGTGTTGCAAAAATATGTGTTCTGTACGTACAACTACCAGGACAACAGCACGGCACATTAGTCTCGCGGCTGCAAATGGAGACAGACATACCTCTTGGCGGTTACCTGTAGGGCTGCCTCAGTAACTAGATTGCAATCTACACAACAAACCATCACGCCTGTAATCACAGAAAGAGAAATAGGTTTATTTGTCATCTAATTTTCTTACGTTTTTTACCATTTTGCAGGTCAGGTTGTATGTTGAACAAAATATGATTCGCGACCGAAAAAAGTATGAATTCACAGAATTATAATAATTTAAATAAATAAAAATATTAAAATCATCAAATATGGGTTATATTTGATGATTTTAATAATAATAATAATAATTTATTTAATTCAGACAATTGTTATCCATAGTTTAAAGTTTTACTATACATTAACCTTATAAAATATCTAAAAAAATCAAAACTGGTAAATCGCGAAAGGGATTAATTAAATTTAAATATTTATGCCAAAAGTCATTAGATATAATATTAATAATAATATTAATATTTTTATTTATTCAGTTCATATAATCCGATTAAATATCAAAGAATCGGACTATTTGAACTTAGAGGGTTGTATTGTTGTAATGATTTGAATTATGTACATATACTTTTTCGGAGTTGGATGGAGTTTCTTGCCCATTCTTCTCCATACGAAACTACCTTTTGGAAGGGGCGACTAGAATCAATTCTATTTAAATGTAAATGTTGACGTTCAAAAGTGCCTTTTATGTGCCTATTTGAAATAAATGCTTTGACTTTGACTTTCGGTTGCGAATCATGTTTTGATCAACATACATCCTGACACTGACCTCTGAGTTTGTTTCGGCCTTTCTTCTCAGAGTAGTCAGATAGGAAATGCCGACCTCATCTAGTTTCTAAAATACGATTGACGTGTAAAAGTGTTTGTTCAAACCTACTTACAGAAATAAAATCATTTATCATTTATGTAAATTGCAAAAAACATAAGAAAATTTGAATTTCGGGGGCAACCTGGCGCTGCCCCTTAACTCGAATAATAAAAAGAAATAAAAAAGACAAAATAGTTCTATAATCACGAGCACAGAACAGCAGTATTCGACAGCTACACGTCGTTCCTGTGGGTTAGGCAGAGGTAGAGGAGGCACCCACGTTAAGCCAGTTATGTGTACGTCACAAGTAATATCCCAGCCAGCCCATGACAGATGCAAGATAGATTGAGATTGTAGATTTCAATCTAGTAGCACCTTAATTGTCTCATCAAAAGTATAAGAAAACAGATACGGCACATCTTTCAGACAAGCAGCAGCGTGCCTCTTGTTCGATTGTTACCAAGCTAGAAAAAAAAAAAACATGCAGGGAAGTCTTTGGGGACTGCCGATAGAATTGAAAACTAAGTAACTTGTGAATTGTATCGTCGAGCTATTAAAAAATACAAGAATATAATATAGCTCATGGGAAGCGTTCGGTGACGATGACGCGAGTTTCACGCTTTTTGTTCACCCCAAAAGTACAATAGCTCATGGAAAGCGTTCGGTGACGACGCTGCGAGTTTCATGATTTTTGTTCAAACAAAAAGTGCTCAACGTGCCTAAAGATGTTTTCACTTCAAAAACGGGTTAAAATACAGGTGTGGTGTGGTGATATATATATATATATATTATGATATATGTGTATGTATATATATATATATATTATATTCCATATCATATATGTGGTGCAAGCAAACGTTACGGGTAGCAGCCCTATGCACACAAATGAGGTAACACGCGCCGGTGAGGCGGCTACACACGTGTTGCGCTGAACGATTTCATTCGGTTTTTCGCACTATCGTGTAAAGGCTACCACGCACGATCAGATCCGTCAGATTTGAACGAAATCCGTATTGTGTGGCTGGTTGCTCCGCTTTCAAGATCGATAGCTTACTAACGACCACAGGGACATAAAAGCAGAGCATCATACGGGATTCCTATAGTCTAAAAATATTCCCTCCGCATAGCCACATTAATTATGTGGGCCATGTGGAATTGTGGAGTTGACTAATTTCCATTACATCTGCCAACCCGCACAGGGCCCGCGTAGTGGATTACGGCCCACGGCTGATTATGCATTTTCCATCAGGTAGACCTCTGTCGGCGGTCTCATTTCCTCTTTACGTATTACATACATAAAAAGGCATCATTTTACAACTTACATAAAAACTGCCTTGTCAACAATAACTTTACTTAAAAATAATCCCATAAAATCTTATCCTAACATAGTTTCTGGTTCCGTAACAGCAATATAAATAATATTACGCGTTACTGGGAAGGTAATCAAAACAGATGACGCGCGTATGGCGGATAACGCCGAGGTTTACCTCAGGTCGGAAACAATGGCGGCAAAAGTGCCATAAACAGCTGATATTACTTACTCTTCACGGGAGTTTTCTTTCTGTAAGGTCAGGGAATATTGGGGTAGCATAAAGCTTCATGATGACTACGACATTAGGGTGTAGGCTTATATAAGGGCTACAGGGAAATCGTTGAATTACAGTATAGTTTGTATGAATTTTCCTGCATGATCAAGTTTTTTTTTTATGTGTAACAAAAATGGGGTTATCCGTCTTAAAAAGATTGCCTGGATGCTTAATTATACTTTGAATCCAAGTTTATTCAAAAATAAGCGAGTAGGTAACAATTTAGATCGTTAAGATGAAGAAAGTCAAACTTCAAATATTGGGTGCTACTGGAGCTAATGAACTTTCTTTGATCTCATATTTCATTGCAAATTAAAATTAATCCCTATTGCTCCTGCTTTCCTGGTAACTCATAGTCACTAGGCAGAGGGATTTACTTTACTTATTTGCTTTTGCTTTAGTTTTATGGATTAAACTTCCTAATTGGTATCGCAATGAATGATATTGTTAACGCTGGAATATTTATAATGTGAATCTACAAGCAGACAGAATAACTTTCGCGTTTATTAAATTCAGACATTATTAATTACTTCAATTGTATCAAAATTTTTAACAGAGCTATTCAGCTATTCGAAAGGACAATAAAATGCATTAGCAGCCTCATTGCGTATTATTTCATCTTCGTGGGAGTACGCTTTGTGAGTGCGACAGACGAATAGCAATGCAACGTTTTACATACTAAGTACTTACTCATAACTCAACAGTTTTGTCTGATTGTGATGCAGATAAAAGCGTTTTGCAATTTTTATGCTGTCCGTTATAATGAATGCGTTTGAAAAATTATCTTATTTGAATTTTAAAGCATCCTTTTGTATTCAGTTTCACATACAAAGACAGATGCAGTATTATTTTTTTGTACCCGATGCCAGCTCATAATAATTCTCAGTGTCTGTATAGAGTTTTTCTTGCATCCCACTGTCCCTCTGATATAATCTTTCTCGTTGTGTTATTCGCTTTGTTCTTCGCACAGCGTTGATTATGAGTGATGGTACGTTACTTTTTTATCTCCTCGCGTGTTCTTGTCGCCTGGTAGTTTCTGGCCGCAGGCAGGCCCTTTAAGGGATTTCCCTGTCTACCCGTATTGTTGTTTACCGACTATTTTTATACAAACGTCTTTAAAAAGCCCATTGTTCTGATTTTAATTATGTTTGTCTTTGTTTAATGGTTTGTTTGTATTTTTATGCTGTTATGCTCTCTTTGAAGGTTGAAAATACGGTTAGACGTCGTTATTATTGGGAAATGGTTGTTTAAGAATTAACTAGCACTTTGCCCACGACTTCGTCCGTGTGGATTTTGTACCTTCCCCAAAAATAAGTAACTATCCCCTCCACCCCACTGAAAGGTAGCTTTCAAAAATTGATCTTTACGATCTCTATCATTTATTTAGAAAAATAAGTTTTTCGGGCCAGTTTTTAAGTTTCTAACTTCGATCAATTGATTGAAGGTTTCTGAAGGGATACTTGTAATTCGACGTAATAATTATATCCGTCAGCAGCTGATAGGAGGGCGAAAATGCAACAAATTGAACCCCCCATGTGTATGGCCGAAATTCAATAGTTTTCGTAATATTTGAAATTTAAGGGTTTTTCGATATTTACCCAAAATTCGACATGTAATTCCAAATATTTAAAAAAAAACTACATATTAAACAGGTACCATTAAAAAATGATAATTGTAGCTGGCACTTCAATTAAGCCAGCCACACAATTAATAGTAGATTATTAACCAAGGGGATAAAGCAGTGTCTTCTGTCGCGGGTGACGATTTAAATCGCGAGCGTAATGAAGGACTCGAGGTTTACTCCCGAGCGTAGCGAGGGTGTTAAAAACTTAAATCACGAGCGAAGCGAGGGATTTAAGACGAGTCCTGAGTGTAGCGAGGGATTTAAGTTCACCCAAGACTAAGACAGCTTTATCACCGAGGAAAATACTCTACTTTTCGTACCATTTGCGAGAAAATTAACATAATAATAATATGAGATAAGCATTTATTAAAAATAATGACAATTAAACGTATTTTTAGAACATTAACTTATTTATAAAAATAAATTAAAATAAACTTAACGTTTATGTATTTGAAGAAAACAAAAACGCGGCAAATTCCTAGACTAATATTTTTTTGTCGGAAAAGCAAAGGCATCAAGCTCATACGGCCTCGTCGGTTTTCGTAATTTTATTTAATAATCATAACTGCATAATAAATGCGTATTCCTTTTTCAAAAAGATGTATAATGCTTTATATACAAACTCAATGGTGTAAACACAGCTGCGGTAGTTCAGTATAAATTTCGGTAAGTATTCCAAATTTAAATCACATTCTCCCCCTAGAGGATGAATGAAATTCAGTACAATTTTCTTTCCCGGTTTTTAACAGAATAAAAATGACTATTGTTATGTTCGCTTTTTGTGGCATAGAATGTCACTTTTTTGAGCAAGTGGTACGAAAAAGTACATAATTGAACAAAATACTTAATTAAAATTATGAAAAAAAGTTGTTTTAGTTATTTGTACGATTAATGTCATAGTACTTTTTTTAACGAGACATAATTTTAAAAAGTGCTGAATGAAAATATTGGTGAGATATTATTCTTAAATCGCTCATCATTTTAATTACTTTGTTGACTTAAGTACCTACTTTTTTAAATTTGTTGCATTTAGGCCCCTCTATCAGCTCCTGACGGATATAATACGTCGAATTACAAGTAACCCGGTAGAGTAGTAAAATAAGATTTAAAAAAAAATAACAGTGTCTTCCCTTCGAATGATGAGTACAATGAACCTTTAAAATAATGCCCATTAATTCAATTTCATCATCCTGTATATAGAGACAACAGCTGCTTTTAACTTAACCTTATACTGAAAGTTGACGATCGAACATCGGATAACGATGATCAAACACATGTTTGACATTCTTCTTCTTCTATCAAGTCGTTTTCTACCAAGTATTTTCTGCTGCATAGCATACACTAAAAAATTATAATATACAGTATAAAAAAACATGAACTTGCAACGATTTCCCCGAGCAAATACAAAAGTAGCCACAAACATACACACCACAGTTACAAGATGAGCTTTAGCTTACGTCAACTTATCAGGGTTTAAGTCGCTTCTGTTTATTATTTCCACCAAGACTTTGATCCTGGCTGGCTTAGTGGTTTTATATCTATGTACGTCCGCTGTAAGGGAGGCAATGACCGATGGCGATTGGAAAATTAACAGAGAAAAACAAAATACAAGTGCTTACTCAGGAACTCTTGAATACGATCAAACCTGCTTGAAAACCACCATGGTAAAGCGGGATGGTACTTCAGTGGATTCTGGGCGGGTCATTCATGAGGGCAATAAAGTTAAATCTCAGCCCAAACACGAAACATACGCCTCG
This sequence comes from Brachylomia viminalis, assembly GCA_937001585.2. Taxonomy (NCBI): domain Eukaryota; kingdom Metazoa; phylum Arthropoda; class Insecta; order Lepidoptera; family Noctuidae; genus Brachylomia; species Brachylomia viminalis. Next base: position 25,902,274 of record OW443298.2, on the reverse strand, counting down.
AATTCATAAACGAACTAAAACTTCCCTGGAACTCTTAAACGGTGTACAAATAGAACAAAAAAATCAATACAAAAATTAAAATTTCATTCATCACAGACAAGCAAATTAAAATTCAGAGGCGTCACTCTGGTAACAGCTAAGCGACTGCGAAGACGATATTTTCCGCGGGGAAAAAAACGTGCCCGGATAAGTCAGCCGGGTATAAGCCACGGACCGATGACGTCACGGGATTCGACGTAATCCCGGGACAATCCCCCGCCACGGACGGAGCCAGTGTTGAATTTGAACGAGCCCCCGCCCCTGTCGATGAGTAAGCGGTAAGTCAACTGTAATAAATTCGTTAGTGCGTGAATTTTTGAGGCTGTCGAGATGATTTTATTTTATGTTAAATGTTAAAATTGATGAATTCAATTACTTATAGGGTTTGTGAAAAATGGATTATGTTATTTTAGGTTTTTGAACAAATTACTCTTGAATAGGTGTCTCATGCATGATACTGTTTAGTAAAGTAAAGTACTTATGAAAAACGTATGTGGTTCTTATAGTAGACTTCATCGTTGAAGTTTCAGTTACCATAATTACTTATCTTGAAAAAAACACTCAAATTGGAATTAGATTGCCCGTAAACTTCACCCACCGTTCCCTTCGGTGTGATTACAGCTCAATGTTTAATTTAATTCAGTGCATGACAGGTAACGAGCCGTAATCGACACCTCCTGTCTGTCCTGTACTCCTGGTAAGTAAGAAGCCTCCCCATCTTGTTTGTATGTTGTTACTCAAAGGCACTGTATATTCTTTTGAAGTCGAGTTTTAGAATTAGAAATGTAAATATACTTTTTTATGTACAGTATTATTTCCTTAATATCCCATCAATATGCCTACCTTTAATAATATAATATATATATATTCCAACTATGTTGATGTCGGCTTCCATTCTAACCGGATTTTACATAGACCGACTACCTATCTGACCTCCACAACCCAGTTACTGGGTAACGATACCCTTTGGTAAGACTTGTTGTCAGACTTTCATTTCCTGAATCACCAATCTACAAAAAAAATATGATATCGTTACCAGTAAACAATCCACTACAAATCCTCTTGACAGAACCCGTTTGAACAAAAATAATGCCGTACAATATTGTAGCAATTTGTACCAGAGATAACACATGGATATGTAATGCAGGCTATAAAGGTGTAGATAACATCATGAAACTGGCTGGCGTCATTGGCACTGGTTAATTGGTAAAATTTTTAATTGGCCACGGCGCCGCCACCTCACCTTTTAAAGTTTTCGTCCGAAGCCAAAAAACTAGCGTTATGGGGTTGTGGATTCATTTGAGCTTTCTCCATATTGCTTGCCCTGCTCTTGAATTTGTGGTTCGAATGTGCTTCAGAGTTTAATTGAGGTACTATAGTTTGATTTCATGACATTGTTTTAATTAAAGCTGATAACAGGCCGGGCACCCAGGGTACCCAGGGGGCATTGACGGTATTTTGGTATTGGGAACGAGAGCTTCCCGCGGGTCATTAGTGGCTAATAAAGAAACTTCATCACAGTTCTTGGTACTTAGATCTCTGAAGACGACCGTAAACTGTAAATAAAAATCCAATATAATCCTTACAGTACCGCTCAAGATCCCGACAAACATACAATAAGCGTATTTCCTGCAATACCCCAGTCTTCATGGCCTAAACTATTCAAACGTGGAAATGTAAAATAAATCACTACAATACCTGCCTTATAACTATTAGGATAAAGTTTTGTATTGTTTAACAAGTCCTGTAATAAATTAAGTGATTTTCACCGGGGTTCTCTAGTTAAGGGTAACTTTGCGATATTCGGCCATTGGCCAGTTTAATTGTAAATTAAAACTGGACTGCATGTAGTTTCCCTGTTAACTGCAATATTAAAACTGAGCTACTGATGCAATATTGTCGATATCAAACACCATTGGGTTCTATTTGTGAAGGGATAACACAAAGCTTTGGAGGCCTATCAACAGTTCTCGTTTTGCCTTTACGTGGACAATTTTATGTGAATAAGACCATTGTTAATGGCCATCCAACCGTTTTGTTGTGTAGATTGAAAATGAATGAAACTCAGATTTATGTTATTTTTGAGAATATTTGTATCTCGAATTCTATTTCTTCCTTACTTCGTAAAAGGTCTAACTTCTGTCAGATCTTATTCCTGACAGTCACATTCCATCAACTCCAGCGACGTATCAACAAATCCCATAACGTAATATCACAATTCAGGACCCCATAATATTTTCTCCGTCCAATTTGAAAATGTAAATAAAGATTTTACACACAAACTTCCTATTCATAAGCTCATAAAAAATCCTTACAAATTGTCCACATTCAACCCATTGCCGTCATTGTCCTCGTTTCCACGGCGATATTTCCCGGAAATATTTCCACGACGATTTTTCCACGACGGTATTTCCTCGGCGTATTTTGCACACATAAGTAAGGGCACGACTCATTCATAACAAACTTTGTATTCATTTCGTCTGATACGACAGCTCTGTGGGAGGTGTCGGGCGCGTCATAAATTCAGATTAAGCGAGAGTTGACTGATATTCTTGCTGTTGTTGCTGATTTTGACGCTTCTTTATTATATTTTCAAGATGGGGCCGAAAATTTACGAATAACAACCGCGTACCAGAAGGTGGAGCGTGGTAAGTGACCTATGATGTGGTAGTCACAGGAATTCGCTGGATGCGGGAAGTACAAGATCGGTCGTCGTGGCGATCTTAGGATGAGGCCAACGTATCCAGCAGTGGATGTCTTTTGGCTGAACGATGGTGATGATAATGATATTATTTTGAGAGGATAGATTTTTATTCTACGCACGATATTGAGGAAAACAAGTTCTATAACGAACCCTTTATTTTCGCGTATCCAACGCCCCGTCCCTACTGGAACTACCCCAAGCAACTAGGAGCAGTTTATACAGTAACATGTTCCCACACGTCTCAGGAACTAACTTCCATCAACTGTGATTTAAGCGAATTTTGATTAAACGCTCTCATACACAGCGTGATTTATTCACCGCTGTGTCTTTCATCACCTCTACTCCTTTTATTTGAGCCTGGTATATGAAGGGAATGTTTGCTTATTGTACTTGAGAAAAGGGTCGGTTTTAAATGAATGTGCAAATGATTTGGGGAACAATTTCTGTCTGTTCTTTCAACTCCATTTTGACGTCAGTTTATTATTTTCAAAGCTGCTTTTCATGTTAATGTTCTCCTCTAGAAAGAAAGGCAGAAGTCATAAGAGGGCCTAATTATACCTAGGATTTTTGTGTAATAATATTTGCTTTGAAAATTATTTATAAATAAGAAAGGGTGTTTTATAAATCGCCTCCTTATTTATTTATCTATTTATTTAACCATTTATGTACACACTTATATATACAGACAAGAAGAAAATAAGAGAAAAATAGGTACAAAGGTGATGCTTATTTCTAATGAAATCTCTTCCAGCATACCTGCGATAGGATAGTAGATTTAGAGATGTAGACAGCGACTGCGTGCTGTGTACTGTATGTCGATTCTATAAAAATCTCCCCATGAAAACTTAGGTGAGGTGAACATGGAGTGAGCTGTCAGTGTCATCCCATGAATGCTAGGGATTACATTACATTTACAATCTTATTCGAGATTTTGACCTCACTATCGGCTTTAGCATCCTCGTAACCCATGAAAACGGCACCCATGACGAATCATTTGAAAATTTTCGCAGCATCTTGGATTTTAACTTAAAGGTGGCAAAACAAGATATTGTAAAATACCAAAAATATAAAAAACCGCAATAATTTAAAAAGGTCCCAATCGTTTGAAGTTCAAAAATTGGTTTGGCACACATTTAAATAGTTTCTGGCTGAATTTCTGTTTTATTATTTTATTTAAAAAAACGATTAAATACTAGCTTTGAAATAATATAAAATGATCAATAGAATTAGCATAAAAAATATTATTAAAATCTCGATTATGATTATAAGTGTAATGCTTGGTCAATCTCTAGCATCAGTGGGATGACAATGACAGCTCACTCCACGCTCACTTCACGTAAGTCATCACGGTGAGATTTTTACAGAATAGCAATGCTGATCTTATCGATCTAAAACGTACTGAGTAATCAAGACGTATTTCCTTAAGTATTCTTACTTGAGAGTTTGTGGCAACTAGACTGGCGTTCAGTGAGATGGATATAATGTAATATTGAGTTCCTTACTGCTATGATACCCTGGTATATTTTATTATGTTTACTACGCAGTTAGAAGAATATACTAAAATAGATGCTCAATTTGTTACTAGGATGGTAGTTTAAATGGATATTTCCTGTACACACTGGGCCATTTCGGTAGCAATTCATCAATTGGAAGGTGACATCGCAGTCATTAACTGAGGAGAATGGCGCAGTTATGCCTGGAGGGACTTGAAGGCAATTCGAGCCAAGTCAATTCATTCTGCATCTACCGGATCGAGAAGCCTCCTTGTTGCTCTGTGACCCTGGCTCTGTATATAACGCATATATTACGCGCTTGCTTCCCAGACCCATTTTCACCGGGTCACGTTTGAAAACCGAATCCCGCCTATCACATTTTTTATGAATCATTAGTAGTTCAGTCAACAAATGGCCCAATGGGGGTGTAAAGTGCGTGAGCTGGGACCTAAGCAATTCCTTCAAAAACTTGTTCAGGGTGCAATAGGAAGTGAACATACTCAAAGTCCTGACGACGCACCGTTTTTTAGATATAAGCGAAAAAAACCCTAAGTGGGAATCTGTGCCCCTCCCCCCCCCACACCGGCTCCCCTCCTAGACGTCAGGACTTTTAATATGTTAACTCCCTAAGTACCATGAACACGTTTCTGAAGGAATCGCTTACGTTAGGCTTACGCACTCTACAACTTCTTTGTTCAAAGAACTATAGTAAAAAAATACAATATTTGTTCTAAATTGGCTGTTCTGGGCGTAAATAAAATAATAAAATAAAATACAAAGACAGTATTTTCCAAACGGGAAAATGGGCTTTTCCGGAACACGTACCACCGGTAGTTCCCAACTAAGACGATAGGTGTCGTTACCGGTACCGCAGCGACAAGGTAACTGTCGCGACATTTACATATTTACGCCATCCTGGAGGAACTGGATACCTCGTTATAAAGTTCAGCTCATGATACTGCGTCGCTCGTAAAACTCACTTCATTACCTTGAGAGGTCCACAAAGGTAAACAAGACGTACGTATTTTAAACATAACATCACGGCAGTATTTTCTGAAGCGGAGAGCAGAGGTTCACCCACCAGTTATGTTTAAGTTACATATTATTATAATACTCTGAAAACAATCGTCTTCTTCGTTGTCCTTCTCATCGCTCTGGTTTTATAAAGTCTTCTTTCTTTGTCCAGGCGGTTTTCCTTTGGAATGCGCTCCCTCAGAATATCAGGACGGTAACCAATCAGTTCACATTTAAAGTGAAAGTTCGAGAACACATACGCAAGAAGTTGGCAGATTCGTCTCAGAATTAAGTTATTGTTGGTTTTCTTGATAACTCTCATAATGTTTTTAATTTTATTTTTTTAGTTGTATGTATGTATATAATGTATTTATTCTTATTTTTTTTTTAGTTATAAATTTATTCTAAGTTATTTTTGCACCTACTATGTATTGTCTCTGCATCACCCTAAGGTAGACTGGTAGAAAATGCCCAAGGCATTAAGTCCGCCTTTGTACAGTTTGTGCATAAAGTTTTAATAAATAAATAAATAAATAATGGGCAGAAATATAGACATCGGGCTGCTTCATAGCTGCTAAATACTGGGAAATTCCTAATAAAGAAATCCAATTACACTTTACCCGACCTGGGCATCGAACCCAGGGCCAGATGTTTCTTAGCAATTGCGTTACATACTCTGAAATATTCATGAGTTTTGTACATACTCCTATCTATTATGGATACAAGAGAAATTCACCTATGTCCTCCCAAAAAAAAAAAAATTCACATACACACTTGAAAACCGCTTGACAACTGAGAGTCGGTGATACCTACTTTAAGTCCATCATTACTTGATAACGATCCTATTATCACTATGGAGACTGAACTATTCTAAGTAAGTATATAGAGCATGAGCAATTTAACGCTTGAAGTAACCAAAGGAAACTTGATAGTGTATAAACAACACAACAGATGACGGAGATCGTCGAGAGTCTACTAGCAACTACCAAGTCATTTAAATATTATACAATCGCCTGAGGAAGGGAATGGCATACTTGTTATGAACTCTTGTTTCCTTAGTACTTTGTCACTCGTAAACTCCAGTTCATTGCCATAGGTCGACGAACTAGGTGTTAAGAGATAATTTATAAATATAAAGTAAGTTAATAATATACACACAATCTGAGTAAGGTTTCATCGTTTCAGTTTAATTGGTAATTTCTTACATCTTCATCAGCCTATTTCAACGTGAACGCCCAATACAATGAGCGCACTGTGGGCGGTCAGCCTCTTGCTGACTAACTATACTATCAAGGCAAGGTAATTTTCTACCAATAAAACATAAAAGAAGGACAGTATAAAATTAAGCAATATACTTACTAAGAAATGCAATACAAACACGAACACAAGATAGGGTGAAGTGTGCAATTGCTGGCTCAAGTCTAAATGGATAAGTAACTCGCAGAGTTGGAATTAGCGTTCGGCGATTGGTCGAAAGTTTTAATTAGTACAAGATCCAGTTGCAGCACAGTTAGAGCTTTTGATGCTTTGCCGAGACCTCTAGAGAGGATTTTGTAAGTCCCTCCATATTGAGACCACTTTGGAAATGGGATTAGTTAATTATAATTAATATAATTACGTTGAATGGTCTCCGAGACGATGGAATTGAAGTGAAGTTTAGATAATATTGTGGATATGCGGAGTTCGTTTTCGGATTTTGTTGATGCTATTTATGGTGCGGTAAATAATAACTGTTAAATAAAAACAAAAAATAATTTAACTTAAAATAAAAATGTTAATTAACAAACTTAATTCCTGACTAATTTCAAACAGCAACAAGGAACCAAGTTTTTCTTTACATCAACAACCACAATAGCACTCAAGACAAAACAATAGAATTAAAAAGGAAAAGTGGCTCCAGTTTAAAGCTAAAAGTCTTTAATAAAAATAAATCACGCTTAAGTGGAGCAAATTAGGAGCATTCACCCTTTTTATTGCTTACTATCGACATTGAAAGAAAAAAAAACCTATTTGTAAGGTCTGGCGAGATTGTAAAAAACCTGCTAAGTTCGTGACGGACATACGTTTGGGGTTCTGTACTTGAATATAAATGATAAATGTTACTTATACTTACATTATATTTTCTTTTACTTCATTAGAATAGACGGAGGTGACTAATATTTACAGCATACTATACCAACAGGTATATGCTGTAAATATTAGTCAACTCCACGAAATATGTATACATAGGTAATAATGCAATCATCAGCATGTTAACAATTCATTGCGGTCATTATTTTACTCGATCCTCGGCTACTCTCACCTAGCTGCTACCAGCCAGCCTGCGAAGATCATCGTCACAATTATTGTTACGGGATCCTACCATACACTTGAGTATTCGCAGTCTACACAAAAGTTGCAAAAGACCAGTTTCAAGGCTACCAAGTCAATAAACTGGAGACAAAAACTGCGCAACTTTCCCGGTAACGATAATAATAGGTTATATTAATATTCTTCAATGATTTCCTATTAATAGATTGATCGGACTAGGGGCACAGTGTCTTCGACACAAAGTCAAATAGACGAATGACAAACCTATTATTCTATTCATGGCGCTAAGTTACTAAGGAACGCTAAAATGAGGTCTTTAAGACCTATCATTTGGATCTCCAATATCTGAAGTCCTAGTAAGACCATTGTTCCAGCTAGACTATAAAGTACTGACGTAGTGAGGTTATTAGTTGGGTAACTTAGGTCTTATTTAGTAGACGACTGAAAATCAGTGGAAAGAAATTGAGACAGTAAGGATTCTTTTTGATTACATAGTATATTTTATAAACTATTTCGAAGTAAGTAGTAGTGCTCCTTGCAAAGGAGTTTACCGGGAAAGTGCTACCTCCTTTTTTGCCGCCAAGCGGCTTGCAGTGTTCCGGCTTTTAAGACACGGACGGTGGAAATCCAGGCATAAAACTAGACCACGACCGGAAACGCATCCGTGCTTCTTGAGATGGCGATTCAACATAATTATTATAGTGTTTTGGAAATTGTTTGAAATTCCAACATTTTGTTCATCCATTTTTGGATTTTTCTCAGACACAATTTTGGGCTGCTTCAACTCTTATTGAAGACCCATCTTGCTGTCTTGGACTACTGCATAATTCCAAACAAAACAAAATCAATTTTGCCTAAAACACGTAATACGATCTAAAACCTTTACATTTCACTTTAAGGGACGCAATTTCCTGTTATTTTTTTCACAAAAGTGACGCACAGGCATTCAGAGACGTTACTTCAAGAATCGCTCCCATAGTTTAAGTCCATGGGATTCGGCTAACAATCCGCGTTTAAGTTATGAACTTATAGCCCAACGGGGATTTTCTATAGAGATCCTGTATTGTAGGCTTATGTTTGTATTATGTTGCAATTTTTCACCTGGGTTCTGAAAGGCTGGTTAATGGGTACAATTTGCTGACACATAGTTAAGCTCATGTCGTTCGTTAAGCCGAGGTTGCAGTAGTTTTTAACTTCCTTATACCTCTGTAAATCTAGCCAAATGTAAATGTTGCGCAACAAAAAAATATTTTAGGAAAATTTAACATGTGGTCAAGCGCTGTGTGAAGACATAAACGTTAATTATAATAATCGGCTCGATAAAAAAAAAGATGACACTAAAGCGCTATTTAAAACGTGTACCTTGAAGAGATTACATCATCAAACCATGAAAAAGTTATATCAAAAGATAAGGCTGGTTGTTTTTTAGGGCATGTTGAGAACACATTTTATAATTTCGTTATTATTTTTACATTATATACTAAACCTAGCAGTTCAAGCGGTCGCACCGGCCGGCCAGTTCCCGCCGAGAAGAACTACAAGAGGGACTTAAATGATATAATAGGCTATGTTATTTCAGTGGGCCAATCACATCTGCTAATATGAGATTGACAACCTGTCAATATCATATTACCTGTTTTAATGCTGGTTTTTCTCTCAGAAGCTGGTTTTTCTCTCGGTTGGAAATCGCTCAATACCCTTCCCGCTCCCGCTTTCATCCTACACCCCACACCGACCGTGCGCACTTTAATGGTGAGAGCTCCGGACGTCGATCGTTCGGTCTTTTTTACGATACGGACCCCCAACTGCCTTACTTCGCATTATAGTGCCATCTCTCACTGCCTCTGCCGCCCTGGTACCTAACGTTTGATTTCTGTTCAGATCATTGGCTATGATGTCTTGATTTGATTGCCGACGCGCGCTTGGTTTTCCTTGAGCGAACGACTTGGTAGATAGATGTAATGTTTGTTATATGCTTCTTAGGTATTCATGGAATTTTAATTTGTGGACTTTATTATGATTTGGACATTATTATAGTAACCCAATTTTATGAACTTGTGTCCTTAACCTCATAGTAGTAGTAACTGTTCTCCTCGGTTTCGCTAAACTTATCTGGCACACCATGTTATGTAGAAGGTGCAGCAATTTAAATCGCTGTACAGCCGTGCTTAACCGGACATATTGTAACAGGATCTGAGGGGTAATTCTCGTACTTAAAAAACGTTCAAATTCAAGTCCCAATCTCATCTCAGCGACAATCAATGTCAATAACTTGTCAAAAATTTATGTTATTTGATGGTATTTTTGACAGATTGAGACTGAGATCAGACTGTTAACGTTCTTAAAATTACGGGAATTGCCCCTCTGTTTGTTATATGAATAAAATTAATAAATAGCGTTGAAAACATAAAGTACAATTTAAAAGTTTAAAATCCAAAAAATAATCTCTTTGTAATTAATAGTAGATTATACACTAAGGGGATAAAGCGATGTCCTAATGTCACGGGTGCTACTTTGAATCCTGAACACAACAAAGGATTCTAGGGCGCCCGAGCGTAGCGAGGAATTCTGAGTGAACTGGAATCCTGAGTGTGTTAGATTGTTCACATTTATAGGAAAGTAACTGTTGTTATTTAATTGTAAAACAATAATAATCACATATAAAACGTAAACTGGTAAAGAGAATGTTTAGATAACAAAGACAATGTCAGCTGTCACAAGACAGGTGACGTTGACTTATGGGAACGGTCCATCTCTTATTTATTCATTCTATTCTCACCGTAAATTAATATTTTGTGGAACACAAGAGTTCTAATTTAAAATAAATGTAATTATCACTTCTTGGATTAATATTTCAAAGACAGAATAATTTATCTTAATAATTAAAAGAAGTAGGTAGTCTTATAAGGCAGAATAAGAAATATTATGACTTAAAAGACTAGAGTCCAAATCAATGTTTTGATTTGCAGTTTGCGTAATCAAACTAATGTTTATTTAAGTTAACGTTTTTAATTGATAACGTATTGATTAATGGTATGATACTTTAATATTTCTTAGATTTTACATTGCAATTTCGATGTACCAAATTGTTACTAAATGATTTTAAAGCAAAAAACTGTAATGGCGAGCTGCAATTGGTAGATACTAAAAACTCGTCAGACATTACTTAGAGATTATAAATATACAATAGCTATATTGCTAAACTATCTCATTAGATTTTAAAATAGTTCTATTACATAAGTTTTGTTTATTAATGGCTATTATAATAAATAATTGGCCAAAACTTGAGAAGCTCTGTGATTGGTTAAAAAAAGTGGGAACCTTTGGGATTTCTGAGACTACAAAAAGGCATGTAACCGACAGATCGGGGGATTCTTTGTGCTAGCTGTCTGACGGAAAGACCCTCTGGTGTCTGCCGTAAATTATTAAGCTGCCAAAGAGATCCTCGCCACAAGGAGACAGTACACTAACGTGGAAACTCTGGCTGGCAAGCCAAAAGTGAGCTGGTACGCCGTATTGCGAAAGCTCTGGCCCAAACTGTCCGACGGTACAGACCCTAACCCTAGGGTCCTATGTCCGTCATATTAAGTTGCCTGAAGTTCCCACGGATATCACACCAAAGAAAAAGTGCTTCGTGACTTGTGAAGCAGAAGTTCTGCACCAATTCTGTAAAGATGAGTATTTACTTATTTTATAACTATGTTTTCTTAGCCATTCTATGTAACTTCTGTGTAAAATGTAACTATAGGGCATCACCCTTGTTATTAGGTACCTATTGACCTAAAATCCAAGTATAAAATGTGTAATCTATTTGTATTATAGAATAACATCTAGGGTTCTGTCCCATATAAATGTGTACCAAAGTATGTAACTCATGTGATTTTGTTGTTTAAACAAATATAATAATATAGTCAAAATCTATCAGGTTTTTATTTCTTTCTTACAAAATGTACCCTGTTACTAGGTTAGCTAGAAATGGGTTCAATTCCCATTTCTAATATTGATTTACTATGAATTTGTGAGATTCAAGTTATTATAGAGCCCCTTTTTCTTTTATCAGAAGTGGGATCGACCAAAAAAAAAAAAAAAAATTAAATCTAATTAATTGTTTGTGTTTAGGTTATAGATACCCGACTTTAAAATGGACAAAGATCTGCTGGAGGGTCTACTTGGCGCTATTCGTGATGCTGTGTCCACGAAGTATCGGCACGATGACGTCGCGCTTCCGTTGTTTGATCCTGACAAGTCTCAAAATGGAGCAGAGTCATGGTGCAAGAGTATCGAGGCTATCAGCAAGGAATTTGACTGGAGTAGTATCCAGGTGGCAGCAAAAGCTGGTAAGGCCTTAAGAGGCTCTGCATTAAGTTGGTTCGAGTCATGGGAGCCGGAAAATGGTCGTAGTTGGATAAATTTCAAGATTGATATCATTGCTTTGTACCCGGAAAGAAAGAACCTTTCTGAAAAATTAACAAAAGCTGTTCTTTATACGTCTGACTCAGCTGATACTTATTGTGAATACGCTAGAGAAAAACTTAGGTTATTGAATAACACTAAAATAAGTTTTACGATAACACAATTAATCGAGCTTGTTTGCGGCGGTATTAGCGATTTCAATATTAAAACTGCATCGTTGAATAGTAATGCAACTTCTACCTCTGAATTAATTACTTCTCTATCATCTTGGACTAAAACTCGTAAAAGATCTTTTGATAGGTCGTCTTCAAGTAGTGACAATATGACGGGTTCAAATGAAACTAAACGTATTAAGTCTGATAGAGTAATTGACAAAACTAATTTTAATAACAAAGATAAACGTTGCCATATTTGTAACAAGTTAGGACATTTAAAAAATGATTGTTTTTTTAATAAACCTAAGACTACCAATGATAAAGACTCTGAGGTATGTTCTTATTGTGAAAAAAAGGGCCATGTAATAGATAATTGTTGGCACAAACAATACACAGACAAAATAAATGCTAACAATATTTAACCCTACATTAGAAACTGAATTACATACTGATGCCAGCCCGATTGGTTACGGTGCTATTTTGATACAAAAAGTCAATAATACAACTAGAGTTGTTGCTTATTTTAGCCGTAGAACTACACCTGCTGAATCGAACTACCATTCTTACGAACTAGAAACTCTAGCCATTTATAATGCCTTAAAACATTTTCGCGTTTATCTGTTAGGTATAAACTTCAAAATAATCACCGATTGTAATGCAATTAAGTCCACGGTTAACAAAAAGGACTTGTCACCTAGAGTTGCTCGGTTGTGGACATATTTGCAAGATTTCAGTTTTGACGTTGTTTACAAAAAGGGAAAATATGTTAGTCACGTTGACTATTTAAGTCGGAATCCCGAGCCATTCGGTAATAATAATTATGACAACACCGACCCTCTTACAGTAAATGTCACAAACTTAGGATCTCAAATATCATGGCTTGAACTGGCTCAACAAAAAGATTCTGAATCCCAGTCTTTAATTAAAAAAGTCCAGTCTGGTGAAATTGATATGAATCGGTATATTCTTAAAAATAATTTGCTTTACTACAAAACTGAACCTTCTGCTAATCCCAAAATTTACGTACCCAAGGGTAGTAGACTTAGTCTTTTACGACTTTATTATGACGAAAATTGTCACGTAGGATATGACAAAACACTAAATAAAATTCGTGAGTCATTTTGGTTCCCAGGAATGTATAAATTTGTAAAAAAATATATTACTCATTGCTTAATACGTACGGAAAGTAAATCACATTCAGGTCCAAAACAGGGTCTTTTGCATCCCATAATTAAAACACCCATACCATTCCATACGGTTCATTTAGATTGCACAGGTCTATTCTCGACATCAGCCGAAGGATTTAAACACATTTTGATCATAGTTGATGGATTCACTAAGTATTGTATTCTAAAAGCATTAAAAACTTTAAATGGTTCCGAAATGACTGACATTGTTCGCGATACATTAAGTATGTTCGGAACTCCGTCCCTAGTTGTTACAGATCGGGGCACTAATTTTAACACTAACCAAATTAGGTATTTGTTTAATGAATGGCAAGTTAATCATCATAATGATAGCTACAGGTACCCCTAGAAGTAACGGTCAAGTAGAGAGATATGTCATGACTATAATAATAATAAATATGCTTACTACGGAATGTCGTAATAAGTCAGACTGGCCGAAAGGTCTATGGAAAGTCCAACAATCTGTCAATTCCACTATACAAAAATCAACTGGTTTTGCTCCATTGAGATTACTGATAGGTCGTGATGCAAACATACCATGTGTACAGGCTCGATTAAATGACGTTACTAATCCAAATAATGTGGGACACACTATTGATGTCCATGCAGAACGTAATTTGGCTATGCAGAGACTTAATCTAGTTGCTGAAACTTTCAAGAAACGTTTTGATTCGCCTAGGCGTGATACTATAGCTTATAATATTGGAGACATTGTATACGTTAACCAAGAGCATAGACGCCATGATAAATTAAGTGCTAAATTTTAAGGGCCCTATGAGATTGTTGACGTTTTTGAAAATGATAGATTTGCATTGCGAAAGAAAAGCTAAGAAAATGGGCAGGCGAGTGGGTTGATCAGAACGTTTCTGTTGAAAGTAATATAGAACAAAGTGATTAATACATTTTTTTTTTTTTTTTATTGTAACTTTATCGTATTTTCTTTCGTTTTCTTTTAATGATTGATGTGATTGGCCATAACATTTTTTTTTTTATTACAACCGTGTTAGATTAGTACATATTAAATAATAGTTCAAATATCTCATATAATGTAAAAAATAAAAATGTTTTGACTTGCTATATGATTTAAGTACTCAGTTATAGGATAAACTCTTGTTTGTATAATGCAAGTATTCACATAGATGAAACTTGGTAATAAGTATTCACATAGGTGATACTTGGTAATAAGTATTCACATAGATGAATAATAGATTCTGGTGCTCACATATGGATGAGGCTGAGAATAAAATACTGTTTGTTACTGATAATTGGATGTAAGTATTCACATAGAGGAAACTGCATCAATTATGCAAGATTCTGGTGCTCACATATGGATGAGGCTGAGAATAAAATACTGTTTGTTACTGATAATTGGATGTAAGTATTCACATAGAGGAAACTGCATCAATTATGCAAGATTCTGGTGCTCACATATGGATGAGGCTGAGAATAAAATACTGTTTGTTACTGATAATTGGATGTAAGTATTCACATAGAGGAAACTGCATCAATTATGCAAGATTCTGGTGCTCACATATGGATGAGGCTGAGAATAAAATACTGTTTGTTACTGATAATTGGATGTAAGTATTCACATAGAGGAAACTGCATCAATTATGCAAGATTCTGGTGCTCACATATGGATGAGGCTGAGAATAAAATACTGTTCACAAAGATGAAACTTTATTATATTGTTAGATTTAAGTGCATAAACACTAAGCTTTAACTATGATATTGTAAGTACTTTGAGAGCAAAGTACCAGTCAGTATGGCCGTGTTAGATTGTTCACATTTATAGGAAAGTAACTGTTGTTATTTAATTGTAAAACAATAATCACATATAAAACGTAAACTGGTAAAGAGAATGTTTAGATAACAAAGACAATGTCAGCTGTCACAAGACAGGTGACGTTGACTTATGGGAACGGTCCATCTCTTATTTATTCATTCTATTCTCACCGTAAATTAATATTTTGTGGAACACAAGAGTTCTAATTTAAAATAAATGTAATTATCACTTCTTGGATTAATATTTCAAAGACAGAATAATTTATCTTAATAATTAAAAGAAGTAGGTAGTCTTATAAGGCAGAATAAGAAATATTATGACTTAAAAGACTAGAGTCCAAATCAATGTTTTGATTTGCAGTTTGCGTAATCAAACTAATGTTTATTTAAGTTAACGTTTTTAATTGATAACGTATTGATTAATGGTATGATACTTTAATATTTCTTAGATTTTACATTGCAATTTCGATGTACCAAATTGTTACTAAATGATTTTAAAGCAAAAAACTGTAATGGCGAGCTGCAATTGGTAGATACTAAAAACTCGTCAGACATTACTTAGAGATTATAAATATACAATAGCTATATTGCTAAACTATCTCATTAGATTTTAAAATAGTTCTATTACATAAGTTTTGTTTATTAATGGCTATTATAATAAATAATTGGCCAAAACTTGAGAAGCTCTGTGATTGGTTAAAAAAAGTGGGAACCTTTGGGATTTCTGAGACTACAAAAAGGCATGTAACCGACAGATCGGGGGATTCTTTGTGCTAGCTGTCTGACGGAAAGACCCTCTGGTGTCTGCCGTAAATTATTAAGCTGCCAAAGAGATCCTCGCCACAAGGAGACAGTACACTAACGTGGAAACTCTGGCTGGCAAGCCAAAAGTGAGCTGGTACGCCGTATTGCGAAAGCTCTGGCCCAAACTGTCCGACGGTACAGACCCTAACCCTAGGGTCCTATGTCCGTCATATTAAGTTGCCTGAAGTTCCCACGGATATCACACCAAAGAAAAAGTGCTTCGTGACTTGTGAAGCAGAAGTTCTGCACCAATTCTGTAAAGATGAGTATTTACTTATTTTATAACTATGTTTTCTTAGCCATTCTATGTAACTTCTGTGTAAAATGTAACTATAGGGCATCACCCTTGTTATTAGGTATTGACCTAAAATCCAAGTATAAAATGTGTAATCTATTTGTATTAGAGAATAACATCTAGGGTTCTGTCCCATATAAATGTGTACCAAAGTATGTAACTCATGTGATTTTGTTGTTTAAACAAATATAATAATATAGTCAAAATCTATCAGGTTTTTATTTCTTTCTTACAAAATGTACCCTGTTACTAGGTTCCGTTAGGTTAGCTAGAAATGGGTTCAATTCCCATTTCTAATATTGATTTACTATGAATTTGTGAGATTCAAGTTATTATAGAGCCCCTTTTTCTTTTAAGTGCAGCGAGGGGTTCAAGCTCGCCCAAGATGAAGACACCTTTTTCCCCGAGGAGAATATTCTACTTTTCGCACCTACTGCGAAGTAATAAAAACCAATTCAATGATAGAATTAGTAGTTTATGAAACTGTTAAATAACCGGGGAATACCTAGTTATGTGCAGTTTCAGTTAGACTATTTAGCCGACTACGTGATAGCAAAGATAGGGTTATGTTTTTCACGTGTACGTATCTATGGATCTTTGTATGTGGAACTCTTTATATCCTCGAAGCATCCTAACGGCCAGATGGATTTGATTAAGTACATGAGGTGTTTGTCAATAAGAAAGATGTTGGAAAAAAAATTGTAGCATACAGTCTATGTGGGGTATAAAAATAAAGGGCTCGAAGAGACGATTATAAAAATATAACACAGTAAAAGTATTAAGATTTTAAATAAATTACAACCCCGAACGCAACTAGGATTCAAAACCAGCTCACTTTTCTAGCAGTTTGATGCAGTCGGTGGCATCAAATCTGAGACTGAACTAAAGTTACTTACTGCCTGTCGGGTTTTTGATTTTAAAAATCTAAAACACATTAAATAATATCGTCAATAGGGCGTCAGCCCAAATCCAACATTCGAACGCGGGGGTACGCGTCACAGCAACCGATCATTTCGATCGTCGACGGCAACTTAAACCTATGAAATAAGAACTCTTTGGTCGAGGTGTGCATTAATGGAAAAAAAACTTTATTTCTTATAAAGTTTCCGTACGATCTTCTCAGTTGAGGTTCCAAATTCAAATCTCGATAATGACCAGCGGGTCATAATGACATTCAGTACAATATTTAACTGCACTTTTAAAAACTTACAATTATATGTATTCGAAAACACAGCAATGATATGAAGAAGCAGTCCTTATGATTCTGTGAAAATACGAGAATATTCCCCTAAATCGGTAGGAATATCGAGCATACCTTCTTATTTCTGGCACCTGAGGGCGCAGTTAATACTTTACCGCCATTTTTGCTGTCAAGCGTCATTGCATTCTTGTGATTCTTTCGAGTAATGTCAAAACTTTTATCTAATAAGAAAAAAGTATTTTGAAGTGCTTTTTAACCACTGTAACTGAGTTAAATTGGTGTTAAAAGTGTTAGCGAGTGTGTTTTTAGTGCTTTTTGGAAACACAGCAGTGTATTTCACCAATAAATGGAGCCGGTAAGTAGCGGTAATGAGAACCACGAGCGAGCCGGTATTGTTGCTTCGGATGGAGAACAATTATCGGCAACTAGCTCTGGGGCATCGGAAAGCAGCTCCTCCACATCCTCGGAGTTTCAGGAGGGCACGGCTTCACCCCTGCCCAATAAGCGTTCTCGTACCTCGGCGCGAAACCGTAAGTACAAGTCGAAACAGGTTCGCACCGATCCTCGTATTGATACCTTAATGTCGCAAATGTCGTATATTTCGAATTACTTAAGCCACTATCCCGTTTGTTATAATAGTGCAGACCCGCAAAGTAGTGGTATTGTAATTCCTAGTACCATAACTAAAAGTGCTGATTCGCAACATCATGTTATTAATGATAACAATGAAAGTATTTCGGAACCGTTCATTACATTGCCTACTCAGCCCGAGTCGCTGTCTCTTAATTGGGGTTCTCTAAAGACCGATATTGACGTTAAGAAGATTATCCCACCTAGTGATAGGGATAGGTTTTTAGAACTAAATAAGTTACAACAGTTTGGCTCTCAGGCATGGAAAGGCATTAGGTACAAGCAGGTTTTGCAGGGCTGCTTGGCGACCCCAGGATTTACAGGCCTTCATATCAATGATGAATTATGTCACTTTAATAAAAGCAAAGACTATCTGGCTTCAACTGAGTTGATTTTAGCTGGCTTATCCAATAAGGTTTTGGAACAGAGGCAGAAATTAAGAACTGGATTACAGTCTATGGTTGACTGGGCTAGTTCTAATCCACAGGGCTTAAATCCAAATACTTTGTTTGAGAAAATTTCTGTGATTTTTGGACCGGGATCATTATGTCATAAGAACTCGGAAACTACCATGCAAATTATACGCGGAAAGCGTTCCGAGTGTATTGAAGTCAGGCGTGAACGTATTTTAAAGGAAGTTTCTAATGAAAATCTTAGGAACACGCTAAGAAATGTCCCACCCAGCTCAGAGTAGGTACTTATTTAGTAGAGAGGCTCTGCAACCTATAATACAGTCCCTCGGAGGGTCTCAGGTCTGGTTGAATACTCCAACCTATTTAAAAGAAAAAAAGTTTTCAGAGCGTAGGGATCATACATTTCAAAACAGGAAAGGCTACAATAAAAATAAAACTAGGAAGTCTGAAAAAATTTTTAAGAATAATATGGTTCGAAAGACTCTGCCCTTTCGTCAGCGTCGTTCCAATGTGGAGAGGTCAAACTCCAAGTCCAAAGAAAATTTACTCGCAACGGAATTTCAGAGGAGGATGCCTGAAATTTGCCACAGAAAAATGGGCTCAACTAGGGGCAAACCAGTTCATTTTAAAGTCAATAGCAAATTACCGCTTGCCCTTCAGGAAGAAACCTCCTCTAAAATACCCGACCAAATTTTTTTTTAGACTGTCTGGCTACCAAAGTTTCCCCGGAAATGACACAAATGGTCAAGGAGTTGAAAAGCATGGGCATTTTAGAAAGACCAATAGTGCTAGACCCCGGCTTCTTCTTAAAAATGTTTTTAATAAAGAAATCAGATGGGGGATTGCGCCCAATTTTCGACCGCAAGGCTCTAAATACATATGTAATGACAAAGCATTTTCATCTTATATCACAGATAGATGTAGTAGACTTTCTTCAGACAAACGACTGGTTAGTGAAGATCGATCTTCACCAGGCTTATTTCCATCTGAGTGTCGCGGAGACTCACAGAAGGTTTTTACGGGTTGTTTACGATGGAGAAATCCTTCAGTTAACAGCACTACCGTTCGGCCTGTCCTCGGCACCCCGTGCATTTGCAGCGGTTTCAAACTGGGTGGCCTAAATCCTCCGGGATCGGGGTGTACACCTCTTAGTATACCTAGACGACTATCTCCTGGCTTGTCAGGACAAATCCAAGGTTACGGCACAGGTTGCGGAAACACTGGCCCTCTTGGAATCTTTAGGTTGGCATGTAAATTATCAGAAGTCCATAACCGAGCCCACACGCAAGTTGGAATACCTAGGGCTGGTCTGGGACACTCAGCACCGGACAGTAGCTTTGCCCACCCGAAAAGTTCTGGGTATAAAAAGCTCTCTGACAAACATATTGAGTCGAGACAGCTGCTCATTAAGAGAGCTTCAAAGTTTGTTGGGCATGCTAAATTTCGCCAACCATGCGGTCCCTCGGGGCCGGCTTTACTGTCGCAGGGCACAGCTCTTTCTGAGAAGATTTACTCAGAGAGGCCAGAAGAGAGCACTGTGCCCCAGAATGCGAGAGGATTTGCGGTGGTGGTTGGATGCGATAGAGGGCAGTCCAACCCCACTAAACAAGAGAGAAGTAACACACTTCTTAACTACAGACGCAGCGGATGCGGGCTAGGGAGCGAACTTAAACAGTCAACACCTCTCAGGCAAATGGGCTACAAACCAAAAAGCCTGGCACTCCAATATGAAGGAGATGTATGCCGTTTTTGCCGTCATCAGGTCCCAGGGGGCACTGTTACGAAATGCCCACATTCTAATACAGTCAGACAACAGGACTCTGGTGGCATACATCCGGAATCAGGGCGGAACTCGTTCGTTAAACTTACTGGGGCTAACAACCAGGTTGATGGAATTGAACTTCCGATTCAACATAACGATGACAGCATTCCACTTACCAGGGAATCTGAACGGCATCGCAGATTGCCTATCAAGAGACAGATCAGTACCCGAGTGGCATCTGCTACCACCAGCCACGGAGGCAATATTCAGACGGTGGGGTGTTCCCGAAGTCGATCTCTTCGCAACAAGAGAAACCTCTGTCGTCCCAAGGTATGTGACTTTAGACTCAAGAGATGGGTCGGCGCTTTTCTGCGACGCTTTCAGTCAAAGATGGGTGTTTCAAACAGCGTGGGTATTCCCACCTCCGAGCATGATACCCAGGGTCCTGGCACACCTAAACAGGGCAGTAGGGACATACTATGTGATAGCGCCACGGTGGACCCAGTGCTTCTGGTTCCCGGATCTCCAGGCACGCGCGCTAGCCCCCCCTCTGCCAATAAAGAACCTGAGGGAGGTTCTGTTAGACTGGACGACGAGGATGAGCCCGCCTCAAGTAGACAAACTAAGGCTCCAAGCTTGAAAAGTTGGGGGTGGGAAGATCAAGTAACTGATTGGAGTCGAGACGAGCAGCTGTTATTGAAAAAGAGCTGGCGTCTCTCAACCTTGAGTACCTATAGTGCCCCATTGAAAAGATGGTTGCACTGGACTAAGTCACATGGTGTAAACAGTAAGTGTCCAGAGGGCAAGGACGTAGCTAGGTTTTTGGCCAATCTATATTTACAAAATAAGTGTGCATATAGTACGATTCTGTTACACAAATCAGCTATTTCAACATATTGCGCAGCAACAGTAGAGAATCTATCAAAGAACTTTTTTATTCAACAGGTTTTAAAGGCTGTTTCTTTGTCTACACCACACCCAGCTAAACTCCCTATATGGGATGTAAATATTTTGTTTGGCTGGCTAAAGTCATCTACGTGTACATATTCTCTTTTTGACCTAAGCAGACGGACTGCATTGATCCTTTTACTAGCTTCTGGTCGAAGGCTACATGACCTTACCCTCTTGGAACTCAGTGAGCAGGGGTTTACAGAGTCTGAGGACACTCTGACGTTTTGGCCAAGGTTCGGCTCAAAAACTGACACTGGTTTGCACAGGCAATCAGGCTGGCTACTAATACGGCATCAAGATCCAAAAATTTGCCCAGTAACTCACGTTAAGGAGTTGATTAAGACCTCGGAAGCCAGACGCTGTCATGATAGTCAAATAAAATCTCTTTTTATCTCCATCACAGGAGTGGTCAGGCCTGCATCCAAAACAATGATAGCAGGTTGGGTGCGGTCAGCTTTTAAGCTTGCTAAGATTGATGCCTCCCCAGGTAGTATAAGATCAGCTGTAGCTTCTCGGGGATGGCTGGACAACAGACCAGTACAGGAGATATTAGAGAGGGGAAATTGGAAGTGTGTAGAAACATTTTCAAGATATTACTGCAAGGAAGTAAATAGATCTGTCAGTGATGATGCTGCAGTGGGTTTACTTTATAATAACTTTAAAACTGTTTAACTAAATGTAATATTATACCTAAGATTTCATGGTGTGATCTCAGTGTTAAAACTAAGAATTATTTTTATGATTTCATTGATTTATAGAAAGAGGCTTGTTTGTTCTGTTATTATGTTAATCACTTTAATTAACTTAGAAATTTTATCTGTTGTTAATTTTTTAAGCAGTTATTTTAGCAGTATGTGTGAGACTGCTTAATTATTGAGTTTATTGAAAAGAATAAGTTCTTATTTTTGTTTTGTTTACTTACAAAGTCAGTTGAATTAATGACTTTAGATAACTGAATAATTGTTAAATTTGATTTAATTGGTTTCCCATTATTAGAGCTTGAGTTTAATTTATGAAAGTTCAACAAAGAAATAAATTATAAATAAAAAAATAAATAATTTTGTGGGTTTATTTAACAATTTTGCATTCACATTGCATTCTTGTGTTTTGTTTTTTCTGGTCACCAGCAGATATCAAACAGGTCTTCATATCATTGCTGTGTTTTCGAATACATATAATATGACTGTTTTGCATTAAGACAAAACAGGTATTATATGTTGGAGAAAACACAGCAATGAAACAAGGGGCTTGCTGATGATGAAGACTGCAATGACGCTTGACAGCAAAAATGGCGGTAAAGTATTAACTGCGCCCTCAGGTGCCAGAAATAAGAAGGTATGCTCGATATTCCTACCGATTTAGGGGAATATTCTCGTATTTTCACAGAATCATAAGGACTGCTTCTTCATATCATTACTGTGTTTTCTCCAACATATAATACCTGTTTTGTCTTAATGCAAAACAGTCATATTATTAAAATTGTAAGTTTTAAATGTCTGAGGAGAAGATGAATTAAACTTTGTTTTCATCAACTTGAGTTTTTATTTTGAGTAGGTATATTCTATCACGGTAGGTAGATTGGTAGTTGAAAGAAAAGTAGATTACGCACCTTGCTAAAGTGAGGAATTAATGCACTCGTGTTAACATAACACTCGTGCATTAATAACTCACTTTGCGCTCGATGCAACAATCTATTATAAAAGTGGCTGCAGCTGAGCTCTGCTCTCTTTGTTGCTATGTACCTACACTTGAAGTTGAAGGTTTTATACTAGTAAAACAAACTACACACATCAAAAGTGTCTAGGGATCAAGCATTTTTATGCGGATTTCTTGAGATTAAGATGTGGCTTTGTAATAAATTTATGATTTTATAAATTTATATGGATCCTTTTTGGTGCATTTCATAATTTGAATCAGGAACTGTGAATCAAATTCGAGTAAAAGATGAAAATCAGCTGTCAATATTTTCCCTATAAAAACATACAACGCATTGAAGACATTATTAGTGCTACTGTTTCCCTACTACTGATTAAAACCAACGTTATTATGGAGCGGCGACGTCATTTAAGCAGGGAAGAAATGCTCAGAGCCGTGGGAATGATAGAAGCTGGTTCCCGGCAACGTACTGTGGCTTTAGCTCTGAATACAAGTCAGAGTGTTATCAGTCGACTTTGGACACGTTACCGAAGCACTGGTACCGTGGCTGAGCGCCATGGAGGACGGTATCGCTGCACCACACGGAGACAAGACCGATACATTCAAATCTTAACTCGAAGAGCTCCAACAATAACCGCCATGATGTTAGCCGTGAGGCTTCATCACTCTTCAGGGAACTTAATTAGCGACCAAACAGTCAGAAACCGCTTGCATGAAGTGAACCTTCATTCCCGAAGACCGCTACGGGTACCACCTATAGCAATGCACAATCGTAGGATTCGATATCAATGGGCTCTTGAACACAGGAATTGGGCAGAAGAACAATGGCGTTTCGTGTGCTTTTCTGATGAGTCTCGTTTTGGTATGAGACCGGATACAAGACGTATACGACACTGGAGAACCCCTGGACGCCAACAGCGATTAAAATCCTGCCAGGAAGTCCATCCTTATAGTGGTGGAACCATCATGGTATGGGCGGGTATTTGGATCGGCGGAAGAACTGAGTTGATTTGGATCAGAGGCAACCTCAACGCTCAAATTTATGCTGAGACGATTGTATCAGACGTCATCGTTCCTCTACAAGTGCAAATCGGTCCCTTATTTCAGTTAATGCATGATAATGCACGACCGCACACCGCAAGAGTTGTAAGACAGACTCTCGCCGCAGCTAACATCAATGTCCTGCCCTGGCCTGCTCAGTCGCCAGACTTGAACCCGATTGAGCATGCATGGGATATGCTACAGAGAAGAGCTCTGCCGAATATGGAGGGTATCCAGTCGCAAGAAGACCTTTTTTTGTTGTTGCAACGAACATGGGCGGCCATTCCACAGCGTGATTTGGATGAACTCATTTTGAGTATGCCAAACCGATGTTCTTGTGTTGTTAGTGTTCGCGGTAGAAACACGGATTATTAATTGTTTAAGTTACCCAATAAAATTTTAAAGAAAACTGTTATTTCAGTCTTTTTTTCGAACTTTTGTGTTAGTGGTTCAAATGTCAAAAATCCCTTTATTAGGAAAATGGCAAATTTCTTTATTAATGCAAAGGTGACTTGGTTTATCGTTACTGTGACAAACGAAAACACTTTATTTTATGAATCTTTAAGAAAATTTTAATTAATATCAATCAGGAGAAAAGTTATTGCAAAAATATATGTTGATCCCTAGACACTTTTGATGTGTGTACATGAACCTGCTCCAGGCTATAACATTACTTACAGTAGTGACTTAACTATTTTAATTATGTATGTGTAGCATGTTGCTACCTACGCGAAGGCTAGTGAAAGTACTCAACCCACAAATGAAATAGCGTAATAGTGCCGTGTTGTTTGGAAATGGAACCGTTATTTCGCAATGTCCTACACCGGGGATGTAACTCAGTGGTAGAGTGTCTGCTTCGCATGCTGAAAGTCCTGGGTTCAAATCCCAGCATCTCCAAAAGTTGCTTTTTGTTTTTGTAGAATGCTGAAGCTTTTTCTTTATCTATACTTATATAATATAATGTTTTAAAGAAGTAAAATTTGTTTGTTTGTATGTAGGGGGTAATCTCTGGAACTCCTGGTCGGATTAGAAAAATTGTTTTTGCATTTGATAGCCCAACTCTTGAGGAAGAGTATTATAAAATAAGAGTATTAACATCACGCTATGACCCTTAGGATAGGTACCTACTAGCAATAAGAAAAAAAAGTCTGAAAGGACGCTTAGTGAAAACGAAGTGATAGCGCGGGCAGGTGATGCGAAGCGACGGGGTGGGGCGGGGGGACAATACATCTCACGCGGACGAAGTCGCTGGCAGTAGCTAGTATATCAAGGCAACTAACGACCTACAATCTTTGTCGTATTTATGTATCTCGCATGTACCTTAATACGATTACGAGTAGTAGCCCGTAGGTTTGAATCCAGACAAGCGCTTTACTTTGTGTAAATTATTTCATCACCACTGCTCTTAATACGGTGAAGGAAATATGGTGAGGAAACCGGCATGTCCTAGAACCAAAAATTCGAACACATGTGACATCTACCAACCCACACTGGGTCCGCGTGGTGGATTACGGGCCACTACCTCTCACTTAGAGGAGACCTGTGTCCCAGCAGTGGGAACAATATAGGCTGATTATGTATGTACCTAAATAATAGGAAAGCACGACAATATTAATTAGCGCTGGTACTTGTACATTAAACAAAAGAAAAAATAAATATTTAATTTAAACATAATAATTATAAATGCAAAATAGATAATATTAATATTAGAACTATCTGAAACTAATATTACGATAACGAGTAGGTATGAGTATTTTCCCAATCAAACGTAATTAAATTTGTCATTATTGCGGGCGAAATTGCAGTAGAACCGATGACCGATGGGGTAGACGTGTTCTTGAGTTGAGACCGCGAATCGGCAAACGTAAGGTAGGACGCCCTCAGGCTAGGTGGAGCGACGATCTTCGCAGGGTGGCTGGTAGCAGCTGGATGAGAGTTGCCGAGAATCGAGTTAAATTTTTATTTATTTTTTATTATATTATATTTATATATATTTTTTTTAAAACACGAACAAAAAATGGCGAGCAATAGGAGAGACCTATGTCCAGCAGTGGACTGCTGTAGGCTGATGATGATGATGATGACGGGTGAGATCAGAGTGTTCAAAGAACCTCTGCCTACTCCTTCTGGGATTACAGGCGCATAGGGTTGCAACCTTTTTTTTTAACAAATATAGTATCTTTCCCAAAACATATGCAAAAATATAGTACTTACTTAAGGAAAGATCAGGAAAAAAAAGTACACATTTATTTTTAATCATTATGTTTTTTCTATATAATTTTGTTATTCTCTTCGCTATGGCCATCAATGATCTAATACTACATTTAAAATAATTATAGCAATCTGAGCAATTTATTTCATATTAAAATAAATGAACAATTAATTTGTAACTTACCTGACCTAATCAAACACGCATCAAGTACACACACACTCACGTAAGAATTTCCACAACAAACATTGAAACCAATTAATACCACTCACCTGGCCAATCCCACTACTTAGTGGCAATTGAGAAAGAAATCCCGTCCCCCAACCTTTTCATATTTTCTGTGTTTGTGTTATTTTTTGCGTCATGTTTACCGCAAATAAACGCATTTTCTTTCTTTCTTTCTTCTTTCTTATTAACATCTTCTTTGCACAATTATTGGTAGTCGGAATCTCATTCGCTCTTAAATTTTTGAAGCCTATTATCTTTTTGTTTTTTTTTTTGGGTGGCGTGCAAAAACCATCAGTACTTTCCATGTTTTTTTTAATTTAAAAGCTAGAAATAAACACTTATACATATAAACATCGGGCGGCATTCATCGAAGAATTATTCACAATTTGACAGCTCAACTGTCAATTTTTTTTTTGTTGCCGCGAATGCGTTTTGTTCTAAAATTCCTCCTGCTGCGCTGCGGGTGTGATGCAGACTTCCAGTCACAGTCAATATAAAAAAGCGCGACAGTTGAATTAGGGATAAAATATAGTATTTTTCGTGCTATATTATTTTTCTATAAAGTATAGTACAATTGACTGAAATATAGTAGGATAGGTACCTACTATAATTATATTATAGTACGGGTGGCAACCCTAGGCATAATATTATGTTTATTTATGTACAACCCAATTCAAGCCGAAGTCTAAACGATTACAGAGTCACTCAAGTCTATTAGAATTGTTAGTAATTAACTGACTGTATCTACTAATTCGAGGCCTAATTGACGTCAGTAGGCCAACATATGGATTAGTAGCTAAATACACAGCTTAACTGGTTTACATGAAACAGTTAGTTGCTGGTAATCTAATATTGTTGGGGTAGGTATACATAATTCCAGTACCTACCTGCTGATTTAAAATAATAATTGGCTCAGGTGTAGTTAGTTAAATCAACTCTGAAACTGTTAATTCACATTCGAAATACCTACTGTGCGTCTATTATTTAATTCACGTTTTAAGATCATTGTTATCAACAAAATATTGGATTGAGTAGGTAATTAGTCTGAAATAAATGAAAACCAAAACGATAATTTTGGTGTACCATAAAGTATATTCTCTCAATCAATAAATCTACGCCTAATCTGCTCTAATCTTTTAATCTTTGCTATAAGTATCTATAACTTTTTACTTATACAATGACATGAATATTTACTGTATAAAGTATTATATTATTTTAATTATTGTGAATGTGAGGACTATGTGGGTCATTGTTCCAGTTTTAATTATGATCTGGCAGTTTGAGTAGTTTATGCGGCCTACCCAAACGTCCTTTCTTTGGTATTGTTCGTCAAATCGTTGAGCTCCTTAAATTCTGAGTTGAGCTGCACGATTGCTGACAATTGCGTGCACTGACTGGACAGGTCCACTCAGTCTGTGTGGTTCTTTCCCCAAAAGACCATTTCAAACACTGATCTACATAGCCTTCACATGATCTGACCAAGAATCTGTCTGGACATTAAAATAGACTGTGACCTCTTAGTTTCTTTCGGCCTTTCTTCTCAGAGTAGTCAGATAGGAAACGCCGACCTCACCTAGTTTAAAAAAAAATATGATTGACGTGTAAAAGGGTTTGTACAAACCTACTTACAGAAATAAAATCATTTATCTAGCTTTTCATAATTTAATCACAGTGTATACAGTCTAAAAATAATGAAATTAGCTTACCGAACAACCAGTTTAAGAAGTACAAAAAAGAAAATTAAACGTATCGCATTGACCTACATAATAAGGGGAGAAATCACTTGCAATGTCAAATATTATTTAAACCTGCACAATTCTGTGTTGCCATATCGATTTAACAATAACATTGATACCGAATGTATTGCCTGCTTCACGTGCATGTCATGTCTCTTCAACTGAGAGGCAGGTGCTTTTCACTGAAACGTAAACATGTCGTCAATAAGCAAGCAGATATGAGGTTTGAAACGAATACGGTACGTTTATTACTTTTGACTTCAAAACCTAATATATATTTAGAGTTCCGTACTCAAAGGGTGCCAGCAGACAGAAAGAGCTGGCTTAGTATAACGCCTTAATACTAAGCCTACGCCCTTTGTCTGGCACATGCTGCATCTCTTTAACCGAAATAGGTTGAAATTTTCAGAACAACGTGTTAATACGGTTCATTGACAAATAATTAATTAATAGTTAATTCATTCCTCCAGGGTAATTGCGTGACACGCTACAACAGTAGGAATGACATTCATTTTGACAGTTCAACAACATTTATTGCGTCATTTACGTCGTGGAACAGACAAATTTGTCGAATGTATGAAGCAATGGATTAGCAATATCCTCCAAAATGATTCAGATGCTGAATGATTGCAATTAGGTTGCGTTGGTATTGGGCAGCTATCCACGAGCCGAAATGGTCTGATCAATATTATGGTGATAAAACGCAAAAATAATCCTGCCTTTTAAATTCCAATATATTCCCAAACTAATAGGTACGCAGTCGCACAGAATCCGATAAGATAAAACCCACCTATTCGTATATCCTGATACCCTAGTATCCTGGTTATAGCGTGCAGTTTGATCGCGGGTGTTAAATGAAATTGTTGAAACGCGACGACGACGGCTCGCACCTGCCCGCCCGGAAACCGATTAAAATGATAAAGCGATGCGCCCAGGATTTCGTGCACAGAACTAGCTATTTGTACTAGATGTGCCTAGGAGTGTAGGTTTAGGGGTAATTTTTCCCTTCAATATTATCGATGATGGGACCTACTCACGGTGCTTCTTCATAGAAGCGCAAATAATTATGTTAAGAGATTTTTGATGAGGTGTGTGAGATCTATTCATTATTACATATTATAAATGAAGGTCGCTTTTTGTGTCAGTCTGTGTGACCGCGTTCTTCTGAATTACGCCACCATTCGCCATCAGTTTGAGAATTTATTCCGTAAGGTTTTTATGCTTAAAACATTAATATTTATGTTTTAAAAAACATAAACCTTACGATACTATATAAGTACTATAGAATAAATAAATCTCTATGTTTTCTCAAGTCGTAAAAACTGTGCGGAGACGAGGCAAGCGGCTAGTGATGGAATAATAACATCTGTGTGCCGTTTATGGGAACTGTCAAAAAGGAAATTCAAAATCAAAATGTTTTATTTCACTTACACCTACATGGGCACATATGAAGCGTCAGGAGCTAGGTGCACGGTTTCAATTGGTCGTTTTATATGGAGATTTTTGACAATGTTTTCCAATTACAGCGTTAATAGATAAGGGAGGGCAGTCTAGGCCTGTCAACAAGTACCAGGTACTTAACAAAAAAGAAAATGGTCTACAAATCTACAGTCTACAAGGCCGTTCTAACATGCACAAAATATAAAATAATCTATATAAAAGATAAAGAAAATAATAAAATTTAAAACCTATTTAAACCAAAGGACATGATTACCAATACAACTGTAACAAATTTTAGTTAATATCCACAATTAGTGAGGTTTACCATGACATTCAAGATTTTTATCATGATAATCTAACATAAGAATATTACCTACACTTAATAGCTAATACATTAGCCTGCTTAGAATAAAAAAACAAACGATTTGCTCATCTCGTGTCTGAAGCAACATCACCTTAAATCCGATCAAATATGGACACATTCAATTTTACCGAGTCTTGTAAAAGGGTGAATTATTTACAAAGTAAATAGAGGAAATGAAATTCCTTTTACCGTGTCCTTGAATAATTCCTTTGTATATTGAAAAAAAAAAAATTCCGAAAGAGATTGCTACGGTAGTCTTCTGTTTCCGACATATATATAGATATATATAGATTGACAATAGAAATGGTGACGCAATGTTTTATTCTAATCTTAAGTGTCGATTCTATCCTGTTTATCGGCCGAACCCAATAACCTATTTTCAGTGAAAGACAGATCACTATTGATAATAGACCGTATAATTGTATCTGTCCTTGAATGTCGTCTTAAAATCGATAAAGGCTATCTATCTAACGAAACCAAAAGATATGGTTCTATACTTTTCCCTCCCGTGCTTAGAGCATTAAATGCTCTAAGCTCCCGTGCGTTCCATTACAAACAACATCAATTTAAAAAACAACGTGTATATTTGCCTTTTTATATAAAACTTCTTTGTATTTCAATTCTTAAATGACTGGTTGAAAGAGTGTATTTTGATTTAAAAGAGTGTCCATGGAGTTTCTTGCCCGTTCTTCTCCACAGGTACCTACTACGCTTTGGAATGGGCAACTAGCTTCATCTTTCTGACTTACCGACCCCTTGACAATTTAAAAGTGCCTGTAATTGGTTTATTTGAAATAAATGCTTTGAGTTTGAGTTGAGTTTGAGTTTGATAATTTAAAATCTAACAGTCTTAATAATATTATGTACAAATATATAAATATAATGACCGGATTAAAATTTATATAATAATAATAAATAAATAAAAGTTTATTCATAAAAAGTAACAATAGAGTGAGAATAATATGTACCAATATTCGGTGAGCCACAAACTAAGCGTCGCGTCACTTGTATCTTGTGGCTCTAAAATCTATTACAATATTCATATTCATTTATTTTCGTTCCAGAAGGTAAAACATGTTGTTAACAAAAGGCTTAGAGCTAAGAGCCGTTGTAGACCCTGTCAAGGCACAGCAAAATCTAATTCTTACAAACTAAAAATTAAAATTAAAAATAAAATATACATGAAACCAAATACATAATTAGTACACTCGCAAAAAACAAAAATAGAATGAAAAAAAGACAGTATAGTTAAATGTAAAAAGTTAAAAATGTCAGTCGTACACAGCCAAAATTTCAAATTAAATTTAATGTGAAAACTAAAGTAATTTATATATAATTCACAAATCATAACATACAATAATTAACAAGTATATATGTAATTCTATTATTTGGTAAGCAGGTAGCTATTTCTTGTGTTTAATTAAATAATCTTCTTGATAAATAATATGTCTAAGTTTATTAATTATAATCTTTCATTCAAGTATTCGTTCACGTTATAATAGCTTTTGTTTAGGAATAATTTTAATTTATTAATAGAGATGTTGGTTTTATTTATATTTCTTACTTCTTCTGGTAACTTATTATATATTTTTATCGACATGACATAATGTTCTTGAGGAATGCATTTTTAATCGGGATGTAGGTATGTTTAATCTATTTTTATGTCTTAGAGTGATTTTAGTTTGGACGTCTTCTCTTTTTGTGTAGATATTCGGAAATTCTTTCTGTGTATTTACGTATATTTATTTACAGATCTCAAAGATGAAATTAAAAGTCTATATGTAAGAAATACACTATGTAAGAAGTACACTATATAAGATTTTACTGCATTTTGCTGAACAAATAGGAGGAATGAAACGTATTTGACAGTTTGACATAAGAAACACTAAACCTTAATTAAGCAAAAACCAAAAACGCCAAAAAAAACACACACAACATAACCCCATTTAAAACTAACATCAACATGTCTCGTTACTTTTAAATGGGGTTTATTTCGTTTAGTAAATTATGTAAGTGTATAAGAACTTAATTTGTTCATATTATGGCCAATGCGGCATTTCTATTTTCTTTTGATTTGGAGGTTTTGAAGGATTTTGGAAAAACTTTGTACCCAAAACGTATGTATCGTTTCCCTACTGTGTTTATGTCGCAGATGTATTATCGAATCCGTTGTTTTACATAACCGTTAGCTGTTTTACAAAACAGCTCCGTTATGTAAAACTCGATGTCAACTTCAAGGCGTTCGTGGTGGTACCGAATTATTTATCTGCCCGTCGTTGAGTACAAGTACCACAGGACAGCACAAGGACAATCTAGTGCTACTAACATAGTTTTAAGCTATAATTATTAAAAATTATCAGAGTTTTATGAAAGTCAGTCCGAAAATATTATACAGGTTGTTTTTGAGAGCCCTCCACAAAAACACAGGATTGATTCAGCTCCTTCTTCTGAATCATATCCCACTGGAAATTTTCTCAGGAAAATAAAAATGATGCCGTAACGTAACGTAACGTAATAAAAGACGCGGCCCAGGTGCACCGGGGAGCGCGCGGGGGGCGGGGGCAGCCTCGCTCAAGCTCGCTGCGCTGCCGTCCGCTACGTGCGTTTTGCCACGGTAACGATACATTGCGTGTGAGGTAAGTGATGACGATGTCCCCCCATAAAACAAATCTGGTTTTTTGGATTCCCTTAATGTTCCTGAAAGAATTTCATGTACCGGTCATCTTAATATGATGTACTGAAGCCACCCTATCAGTTTGCGGAGGGCTGTCAAAAACACCCTGTATATAGTAAGTATATTATATATAATATTATATTATTTTAACTATTGTGAATGTGAGAACTATGTCGGTCATTGCTTTTCTTGTATTTTTCTCTCTTAGTTTAATCATGATCTGGCAGTTTGAGTAATTTATGCGGCCTACTCAAATGTCCTTTCTTTGGTATTGTTCGTCGAATCTTTGAGCTCCTTAAGTTCTGAGTCGAGCTGCTCGATTGCTGACAATTGCGTGCACTGACTGGACATGTCCACTCAATCTGTGTGGTTCTTTCCTCAAACGACTATTTCAGACACCTATCTACATAGCCTTCACATGATCTGACCAAGATTCTGCCTGAAATTTAAAAGAGACTATGACCTCTGAGTTTGTTTCGGCCTTTCTTCTCGGAGTAGTCATATAGGAAACGCCGACCCCATCTAGTTAAAAAAAAATAGGTATGATTGACGTGTAAAAGTATTTATACAAACCTACTTACAGAATTAAAATTATTTATCATTTAAAAATACTAAATAGTCAAGTAACTTCGACCCACATGACGAAAATCCATCTGTAACAATACATAAATAAAACATTACTATACTAATAAGCTACATATTGAAAAATCATACACATGTCGCTTCCATCATCTCCCTAGCCTTCTCCCAACTATATTGGGGTCGGCTTCCAGTCTAACCGGATGCAGCTGGATACTAGTATGTATTTTAAATGGAGCGACTGCCTATCTGACCTCCACAACCCAGTTACTGGGTAATACGATACCCCTTGGTAAGACTGGTTGTCGGACTTTCGGCTTTTTCGGCCACTTTTTTGTAACAATATTTTGATTTAAATGAGTGTCCATGGAGTTTCTTGCCCGTTCTTCTCCATAGGTACCTACTACGCTTTGGAATGGGCAACTAGGTTCATCTTTCTGACTGACCGACCCCTTGACAATTCAAAAGTGCCAGTAAATGGTTTATTTGAAATAAATGCTTTGAGTGTGAGTTTGAGTTTGAGTTCGGCGGGCTTCTGATGACTCGTAACGACTGTCAAAGATCCGCGAATGACATGCTTTTCGAGTCACGAAGGGGTCTTGGTATGTAAAGATGGTCACCCATCCACGGAACAACGACCGGTGCGGTTGTTATTAGCTGCCACACATGTCGCTTCCACTATCTTTAAATCCACGTCAGCTCCGATTTAATCTTTCATTCGTGTCGTATTGCCTCAGTTGAAATTTTTCAAGCGTTCCGTTCGCTTTGACAAATGTTTTGGGTGCCAGCAAATACCGTTCTGTCCCGCACCATGATTTAATTGGCGTGATGTGTGCCTTTAGAATCACAATCCAATGAGTTACAGTGGTGTGCCTTTTGTAGGCAGACAGATCATTTTTCCAATGTTCCTGTTTTTCAAACTGTTTTGGTTAGAAAGGGTTTGTCTGTCGTGTTTTTTTTGCGTTTTGATTGGCTATGTAAATAGGATGGTTCCTAAATCTGAAAAAAAAATTGATGGCTGGTCGTGGCATAAGCTTTTTTTTATTTTATTATTAATTACTATAAATACAAAAAAAAAAAGAAAATTACTTACATTACTGCAGCGGCCAGTAAACGAGGAATTGATTGACGAGACGAACGTGTAAATGTAGGCCGAGGCACACATACGTAAGTCCATCAATGCCCTAGTACCTAATGGCCAAGGCCTGTTTAATACTTTTCTCAAATATAGCGCGGAAATTAAAATACAATTACTTTTCAAAACCAATGACGAACAACGAAGATCAATAACTTTTCCCGCGTTAAAGTGTTCATTTGTTTTTTTTTTTCAATAAACAGCTTTCTATTTGCAAGCCAGTTCGAAATTTAAATAAAACCTTTGATAAGTTGCCTCCTTGGTTGCCATAATTCGGAGAAAAGATCGTTCCATTTTTTTATCACACGATAGATATGAGTTTACTAGGTATGTAATTAATTTGGCCGCTAAACCACGACAGATATAGATTTTCATACAACTTTTGCCGGCCGCTGCTCTCATGTGCTGCTCTCATCATGGCCAGTACAGCCATTTCGATTTATCTCGAAGAAGGTTGTCAAAATAATGCTCAAATTTCCAAGCATATTTGACAAAAAACTCTTTGTGACTTTTTGACACCCTAAACTAAGAACGTTTTGAGCAAAGATATGACTGAGTACCTACATTTTAATCAATAACGGTCGGTAAGGCAGGGCAATAACCCTGCTTGAAAATCTGTCTGAAAGTAACATACCAAGAGCGGTATTTAAGTCACAAATGAATATTGCTAGAAACAAACTAACGAATAGGTTGATTCTAGTATTATTATTCTCATTTGTCCGCAGAATGATCCAACATTCGAAGTCTGAGCTCTTAAAAGTAAAATTAAATTTACCATCGCAATCATCACAAATTATACCCACACCAAATTATACCATAATTAAAATATCGTCAGTTACAGCAATATTTTCGCAAGGCCGGGGCCCATCCGTTTGTATATCATTAACAGAATATCTCGTTTTTTAATTGACAAC
Source organism: Brachylomia viminalis (assembly GCA_937001585.2). Lineage (NCBI taxonomy): Eukaryota > Metazoa > Arthropoda > Insecta > Lepidoptera > Noctuidae > Brachylomia > Brachylomia viminalis. Next base: position 25,867,142 of record OW443298.2, on the reverse strand, counting down.
CCCGGGGTCCGCAAACAATCCTCGCTGTGTTCATTAGTAGGCTGTCTGTCGGTAATGTAGGGAAAACGAGATGGTTTCTGTCTGCAAGTATGAATAGATTGTAGTTTTGGTAGGGAATTTTTAAAATGACAACATTACATCACGCTTGTATTTCCGGAAAATTAGGCAGAGCTGTAAAGTACACTCCATATTACGACACTTACGTTTAAGTTCGTAGATAGGAGGAGAGAGAGCCTATTGACCGGCCACAAGTTCAGGCTCCGGGCTGCAACTGAGAGATTACTGATCGCAAAACCAAATAACAGATTTAGAGATTCTCTTTTGTATTTTGTGAATGTGAGAACGTTGTAGGCCTAACTTGTAAACTGAAGATTTGTAGCCTATTTTCTATCTTGTTAAGTACCAGGTACCTGTTGACAGGTCTACACTGTCCTCCGATACCTATAGGTAAACACTGTAATTTGAAAACATTGTAAAAGCCAATTATTTTTATAAGAGTAACCGTTGAGTTTCTTGCCGGCTCTTCTCCGTAGGAAACGACCAATTGGAACCGTGCACCTAGCTTCTGACGTTTCATAAGTGCCCATGTAGTTATGTTGATGTGAAATAAAATATTTTGATTTTTGTTATTGAACAATTTTCTCGTTACGGTAATCGAAACCCAGGATACAATGATCAGCAGTAGCGTTTTGATATGACATCTAGACCAACAAGGCAGTCAAAAAGAAATTAATGTTCATAATATTTTTAAATGCCTAAGGAATGAGGCTTTCTTGCTGCAATAGGTACTGTAATATAACAAACATATAAGTTAACAGTTTCGGAAATACTTTTACACACAACAAGAGCTACTATTTCCTACGAATAGTCGGAATTTATCACAGTTTCAACAGCTGAAATGGAAAAAAAAACTATCGGAATCTGAAGAGGCGGGCGAAACAATATTTTGTTTGATTTCGTATCCGACTCGCGACTGTATCGGATGTGGCCGGGTCCAAGCGGTAATGTTTTAGCGTATCAATAGCTATTGCTAATTTATTAGGAATATGAACTTATGAACCAACGAGCATGAGGCCCGCGTGGAGAATTGCTGTCCCAGCTACAGAGTCCCAGCAGGTGGGAACATTATTGGCTGATTGTGTTTAGTGTTCATTTTTGTGAAGGCGTGGTGTGATGATGATATACTTACGATGACGTGTTTGGGTTTCTTGCGATAAAGAATGGGATAGAGTCTGTGATTTTCAATTAAATTGTTTATGAAATTTCCTTCTAAATACTATTTATTTACTAAATGAAGCGTAACAACAATTGAACTTGTACGGGCAATAGTTCCGTACACTGAGATTAGTATATAGATGGACGAATCACACGGGATGTGTACAGCAAATAAAATCACTGTTTTGTGTCCGTTAATGATTGACAGTTTATTAGTAAAAACGCTACATTATGTAATAATAAAGTAGGTTACTTGTGGTGGGCGCGAGACCCTAGTTAGCGAATGTACGCAGGTCATCGGCGATTGAGCAAATGCTTCTTCAGGTAAAAACTAAAACAATTCATATAATGTGGCGATGCTCGTACAGAACTTTTTAAAGACTTTTCTTAATCCAAGCTCCGCTCTTAAATAGCAAATCTCGGAAAATAATCCTGTAAAAAACACTTTAGCCACATTCTTATAACTCGCATCTCGCATCTCGCCACCTAAACAGTCAGGTCACGCTCGCACCCTGTGGAGAGTTAACGTGCGTCGAACTCCCGGCCCAATACTGATTTCTGTTACCCTGGTTGTTGAATTATACAATTTATGGCCAGCCTGCAAGTTTGCCGAGCCAAGAGTCATCGCTTGATCAGTGCATTGTGTTCTTTAGTTTTGGAATTTCATTTTGAGATCTTTAGGCTTATGTTATTCTGGTACATTTTAAAGCCTACTTGCACCAGTCATCATTAAAAGGGTTTAGCGCTAAACGTATTTAAGAGCGTTTATACCTTATGAGTGGCAACGTCGCAATTTAGTGTCATATTTCGTGGTTTTAAATTTTAATCATTTAATCGGAGCTATATTTTAAAAATCTGTTTAATTAACTGTTTAGAATTACGTGAAAGTGTTTAAAAAGTAAGTAACCGTAATGCTTACAGTTATTTTACAATGAATATAACGCCCTGCAAGTTTCCAATGTATTATTTGCATATAAATAGAACTGTAAACGCAACGATTTCTTACCTTTCACACAGTTTTCACATAATTCTAAAAAGTTAATTAAACAGATTTTTAAAATATAGCTCCGATTAAATGATAAAAATTGAAAACCACGAAATATGACACTAAATTGCGACGTTGCCACTCATAAGGTATAAACGCTCTTAAACATCTTTCAATTTCTGTCAATCGTTTGATGTTGACAAAGACAGGATGTTTTAAATACATTTTTCACACCACCTGCTCGAAAATGTCAAATTATATGTCAAGCAACCTTAACCTAAAGTGAGTCATTAGTGGCCGGGGTACAGCCGGTCAATAATGTTGTACTGGATTTCATTATGACCCGCTGGTCAATAATGTGATTTGAATTTGGAATCTCACATGCTCACAACTTTCACCACCCAAAATGCTCCTCTGCAAATACAAAATTCTGAAGCATTGACGAGCAATACTCAAATTCCACATCAACATCTATAAACGTACCAAATAAAAACTTAACTTTATCTTTGCACAACTGGACTAATGTCTCAAATGTTACCATTAACTTCAATTAATATGTAAGTGCATATAACTAACTAGTTCTAAATAATATGTTATTCTTACTGTTTGTTTATTTAATAAATACTTTGTTTTTCGTACTATGGCTATTATTTAGTCACAGTAGGTGTAAAAAGTAGAGTATCCTCCTCTGGGCTAAATGTGTCTTTGCCTTGGGCTTGCTTGAATCTCGAGCGCAATGAAGCTAGCGAGGGAGTTAAATCCCGAATCCAATATCAATTTCCCGAGATTCAATATGACGCCCGTGACATAAGACATAACTTTAGCCCCTCGGTGCATAATCTACTATTATCTACACCCATGCTATAAATCCTGTATAAAATTTTCTGAAACAGTTAGCTTATTGCCAATATTAAAACAACCAGTGCCATAGTAACCATAATACACCCAGACGAGTGTTATAATGTTGTACTACATTTCATTATGCAACTCGAACTCGATCCCTTCCTTACTCATCAAATAGCCACATTCTCACTACTCAATTCGTGGTACGTTTATGAATTAAAAAAAAAAAAACATTGTCATGCACGCGCGTTTCACTACAACAGATAGAATAGAATAGAATAGAATTTATTTCCAAAGTAAGTGTTACATTGTATACCACAACTTAAGACTAAGTATAATCTTATTAAGTACCTACTTACAATTAGTTACCAAAAACACGCATTTTTACAAATCAATCATGCTTAGCTAGTAATCATTACCTACACACGCTAAAATGATACGTTTTTCTTTGAATCTCAATTACTTAAACAAAAACAAATAAATAAAAAAAAAATGGTGTTAGAATTATGTTTGAACTAATAAACTAATTGGCGGTATACAGATAAAAAATTATTTACCTTCCGCGCTAGTCATAGACTGTGTTACGGCAAGGTAAGGATTCTCGCACTAGAAATACCAACTGTATGTTAATTGACTTATGGACAATTACCTGTCCAATGTGGGTATATGGTCATAAAGGAGGATACAAAAGATGCGAATGGCTAATGAGTTTGGCGTAAACAAGTAGTACATGCAAAAAAATCAGACAATGACTTATATCAAACCATAAGTGACATTGTCAGTTTATAAATCAAACACTTAAAACCACCATGATACAAAATAATGTTATTTTATGTTTTATATCAAAATCATATCATACTCATACTAAAAAAGGTACTTAATAAGGAATTTACAGTATTATGCTAATTTGACATATTATCATCTCAGCTATTATGGTATTTGTGAATGGTTGTGGTGTATATAAATAAATACATATATGTTTATTAAAATAATATCTATAAGCATATATTTATATATCAGGATTAGTGTAAGATATGGATATATTTGTATAATATTTAGTTTATTTATGTATTAATATTATATTACTTGCATATTTGTATTAATCTTTCTGTCCGTTCATAATCTAAACTACTCAGAAAGTCATCCAGTGCCCTCCTGCAAATAGAACTTGTCGTGTCTTTTAAGGGCTTAACTTTACTTATGCGATTGTAAAGTAAAGGGGCCAGGAAGTAAGAAAAACCCTGAGCATAAGAAGTTTTACATGAAGGAACTTTATAAACTTCATGTAATCTTCTAATGGATTGATCCGAAGGTCTCTGGCAGAAGTGTTGTCTCAAAACAATGGTTTTAATGTAAAGTTGACGAATATTAAGAACCTCAAACTCTTCATATAATTTCGACGTGGGGTACCTAAATGGTTTGAAATTAATAACTTTTAAAATACACCTCTGGGCGCGTTCAATTTTTATAAGAGTACTTTTTCGTGCACCACCCCAAGCGGCGATACCGTAAGTAGCGATTGATTGACATAAAGCTAGGTAAACCATTCTGTTAGTCTTAATATCTCTTAGGTTTCTAATTTTTTTGAAGATAGGTATTAGTTTGCGTATTCTAGATTTAAGATTACTAATATGTGGTTTCCAATTCAAATTTTTATCAATTTCAACATCAAGGTACTTAGTACTATTACTTGCAGATACAATGTGGCAATCACAATCTCTAATAGCATGAGAACAATTAGAAGAATGCGCTTTCAAAATGAAATCCGGAGGTGGTTGTAGATTGTTTTTGATGCTAAAAGTTATATATTTCGTTTTATCTAAATTTAATGTGAGTAAGTTGTAGTCAAGCCAATTTAATATTTTTTGGAGCCCATTTTCAGCTGATGTTTTGGCTTGTGCCCATGTTGAATGTTGAAATAAAATCACCGTATCGTCAGCAAATGTAATTAATTTTGATTCAGGTATTTCAGTATTGCATAAATTATTAACATAAATAAGGAACAAAGTAGGCCCAAACACTGATCCTTGAGGTACTCCAAAATCAATTTTTAGTTTCGAGCTAGTTATATCTCCGATTTTTAATGTTTGTGTCCTGTTACTAAGATAATCTTTAAACAGTTCCAGTGGTACACCTCTAATGCCTATAGACTCTAATTTGCGAATCAATAAAGAAATTGAGACAGTATCAAACGCCTTGGCTAAATCCAAAAATACACCAATACATTTCTTCTTGCAATCAAGATTCCCAGCTATTTATTGGTAACCAAATCCTCCACAGCAATCACAGTTGATTTATTTTTCCTAAAACCATATTGGTCTCTGGACAAAATATTTTTTTTCTCTAAATAATTAACCAGTCTATGATTCATTACTTTTTCTAAAACTTTGGCTAAAGTAGGTAGCAGTGAAATCGGGCGATAGTTAGTAATACTGTCTTTTTCTCCTGATTTGAATATAGGCACAACAATGGAGTCCTTCAGTGCGTTTGGGAACTTTCCGGAAGACAAGCACAAATTTAATAAATAAGTTAGCGGCGCTATTAGTACATTAATAAATTTCTTGATAAATAGTGATGATATGCCATCCCAACCAGTGGTATTAGTATTCTTCAGTGATGTAACTATTTGTTGTACCTCGTACTCATCTGTTTCCAGGAGCACAAATGAGTTTAATGGAGCTTGATTATATTTAAAATCTTTGACTGGATCATTTTCAGTTATTTTTAATTTATTTAAAATGTTGTTTGCTAGTTTAGCACCCGTATTGACAAAAATATACTTAATAATTAAAAAAAAAACTTATAGATTATTCGAATTCACGGCGTATCCCGCCATTTTTGTTCGATATTAGTAGGTATTGCGACTAATTATTACTTTGTTGTTTATTGTGTGAATTAAATGTTATGTTATGTTGTGAATAAAAAAAAAACATTCTCAAGCACGCGCGTTTCACTACAACAGCTAATAATTAAAAAAAATACTTATAGATTATTCGAATTCACGGCGTATCCCGCCATTTTTGTTCGATATTAGTAGGTATTGCGAGCAGTGGTGGCCCAGTGGTAACGGCCGCGACTTACGAGTTGTAGGCCGTAGGTTCGAACCCCGACAGGCGCTTTACTTTGTGTAAATTATTTCATCACCACTGCTCCGTGCCTCGGAAAGCACGTTAAGCCGTTGGTCCCGGCTGTCATTCGTGGATCTTTGACAGTCGTTACGGGTCGTCAGAAGCCCGAAAGTCTGACAACCAGTCTTACCAATGGGTATCGTATTACCCGGTAACTGGGTTGTGGAGGTCAGATAGGCAGTCGCTCCATGTAAAATACTGGTATTCAGCTGCATCCGGTTAGACTGGAAGCCGACCCCAACATACCTAGTTGGGAAAAGGCTAGGCAGATGATGATTAGTAGGTATTGCGACTAATTATTACTTTGTTGTTTATTGTGTGAATTAAATGTTATGTTATGTTGTGAATAAAAAAAAAACATTCTCAAGCACGCGCGTTTCACTACAACAGCTAATAATTAAAAAAAATACTTATAGATTATTCGAATTCACGGCGTATCCCGCCATTTTTGTTTGATATTAGTAGGTATTGAAAAAAAATATTAGTTGTTGTTTACAAAAATGAGTGATACAAGCATTTTTAACACACCACCAGATATTTCTTTGTTTGTTTGTATTAGAAGATATTCAGCAATTAAACTTACCATGAATTTACATAGGGTTCTTACAACAGTGTCCTATGGTTTCAGAATCTTCTAAAAAGGATTCATATCATGGGTGTAGATAAAGTCTTGTATGCAACTGTACATAATTAGGTATTAAAACACTCATGTGATAAACCCACATTCGTGTTTTAATACCCCTTATTATACAACAGTTGCACAAATAACTATTATGATTTGTGGTATAAGTGGACCTAAATCTGCTTCTGCCTTCAGCACCTTTGTGGTGGGATCGGTGAATGTCTTATATGGTGGTGATTAGTTTATGGAAAGACGCTTCAGGTAGATATATTTAAAGGATGTCCAGCGGGAATTTTTCTATTTCAAAAATAAATAACAAATACATGAATAAGTCTATTTTTTTACACAAATTTGCTAATTATAATGTTGTAGGAGTACCAGTAACAGTACGGAGGCATTTCATACTTCGTAACAGGGTGATGTCGAACTGGCGTACATCACACTCGTATGCTTTCTAACTAACGATACGTCGGCCTTGCATACTTCGCTCCAGTGAACTTTCGAACTGGCGTACATCGAGATCCTGTACTTTAGAACTAACATACGTCGACATTTCAAACTTCGACATTTAGTAGCGGAGTCTCTTGTTGAAAATGAGTTCTATTGTTGGGTCCGTGAAACACTTGCAATTGCGGTACCAAAAACTCATCAATCATACGGTAGTATAGCGAAGAAGTTACAGTTTCTCTCTCATAAAAAACATATGGACCGATTATTCCATGAGCAGAAATCGCGCACGTTACTGTCGGTTTAGGGCAGTGCAAACTCTTTTGATGCCGTTCCCTTGGTTTGTTGGGGTTTCAGTAACGCATATTTTGATTATTCATATATCCCCCGATGTGGAAATGAGCTTCATCGCTAAACAATATGTTTCCAAGTGTTCTGGGGGGATGCCAGATTGCCACCCAGCAAAGCTGGGAACCACATACGGAGAGGGCTACGAGCAGCCTAGATTGGGAAATGGCGTTGGAAGTAATCGACAAAGACAAAATAACGTGGGCAATCAACACCTTCCTACCTTTCAAGGCAGCAGGACTGAACGGTATTTTCCCGGCTCTGCTCAGGTGGAGCCAAGATGTACTGGCTGACTACCTGGTTAAGGTTTTTCGTGCCAGCCTGGCCCACCGCTATATCCCCTTGAAATGGCGGGAAGTAAAAATAATCTTTATACCGAAACCAGGTAGGGGCGACTACACCCAGCCCAAATCCTTTAGACCTATAAGCCTCTCCTCGTTCTTCTTGAAGACACTGGAGAGGCTAGGGGATAGGAGGATCAGAACCCAAATTTCGGTACAGAGACCTCTACATCCGAATCAACACGCCTACTGTGCAGGCAAATCAACTGAATCAGCACTCCACAGCGTAGTCTCACGCATTGGAAATGCTCTTAAAGCCAAAAATCCAACCCTAGGCGCCTTCATTGATATAGAAGGTGCTTTCGACAAAACAAACTTCGTCAGCATCGAGCAGGCACTTGCCAGGCACGGTGTTGCGCGAACACTCATAGAATGGATCAATAACATGTTAAAATACCGTGCCATTCAGTTTACCGTGAACACCACCACGCGAGGTATCGTGAGTAGAGGCTGCCCACAGGGTGGGGTGCTGTCACCACTGCTGTGGAATTTAGTCGTAAATGAGCTCATTGCAGAGCTCAACGCCAGCAGTCTGTACTCGGTGGGATACGCGGACGATATAGCAATTCTGATCTCGGGGAAATTTGAAGGCATCTCATGTGATCTCATGAGAAGGGCTTTCAAAATAATCGAGAGCTGGTGCACGAGGCACGAACTATCGGTTAACCCCTCGAAGACAGAACTAATAATGTTTACCAACAAGAGAACTTTTGGACCCCATAGGCTTCCAAAACTCTTCAACACTGAACTAACACTTAAAGACGAAGTCAAGTACTTGGGGGTGATCCTTGATAGCAAACCTCCCTGGAACAAGCACCTTGACTACAAACTTAATAAAAGCACAATTGCACTCTACCAATGCAAAAGAATGTTAGGGAAAACATGGGGGCTTTCTCCGAAGATAACTCTGTGGTTATACAAAGCGGTAATCAGGCCAATGTTGGCTTATGGCGCTCTGGTTTGGTGGACGAGGACTGAACTCTCGACCACCATTACCAGACTACAACGCTTCCAACGACTCGCCTGTACGGCTACCACTGGCTGCATGAGAACCACCCCAACTGCAGCCATGGAGATAGCCCTTACACTAACTCCCCTTGACCTGTACATACAGCAGGAGGCGGCGCTAGCTGCCATCAGGCTGATGCATCTGGGCATATGGGGCAAAAACCATACCAGCCCACACGCTAACATCCTGGACCGGGCGATTGAGTACCAACCGCTCATCGCTGCCCCGTGTGATAGAACACCAAACAAACCCATGTTCAACAAAAACTATATTATACAAACAGTTCAGGAGGAAAGGGATCAGTCAGGAGCCCATGAAGTGCGCATCTACACAGACGGCTCAAAAACACAAAACGGTTCAGGTGCTGGCGTACACTCCCTTGACCTCAACATTAACCTTCACATACCACTAGGCACACACAGTTCGATATTTCAATGTGAATGTGTTGCCTTAACACTAGCCGCAACAGCAGTAAAGCGCTTAGGCATCCGGAACTACGGCATTAAATTCCTATCCGATAGCCTATCTGTGCTCAAAGCTTTAGAAAACAAACAAACTAACAATAAACTAATTTTTGAGTGCTATTTAGCTCTGGAGAGGTTATCGACGTTTAATCGCATTACCCTCCAATGGATCAAAGGGCATAGTGGATCCTTAGGCAATGATGCCGCTGATGAACTTGCGAAGAGAGGCTCTGATATGGAAGTGCTAGGCCCGTACCCACTTCTCCCTCTGCCTTTCTCACAATTTCGTGCGTGGATTCGGCAAAGATCGACCGAACTCCATAACAACAGATGGTCACGGGCAACAGACTGTAGACAGTCCAAATTGACTTTACCAATTGTAGACCCGCGGTTAACCAAAAAACTTCTCAACCTGAGTAGAAGTAACCTCAGAATAATTATAGGAACAATTACGGGCCATAACCCCCTTAACAAACATCTTTTTAACATAGGCGCCACAGATAGCCCCCTTTGCAGGGGCTGCCTTGACGCCGAGGAATCAGCCGCCCACGTTATCCTGGAGTGCGAGGCTGTGGCTTCTCAACGGGAAGAAATCCTCGGAACAGTGAGGTCGCTCCGCGAAGCCTGTGAAGCCCCCAGGAGGCTTCTGTGCTTTTGGGTGGAGCTAGGCTGGCTGTGTTAACCAGTATCCCCACGCACAACGGACCAAATGAGAGTCTAAGTGCGGAAAAGGGAGTCCCCATCATCATCATCATCAAGTGTTCTGGGGGTCCGAAAACGTTCCTACATCGTTCGGGCATACAAACAATCACAACATAATCGCTGTCATTTAGTTTTTGGACGATTTGCATTTTATAGGGATTATAACGCGGACCAACTACGATTTTAATCGCTATTACCGCACTCACACAACCGCATCTGCGCGTTTTACGGTAATTATGCACACACTCGCAAACGCTAACACGGGCGTTTGTGTGCTCAAGGAAAGTTGCATAGTATACGTAAGGAAATCAGATGTTTTCTGTTGAATATACTTACTTATGACGTGCGTTCTAAAATTCGATGTAATTACAGTGTCGGTTCATAATATGATACAATAAATAATTACACATAACAATTTAAAAAAAAACATCACTACTGTTTATTTTTATTACAGTACATGATAAACAGGTCAAATATAAACATTCCGAATTTTACCCGACTGCTCTAGAAGGGGAATTATGCTTTTCGGGTGTAAGTCAGTATCAGGGATGGAAGGGTTAATTAAATGGGTAGTTATGCCATTTCAAACTAATGTTTGTGTTTTAGATAGGTACTTAGTGGGTGCGGTAAAAAAATAGAAAACAAAACCAACATAAAGGCCCTCGGACCACTTAAAAATCACATAAACTCTAAATAAATGCAATAATATCACAGCTCCAAAGTGACAAATGCCATAATGTTTCTAAGAAAATGCGGAGCCGGGACGGAAGCTAGAATTCTGAAAAATTTAGACGATAGAGGGATCATCCACGGGAATGGAAGCTGCTGCTGGCTGAATATTAGTTGGTATTTGCTAAAATTGGTAAAACAGTGCGTGAATTGAACTAAAGTTCTGTGGCGGACTACTAAGGCTACTCACTGCCTAATATTGAAGTGAAAATTCAGTCTCAGTGGAAATATGGGCAATAAAAATAAAATGTTGCGAAAGAGTTTTACAAGAAAAAGACGAAAAACTCGAAAAAATGATGGAATGTTTGGGTAAGTAGGATGATTACGGTATTGTATCATAACATTTGAAATTTGTATTTAGTTTAGTTTACTTACGAAACTGTATAAATCTATAGAAACGGCATTGACAATTTCTACAAACATTTTGCTAAATCCAAAAACAAATAGGTGCACTCTATTTTGATGTCTTTAGAATGCATATTTGAATGCGCCTAGTGCAAACGTCTCTGGTCGAAGCAACCATCGAGGCGATAGCCATATTGCAATAGTAGGTATAAGTAACAAAAACAAACTTGCAGATAAATCAGAGTGCGTTCGTAATTATTATAATAATATAAATACTGCACACTAGTTATATATAAAGCATTTTGATTCTTTTGTAAGATTATTTTTATAATATTTATTGAGTCATTAGACCAGTGCCGATAATTTTTGAAAACGAAAAAAGTCACAGTAGGCTGAAACCCATTGGAAAAGAAAGAGAATATAACAAAAATGAAAGGAAAAATAATTTACGGGCGATCCGAGGTCGGGAAGTGGGGGTTATCTCGATTTCCGGCAAAACTACAAGTCTTATGGAAAAAAGTGTAATAGCAAAGTTGTAGGTAATAAAAAGATCTACAACTTTTGTATTCACACTTTTTTCAAGTAACCTCAAAATTGATGTGAAAAATTCAAATAACCAAGTTCTTGGTTTTTTATTTTTATCTTTTACACAGCAATTATTTTTTACCGAGTTTTAAAAAAGCAGATATTTTCACGTGAGAATTTTCGATTGAAAATTAGGGTGCTTTTTCGATATTAGGTCAAAATAAGGTGAAAAAAACAAATATTTTAAATCAATAAAAATACAGTGTGCTTGAAACATAAAAAGGTAAGTATTCGGCAAATTTCGCGAAAAAAAAAAATGCTGTGTAAAAGATAAAAATATAAAACCAAAAACTTGGTTATTTGAATTTTTCACATAAATTTTGAGGTTACTTGAAAAAAGTGTGAATACAAAAGTTGTAGATCTTTTTATTACCTACAACTTTGCTATTACACTTTTTTCCATAAGACTTGTAGTTTTGCCGGAAATCGAGATAACCCCCACTTCCCGACCTCGGATCGCCCGTAAATTATTTTTCCTTTCATTTTTGTTATATTCTCTTTCTTTTCCAATGGGTTTAATCCTACTGTGACTTTTTTCGTTTTCAAAAATTATCGGCACTGGTCTAATGACTCAATAAATATTATAAAAATAATCTTACAAAAGAATCAAAATGCTTTTTATATAACTAGTGCAATATTTATATTATTATAATAATTACGAACGCACTCTGATTTATCTGCAAGTTTGTTTTTGTTACTTATACCTACTATTGCAATATGGCTATCGCCTCGATGGTTGCTTCGACCAGAGACGTTTGCACTAGGCGCATTCAAATATGCATTCTATAGACATCAAAATAGAGTGCACCTATTTGTTTTTGGATTTAGCAAAATGTTTGTAGAAATTGTCAATACCGTTTCTATAGATTTATACAGTTTCGTAAGTATACTAAACTAAATACAAATTTCAAATGTTATTATGATACAATACCGTAATCATCCTACTTACCCAAACATTCCATCATTTTTTCGAGTTTTTCGTCTTTTTCTTGTAAAACTCTTTCGCAACATTTTATTTTTATTGCCCATATTTCCACTGAGACTGAATTTTCACTTCAATATTAGGCAGTGAGTAGCCTTAGTAGTCCGCCACAGAACTTTAGTTCAATTCACACACTGTTTTCAGTCATAAATTACTTGAAAACTACAATCGAATTATGCACAGAGCGTCCGGTGCCAACCATCCAAGTCGAGCGCTGCCCGACGACTAAAGTATGACCGCGTAAACGATTGTCACCACTATGGAGCGTCAATAAGATTGAAAATTGAAAATGATATTTGTGTTGAAATGTGACGTAAGCTGCGAATGGGCATTTATTTTACTGCTTTTCTTTAGATTATTTAAAATATAGACATAAAATTAAATAATGGTTTGGTTAAAGTTTTAATAAAATGGAAAACCTACTAAATTCTTAAAAAAAAAACTGTTGTTATCGCTGGAAATACAGAGATCTTCGACGTCAAAGTTTATTTTTGTGCTACAACTTCCCAATTTTTTATTGGGAATATCAAACTATTATTTATTATTCTGTTCGGTTTAAATTCTTCTTTATACCCTTCTCTGTTCACTGTATTTTTCGCGTTACTTATTTTTATTACATTACGTCATACTCGACGTTCTAAGAAACCAATTTTTGGGAATATTGAGATAACACCCCGCCTTAAGTTGTTTTTGTTTTTCAAAATCACATGCACTTGACTTCTTAATGCCTGCAGAGGCCGCAATCTTTCTCAGCGATTTTCTTGGATTTCTGATGATTTCTTGTCACTCCTGTGTTCTAGCGTTGCTGCTGACGTAGACGGTCCTGTTGGCGGTCTACTAACCACTGTCCATTCTTGTCAAAATCTTTGTACCCTCGACCATATAAGCTGTGTGCTCGAACCATAGTTAAATCGCCAAATATCGAAGTGGGAACAGAAAAGCACGACGCGCTCGAACCAACGATTCACCGCATTTTAAATGTTGCTCAACCGCAAACGTGCGGTGCGCTCCCGAGCAATGACTAATGGTAACTAACAAATCCGCAAAGACGACGCAACAAACGCTACCCCTCCCGCGCCTCTAGCCCGCTAATAAATGAGTAACAATAAATTAAAGTTGAAAAATACCCGCCGGACACCCTTTACTTATGAATAATCAAAAATGCATTGTGCAATTTCTTGTAAATAAAGGATAATATATTATTATGCTTTGCTGGGGTATAGTGCGGTGTATCCAAATTCATAATTCAGAAAATGGGCTAAAAGGAGATAGTTTTTAGTTTAGTTTACTTCGCGATTAGGCCCACCAAAAATTGTGGCATCCATTAATGAAACGCATGTTGATTTGTTTCGTATGAGTTCTAGATTACAGTGGTAGTAATAATTATACTTCGTCTAACGGGAATACTGAAAAATACCCCATCATAACCTAAAAGTTCACTAAATGAGCTATTGCTTAGTGATTAGGTTAACCTCATTGGTATTATAATTTAGTAAAATAGTGTTCAATAATAAGTAGCAGGAATATAGGGTGTTTTGAACGATTCATGAAATCAAAAATCACATTAACAAAGTATTTTTGTTACTGTAAGTTTCGACTTAGAAGTACTTCTAAGTTCTAAGTTCTAGGTATCTACCATAATAATGCACCAGAAAAGAAAATACAAGATTTTTGTTAGAAAATAAGCGTATTATAATTATAACTAATATTGTTATTATTCTATTTGGTTCGCTGGAATCCACTTTAAAATAATCTTCTTTTCCGCAGAGTCAACAGCCACAGTATGCGTTTGTTGTACAGATCGACATGAAATGTAAATATTCGTGTATCCTTTCATTGGTGGCTGACATTTTGCGAGAATTACCGCATTTGTTGGAAAATCGAAATTTGATTTCAGGCAAAAATATGCGTCGATTCGCGAAACTATTGACGCCACATATGGGAATATTTTTTGCGTATCTAAATTTGATTTTCCAACAGTTGAAAGGGTATTGTAATCTCCATAAAGAATAAACAGTTTCAATACACACATCAATACGCACTGTCCTCAAACTGCATCTAGATGGTTTGACTGAAACAAGCGAAAAGTCCACGCTTTCATAAGTTACCGCATATCTGCAGCAGTCTCGGACAATGCCTTCGGCAGAGATTTCTTCGCACATTGCGTTGAAATCTTACCTACTGGAGTAAATGCTGTAACACCCTAAAGATTCAATATTACACACAATAATAATCCTTAAATCATCCTTCAATTACACACACGAAAACAGTAGGTATTACAGAACATTATCAACAATGAATAAAATTGATTTTAGTATGTCAAAATTGCGCTATATTGAGGCGTTTTGGAATCTGTTAGGATATAATATATTGATTGGCTTGGACGCATTCAAAATCACAGTACCTATAAGACCGTCACAGCGATGTTAACGCCTAGTTTTGTTTCTACCCCAAGTACTTATTATTAAATTTTCTTCTTTCTAAGCCACTAACTAGGGCCATAAGTGCTTAGGTGATTATCACGCGTGTGGTGCGTGATTCCAACGACAAAGTGTTACTCTACCATTTACAGCAGTTGACGTTGTAAGGTACTAATGTTTAATTAAAAATAATGATAGATATCGTGACTAAGCTAATCGTAAAAAAACAACGTATCAAAATAACCACCAATTTTGTGCACACTCAGCTATAAACTGTACAGTCACTGTACAATCAAAAAGAAAAGTTAATTTCTTTATTTGCTGTCACTTTGTCCTATATCAACTGCATAGATATATACATTTCTCCTGATTGTCGGGGTTAAGGTTCCCAAAATATGAGATCACAAAAATATTTGCCCATCTGACCAAACTGTTTATTCAATATCTTACGTATCACGTATCGCCCAAATGAGATAGGGGATAGAAAATATATATCGGGAAAAATTATTTTGTGGGCAGATAAATATGTCTCATCTCTCCCAGCCCGGCTTGGTCGCGAACATCTATCAAAAATATAACAGTCATCCCTGAAGGAAATCTGAGCTGAAACTACTAAGTAAACGATGTGGTATGATTTATTTTTTCTTTAGCATAGACACTGTGAAACTTTAAAGTAACAGATATTTTTTTTTTTTGTAAGTAAAATATATCCGAAAGATAGGTTTAGTCCAAACGTAATTAATACATGCTAACAGTGGGTCATCCACACCTAACGGGCCTACAACGCTCTTCGCACACAACACAATAACGCCTTTAGGACTCTGGTGAGGCTCCCTCGATTCGGCACCGCGTCGAGCATGTTTGCTGACGCAAGAGTCGATAAGTTATATGCCATTATGAGTAAGAAAACAGCTTTTTTGATGCGCCGGAATCGGGGGAGCGCCAACGGACCGCTCTGGATGATCTATGAGAGGCCAGAGTCTGCAGTGCTGGGGAGATTCATCCAGCTTCATGTCACGAGATGACACAATATGATATTTTTTACAAGATTTTAACCGACGGTGGTATTTTAACCGACTTCAAAAAAGGAGGAGGTTCTCAATTCGTAATTTTAATTTTTTAAGGGTACTTCCCAGGTGGTGCCATATAAATTTAGCCAAGTTCTGATGAGTGGGTTTTGAGTCAGCTTGATGATGTTGTAATAACTTCCTGTCACTGTTATTTACATTGCAAGTAGTGTTATAACTCTTTGTTTGGGGTAGGTACCACAAATAAAAAGTAAAAAATAAAATCATTAAAAAAAAATCCACCGGCTTCCAGAAAAATCACTACAAAGTAAAATATTACTTTAATTTCGGAAGCCGGTGGTTTTTTTTGTGAAAAAGTTTAAATTTTTTATTGTAACATTAACAGAACCCCTTGAAAGATGAGTCTACTTTAGCCAGTCTGAAACCTGGTTGAACTAATAGGTCTAGTACGCATCATCCTGACGTCACGCAAAATCCTGCTTCGCGCAAGCAGAGTTTACCGCGCAACTATATTATAATTATACAATGCCCCGAAATCAATCGTCGGGCAGTTGCCCACCAGACACGACACCCGTCTGGTCGGAGGATCCTCCTTTTAATATGGAGATATGAGCGAACTTTACACCCTGTTCCTACCGCCCTATTTCTAGTACTATAATTATGTCTTTCACCTCTTTTATTAAAATATGTAAATATTTCTTATGTAGATACATGATGTTTTCATAGATATATTGACAAAGTACCATCTTGATCTTTTACCTGTACATATATATGGCTCTGATGGCTCTATTTTGCAGAATAAAAATAGACTCGACGTCTACAGCCCGTCCCCAAAGTAAATGGCCAATTAATTAATATGACAACTAACATCTATAGGTACCTAACGTAAGTACATACAATAAAGAGTATTTTACCTACCTAAGTACCTATCTATGAAATAAAAAAATAAATGGACATGCATCTTGGTGCTGATGAAGCAGATGTTTGAAACATCTGCTTCATCAGCACCAAGATGCATGTCCATCATAAAATATACTTTTTAGGATTTCGTACCCAAAGGGTGCCAACAGGACCCTATTACTAAGGTTCCGCTGTCCGTCAGTCCATCTGTCACAGGGCTGTATCTTTGGAACCGTAATAGGTAGACACTTGAAATGTTTGAAACTTGAAACACAATTATGTACTACTATGACCGCTATAACAACAAATAATAAAATTTAAAAAAGTTCAAAAGTGTTTTTTTTTTTACAAAAAATAAATAAAAATAAAATGTGGTGTTAAAATTGTAAGGTGGTACAGCACCCTTCGTGTGCGATTCAGACTCGCACTTGATCGATTTTTTCTACTTACTTTTCGTATTAGTACTCTTCACACTATAATTCATAAAAGGTGTATTTATTTAACAATCTCGGTACACCGCAATTACAATATCAAGTTTCCAATTTGTTATTCCATCAATATTTTTATTTTATGAAAAAAGTAAAACATCTCTTTTATGATTTCAGTATTGATTAATGATAAAATTCCCTTTTGTCTGCCTATTAAAATATTGTATTTAACTTCCAACTTTGGTATGCGGCTTATAAGAATTACTTTTGAATTTGAACAGTTTTTCTTTATATCGTTTCTTTTCATGACGACACGTTTGGTGTAGTGGCTACAGTGGCTAAGTGTAGTCAGTGAAACCAAATGGTCCTGGGTTCGAATCCCGGTAGGGGCAAATGTTTGTATGATGAATATGGACATTTGTACCTACCCGAGTCATGGATGTATATTTATAATATGTATGTATTTACGAAAAAAAAAATGTATTTAAGTAGTGTATCAACCATCTGGTATCCATAACACAAGCCTTAAGTGTTAAGTGCTTAACTTGGAACTAGATGGTGCTGTGTGCAATGTCAGACGATATTTTTTTATTTATTATTTATTTATTTTCAAAAGTCGTTTTTTCTTTGAATTTTCTGGTAATCAGTTCGGGTTCAGAGAAAAATCTTTTACCCTAGCAATGAAAGGGCCAAACAACCTATAAAATGATATGCAAAAGTGATCAACAACCGGTTTTGTGCGTACCGCATTTAGGAGATTCCCGCGACCTTCACAATGTCATCAATTTATCTTGTAACCTACCCACCACGCTGCCGTCCGGGACGCGGTCACTACTCCAGCTTTTTTCGCCCCTATCGGCCATCCAGTACCAAACAGTGTTTAGGTGTGCGTTTAATATTAATTTTCTGCCGAATATTGGGCGTCTTGCTTTAGTATTAAAGTGTATATTTTATTCTAAAGTGCCTTTTATTTATGCAGAATAAACAATTTTTATTTCTTTTCCAATTGTAAAAAAATATAATTATAAATAAATATTTTACCGCATCTACCACATTAAGACGTTCGTACTCAGCAGCAAACTAACCGGCTGGACGGATTACCGCATCGATGCGCCCGCGTCATTGCGGTTAACGACTATATGTCGTCTAGCTATCTCCTGCCTCATATGTCACCACTTTAAGTCTGTAGGATCCGTAGATTATATTCAGAATTTTTTTTATAATAATAAATTTAGGACTCGCAGAATTGATTATAATAATCTTATCCGATCTCTAAAATTGTCTTAAGAATGTTGTAATAAGTCAGTCGATGTGTCTCGGGCATGGCCATAAATTATTTTTTAAATCCAGTTCTTATAGGTACTGCGATTACCTCTAATGATAGCCCGAGGTGCCCAAAGTAAACTTAGGTAATCTGGAAAAAAACACGCTTAGTGATATTGTTGTCATAATATTTTGTCTAGATAATCTAGGAAAAACTTAAAAAAAAAAATATTTTGTTACACGTGCTCTAAAATACTCCAATGTACCCAAGTACAATGTACCGCCAAGTAACAATTATATTTTAAACTAAGTGACAAAGAATTGAAATTTACATTAAAAAATTTATTGAATTACGTGGCATAGCTCATGATATTTTCGATGACATTTAAACAAAAAACTGACTATGCATGTGAGTACCATGCAGGCTTGATTGAATACCTACATGACTTTATAACTGTCCGGCGGTTTTGAGTATTTTATATTCGGCTTAGGCAAATGCCCTGCAGATCTGGTAGCGTCGCGTGACGGGTCGTTGAGACCCCTTTTTTTTTTTTTTTTTTTTTTGTGTGTTAAAAATCATCAAATAACTTCTCCCGCTCTGGGCAGAGCAGGAGGGCGTGTCAGACTCTTACTGACTAAAACCCACCCGTGTTCCTTCAGTTGCCTGTGCCAGGGGCCACGGTAACCCTCTTGGACTTTTCCGCAACCCTAGCAGGCATCAGTCCTAGCAAACCCCGTCATTGGTGCTGACATCTCTTTGAGGCGCGCGTGGAACACAACGCGCCATCGACCCGGGCCTGGTCCTTATCGAACGGCGAGCTGCCCATTGCTCGCCGTTCGCAAGCCCGCGCCTACGGTGGCCGGGAATCGGCCTTCAATTCCCGACGCCCAGGGCGTCTCCTGCGGCAGCTAGGGGCGTGAGGGTGCAAATTTTGCCTCTCCCTCACGCGTTCCGCCTCCTCCTTCGTGAACATTACTGCTTCGCAGAAGGAGGTGACGGCTTCCCAAGCCCTCTCGCTCCGTACCATGGCCTGGACCAAGGCCGGACGTGAGAGATCGCCACCGCCAATCGCCTCCACGAGGACACGGCGGTGCTCCGCCCAAGCCGGGCAGACCTCCACCGTATGCTCCACCGTGTCGTCCGGGCGATCCACACAATGGTGACACCCGGGCAATTCCTCCCGCCTTATCCGGAACAGGAACCTCCCGAAACAACCGTGTCCGGTGAGGACCTGCGTCAGGCGGAAGGTGAGGACGCCGTGGCGCCTCTCTAGCTTCTCCTCAAAAATCAAAATCATTTATTTGCTTAAATAAGGTAGTTACAGAGAGATCTTAAAGATAAGGTATATGAATCTCTTATTTTGCCATTAATGTCGGCGTGCAAATTTTACATAATTATTTAATATAAAAGCATTATATATTACTCATATTACTATATTAATTAAGAAATAAAAGAAATTATTAAGAATTATTATAAGTTTCAATCAGGCATGCTATTAGTAAATATTGTATTAAATCGAGTCTTATTTGGTAACAATTAATTATTTATAACAGTACCTGTTACTACAATGCAGGACTTATACCTTATAATCTAGGAACTCAAGTACACTATAATAGTTATTTGTTATACAAGAGTGCAAAGTTGCTTTTTAACTGCGTGTTCAATTTTGATGACCGAGCAAGCGAAGGATTCTAAAATTGAATCACGAGCGCAGCGAGTGATTCAAAATTAGAATCCTGAGCGTTAGCGAGGGAATCAAAAGAGCACGAGGTGAAAAATCTTTGCACTCGAGTGCAACACGTAACTTTTCATTCCACCTCAGCGCGAGGAAATGACTAAATGCAAAAAAAAAACGTTTACAATCACAAGATAGGTACACTTTTATTTCAGTTTAGGTATTAATTACTACATTATGACAGGTAAGTATTACAGAATAATCTTTAAATTATAACAAAATAATACTAAGGTATAATAAAATTAAGAAAATTTTAAAGTAACGTTGCTACAGTAAGTTATTTAAATTGAGTGTAATATTTTTGTTTGGTACTGTAATATTGGTGTTAGTCACTTGTGTACTGTTTTTCGGTAAACTATCTGTCATACTTAATAGTTGTACCGATTCATCGGATTCCCTTGGCGTGAATGTTGGAGAGAGAGGGAGATGGTTAGGTGTTTCATAACGGCTTATTTTTGATGTAGAAGGGCCAGTCCAAGGATCCGATTGAGGCTCTTTCAGTGTAATGGCTCCTACGATGCCTTCACATATTTTAGACTTATTTTGGATGGAATCCTCTATGTATCCCTCTACAACTGCATTGGACTTCCAGCCTCCGTGGCGCTTAAGGGACAGGAGATCAGCTCCGGAATCAGCCAAAAGTGTGGCTGAAGTTCGTCGGAAACAATGACCCGTGTACAACAGGGGTTCTGGAAGTTCAAGAAATGTTGCTATTTCTCGTGGGATACTGCCAATTTTATTAGTACCCATAGGCTGTCTAACACACTTTCCATTGCGATACTGTAGAAAAAATCGATTGATTGGAGTGTTAGGCGGGCGTAAGGCTTGATATTTCTCAACAATCGTTACGTATTCCTTGCGAATGACGAAGTTGCGGTCTCTTTTTGTCTTTGTATTAGGTAAATTAATTAATAGTAAGTCATCTGAATCACAGAACAGATAAAGAGGTGAATGTTTCTCAATGTTTTTGACATTAAGTTGTGTTAGTTCATTAGTTCGACATGCTCCGTTTATTCCAATAATAAGAACAACCTGTAACGTAAAGAGTATTGTAGTAGATAAATGAATAAAATTGATATGAACGCATAATTATGCCTATCAACATCTACTAAGTATACTATTTAATTGAGATTAATATACTTAAGTAGATACTGAATGTGCAACTGACTTACTTTTGCCGCCAAATATACGGAATCGGGTGCTTCGTTAAGAAACTTTTCAATATCAGATACTGTGAAAACCTTCGATTTTTTTGGTTGATGACCAGATGAGGCTCTTTTTAAAAATGCCACTAATTTAGGATAGGTATCGATATGTTTGTCTTTTTTCATCTTTATTGTTGCTTTTAGCATCGAATACGTACTCCATAGAGTGCTTGCTTTCTTGTTCTCGGATAATTCTATAAAATATGCCAGCAAAACGTTTTCTGAGAAAGTTTTGGCTCCTTTTGCTAGTCGCCACGTGTTGAACATATCGTACTGTTTTAAATACTTCTCGCGTGATTGTTGAGGGAGAAAGCTCATTTGCGCATTATTAACAGTTTCAGTCAATTCTGTTGGCGTCAAGCAAACTTCCTCGTCGCTAGAATCACTCATTTTAGTTTTTTCACTTGTTTTCAAGTTTCTTGTTTTTAATATAAGGTTTAACAATGACGTGAAAAAATGCCGCGTAAAGAACCGCGTACAAAGCAAATTGAAAAAAGAACACCAAGAAGGTTCCGAGTCTGAGTTTTTAACAAATTAAAAAAAAGTTGTATGATATATTCGGCACCATAGAGGTAGCAGTAAATAGGTTTAATGTTTTTTTTAATTCACAAACTTAGTGCACACGATGTTCTAAATTCAATTTACTTTATCCTCTAGAGAATAAAAACGGCTTTTCCACTCAGATATTGAAGATTAAAAATACTCTTTCCGAGATGGTGGGATGAAAAAGCATTTATCAATCAATATTTTTGTCAAGATACTCTTAAATTAAAAAAATGGGAGTGACGTAATTGTATTTGGAATTTTATTGTACAATTTAATGCACTAAAACTGTTGTTCGATGTGACTGTGAGATTGGTCATGGGTTTATATAACTTGTTGGCATTATGAGATCGAGGGGCATAGTAGCTTGTCGCTTTCTGAAAGAGACTCCTATGCTTGAAAACGAATATACACGATTCCAAGAAGAGAAAGAGAGAGAGGGGAGAAGGGAGGGGAGAAGAGAAAGAGGGGACTTATCGCCGCAATTGTGGCGTGCCCAGGGCTTTTTTTTTTTTTTTTTCTTTTTGTTGAGCCCCCTAAAATAGGGTTGAGCTACACGATGACCGATGCATGCATGCCGTCTGTTGGGACAGGTCAACTCAGAGCTGCAATGGCTCTTTGTTCCAAAGGCCTTTCAAGACATCGCGCATTGTTAGACGCACATAAAACCCTAATAATTATTATAATGTTTGTAATTTAAAAGAGACCACGACCTTTGATTTGTTTTAGGCATTTCTTCTAAGGGATCAGTCAGATAGGAAATGCCAGCGCTATCTAGTTTTCATCCACGTGTAAAAGTGTCATAAAAGATCTAGGCACTTACAGAAATAAACATTTCATATAATTTCACTTCTGTCGTCCCATTGGGGTATAGGAAAACAATATTTACTGACTACCAAACTAACACATTAACGTTAATTACGTTTGCTGCGATCGGTGGATCGAAAAAAAACCGAAATGATTTTAAATAAATTTAATTACTGAATTAATATTACAAAATGTATCCTATGAATGATGACAATAGAATAATCGTTCTTACAATTTATTGAACAAACAACAGTTTGCGAAATCGATTGACGTCATAGGTGCATCAGCAATAATAAGTATCGGCGCGGATGCAACATCAGCGATCTTTATATAGTAGCGCTATGTAATTCGATCCTTCGTCAAAACTGAATATTATCTAGTGACCTACAGAAGTGAAAAAAATAACCAAAGACACTGAATACAATCCCGTCACTCAATCTAGGCTCCACAAAGGTGCCTTTTTATCTAAAAATAGCTTTAATTATTACAAAGACTTGTCCTAATTATAACGACCTTATTACAAGATTCATTACGGAAGTCGCGTCAAAGTGGAGAAGAATATTTGCAATCAAAGTCTCCGTTCGTTTCGTAGTGCCTCTTCAGCAGTTTTCGGTCGAACGGTCGCCGATCATTATGCTAATGAATTTAAACCTTCTTATGTTGGAAACTAGTTGAGAGCAGTCGTGGTCCAGTGGTTATGGCCACGACTTATGAGTTGTATGTCGTAGGTTCGAACCCAGGCAGGCGCTTCACTTCGTGTAAATTAATCCGACATGTCCTAGAACCTTAAATTCGAACACATGTGACATCTACAAACCCGCACTAGGCCCGCGTGGTCGATTACGGCCCACTCCCTCTCACCGAGAGGAGGCCTGTGTCCCAGCAGTGGGAAGGCTTATAATGCTATGGGATATGGCTTATTTGGTGAAATTGGAGTTCGAAAATGGCGAAAACACAATTTTTTCATACTCGTTAGTACTAAAGTATTGTACATGTGTTTCCGCTTTGGGTAATCCATTTTTATGCTCTTCCTATCATCCAATTGAGCTAAAATTTGGACAAATAATCAAGTTTTTTTGCGTGCGTTACATATTGCGCACTACCGAAACAGAATATTTTTGCACCAAAAATAAAAGTCGTATCCCGGCAATTATTTTTTCACAAAGTTAGTTAGTTTGAGGTACTGAATGCATATATGACGACTGTGTGATGTGTTATTTACACCCTATACATACTACGTCCATTTCAGTTTAATATAATTTAATAATAAAACAATTAACATAGATAAACAGCTCCAGATAGCGCGACATCAGATTCAATCGCTAACTATTTATTATGTCTGTCGTGGTTTCAATTAATTCCGACACTAATTAACTAATTGTAGCTGTACCTTCTCATTGGAGACCAAAGCGTGTCTGTACATAGGTAGGTATATAGCTTATTGTATAGTACATACGTGTAGTAAATTGCGTGAACTCGCAATTGGTAGGTCAATCGAACTCATTGACTTACAAACTTGATACTATTGTTATTTTAGATGTTAATTATGTTCAATGATTTCGCTTTAGCTTAATAATAATTAATACAATTAGCGCTAAACATATTTTCATCTTATTTCTGTTTTCTTTCTTTTATTGATTTTATTTATTTCTTTATTATTTTCTTATTTCATTCTTAATATTTTTGTTTCATTCTGGATTGTATTCGAAAGCAATGTGAATTGTCACTGAATAAATAATTGAATTGAATTGAAAAAATCAAATTTCTGTAGAGGAATCATCATTTCTTTTGATGGAGTTACCGAAAACGTAAATATTGACATTCTGCAGTAATGCCACTTCTGCATGACTTGCATCTTCTGCTATTACTAACCCATTTACGACAAACTGATATTATTATTTCATTTATTTTATGTGCAATGCCCTTTATTATTTCGTAGGTATAAACAATGCTTTTATCAACTTATTTTCGAACAATCGTTTAAAGACTCTGTTCTTACAGAATAAAATGGGAAATAGTTTGCCAATTGACTCGAGCTCGCCCATTGAAATCGTCTGCTTTATCAATTGAACTCATTGTCGATTCAATTTGCTAGTCATGCTGACTTACTGTTAATTTATTTGAATCAGACAAAAAAACAGCCGCCATACAACAGCTTTTTATGTAGGTAACATTAGGAACGATTGGATAATTGCAACCCAATATTTTGGATGATAAAGAGGTGAATTTGGAAATTAGGAGCTTGGCAAAAGCTTCTTTTAAAATTTGAAACTGATTCTTAATTCGCTTGTGTGATCAAATGCATCCATAATTTTTCTGCCAAAAACTAACTACCCTTGCAGGGTACTACGTCTATAGTTATAAACAAATGCATAACTTCTTCAAAGAACGAGGTGTGAAATACCTTCCTTTTTTTTGTGGGAAATCATCAAATTACTTCTCCCACACTGGGACCCGCTTGACTCTTACTGACTAAAATGTACCCGTATTCCTTCAGTTGCCTGTGCCAGAGGCCACGGTAACCCTTTCGGATTTTGCCACAACCCTGGCAGGCATCGGCCCTCTCGAACCCCGTCTTTGGTGCTGATATCTCTTTATGGCGGGCGTGGAACACAACGCGCCGTCGACCCGGGCGTAGTCCTTATTGGACGGTAAGCTACCCATTGCTTACCGTCCGTAGGCCCGCGCCTACGGTTGCCGGGAATCAGCCTGGGGTTCCCGATCATCGTCGTCAGCGGTGTGGTCCGCATTGAGCACCGCAGTAGGCGGAGTCATGGCCGAGAACGTATGTTCCCCTCTAGAAGAGAACAGAGCGCTTTCCACGTCCTCCACGAGCTGGGGCCGGAGACTCTGCGTCAGCGGGGAGCCCATGGGCGGAGCTTCTCTCACACTATATTGTAGGGGCGTCCCCATGGGTCCCTGTTCAGAGTCACCAGCGACTCCCCACGGGCCAGTTCCCTGGCCCGCAGGATCTCCGCTTGGAGGGCGGTCTTCGCTACTCCTCCTCCTCGTACAGCTCTGCCTTAATGACTTCCGTATCCGGAAGGCGAATACGGAGCCTGCAGTGCTTAGTGTACCGGCGTCGGAGTCGTCAGCTCTAGCGGCCACCAGCAAACCTGGCGCCGAGAACGTCTGGGCTGGGCCCGGGGTATTGCCACGTTAAATATTTCGGACACGGCCTCCCGGAACCACTCCGCCTCGTCGTTGATGTCAGCAGGCTTGTCCGGTGATGACACCCATGCCTGCACGATCGAGGCTTCCAGTAGGACCTCCCGGTCCAGCTGCCCCGAATGGTCTGCGGTGGGCGCTGTAGCCTACCGCGGAACACTCGGGGCCTGTCGGACCGGCGCGCTCGAAGTCTGGGCGGAGACGTCAAACTGGATGTACCGGTAGTGGTGAAATACCTTCCTGGGGTGCCATTTTTCGGCAACATGGTATCCTTCTACGTTCTGGAAGAAGCATTTTCTAGATGAGATGCAAGAGGCTCAAAGTGAGTAATTCTTGTTTGCTGATTTTTGTTTACTTTGTTTGATAAGCAGTCTAACAAATTTTCTTCTTAGCGTGTCGATGGCAAATATCCCTCAAGGTTAAATAAAAAATGATGAAATTGTAATGATTTTCATACCTACTTTCAAGCGTCAATGTATTTTTTTAAGAAATTGACGTGACTCGCTTTTTCTTATTAACCGCTCAACACCCGTCATGTTGACAGATTTTTAATGTCTGATTTTAATAGTGTGTGTGTGTGTGTGTCCCTTAGATACTCGTCTATCTTTGTATGCTTCTTCCGCGTGTTCATACGTAGTCTTGTCACATCTACACGCTTGGTGCAAATACTACACACCGAGGAGATCATCAATTTTCATATTTTTATAATAAGCAATATCTATTCGCACTTTGCCAATCCATCGTAACTAATTTTATTGTTTTCCGGTTGGAGCGGCGCCGCAAAAACCACTCTCAAGCGGCTAGAAGTAGCACATAGGGCCATTTTAAAAGTGGCCACACTTCATACTACAGACAGTCATTCTGCTACACCGCAAAACCCCTTAATAGCGAATTATTGAAAATAACAAATGAACAGGAACCTCCCAAAACCACCGTGTCCGGTGAGGACCTGCGTCAGGCGGAAGGTGAGGTCACTACTCAAAGAGGGGACTTATCGCCGCAATTGTGGCGTGCCCAGCGCTGGGTTGCGACAATCGCACTCTCCATGCCGCCTTGAGATCCCACCGGAGCTCTGTCCGCTGTACCGTGATTTCTCGCGGCAGTGGAGCTACGCCCCGGCGTTTCGCCTCCTCGCGCCACTCCCAAATGTGCGCGAGGACTTTTGCCTCCAGATCCCATGGCGGTAATCCGGCAAGGAGGATCGCCGCCTCACCGGAGACCGTACGGTATCCCCGGACGAGCCGGGTGGCCATGACCCTTTGGGGCGCGTTCATCCAGCGGGCTGGCCGCCGCCTCAAGGAACGCGCCCACACCGGTGCCCCGTAAAGGGCCATGGACCGCACGACCCCCGCGTAGAGCCTCCGGCAGGAGGCGTTTGGCCCCCCTAGATTGGGCAGGAGCCGTTTTAAGGCAGCCCCGGCCCTTTCCAGTCTGGGAGCCAAACGTCGGAAATGCTCCACGAAGTTCCACCGGCTGTCGAGGACGAGTCCCAGGTACTTCATCGTCGACTCGACGCCGATGTGAACCCCTCCTACCGTTATTTGGGAACCCGACGGTGGCGTGTTCCGAGGACCATGAAAACACATGGCCTCGGACTTGTGCAGGGCCACCTCGAGTCCCAATTGCCGGGTCCTCTCGACGATTGTCGCAACCCCGCGTGTCGCTAGTTCGGCCGCCGCCTGGTGCGACCTCCCCTGCGCCAGGACCAGCGTGTCGTCAGCGTAACAAGATATGCACCCTGCCGCGAGTACGCTCAACTTTTGCAAAGAGATTTTTTAATTTTCTTGGTCCGTTTCTATATAAGAAAATAAATGAAGGCTGCCAAATATACGGACTACCATATTAAAAATGCAAAAAGATTGTGCAATCGTACCTTTTGAAATGTAGTACGTGTGTTGTACACTTCTGCCTACCGCTTCGACAATTTTAGGCGTGAGGCGTTAAATAATAATAAAAAAGGCAACAATAATTAACGTCACTTCGTTAGTAAACAACACTAAATTAAGACTGTCTATTTAGAAAATAATGTTAAACATTGAAAAGCTTGATGCTTAGGTACTGATAAATATTTACTGATTTCAGTAAATATTTAAATACTCTGGCATTTCTATAATTTATCCAAAACATGCGTACACAAGGTTTTCTTTAAGTAGTCCTTAAATTAGGTAAAGCCTGGCCTAATTAGGCTTTTTTTAAACACATTTTAACACCTTTCTCTTTTCAGCGGTGTATTTAAAAGCTTTTATTTGTGAATAAAATTGCAAAGTAATTTTCGTAAACAAAATTAACACAAATACAGAATTGGTGACAAACTTACCATCTGTCGATTAAGGTTGAAATAAATAATTATGATTATTTAATTATTTAAATTTTTAATGATCACTCGCTCGTCGTTCAAGTAAAACATACGAGGATATAAATAAAGTGCGTTGTTGTTAAAATATTATAATTGAATGAAATTATCCCATGCTAAAGTAATGAAAAATAAAATATTTTAAAATATACTTGAACAAAAAATTAATTACATTTGTGTCGTGAAACCGGTTCACCGTGAGATCGGTTGTATTTGCCCAATTTAGGAGTTATGTTATACTATGTATGTTAATCTCCACTTATACCAATTCCTCTCCAAAATTATGTATATGAATGGCGCAATGGAGTGTCGGTTTATCAGAGCTGTATCTTTATTATGCCACCGAATTGCCCATAATTACGAAATAATAACTATAATTTAGTTTATAGTATTGGGATGTTGTAGGCCAACAGTAACTATCAAGCATTTCTCTAGATAACAAAAAACTTTTACCGAAAGTATAAACTATTGTGCGCTTTTATAATTTCTAACGTGACGGTATTATCGTGGTCGTCAACGTTCACGTCACGGCATCGCGATAACACAGGGAAGTAAAACGTATGGAAATATATAAAGACGCTTTTTGAAGTCCACGATAACGTGCACGTATTTCCATAAATGTTATGGACGTGTACAGGGTTCGTCCACGATAATATTGTGACGTTGGAAATGATAAAACTGCACATTAGCTACCACAGAACGCCCTAACCTGCGTTCCTGATTTAGTTTCGAAACATGTAAAAGATATGTGTTTTCTGAAAAACACATATTTTACGTAAACTAAACTTTGCGTTAGTACACATAAAGTTTAGATTGCGCTACAATTTAAAACATTTCTATGGCTTTTTCAATAGTTGGTACTAGTCATTCCGGTATCAACTTAATTTAATGCTGACACCTATCTGCTTGAGTGAAAATAACATTAATTAGAAATAAGGACTTTGAATGGAATTTAGGTTAAAACTCTCTATTGCAAATTGTTTTCATTGGTTTGTTAATGTGTGTTTATTGTCAGGTGCAAAGTATCGGGATATGAGGACCACGTTGAGCCCAGCATTCACTGCATTCAAAATGAAGTTGATGCTTCCGTTAATTGTGGACAATGCCAATAATATTGTTGAGTACCTACCTACCTTATGGTTAAATGGTAAATGGTATGGACCTTTGACCAATTGTCGTAGACCCGTAGGGAGTGATTTAGCGAGTGATTCAAGTATTAGAATCCTGAGCGACGCGAGTGATTCATGGCCCTCGATATAAATTCGTTTTATTCAAGAGTTGCATACTATACTTTATACCATGACTACGAGAAAAAGAAAGATTTAAGCGAAAATAAACATGTAATAAAGAAAAAGGAAGCTTAAATTAATTAAAATGCACATTAAAATTGGAACAATTACTAAAATTAAGAGTAATTTTCTTGTTATTATTGTTAGGATGGTCAACTTGTGTAGCGATATAACAGTGAGTAAAAGTGCTTTTTATTCACTGTTTTCAGTGAATAAAATAAGCTTTTTAGAGGGGGAATGGTATAAACTTACTTTCGCAACTATAATATTATAGTTAGAAGGATGAAAAACCGGTCTATCGACACTCTAGACTCGCAAAATGTATTAGGTAAAGAAATAAAATAAAAATACTCATCACAAACTACACTACACACACGCACTACAAAGTACACGTGGCGCCATCTATTATCATAAGAAAGTTGTTGTTGTTTTCCTCGGAAACAGTACTTTTTTTCGGGATGAAAGGTACCCTATGTCCTTTTCTGTACACCTGACAACGTTTATGCACAATTTCAGGTTGATCGATTCAGTGGTTTAGGCTTGAAATAACAAACAAACTTACTTTCACATTTATAATACTAGCTAGGAAGTTAGGTTATACAAATAATAAAAGTTAATTGCAACTAAGTAAGTAACGTAAATTTGATCGATTTTTAATTAAAAATACAACTACCCTAAAGAATTTTGGTTTAAATGAGTCAAGGACAATTTTATTAGTAGGTATCGATAATAGACATAAATATAACCTTCAAAATAATTAGTTATTTCTAATTCAAAATATCGTTTGAATTTACGTTACGTTTACTTCACGCATTAGCGCTAGGCTCATTGGTTTTAAATTCGATCCTCAAGTAATGTTACTTTTTAGGTTTTTTTTCAACTTTAATATTTTAAAAATATAATGGTAAGTATCTAATAATAAAAATCGGTTAAATTAAGTATGCCTACTTTTGTCGTAACAGCTATTGTGATGCAATTTAAGACATAATGATGAATGACATAGTACTTGCTATATTTTATAAATGGAACTATGGTGTTAAGTTTCTTGGATGGCTTGAACGTCGTAATTTAAAATACTTATTGTTAATTTAGTTAAGTTTCTCTCTAAGTGAACTGTAATTTGTTCTTTGAGAAATAAATGTCTTTAAACCGAAATATGTGTAAAATTACCAGCATTAATATTCAGCAACCAGTATCTCAAACATCCACTAACAATAGGTACTTGGAAAGATCGTAATGACCATGATAAGCCATTAGTTGAATACAACAGTATCTACCTACTGATACTTATATTTTATCGAAATCCCTTATATACTTATTATTATAAATGCGAAAGTAGCTGTCAGTCTGTTACCTTTAGTTTCCAACCTCCACGATGGCGAAGCTGCGGGAAAAAACTTGTTTCTAAAAAGTTAGCAGATTTCTGCTAACGTTCATATTCCAGTCTGTTGGCTATCTGACCTTCTTAACATAAGTAAAGAAATAAGTTCAGGGTCTCCCCAGGAAAATGTATTTCAGAACCGTTTTTCGTACGTACAGTCAAACGGGGTGAATAGGCATGCAGGGGTGAATAGAAACGAAACTTTAAAGGGGATTTTAACCTTGAAATAATAT
Organism: Brachylomia viminalis; assembly: GCA_937001585.2. NCBI lineage: Eukaryota > Metazoa > Arthropoda > Insecta > Lepidoptera > Noctuidae > Brachylomia > Brachylomia viminalis. The sequence continues at coordinate 25,835,643 of OW443298.2, read as the reverse complement.
AGTTTATTGCCAAAAAGGACTCTTAATGTGTTTATTGTAATATAATTAACGATTAAGTGCTCTTGTTGGGGTCAAACTAAATTATTTCAAGGTTAAAATCCCCTTTAAAATTTCGTTTCTATTCACCCCTGCATGCCTATTCACCCCGTTTGACGGTACATCTCTTATGTCTTAAGTATGATCGCAGCAAAACGTCTTATTTTTAGCAGCTAAACATAAAATTTAGTTAATGAAAAACAAAACCTGGCAAAGGAGTTTTTCTTTTTTCTTGTTCGATCAGGTTTATTCATTTAAAGATACTATGACTTCACATTTCCATTCGTTTTGAATGCCAAAATAATACACAATCACGTAAGCGAAACTGCGCGCACAGCTAGTAAGTACCTACTAAATAAAAATGTTCATCTTTGACAAAAATTAAACCATATTTTTATTCAAGTTTCCTTCATTTAAATGTCTGCTTATGTGATGAGTAAACAGATAAAAACAAATTTCGTGCGTCATAGAACTTGGAGAAATAGACAAGGCAAATGACTTGGTTTTTTCCCAACGAAGTTTGCTTAGTGTCAATAGATACAGGGTTATTTTAAATTGGCTAGCTAAACTCTGCAGGCGCGATGGGTATACGATAAAACAAAAAACAAAAAGTTTTGATGTTTTTTTTGGGAGGTCAACGAGGTTGTTACTTAATGTACCTAAGAACTGAGAAAAAATCGTTTCATGTTATTTTTTTTACCTCTGTATAGAATTCATAAAAAATACTAGATTTTTTATTGGATATTTTAAGTGGCTACAATAATTGCGGTCGAAACCCCACAAATAAATCATATTTTTATTTGTTTTGTTTAACAAACTTAGATATCGATACCCATCGCGTCTGCGGACTTTAGCTAGTCAATTTAAAATAACCCTCTAAGTATCTATGAATAATAAATTTATAAGCTATGAACGTACTTATCAACCAGTTGACAACATAAAAGGTTTTAGGTTGGTTTTAACTCGACATTTGTCACTATTTCGATATTTCTTTGTTATTAATTAATTAAATGTACTTCTCTTTGCAATAGTTTGATCAGTGCTTTTTTAATAATAATAGGTAATACGGGCTGGTGTCCGCAACTCCACGTCAATGCGCGTATTTTGCGTACTAAATAATTATAATTATCACATAATACCTTCAAAAGGTATTATGTGAGCACTATGTACCTACTATAAAACTACCATTTACTGGGTTTGTCTTTCATTGACTAGAATGTCCCCTGGCGGCTGAGAGTATGTCATGCTAACTCAAATGTCTCGCTGGCGTGTGTGTTGGATCATTAAGTTCCCTTCAAAATGGTTGAGCTAAATGGTGCTGATCCATACGTCATGTTCGTAAACGGGCGCCGTCAGTAGGCACTGGTCATCCCTTAGCTGCCACGAGTTAATTTGATTCCTGAATTGTTATTTTTTTGTTTTAATCTTTTTTATTACGGACGCTTTTAACGTGCACGTCTTTATACTCGTACATCGTTCTCATATGTATACTTTCGACAAGAATGTAACCAATGTTTTGATTTAAAAGAGTGTCCGTGGAATTTCTTGCCCGTTCTTCTCCATAGGTACCTACTACGCTTTGAAATGGGCAACTAGCTTCATCTTTCAGATTGACCGACAACCCCTTGACAATTCAAATGTGCCTGTTATTGGTTTATTTGAAATAAATGCTTTGAGTTTGAGTTTACGTTTGATGAATATATAATAGACTTAACTGTACGTAAAGTATGATGATTGAAGGGAGTGGAACACTTTCATATTATTTTGTCAATTCACCCATGTATATTTCTGTTAGTAATTCACGAGCAGTCGTCACTAGTTAAGAGGGTGAATTCAGCAAAGCATTTGGAAACTTTTCAAAAGCTTTTTTACACCTTAAATTAAATATTCAGTGTTACGATACTAATTATTGCAATGAGTAACAAGTTTCAATCCATATTTTAGGGAACTACGTAGCGATATTTCATAATTTCATTTAAATATTGATAAATTAATGAAAACAGCGTAATAATTGACACCCTTTGCTTTTATATTGCACACAAACACAACAAAACAATTAATTAATGTAGTAAATAAAATAAAAATGCGTCCTTTTGAAGCAAGATTTTACTCACAACAATTAAATATTACATAAATACAGGTGGTTTTTCAAGAAACTCACCATTTCAACAATGATAACCGAGCTGGCTCTTTGTTCCTTTTCTGTAGTTTTATTTTATCTGATATATGAGTATAAGAAGTTGCATTATCATTTTATGAAATTAGGAATAAAGTTTAAGCCAGGTGTGCCGATATTTGGAAACACATTTAAGAGTACTTTTGCAATTAAACACCTTATTGAGGACATTGATGATGTTTATAAGGCGTTCCCGAAGGAAAGGTTAGTGGTTTTTTTTAAAACAGCATTTTTTTGTTAAGAAATATGTACCCAGTTGAAAGCTCGACATAATAATTAAAAATGTCCACAAGAAAAAAAACAGCTTTATTAGATAACTATTGTAAAAGATACTAGTGATGAGACTACAGGAGAACCAGTGGCTTCACTTGGGGCCTAATGAATAAAACTGACAGGCGCCAGGCGACAAGAAACAATTCGACCATTTTACAAGTAAACATTTTTTTTACCAGTTTCTCTATTCGTTTTCTGCGTTTGCAAACATCATCTGTCGTGAAAATGTATCAATTTTGTAATTTTTTGACAAATATCCCACCTTTACAGTTATATTAAAGATGGCCCTGTTTTGCTTCACTTTACACTAACATCGATTGTTTCTCCAACTTTCAGATATGTAGGCTTCATGGAAGGTATGAAACCGATCATCTTAGTGAGGGATCCTGAGCTGATGAAGAGCATCACCATCAAGGACTTTGACCACTTCGTGAACCGAAAAGTGGTGTTCCCTAAGGAGATTGAACCTTTGCTTGGATCCAGCCTGTTGAATATGAAAGGTCTGTTTTAATGTTATTGAATGTAGTACACACCACTCTCTGCGTAATCCTTTTTAGGGTTCCGTACCCAAAGGGTGCCAGCGGAACCCAACGGTTTTATTAAAAGTTGTTGGGAAGCTGAGCGAGTTTAATGCGAGTTTGGATTAGGTACTTATTTTTAGATGATATTATATTAGGATTTCTGAAACAATTTCTTTATATATACATATACATATAATATATTTGAATGTTCAAGTTACACAATATTTAATGAACCGGAATATTATTTTATGAAATACGAGAGTTATTTTGAAGGATTAAAAGTGCCGTACGTAACTGGTCCCTGAAAAGTGTGTCCCTGTGAGTGTTTTTGTAAGAACGAAATTCAACGGTATTTCCAATAAGGTATTTACTGACTCCTTACAGCTTTGCTCTCCTGGTACCTCAATGAATGTATCTTTGGACAGGTGAAGAATGGCGCAAGATGAGATGCCGCCTCACTGGAGCGTTCAGTGGCTCCAAAATGAGATGCATGCTGCCTTCCATGCTGGAAATCAGCCACAGGATTGTGGGTTATTTGAAAGGTAGAATTATAATTTTAAACCATCATAGATATAGGAGTTCCACTGAAACCCACTAACGGCCTTATCACGATGAAAATAAAGATCATTTTGATTTTGAAAATGACGCAAAATTAAAGGTAAAATAACTGTGTAAGGACAAGGTATTTTACAGTGCCCGGGCGTCAAAATGACACATCAAATTTTAGAAAGAGACTCACACAAGCATGAGTAACAGAGCCGACGTTCTACTAATCTCTATTTTACAGAAACTCGATGAGCAATATAAATGCCCTGGGGAGAATAATACAAACTTACCTGTTTTTACAGGTCATAAATCCAAAGATATAGACGTCTTGGACTTGATGCGGCGCTACAATATTGACGTTAACGCCTCCACTGGCTTCGGTCATCACGTGGACTCGATCAATGATAGGAACAACGAGTTCATCACCATTGGCCAAAAAGCAGCTAACTTCACCTTCTGGAGACGAATCTACTACTTTCTGACGATTCAGTTTCCTGCTGTGGCTAAGATTATGCAAGTACGTATCACCTCCTACCCATCGTCATTTATTTGGGGTCGACGCAGTATGTCTTCTTGGGTGCGTCTCATAACGTATAAACTCTTTCGGCCTTATTACAAAACAAGGTTTTTCTTTTGACATGGTTTAAACCATCGAGTCTGTTTTTGAAATAAGAACATAACTGAAATCGAAATACAGTTCCTTTTACAAAACTGTCAACTTAGTCCGGTCTTAGATTGTCAATTTTGTATTAAGAACTTTACTAAAGTCGGCATAAAGTTCCAAATACAAAAACTAAATCGAATGTGTAGGTTGGGGCTAAAGTTAGATCGTGTTTTGTAATAAGACGGATTTGGTCTAATTTCATTTTATTATCTATCTTAAAATGATATCAATCGTTCATTATATTAACTAATCGCTATATTAAATAAAATTATAGGTTCCGTTGTTATATGTTGTTAATATTAGAGATTTTGTTGGTAATCATCTATTACTTACCCTGTTTTCTTATTACCTATAGCACCTTCAGAATAGTAGTGACGTATATCAAAAAAATTTTTTTTTGGGAAAACAAAAACAAAGTATTGAATCTGCAAACGTTCAACTTTGAACTGATTTAATCAATTAATTTTGTATGAAAAAATATCAATTTTTTCTGTATTAAGTTAAGTTCATCTTTTGTGAAATATGAGCAAAACGAAAATGCTATGTTGCATATTTTTAATTAAAATTAGGGTTTTTTAAAAAGGTTCCCACTTTAAGTCGGTATTATACTGAAACTGTTTTTTTAAAGGCTTTTATTGTTCTATTTAGAACAAAAAAAATATTTTAGTTCATTTTGTTTTTATTGTTTTTGTGTTTTTTGTTTTTTTTTAGTCTTTTATTTGTTTTTTTTTGTTTTATTGTATCTCTACATGATGTGTTTACTGTTATCGTTTATCGTTTACACCTAGAACAAGTTGTAAAGACTAGTTGTAGGTATACAAAACTTGTAAAAAAATGTCAAAGAGGTTAAAAAAGTTTTTTTACAAGTGTTTTTGACAAGTCTTTTACTAGACTTGTTGAAAGAAAGGATCACACCTTGTTTATGGGTGTGAACGTGGGGTCAGCAGTGACCCCTTCTAGTCTATGTAAGTATACATTCATTTCAAATTATGTTTTCGTATAATCAAGTGATACTAACTATGTCATTTTCAGTTTTTAGGTATCCAACTCCTTTCATCGCAAGGCACGGAGTTCTTTAGAAAGATAGTAGCCGATACAATAGCGTATAGAAAAAATAACAATATAGTCAGACCTGACTTCATTCATCTGCTAATGGAGGCTTCTCAAGGTACACTACATTCATTATTTTATTTTTCTATTGATTATACAACACACAAGATACATATGTTTTTGGCATTCATGTAGGTACTAATAATATACGACCAATAAGATACGAGTCATGAAAATGAGAATCTTTTTGACAACTACCAAAATCTAGCGGTAACGCTTACATATTAACTTTATTTAAATTTTATGATTAAGTGTATTATGACTATAGCTAACTTTTTCTGTAAACCACGCACAGCAAGTAAAAAACCGTTATCGATGCATTCTGTTCAAACAAACTGACTTTAACATTTGATTTGTTTTAGTTATATTTTAAATGACTATTTATTTTCTCACCCAGATTTAACCCTAGACGAAATAACCGGTCAAATATACTTCGCATTTCTGACGAGTTACGAGACTACCTCAACTACAATGACGCTGTGCATCCATGAACTAGCTCTCCATCCACACGTCCAACAGAAATTGTACCAGGAGATCAAAGAAAAACAGGAGGCATTCGGAGAACTGACTTTTGAATGCACTGCTGAGTTGAAATATTTGGATTGCGTGCTAAAAGGTAAAGCTTCATTACCACTTTTTGAGCTCGTGTTCGCAAACGCGACTGTTGTACATCCTGTGTTCGAATCTTAGGTTCGACAGTGTTCTTGGATTTTATCATCAGGAATTTCTCAGTAGTAGCTTGAAATTTGGATTTATGCCCAATTGAAATGATGATAAGTAGCAAAAGTAACAATTTGTGTTGGTTGGTTTTCCGTATCCTAATTCAAAAGGCGTTTATGGCCGTTTCCACAATTACAATGGTATTATCATGTCGAATATTTCTAACATTTTATTAAGTATTTTCATGTCTTACAGAAGTATCTAGAAAATGGTCTTCGGCTGTGATGATGGACAGAGTCTGTACAAAGCCTTACGTGATGCCTCCACCTAGAGAGAACGGTTCACCTTATGTAGTGAGTAGCTGAGATTGTCTTAATCAATACATAGTTATTTCAAAATCAACCGATGGTGGTGTTATTTGATGACACATCATTGATCTTTAAAATAGATCTTTGGTCACAACATCTTGATGACGTGAATAACTCTATTCAACAATATATTCAAAATCTGTAACAGTTCCTCTCTCCTTAAACATCATCATTATATTTATGTTTTCCTTGCTCTTGTTTCATGTTTTTTATTGTAGATAAGTATATGTTGTATGTATTTATTATATATGTAAATGGTACACCAATGACTACCTGCAGTATTGTCTCTCCTTCTCCCTTTAATTCATCCAGAGGTTGTCTGTAAAATATCGCTTTTAGCGATAAGACCGCCTATTGTTTTATTTTATTTTATTTATTTGGGACTAAAAACAGTTATACATTACAGCATTTACAAAAAGTAGTTATATTACAGTTGACAAAACGTATAACCCACACTATTGTCCACGAAGTGACATCTGAGTATGATAACAAATAACAAACGGGTGTTAAATGAGAGAAGAAATAAAAAGGACATATTTAAAAGAAAAACACTATACATATTCCAATGACTAAATTCTTTAGTCATTGACATATTCCGACGAATTGAAGGAAGCGGATGACAAGAGCATCCGACTTATGGGCGGCCAGCAAAAGGTTGTGAAACTATTCTTTTAAATTTATATTGCCACAGCGCGGAAATATCAAAATCAGTGAATTGTGAGTTATAGGTTTCTAAAAGCCGGCGGAGAGGGGCTCGCACCCCGGCCTTTGTTCTACATCGCGCAGTGTAAAATAGTCGAGGTGCGTGCATCTCCCGCCGAATAACAGTTCTAGGTACAACGTAACACAATCTATTTGAGAGCTCAGTGCAATTAAATTTGTTTTTGCATATACCGTACAGCATCACACAGATCAGCGAACGTCTGGAATCCAAGCTCAATATTCTCTAATGATTTAGCAAATCTGCATAGGGAATCCTTGTACTACCGAGGAAGTTCATATCTATGCACCTTTAGGACTATTTTTCCCTGTAGCGCTCGGGCGCTAACAGTAACTAACGTAAAACAGATGCGGTCATCGTGTTCACGGGATTTTGTTCTAAAACTGCTTAGATATGAACTTCCTCGATAGTACGGAAGCACTTGTAGTGCGTGGCACGAAGAAGTTTTTTCTGAACCATCTCTATTGCTTGCTTATATTTATCATAGTACGGGGACCAGATGGGTACCGCATATTCCAACTGAGAACGGACTAGTGTTTTATATAAGAAGAGAAAAGTAGAAGGCTTTATGAAGTTTTTACAAGACCGCATGACAAAACCATACATCTAAAAGGCTTTGTTAATTATGTTGTCGCTATGGGCGTCTAAATGTAATTTGCAATTAAGCAGCACGCCAAGAACACGTGTGCACTCAGTTTTTTTCAATTATATGTCGTTCAAGGTATATGGGAAGTTATTAGTATTTTTGTTTTTAATAAAATAAATAAAGTGACATTTTAGAAGACTAAGATGAAGTTTATTGACTAGACAGTATTGTGAAAGCCTGCATAAGGCCTCTTGTAGTAGCAAACAATCCCGAGAGTTCGCACAAGCCTTATAGACTTTAATGTCATCGGCGTACATTAGGAATTTCGAGTTGACTATGCAGGATTTTAGGTCGTTTATAAACAAGATAAAAAGCAATGGGCCTAAGATAGATCCTTGAGGCACACCTGATTCGACGTCCACACAATCAGACTCAAATCCATTGATAACAACCTTTTGAGTCCTCTGAAATATATATGAAGCAAACCATCTGAGTAAGTTGCCTCTTATACCATTGAAAGCGATTTTATCGAGAAGCAATTTGTGGTCCACCCTGTCAAAAGCCTTCTGAAAATCTAACGAAATTGTGTCACCCTATGTAAAATTTATATATTGATATCTTTAATTTTGGTGTACACAATAAAGAGTATTCTATTCTATTCCTTTCTTCAGGTCCGTGATTGGTTTACTGTAAATAATTTTCCTAGGAATCACGCTAGACGAGAAATTACAATGGGGACCTCATATAACATCTCCTGCGGGGCGGCTAAGCTCGGCCGCTTATGCTGTTAGATAGATAATACAGTAAACAGATATAGAAACCGCGCATTTGGTCTATTTTAGCTACTTCCTTAGCATTATGTCGTATGGCAATTTACTGTGAGGTCGGGTTGCTGACATTGAATCCTTTTTATTTTGCAAAAGAGAGCTGTCAGAGTCGTTTACAACCTACGTCGCCGCGAATCTCTTAACGTACTAATTAAAAATATCAACATTATGACGGTACCTTGCCAATTGATTTATGAAAATATTGTGTGAGTAAGAAAAAATCTACATCTTTTTAATAAAATAAGAGATCAACATAATTTTAATACTAGAAATAAAAATAAAATAGATCAACCATTTTTCAGGTTATCTAAAGTACATACATCTTTTATGGGGTACTGTGTTACATGTTGCAACAAAATACCTGTCATTTAATTGCAATATATTAAATTGCAATGAAATGACAGGTATGAAACTCATAAAAGTATCTGTCGTGTGTACTTTTATTATGAATTTTAAATTTTCTGTCCGTCTAGAGTCCAGACAAAATCAAACTGGTTGCTAACTTAGAAACATAACTTAAAATTTTTATGAAATTTATGTTTTTAAAAACTACCTTTTGAAAGGGGCGACTAGAATAAATCATATTTTTTTTGGAAATTTTGACATTCAAAAGTGCCATATAAACAGAGGTCAGAATTAGGTAGAGATATTTATGTACTTACACAGTGAAAGAATAAAGTGGATATGCCTCAAATCCCGAGATTAACTTTAAAGAGCAGAAGAATCCCGTGATTTATTAAATAAAAAAGTTATACAGTAATGTCGGAAGCGAACACTTCAAATCTTAGTGGTACTTTGAATGAATCGGACAAGGAAAATTATTCTGATGGGCCGTTTGATACTAATAAAATATTTATTTATTTTAATAACATGGGAGACTTACAGCTAAAACAAACAGATCAATAAAATACAGAGAATTATAAAATACAGACCTATAAGACTTATAAAATACAGAGAAGAAAAAATTAATTCTAAGGACATTCTCATCAAACTACTATACTCGTATACTATAGCAAAATATTATTATGTTGCTCGAACTGCTTAGCAATCATAGAAAAAGTTACGGCTTAAGCACTTCCTGGCTGGTGATGATAATTTTTAAAAATAAAACTAAAAACTCAAAGAGAAGTGGTGGTCCAGTGGTAACGGCCGCGTCTTACGAGTTGTAGGTCGTAAGTTCGAACCCAGACAGGCGCTTTACTTTGTGTAAATTATTTCATCACCATTGCTCTCAAAAACGGTGAAGGAAAACACCGTGAGGAAACCGGCATGTCCTAGAACCGAAAATTCGCCGACATGTGACATCTACCAACCCGCACTGGGCCCGCGTGGTGGATTATGGCCCATTCCCTCTCACGGAGAGGAGGCCTGTGTCCCAGCAGTGGGAACATTGTAGGCTGATGATGACTAAAAACTCGACATTTTCAAATACAGAGTACCGCTAAGGTCTGGTGTTCGTAAATACACCTGCTGAGCGGGCACTCCAGAATTAAAAAACAGCGTGATATAAGCCTACGTGTTCTGGGCGTATGGTACGCCCTTCACTGTTAGCTTCATTTTTCTTCGTTTTCTAAGCATACCTACAATGTTATCTAAAACTCTTCGTCTAATGTCAGAATACAGTGCAACCGTAATTGTTTTACATGCTGAAGCAAGATTTAATATTATTAAACCCAGCTTCAACTCTCAGTGGTCGTGAAAACTGCACTAAATTCCGCTAGTTTCTGAGATAAGCTTGAACTCATTAGCTCTTAAATTAGCCTGGGAATACCCGCTGCCGGCTTTGTTCTGTTGTTTAATTAAAAAAACGAATGTGAATTCTTTTAAATTGTATGTGGGTTTCGTGAATGGCGGCTGAAATTCATATTATTTTGTGTAATTTCTAAACAATCTTTTCATGTTTTAAATAAAGTAAATCTTACACAATTCCAATTTTTCAATATCTATGAACATTATTATTGCAGTAAATAGGTAAAGCATAATAAAAGGGATGTTTGTAAGTTGGTATGTACCGGGTAATCTCTGGAACTACCGGTCGGATTTGAAAAACAAATTGTTTTTATTTGATAGCCCAGTTTTTGAGGAAGGCTATAGGCTATGAGGGGTGAAGTGATGCGACGTGGGGGGAGAAGAAGAAGCTAGAAGAAGCCAGCGAGATTTTAACTATACTATAGTATATCATACAAATGAAAAAACATTAAAAAATTAAAATGAATACGATGTATTGTTCTCAAGCGCTCTGTTTTAATTTTGAAAATTAGCCATTATTGCAATAGTGAAATTTTTATACACCATTTTTTTATGACCATGGTTTTTTGTTTCCATTTAGATCCATCCAGGAGATTTGGTCTACAACCTCGTGAATTCAGTTCAAATGGATGAGCAGCATCATCCAGAACCAGATACCTTCAACCCTGATAGGTTTTCTTACAAGAACAAGCAAGAAATTGAGTCGTTCACCTATATGCCATTTGGAATGGGACCCAGAAATTGTATCGGTAAGTTTAAATAAAAATAAACCAGCACTTTTATTGGTGTTCACAAGAATGTAGATATCTATATCACACCACATAAACATCACGTCTCCCTATTTATCGAAAGGGTTAAGCAGAGCATGGTTCAGCCACATTTCACCAATAACGTATAATCCCACGTTATAGGGGCGAGCCTATATAATGCCTTACACTCGGTACAAATACAGCCTCCTGGCGCCTCCTGAGAAATTCCTATTGGGAAAACCCAATAGAAGTGCCTGAACTGGGGATGTAGCCTAGGACCCCACGTTCGGAAGATTACTTTTACAGATTTACAGAAATTATGCCAAACGAAAATTATTCATAGCTTTCATTGTGACCATTGTATGCACGGGTAAAACCCGCGGCGGTCACACAGTCAGACACGAATTAGTTTAAAACCAAGTCGCTCTTCGTGTCTTGCTGTTATAAAAGATGGCTTGGGCACTAATTTTCTTCAAAGTCATTAAGTTCTCTAGCAGCAGTTTGTTTCTTGCAGGTATGAGATACGCGCTGCTAACCATGAAAGTGATGCTATACCACTTAATACTGAACTACCAGATAGTCCGGTGCAAGAGGACTGCTGACCCCCTTCGCTTGCAGCCGCAAGACTTTAGTGTCAGAGCAGAAGGCGACACTTACGTCCGATTTGAGGATAGAAGATGACACGCTGAGTGAGGGAATTTAGAGACTTTAAACTATTTGGAAATTAATAAAGACTTTATTTATTGTAATATTTTTTTAAATTTATATTTTAACTAGCTGTTGCTCACGCCTTCGTCAGCGTCTTTTTTAACACAAGTATCTAGGATGCACCCATCCATGTCCATCTCCAGGTCCCACGCTATTCATCTGTCAAACATAACGATCGGTTCAGTGGTTTAGGTGTGAAAGGGCAACAGAGAGACAGACAGTTACTTTCGCGTTTGTAACATTAGGATGGAATACACAGATTGACGTTTTTAGATTCCCTCCACTGCTTGTTACAAACACAATAGCTGATGCGGCCTACCCAAATGTCCTTTCTTTGGTATTGTTCGTCGAATCGTTGAGCTCCTTAAGTTCTGAGTTGAGCTACACGGGTACTGACAAATGCGAGCTGTTGCTCACGCCATCGTCAGCGTCTTTTTTAACACAAGTATCTAGGATGCACCCATCCATGTCCATCTCCAGGTCCCACGCTATTCATCTGTCAAACATAACGATCGGTTCAGTGGTTTAGGTGTGAAAGGGCAACAGAGAAACAGACAGTTACTTTCGCGTTTGTAACATTAGGATGGAATACACAGATTGACGTTTTTAGATTCCCTCCACTGCTTGTTACAAACACAATAGCTGATGCGGCCTACCCAAATGTCCTTTCTTTGGTATTGTTCGTCGAATCGTTGAGCTCCTTAAGTTCTGAGTTGAGCTACACGGGTACTGACAAATGCGTGCACTGACTGGACAGGTCCACTCAATCTGTGTGGTTCTTTCCTCAAAAGACCATTTCAGACACAAATCTACATGGTCCTCAAAGATTATTATAATATTATTCTAATTATTGTGAATGTGAGAACTAGGTCGGTCATTGATTTATTTATATTTATTTTTGTATTTTTCTCAACGTAATCATGATCTGGCAGTTTGAGTAATTTATGCGGCCTACTCAAATGTCCTTTCTTTGGTATTGTTCGTCGAATCGTTGAGCTCCTTGAGTCTAAGTTGAGCTGCACGATTACTGACAATTGCGTGCACTGACTGGACAGGTCCACTCAATCTGTGTGGTTCTTTCCTCAAAAGACCATTGCAGACACCGATCTACATAGCTTTCACATGACCTGACCAAGATTTTGTCTGGACTTTAAAAGAGACTGTGACCTCTGAGTTTGTTTCGGCCTTTCTTCTCAGAGTAGTCAGATAGTAAACGCCGACCCCATCTAGTTTAAAAAAAAATATGATTGACGTGTAAAAGTGTTTGTTCAAACCTACTTACAGAAATAAAATCATTTATCAATTCAATTGTTTGTATCGAAAAGTAGGGAGATGCGCAATTATTTTTATTTAGAAGATAACATTAACATATCCATCATATCAGATCTTCTTCATCATATCTCAATCTGTCTGCCAAGTGGTTATGCCAACTACCTAAAATGACGATGACTGTTTTAACTATGCTCAAAAGATACCAAAGTTTATTTTGTCAAACATAATCTTTATTGCTTCTATCAGTTTTCCACTGCGCCTGCGCTCAGGACCTGTTGCTCCAGAGCATGGCGCAGTGGTCGATTAATATTGCCGTGGTCGCTGAGCCGTAATTTGTCCTGCCCAGGGATGACTGGGTTGAGGACCTGAGCGGCTCAGTGACCATAATTTCGTCGGCCGCCGCCGGCACCCCATCCCTCGAAGGTGTCACGAAGGGACAGGGGTGCGTAGCAGCACGGTTCAGGGAGATAATAGTAGTGGGAGTGTACTTCTCTCCGAGCCGAACTCTCGCCGAGTTCCAGAACTCTTTAACAGAGTTAAGTGTCGTCGTCGCCGGGTACCATCGCTTCCCCGTGCTAGTGCTCGGGGACTTCAACGCCAAAAATCCGGCTTGGGGTTCCCGTTACACTGATGTGCGGGGCAGGATGGTGGAGGACTGGGCTCTGGAGACAGGCCTGGTCGTCCTAAACCGGGGTTCTGTCCCCACGTGTGTGCGGATGCGGGGTGAGTCTGTGGTGGACATCTCGTTTGCCAGCCCCGCTCTGTCACAGCGTGTCATTGACTGGCGCGTCATGGAGGAGGTGGAGACCTACTCCGACCACCGGTATATCCGGTTCGACGTCTCCGCCCAGACCTCTAGCGCGCCGGTCCAACAGGCCCCGAGTGGTCCGCGGTGGGCGCTGAAGCAGATGGACCGGGAGCTCCTCCTGGAAGCCTCGATCGTGCAGGCCTGGGTGTCATCACCGAATAGGCCTGCCGATATTGACGATGAGGCGGAGTGGTTCCGGGAGGCCATGTCCGAGATTTGCGACGTGGCAATGCCCCGAGTCCGTCCAGGAAGCGCCCGACGTCAGGTGTACTGGTGGTCGCAGGAGCTGGAGACGCTACGCAAGGCGTGCGTCGCAGTGCGACACCTGTAATCCAGGCACCGTAGGCTCCGCATCCGCCCACCGGATGCGGAAGCGACGGAGGCGGAGCTGTACGAGGGATACAGAGCGGCGAAGACGGGCAGTCTTCGACTGCCCTCCAAGAGGCTGTCCAGCGGGCCAAATATACGGCCCGCGAGGAGTTGGTGGAGACTCTGAACGGAGATCCATGGGGGCGCCCTTACAAAATGGTGCGGAATAAACTCCGCACCTGGGCCCCCCCGCTGACGCAGAGTCTCCGCCCCCAGCTGGTGGAGGAGGTGGTGAGCGCTCTGTTCCCTTCACGGGGGGAGCATACTCCCCCACCCATGGCTTCGCCGCTCGCGGTGCCTGAAGCGGACCACGCGGACGACGACGACACACCTGAAGTGACCGGGGTAGATCTGAGAGTGGCGGTAGGTAGGCTGAAGGCCAAAAATACCGCCCCAGGACCCGACGGCCTGCCAGGGAAAGCCTGGGTCCTGGCCTCGACGGCTCTTGGGCCTCGACTGGAGGCGCTCTTAAGCGCATGTATGGAGAGAGGCCAGTTTCCACTCCGTTGGAAGACGGGGAAGCTGGTCCTCATTCGGAAGCCAGGGCGCCCTGCGGACTCTCCGTCCGCATACCGGCCCATTGTGCTGCTCGACGAGGTCGGCAAGCTCTTTGAGAGAGTAATTGCAGGCCGCCTCGTCGGGCACCTGGTGAGGACGGGGCCGGATCTTGCGGATAGTCAGTTCGGCTTCCGCAAGGGGCGCTCGACGGTGGACGCCATCATGCGCGTTAGAGCCCTCACGACGGGGGACGCGGTGTCTCGGGGCGGGGTTGTCGTGGCGGTGTCACTCGACATCGCCAACGCATTTAACACCCTGCCCTGGAGTTGCATTGGGGAGGCACTCCGGTATCACCGGGTGCCAACCTACCTCCGTCGAATAGTCGAGGCATATCTGACGGACAGAGCCGTCATCTACCCCGGTCGCGATGGGGAGTGGAACCGGCGAGAGATGTCGTGCGGTGTCCCACAGGGATCGGTTCTAGGGCCGCTCCTGTGGGACATCGGTTACGACTGGGTGCTGCGGGCCGACCTCCCTGATGGCGTCAGCGTGGTGTGCTACGCTGACGACACGCTGGTCCTGGCGCAGGGGAGGTCGCATCAGGCGGCGGCCGACGCGATGACACGCGGGGTTGCGATAGTCGTGGAGAGGATCCAGCAGTTGGGTCTCGAGGTGGCTTTGCACAAGTCCGAGGCCATGTCTTTCCATGGGCCCCGGAACAGGCCACCATCGGGATCCCAACTAACGGCAGGAGGGGTTCACATCGGCGTCGAGTCCACGATGAAATACTTAGGACTCGTGCTCGATAGCCGGTGGAACTTCGTGGAGCACTTCCGACGTTTGGCCCCCAAACTGGAACGGACTGGGGCCGCCCTCAAGCGGCTCCTGCCCAACCTGAGGGGTCCAAACGCCTCCTGCCGGAGGCTTTACGCGGCGGTCGTGCGGTCCATGGCTACATATGGGGCCCCGGTGTGGGCGCGTTAACTGCGGCGGAGAGCCGCCCACTATCTGAACGCGCCCCAAAAGGTGGTAGCTGTAAGGCTGATCCGGGGCTACCGCACGATCTCGGGCGAGGCGGCAAGCCTCCTTGCCGGACTGCCGCCGTGGGATCTGGAGGCAATAGTCCTCGCGCGCCTGTATGAGTGGCGCGCGGAGGCACTACGCCGGGGGGAAACCCCGCTTCCGCGGCAAATAGCGGCGGAGCGGACGGACCTCCGGCGCGATCTCATGGCGGCATGGAAGGAGCGACTGTCGCAACCCAGCGCAGGGCACGCCACGATAGCGGCGGTAAGACCCCTCTTTGAGGAGTGGCTAGAGAGGCGTCACGGCGTCCTCACCTACCGCCTGACGCAGGTCCTCACCGGACACGGATGTTTCGGGAGGTTCCTGCACATCATCAGGCGGGAGGAAACGCCCGGGTGTCACCACTGCGATGATCGCCCCGAGGACACGGTGGAGCATACGATGGGGGCCTGCCCTGCATGGGCGGAGCACCGCCGTGTCCTCGTAGAGGCGATCGGCAGCGGCGGCGACCTCTCACGCCCGGCCCTGGTTCAAGCCATGGTCCGGGGCGAGGGGGAGTGGGAGGCAGTCGCCTCCTTCTGCGAAGCAGTCATGCTAGCTAAGGAGGTGGCGGGACGGGAGAGGGAGAGAGTCTCCCGTCCAAGCCGCCGCGGTGGACGCTCCGGGCGTCGGGAGCCGCGTGACGACTCCCGGCCACCGTAGGCGCGGGCCTGCGGGCGGTGAGTAATGGGTAGCTCACCGTCTGATCAGGACCAGGCCCGTGCTGGAAGGCGCGTACGTGTTCCACGCGCGCCTCAAAGAGATGTCAGCATCGAAGAGGGGGCCCACTAGGGCCCATGCCTGCCGGGAAAGTGTGATCATCCAAAAGGGGTAATGCTGACCCGGAACATAAAGGGCCAAGGAAGGAACACGGGTGGGTTTTAGTCAGTAAGAGTCTGACACTCCCTTCCGCTCCACCCAGAGCGGGAGGGGTCATTTGATGATTTCCCATCCTCAAAAAAAAAAAAAAAAAAAGTGGTTATGCCAACTACCTAGAATGACGATGACTGTTTTAACTATGCTCAAAAGATACCAAAGTTTATTTTGTCAAACATAATCTTTATTGCTTCTATCAGTTTTCCAAGCTTGGAGTTGCAGCTGCCAGGTCTATGCGGTTCTTGCATAGCTCCTGTATTTGCACTGGCTCTCCGAGAGCTCTCGTTTTCATGTCCGGGAGTCAGGCACACTGGATTCAGATGGGGAGATTATACATACGTTCCCTTTTCCGAGTTCAGATGATTGAGTATTCCTTGTGCGAAGGGAGGAATCTGGCACTTTTTTTTTTAAAACGTTGCCCCACGCTAGGTATTTCTCCTTTATGCGTCTACAAACATTTATGCTCACATACACAAACAGCCAGGCCAAAAACCAGACCAGACCAGAGATTTATCTTCAAAGTAGGAGTAAACAAAAGATAGCGACTTCGCTATGGTCCAACAGAATCTAATCTATTGCCTCTTACGGCCTCTTGCATCGCCAAAGTACAAGTAAACGCAAGACAGCGCCCTCCGAGCCAGGCACACGACATATTTTCTCATTCAATACATCATTTATTATGATAATTTCATGCGGAATTTGTACTGATGTTTTATCAAAGTGCACATTAAAACTTTTCAAAATACCATCATAAAATAAACATACGCCATATCAACATGGCGTGGGGTGCCATACGGGAGAGCATTTTGTACAAGAACCGCTGTGGTTTGTATGTAACAACATAACCTAACATCACGCTTGTACTCCCGAAGGGATGAGCAGAGAGGTACCTTGTATGTGTGATAGTATATTGTATTGTAAAAATGTCGCTCCTATGTGTGATAAAAAAAAGGTAAAATAACTATGAAAGCGTAACTCTCAACTAGTGAAGCCTGTTCGCTGTTGAGCATAAACATACCATAAGCCTTCTTTTAAATGCGACCTGAGAAATGTGTGTGCATTCCTCAGGTTTTTATATTTAGTGCGCAATTTAAATTGTTAGCTTGGACACACGAACTGGCACCAGTGGTTTTTTAGATCTAGATATAAACAAAATAAATGTTTTGTTTTTGTATTTTTTTTTTAAAACGTGGCCCCACACTATGAATTTCTCCTGTATCGTGGGTGCGTTTACAAACATTTAAACTCACATACACAAACAGCCAGACCCGGAACAACTACTTGCAGGTCATACAAATATTTGTTCCGTGCGGGGATCGAACCTGCGACACGTAACGCAGCAGTCAATCGCTTAACCACTGCGCCAACCGTGCCGTGCCGTTTCATTCATATATGTTTCGGGGCACTGCTTTAGTGATAAAGATGTGTTTTAGTAGCGTTTCAAGCTGCAATACGATCCCGTATATCCGTACAGCTAAATAACGTACATTTGGCAGCTTTTCATCGTGTTTTTAGAACAAGCACATTTTAACTTGCCGCGCCGTTTCGACTTAGGATAGCCATAACTACAGCCGAGCCAGGATTTCCTTTTATTAAATGAATAAGTTTTTATAACGGAATAGACAAGCAACAGCGTGGAACGCTTACCTACAATGTTTTATGTTTATTACGGTAGATAGGGTGCATTAACCGGTTTTTATGTTGTGGGTAAAAATCTGATAGAGTCGTGTTAATATTTTTATGATGCAAGATGGAAAACACGTCTTCTATGCGATGTGTTTTTGTAATATGGTAGGCTTCTAAGTCAAGGCTTATGTTTAGAATCTATCTAGATGAATACTGAAAAATATTAGGTAGTTACGCAAAAATAAAATAAAAATGCGTGTGCAGCACCGTACACGTGATAGAAGAGCACATAAAAAAAAATAAAAATAAGGGAGAGTGAGTGTGAAAGACAGAGAGAGTTATATCTTTCTTCTCTCTCGCGTAATGAAATGTGCCTAAACGTGACACGTCCTTTAATTTCACTCTCGATTCTCGTCCAATTATCGAATCGCCACCTAAGAAGTGTCAGTTCAAAAAACCTTGTTCAGTCGAATAAAAAAAACTACACAAAATGCTCATATCCTAATGCGTTAGCCACCATGGTCACACTAAGTAGTTAGTGTGCAATTTGCGAGTTATTTTAATGTTAATTCAGTGCCGGCAGAAGCCAGCCCGACCACAGACTATAAATTCACCGTGTCACCGCTTTGCTGGCAAATAAACTGTTGCTATTATTGAACACCCTGTATTTTATAAATTTGTTATTAGTATCCCATTAGATGACTGTATTTTGAATGGAAGGTACTGTTAATTTCATCATTGATCGGCCTTTAATTATTTGGAGGTGGATTCCATTTAATGCGGCTGGATATAAAGGTCCGTTGACATAGGGACTTTTATCTGGCCTTATTTAATTAAACATTCTCAACTAGGAAATGTTTTAGGTGATACTAAGTTATAATCAGATAGCTTAATTCATATTCCCAGATTATTCCTGGATCCGGAAAAGCTGTCTGTAGGCATTTTCCCGTAAATGAATTCCTTAACTTCTCTGTGAGTAGTAAGTACCTACATTGTATGTATTATATGTAGCCTTATTCATAACAAAACATTGAAATGTACAACTACGCGTATGCAAATATAATACCAGGCAAACATACCCTTCAGAAGCATTTCCGGAAAAACAGAGAGATATGACCAGAAAAACCACAGTATGAATACGTACAATAATAAAGTTCTGCATCAAACGGAACCGAATGCTGGCGAATAAACAATAAATTGGCCACTTGTCAAAAACTTAATAGCGAAACTGCGATTTAAACTTCCATCTGCAGGGATTATATCCAGGGTATTGGGTTTAAATCGAATTTAGATGCTTCTTAGACGCAGTTTCGAGGAAGATACGACTTAATAGCTATAACTTGGGTATTTTATTGGCGCTTACGTAAGACTAACTTTTGTTTATGGTGTCCTGGTACATTGATTGCTTGGATTTTATAATGTCTGTCATTGATAAAGGTTACCGACTTATTGGGAAGTTACGATAGTCCGTTAATGTTACGCCGGGCCCCTCATCAATGACATTGGTAGTTACTTGGTTAAAAACTATAGTGTGTGACCTACTTTACTATATTTATAGGCCCCTGGCTCATCATCAACACCTGTAGTATGCATAATTATGACCGGCAAATACCTTCATAATGACATGACAGCAAAAACATGTTAATAATCAAAACCAACATCAGGGTCTAATAACGCTCCATTAAACCAAAATTAAATAATACAAGCGGCAGGTGACATTACAGTGTTGCCATACGTAGTATTAATGCTCGGCGTGGCCTCGTCGGAGTCGCAAATAATTCGCTAATGTACGACTACGCCACTCATTATGCCTAATAAACCCCATTCGCGATAAACATTTTAGGGGCAACAGACGGGCGACTCAAAAGTTTCAAGAATGTAACTTTTTATAAAAGCGGCAATCAGATAATTCATAGAGCGTGGAGTCCTTTACTCGATTTTTGGGACAGGAACAGTGTAATTTATTTATTAAACATATTGTAGAAACTTAAACACTACAAACAAGTAACTTTTCGTAATATACGTGTGCAGTTTTAATTTATTGGGTTTTTCCAATAGATTTTTTTTAACAACCCGTTGTGGATTTGCGCCCGATATGTGGCAATAGGCTGCCGACCCCAACATATCCAAACTGCCAAACAGCTGCCGTTTCAAAAAGAAGAGTGAAAGAACACTATCTCTCCACTTCGTCATAGTTGCGTATATATTAATATTCTAGTGATATTTATTTTAGAAGTATGTCTGTATGTATGTATATTATCATAATATTTGTTTTATTTTATTAAGTGAATTGTTTTTGATTGTATGCATTTTATTTTCTCTTTTACTCTTACACACGCTGTCTACATCTCTAAATCTTCTATCCTATCGCGGCAGGTATGCTGGAAGAGATTTCATTACAAATAAGCATCACATTTGTAGGTACCTACTTTTCTGTTCTTTTCTTCTTGACTGTTTACATATATGTGTGTACTTACATATATGATTGAATAAATAAATAGGTGGGAAAAGGCTAGACAGACGATGGTGGTGATGTGACAATAGGCTCACTGCTATTACATGAGACGTATTACGTTTCTGGAAAATATAGGCTGGTGTATTAAACACCTCTGCTAACCCGTCTGGGAGTACAGGCGTGAAGTTATGTTATATTTCCTCGTCATCTAAAGCAGATGATTGACATTAGCTACGCTATAAATAAATTAAAAATACTTTCCCAAAAAGCAAATACAAAAACACAAAAAAAGTGGTCAACTTTTTAGTCTCCCAGTCTACAAAGTTAACGAGAGTCAGGTTTCGAGTTTAAAACATTACACCCCCTCGCTACGGTCGGTTTAATGGAGCCACGAGCCACCCCGAGCGATGAGAACGTACATAAACGCAAAAAGCCTCCTGTAATTTTTTCTTAAAGTTTCAAGCTATTATGTAGACGAATATAAATTAGGGTAATTAGATATGATTACGAGAAATAATTTGAATTAATGTTATTTGTTTACTGGGTTTCTTTGAAAGAATATGAACTCAATGATGTGGTGTTCTATGAATAATCTAGATAACGCAAGCAATTATTTAAGAAATTGGCTCATTATTGTGATAGCGAACTATTGTTTTGTTTGTCTTTTGTCAAATGTCTTCAACGCTTCTTTTAACCTTTAGTTGGACAATGGTGTGGTGGCACCTCACTACCCCGTGCAGGAGACGAGGCCCGGACAGACCGGGCCAGCACTAGTGTGGGGCTGCGGAAGAATTTGGATTCCCGCGGCCCCGCGCGCACGTGCGAGGAGACACTGGGGTGGTTTTAGCCGGTAAGAGTCCGGCACGCCCCTCCGCCTTTTCCCCAGGCGGAGGTAGTCCATGAGGATTTCCCCCGTAAAAAAAAATATGGTGTGGTTACATGTTTGTTAAATCTTAGTTTAAGTATTTCTCTGTAATCTGCGGCATGTAACTGTTTGTGTCCTTAATAAATAAAATGAAATAAATTAAGTTAAACGCTAGTTTGTTGTTGCCTACCTACAGTAGGATCTCTCACATTTCGCCAGTTATGTCTAGTCCCATGTTATAGGGGGCGAGACTATTGCTATAAACTGGGCACAAAACCTGATTCCAGACTGCTACTGAAAAATTCCTGATGACAAATCAAAGGCGATATTTCAGTTAGTAGGTACAAATGGCAACCAACCTCCTTTAAACCATCAATTTTATCAAACCACACCACACGATGTGCTAATCTGCTCAGACGATTTGTCTTTAATATGCATGAGCATAAAAAGCGGTTGTATTATGAATGAGCTTGGTACCTACAGTCGACGCTATGTGAACTGCTAAGGTCACGTGCAACGACCCCTCGAGCTCCTTGTTGTGGTTTATTTAGTTGCCACACCCGTCAGGCCATTAAAAAAGCTTCTATTATTACTTAAAAGTAGTGATCGATTCTTCTTTTTCGTCGTGTCGATGGCACGACAGTGAATTCAATTTGGTTGGCCCAAAACTTCGCCACTTCCACGGCATCGTCCGTGGCAGGGCGGAGGTCACTAAGTATTTTTGGGGCACATCGATTGATTTGGGATGAACTGTACCGAGTAGCAGCTAGATGGACCGATGACCTTATATGGTGGCCATGATAGTATATATATATATATATAGTAGTATAGATAGCGAAAGTAGGAAAACCGGGTATTGCGGCGCAAACTTGTAAGAGGCCTATGTCCAGCTGTGGATTGGTGAAGACTGAGTTGATTATACATTAAGAAGTGGAGCTCTTTGTGAAGAGGCTGGTCCGGGCAAGTCAAAATCAAAGCATTTATTTCAAATAGGCACATAAAAGACACTTTTGAACGTCAACATTTACATTAAAATAGAATTGATTTTAGTCGCTCCTTCCAAAAGGTATAGTAGTTTAGTATGGAGAACAATGGGCAAGAAACTCCACCGTTACTCTTTTAAAATGTGTTACAATATTTTGTATACATTAATTATATAATATATAAATACCTATATATGAAGTACAACCACATACCTGTAGCTGCCGCCAAGCAACGTCACTGAGTTCCGGATTGAAGGGGTATAGGATAGGTGCCGTTGTAATTACAAGCACTTGAGATATTTCATTTGGTTCTGGAATGACAGAGCATCTACAATCCGTCTACTATGGCAGATGTCCTAAGGCGATCTCAGTTTTAAAAAGCAGTGGCAGTTTACATTCCGCTGTCTTTGTAACCACACCAAGCATCTACTCCTCCACGATATCTCATTTTATTACGCTATTATTATCAAATTGCATTGCCATAGTACTACGTCTCGACAAGACCTTAAAAAGGGTTTATACTGTCTTAAAATAAAAATGAAAAGAAAAGAGCCAAAGTGATGTTTTTAGAAAATTGCATCGTATTTGAAATGTTATTGTAAGATACAACGTTTGTTCTGAGTATTGTTGTTATTGTGTAACAAGCTTGTGCTATTGTTTATTGTATAAGTAATTAATTGATCTCTATTCTAGAGGTGCTCGGAATAGATTTTATTTTCAAAAGAAGAAAACATAATGAAGTATTTCAGAAGACCTTGGGACTATACAGAACATTATTTAGTTCCGTTACACCATAGCTGCAGAGCTACGTAGTTTGGTGTTTTAATTAGCAATACTACGCATGAGGAACAAATCAAATTAATCATTGTTCCTCATTATCACGCTATAAAATTCAAATTACAGCACAATCAACAGTGCCGTAAGAAAACAATAAAATATCATTAATTCAATATACTTAGCAAATAAAAGAAAATGTTGTACAGAAAATCACCTTATGTATACATTATTTACATCGTCACGACGTTATTAATACTTCACATTCTCATGGTACTCTGGGAAAAGTTTAATGAATTCGTCTGGCATCGGTCTCCCATCATCATATATTGGCCGCCGATCGATGCGAACACACGGTGTTATAGTGAAGTTGCCAAAGATGCCTTACAATCCGTGGAAGACTCCAGTTTTTCACCGAAGTCTAAATCAATATTTTTCCATGAGACGTCTTGTCGGGGCGGGATCGATTCGCGGCAGGCATGTGCCGTTGAGGCTGCAGCCAGAGTGCATCCAGATTGGGAGGTATACTTGCTGTTCACCGCGCCAGTGACCAACATCATGCTCAAGAGGAGTTGTCTCGTGAAGCTTCTCCAGTTTCCTAACGTAAAGGTTGCTAGAATACATGCAACAAGCTACTCTACAAATACCATTGTACATCCATTAATCAGTCACAAGTTGAGGAGGAGTTTACAGGCTGTACAACACACTGCAGATATAATGAAGATGTTAACATTAAATAAGTGGGGTGGAGTGAATTTAGATCTAGATGTACTCGTGATGAAGTCCTTCAATGATCTACCGAACAATTGGATTGCGAAAGAGTCGCCTTTTATTTTAGCCTCTGGAGTTATGAGGTTCTCCAAAGACGAGGTTGGACAGAATCTAACCAGCGATGTTCTTCGGTAAGCTTTTTATTTTGTGCTTAAGTAGGAGTCTCGTCGATGGAAGGAAAATACTGTGTTACCTGCTATCAACGTGATTCCTACTGTAAGTTATTTGGTCCACCGCACCGGTCACCGGGATGTCACCGAGAACGAGGTGACGGCACCGAAGTAGCAATACATCTATTTATATGTCTGTGCAATACATAGGTTTACTATCTACAAGTATCTATATAAAGTTTCGGGGAGTTCGGCGCGACCGCTAGAACTCGGCCCAAAATTGTGATGGGCCGATGTGCCGGCAAAACAAAACACGTTTGATCCACCGGCGCGGCGCCGCTCGCCCGGCTTTTATTTTGTCTATAATAACATAGTGAAACGCCGAGCTTGATATCGGTGGACAAACGATCGCTGTCACCGGGACGTCACGTTTGGTTCTATTAATCTCGTTTCTCGGTGACGTCCCGGTGACGGGTGTGGTGGACAGTCGCCCTAAGTCCATTTTAATTTAACACTGATTGAGATTAATTTAGTTAATTAATCTACTATATATTATAGAGATCCCGGGGTGTCTGGACAACAATTCATAGTAATACGAAAGTAACTTGTCTGTCTGTCTGATATGTTTTCACGTCTTAACACTGTGGAGCGGTGCCTTAATGGTTATTTAATTACAGAGAGATTGTCTCAACGTATAATATGGAGAGCTGGTTCTTTAATGGTGCCTTGGCAATCGAAAGAGTGCTTCTGAGAAGATGCAGGACAGTTCTGAAAAGAACCGGGGATTGTAGAGGTAAAGAATGGCTATGGTTTTAAAACTCTGAGGCCGAGTCGCGTTCATATGTCACTTCAAATAAATCCAAACATCGAAATTTGAAAAGGGCTCAATCTGTATAGTAGTGATGGGCCGACTGTGGGTTTTGCCAATCTTTAACTAGCTATAGCGACTAACTATTGGATATATTTGGTTGAATTTTTATATGCAGACTAGGAACGTCATTAGATATCCTCATCATTATCATTTCAGCCAAAAGATGTCCACTGCTGGACCAGTTTAATTTATTGTCATATTGTCGTCTTCATTTTGTATAGAAGGATGAATATGGGCCAATTGTTTTTGGGTAGTATTTAAACAAGTGGCTGTAAATTAAATTTTTAAGTGAAAAAAAAAGAAATTACGTTATAGTATTACTAAGTGAGAAATCAACAGAACAGCAACTTACAAACATTAATTTGAGTTACTTAAAATACAAAATGAGAAGCTTCACAATATTTGAGCGACCTATATTTGTTTGAGTGTCAACGTTACGTCCTGCATTTTTTTCAATATTTAGCACATGATTTATTTATACTGAGCGGCAAGTACTACAATGAGCTAACCTAAACCTAAAAATAATATACTAAACAAACCTTTTTTTTTCCGTGGTGGATAATCCTCATGGATGGCCGCCGCACTGATGCAGGCGGCGGGGTCTGTCAGACTCTTATTGACTAAAAACCACCCCGGTGTTCCATCTCACACCTACGCCGGGAGTCACGGGAACGTACGATCCTTCCGCAACCCCCGACCCCCCGCGGGCCTCTTCGGCTCTGGGGGGGAATGAGGTGTTTGACTCCCCCCGCGACGTCTAAGAGGAGCGCACGTGGAACACAACGCGCCGCCACCTCGGGTCCTGGTGTGTGGGGGGCGACGGACGTCCCCGAGTTCGTCACCCCTGGACTCATTTGGGGTGGCTGGGAGAGGGCTTTGTCCGCCCTCCACCGACGCCCGGTGCGCCTACTGCGGGCCGGGCGAGTGGACGAGATCTCCCTCTCCCTTTCCGCAGCCTCCTTCTGCGAGACAACTGTTTCGCAGAAGGAAACCACCGCGTCCCAGGACTCTTTGCTGCCGACCATCGACTCGACTACGGCCGGCAGCGACAAGTCACTGCCTACTTCTGAGACGAGGGCACGGCGCGGCTCCTCCCAAGCGGCATACTCTGCCAGCGTATGCAGCGCCGTGTCCTCCCGGCAGTCGACGCAGTGGTGACAGCGGGCGTCCGGTTCCCTGCTTATGCGACACAGGTACTTCCCGAAGCAACCATGCCCCGAGAGCACCTGCGTCGCCTGAAATGACAGGGAGCCGTGCCTTTTCCCGAGCCAGCGCTCGAGCACCGGCCGGACCGCCTGGATGGTGACGAGGCCAGCGGTAGGGCGCGAGAGCCTGTCCATCCATTCCGCCACCAGGACCTCGCGAAGCTGAGACCGACGCAGCTCCATGTGTCGCTGCATCGGTCCCTCGCCCTGCGCTCTCGCTTCCTAGCGCCACCGATACAATGACGCGAGTACTTTCGCCTCGAGGTCCCAGGGCGGGGATCCGGCCAGTACGCAAGCCGCCTCGTAAGAGATCGTGCGATGCCCCCTGATGACTCTAACGGACATCGCTCTCTACGGCTTTCGCAAAACTGCGATGCTGCCGGCCGTCAGGTCAGAGGCCCACATGGCCCTGTATGGGGCCCGGATCACACGATCCCCACGTAGAGCCGCCTACAGGCAGCGCTCGGGCCCCCCAGAGCAGCGTTGCGAACGTGCCAGCCACGCCCAGCAACTTGGGCGCCAGCCGTTGGAAGTGGGGCCCGAAGTCCCACCAGCTGTCGAGCACCAATCCTAGGTACTTCATGTTAGACTCAACAGCGGTCCGAGCCCCCCCCGACCACGATGTGTCAGACGGGCGACAGTGCCCACTGGGGGCCAAGTATCACCATGGCCTCCGACTTGCTGAGGGCCACCTCCAGGCCTAGGCGACGTATGCGGCCCACCGCCTGTGAAACCGCAGCCGTCGCCAGCAATGCTGCCTCCCTGTGCGAGCTCCCCAGGGTAGTGACCAGCGTGTCATCTGCATAACACGTCAGATCTACTCCCGGTTGGAGCTCACCCCTCAGCACCCAGTCGTACCTGATGTTCCACAGGAACGGGCCTAGGACCGAGCCCTGCGGAACACCAAACGACATGCGGCGCTGGTTTCCATCATCACGTCCCATGTAGGTGACACACCTCTCCGACAGATACGCCCTAACGATGTGGCGGAGGTAGGAAGGCACCCGATGATAGCCCAGTGCCTCCCGAATACAACTCCAGGGCAAGGTGTTGGAGGCGTTGGAGATGTCCAAGGTCACCGCCAACATCACCCCGCCCCGGGACACTATCACACTATCTTAATATTGAAGTAGCCCTCCCTGTATTTCTTGTCGCTCACTTAGTCATTTAGTCGCACGGCTAGAATTTTAATATCTGAAATGGGTTAATCACTACTCACTTTTAGTAAGCTCGTTCTGGAATTTATTATTAATCTTTTTTTATCATATCATAAGTTTTTTTTTATTCGTTCGTTTTATAATTACCCTTTTTTTTCAGGAATCTCAATCTTTGGCCAAGAACAGTTTTACCCAATTCCTCTTTCAAAAGCCCACTTGTTGGTAAAAGAGGGACCAGGGCCCCAGGCCCAAGTTCAAGGGCATCCATACACGTACTGTATGTGGAACATATTGACCAACTCGCATAAAGTTGATCAAAATTCAGGATACGTTAGAATGGCTAAGAAGGTCTGCCCTACGATCTACGAAACGTTTGGTGACGAGTTTGGTGTTTGACTTCTAGACCGCATCATCATTATCATCAGCCTACACTCTACTGCTGGACAATGACCGTCTATTCTCGCGCCATTCAACTCGATCTTCGACTACTCTCCAGCTACCAGCCACAAATATCATAGCTCTAAATATCTTAATTCTACCTGACTATTCAAACACACGTCTACACCATCGGTCATCGGTAAACAATAGAAGAAAAACCAAAATATAATACGTATTAGCTAGCAACTAACGTATTTTCATCAGATGATGATGAAATACAATGTGGAAGAAGATTATGATATTTGCTTCGCTCAATGAGGGTGTTCATAAGAAATTACCCCTCCAGTTGGCGCTACTTTGACAAGAGGTCTTCTGATATAAAATATATGATGACGTTCTTCATTCGTTTCATTCATTAGTCACGACTAAAGAAAATATCTCCGGACCTGACGTCTCAGTGCTGCCACCTAGTGAACGTCATTTCAGAAGACCCTCATTATTGAAGGCTTCTTCAAACGCGACGGGAATCGCATGCGACACAAAGGCACCACGTATCTAGCGACGAGCGATGCCTTTATGCAGCGGAGGATTCGCGTCGCGTGTCGCGCCAGTTTGAAGGAGCCCTGAGACTAAACTCATAATATTATTACAATTCAATAACTCATTTCAACATTTTCATTCAGTATTTTCTACTTAATCGTGAACATTTTGTACGACTATTTGTTTGCATTCATAAGTTTTAATAAACCCCGCATTTCTGCTGAAGATTCTCGAGTAAGCAATGTTGACTCCAATGAATTATTTCGCCAAGCAAAAACTTTAAGATAACAAGGAATTGTCGAATATGGTGTGCGCTGTTTAATTATAGCAGTATGTTAATAAAGATCACTTTAGTCATTATTAAACATAAACGGGATCCAAAAAAATGGAAAAAGTGAGTTTAAAAGTATCCAGAGCATAAATAATATGTACGGTATGTGATTGGATAGATAGTACATTACTGCCGCGTCCTGCAAAAGTGACATTGGTGGACGAACGTAAAAATGTGGGCGGAGTCGAAGCCGAGGCACACATACGTGAGTCCATCAATGCCTGTATGTCGATTCTGTAAAAATGTGACCGTGAAGTGAACACTTAGGTGAAGTGAGCGTGGAGTGAGCTGCCAGTAAAAAAACCCGTAAAAAGTAATTTTTTGCCACTTAAAGACTAGCTTTGAAATAATATAAAATTATCAACAGAACTAACATTAGAAAACATAATTATAATCTCGATTATGATTGTAAATGTAATGCTTGGTCAATCCCTAGCATCAGTGGGATGACACTGACAGCTCACTCCACGCTCACTTCACCTAAGTTTTCACGGTGAGATGGTTACAAAATCGCAATGCTGGTTGCGGCCAAAGCTTGTATAGTAATTTTCTCAAATAATGCTCGGAAATTCAAACTAAGTAAATAAATATCAATTCCAGAATCAATGACGAACAACAATAACGTCTTCTCACGCGCCAATATGTTCATAAAGGAGACTGGGTTAAACTGGTATATGGGCCAAAAGCGCTATGGTTGTGATATTTGTGTAAGGATCTTTGCCTACAGTAAAACATAATTCCATTTGTGTCACGAAAATATATACTGAGTTTGCGCACGCTCGGTGATTTTCCGTCCTTTGCTGCCTCAGTTGACCCCGACTCGACGGCGCTGCTGTGCCATATCCGCGGTGACTCCGTGCCGTCGCAGTTGTGGGACCTATGGAAAGCATAAACGGCAACATTACTTTTTTTTTCACCATCCTCTCGTACTCTGTTCAATCTTAACGCATTGTTTTCGTACTTATCCATTGTGCCTGGCTTACTTGCGACTGTGAAGCAGAGCCGGCGTCAAGGTCGCATCATTCACCCTCCTTTCATCAATCAAATCTCAGCCGAAGATGGTCGAAGACGATACTTTTGTGTTTGTGTACACAGGGTGGCATCTTTTGAAAATTCACAACTAAAACAAGAAGGAGCATACTAAGTTATTTCACACTAACACGAAACTAACAATACTGATCAGCTAACGAGAATTATCGTATGACGCTTACCTTCGTCTATTATCATTGTGCCTACTTCTTCGATTGTTATAGATAGGTAGGTATTTCACTTTCTCCGAATAGTATGAAATGAACTAGGTATATACTTAAGTTTTTTTTTACTATTTATATTTTTACATAATTCAGGGCCATGGGGTCTCGGTCCTTTGGCGTTGGCGTCGGCGCGTTGGCGGGTTGGCAATTTCAATGAAATGCAGCACCAACCGACGATTATCCCTGTATGCACTGTTCAAGTGCTGTAGGCGGGCATGCGCCGGGAGGGTTGTGGAAGTAAAGGCTGGGCCGGTTTCCCATGGCCCTCCCATCACGGCAATGTGGGAACACCGCTGAGTTTTAGTGGGTATACTGTCGGTGGCATTCCGACAGGAGTCCCACATACCCCGTCTAGTCCCCCACGAGCGGGGATGCGTAATGCATTAGACAGCGACAAAAAAAAAAGTACTTTTGCGGGATATGGAAAAAAAATATTATGGGTTTGGGTGACTCAAGTGGATTGGTTACCAAGAATTAGGGAAGGACTATGGCCCCTGCCCTCCCCTGCCTGAACAATATTTTATATATATACGTATAAAATGGCAGTGGGTGACTTGCACACTTAATAATGGGCACCCAGGAACTGTCGCTAGCACATAGTGACGTAGCGACAAGGGGGCAACATGTCCTGAGGTGCTTGAGGAGTGGAGAGGTATTCCACGGCTATCAGAACAATCCTAGATATGAAGATGGTCACGACACGGTTGGCGCAGTGGTTAAGCGATTGACTGCTGCGCTGCGTGTCGCGGGTTCGATTCCCGCACGGAACAAATATTTGTATGACCTGCAAGTAGTTGTTCCGGGTCTGGCTGTTTGTGTATGTGAATTTAAATGTTTGTAAACGCACCCACAATACAGGAGAAATTTCTAGTGTGGGGCAACGTCTTTAAAAAAAAAAAGAAACAAGATCCCTGCCAGCACTTTGTAACGTTACCTTCAACAAAAATAACAAAATGTCAAGTCAAACCACAGAAACATAATTAGCTCTCTGTACTAGTGATGCGCGCGGTCGACGTATCCGAACGTAGGAGGAGGACACCACCGGCAGTCATTCCCTCACGGTGACCAGCACATTTGAAATCCTGCTCCGGGCAAAGACGCACGTTCACATGGTCCTATATCACTTGTGACTTTACATACGTGGTCTTCACCATTTTAAAAGCCTAAAACCGGCAACAGTTTTAATTGGCTCATATTAGTCAACCTTATTTAAAGTCTGTGTTTTCATAACCCTATCTATTGGGTACCTAAGTGTTGAACAGCTAATTAAGTTTTATATTTTGTGTATGTACCTACATATCTAGGTCAACTTAGGGCGTGAGCCTGTTTGCTCATAACCATTGTTTTAAGCGTATTTATTATTTAATTTAAGGCCTATTTGCCATTAGTCGTGCTTCTCACTTCCATTTGTAAACTCCGTACTGATAGTGACAACACACACCACCATCATTAGCGCACTAGTACATCTCGCTTTGCTTATGCTTTGGTGTCACAATCAGCGGAGATGCCTATTATTTGGCCATCATGTGACACGCTGGACATTATTTTCCGGGGTCCGAAGTTACGGGTCAAATCCGAAGTTACGGGTCAAATCTGAAGATATGGGTCAAATCCGAACGGGTCTTATCCGGATTTATTTATTTAACACTTTAAGCACACAAATGTACAGAGGCGGACTTAATGCCATAGACATTTTCTACCAGTGGCATCCGTACGCTGAGTTACGGGCCATCACCTTCCAGCATAACAGCGCACCAACGAGTTTCGCGCCGGGTATCTATTTTTACCCGCACAGCCGCCCCGAGCTCGCCACCACGGGTCTGGCATTCCCATTCGCCGAACGTCACCTTCCTAGCGTCTGCATCGTGACATCCCCGCTATGGTCATCGTCACACCAGGCTGAGCCAAGAGAGTACTGTGCTGCTCCCAAGGGAAATTAAGGAAATAGTGACCATAGACCTACCTACCCCCTTCTCAATAATCTTCTTAATATTTTTATAAAATATATGTTTTTTTATGTTGATAAGTTTCGTGGTTGATACATGATTTTATCTCCCCACGAAACCCCTGACTGTCACAACTTATTGGAATACTTCGTTCCTCCGAGCACGTTTGTTCTTGCGAATCTCCACTCAAGCCGACCGATGAAGGCAAGAAAGAGGTGGGCAGCTCTGTTCCTCGTCAGTGTTCACTCCAGCCGGCAAATAAAGGCAAGCCAGAGGTGAGGAACAAGCTACTCCTGGGAGATAAGGTCCGTGGGGTCACTACTGCGCAACCGCTCGCTACGTGCTGCCCTGTGCATTTCTCTATCTCTCTTGGTCTGATTCCTCACCCTAGACCTGTTCCAGCAAAGTAAACTCTACCGGCATAGACCTAGAGTTCGGGGCGCGCAAGCCCCACCACGACGTCAACGTAAAGTTACGACGGTGGGCTTATTATTATTATTATAACTATTCAAACTTTTATCTTAGTTTTTATTATCCTACTTCCTACTGTATTATAAACGCTAAAGTTTGTAAGTATGGATGGATGGATGTTTGTTACTCTTCCACGTATAAACTACTCGATGGATTTTAATGAAACTTTACAATAATATAGCTTATACATCAGAATAACACATAGGCTACAATTTATAAAGATACTACCTGGTGCCCGCAACTTCGTCTATGCAGACGAAGTCGCGGGCACAAGCTAGTTATTATATAATTTATTTATCCAAATTGTCCGTCACGCTCGGCGGCCTGTAGCGCTTTTTGATTTTATATTTGTTTGATAACTAGTTTATTTATTTACAAGTTTATAAAATATGTATTATATATAATATATATATAATTCATTTATTGCGGACCACATATAGAAATACACACAATCTATAGCGTTAGTAACAACAACTTACAAACTATGTTAGTAAAACTTACAAACTAACCTAACAACAACTAATACCTACGTGGCCCAACAGATGGTGGCACGTGCCTCTGCATCCAGTGCCTAATAAAGGGGCTGTCCACCTTATCAATCAATGTTTTCAAGATGCTGTTGGGGCCTCCACGCAGCCTACCCATAATTGACGCCGCCCTCTTTCTCATTATTGTATGGAAATCGTCAACACGGGCTTCCGCGAACATCTGCGAAGCGCTACAGAAGCGCGGAAGCCCCAGCAACATCCTAAAACCATTATTGTACTGAACGCGTAGGACTGGACGCGTAGGAGTATTAGGTATGTTGACATATAAACATATAAACATAATGCAGCATTGCATATGTAAGCGGGCACGCCCTTTATGCCAGGAGGCTTTTTATTATGTATTAAGTTCTGTTTGCGTTTTTGTTTTTATTATTTATTTATGCTTGAGTATAGTTTTAAATATTGGCGTGTGCTAGCTGACATATGGCAAATAATTTTAATATTTTTGTGTTTCGTAATGTTAATTTATTTATTACTATATGTATAGAATCCAGTTCTTCTAACTGAACAGACAGCAGTGCTGCTGGGGAGTTTGTTCCGCCACTTCTTCTTCCCAGCTAAAGCACTAGGAAGTGGTGAAGGGTGGGCGTTTTGGGGGGACTGTCTTATGTTATTTTGACGTTCAAAAAGTGCTGATTCTCAGCCTAATTTGAATAAATGACTTTTGATTTGATTTGATTTGATTTGACACTGTTTGTATCCCCGTCAATAGTCCCTAAAGGTTAATTACAAATTAATTCTTTGCATAAGTTTTGGCGCAGCCAGGCACACACTATTGTTGTTAAAACATTAATGACTGACCGGTTGGTGCAGTTGGTAGCGACCCTGCCTTCTGAGCCGCTGGTCCCGGGTTCGATCCCCGGACAAGTCAAACATTTGTGTGCATGAACATGTCTGTTTGACCTGTGTCAGGGTGTGTATATGTATTTAAGTATGTATATCAGTCATCAGGTTACCGTAGTACAGGTTCTACCTAGTTCGGGACCTGAAGACCTTGTGTGGTGTTGTCTCATATTATTATTATTTTTATAGAAAGTTTTTTCTTCTCAGCTCTATGGCTGGTTATTGCAACATTTACGGACCGAAGCCAAGTAAATGCAGCGTGTTGTGTGTTATGTTAAAGATGTGTTGTGATGAGGACCTATTTCGTTTTCATCTATTTGCATGAACTTTCTGACAATGCGACAAGTATTTAAAATTGCAGCTTTTTGTAGGGTGATATAGAGGGTTTCTTTTAGGTTTAGTAATTTAAGGCTATGGAGAAGATGATTTGGGATGACGCCTGTTGTGGAGAGGACTATAGGGACCACGTTAACTTTTTGTTGGCGCCATATTCTAGTTACTTCATCTTTGAGTTCCGCGTATTTACAATTTTTTTCAGATATTGTCTTCTGAATGTTATGAGTGTTGGGGACGGCAATATCTATTAGGTAAGTAACTTTATTAATTTTATCCTGTAGGGTTATATCCGGTCGGCCTTGGTCCAGGCCATGGTACGGAGCGAGAGGGCTTGGGAAGCCGTCACCTCCTTCTGCGAAGCAGTAATGTTCGCGAAGGAGGAGGCGGAACGCGTGAGGGAGAGGCAAAGTTTGCGCCCTCACGCCCCTAGCCGCCGCAGGAGACGCCCTGGGCGTCGGGAATCGCAGGCCGATTCCCGGCCACCGTAGGCGCGGGCTTGCGAACGGCGAGCAATGGGCAGCTCGCCGTTCGATAAGGACCAGGCCCGGGTCGACGGCGCGTTGTGTTCCACGCGCGCCTCAAAGAGATGTCAGCACCAATGACGGGGTTTGCTAGGACCGATGCCTGCTAGGGTTGCGGAAAAGTCCAAGAGGGTTACCGTGGCCCCTGGCACAGGCAACTGAAGGTACACGGGTGGGTTTTAGTCAGTAAGAGTCTGACACGCCCTCCTGCTCTGCCCAGAGCGGGAGAAGTTATTTGATGATTTCCCACCCACAAAAAAAAAAAAAAAAACCGGCCAAGAGCGTGTCGGGCCACGCTCAGTGTAGGATTCCGTAGTTTCCCGTCCGTCACAATAAGTGTTCCCACTTATGAGTTTAAAGGTGGGTATCCATACTATCTTCAATCAAAGTTCCGAATTGTTCGAAACCAAATCTTCCAACCAAACGATTAACGATCAAGACTTTTAACGACACTTTTAATACTTTCAATTTCAACACTATCTAACCCGCTTTGATTTCAAACATGGGAGAGGGTCATTCAGTCACGGAGAATCTTAACACCGCGATTCAGGAAAATGACGTCAGATGCACAACGCCATCTATCGAAAGAGACAACAGACAGCCATTCCAAGAATGCTGAAAATGCGTCTGTTGGTCATTGTCTGTTGGTTATACTTTAAGTAGCACCCTTACAATTTCTTTTTAAATATTTTCGATTTACTAAAACCATTTCTACCTTTTGCTATCACAACTTTTAAAAGTTATCTTGTGAAGGCATTTATTAATAAGTACCAAGTACCATATTCCTTTGATAGATGTCGTTGCATGTCTCATTCTTGATCATAATGATAAAGTTCTTGAAAACTATAAATTCATGAATTGGGTTACTAATTAATACATAGACGTGCCAGAAGTTTTCGATGGTAATTTTGAATTGCGAGAACCTATTTTAATAATTATTTTTTTGTTTGAAAAAAGATACGTTCAGGATAATAAAATATTATGTAAACGAAGTTAAAAAAAAAATACGGGCAAATGAAACTTGACCTCTGGATTGTATAGGCGCTCATACGATTCAGGGACCAAATTATATTGGTTATCTGCAGTTTCCATCTGTTGTTTCCATCCAAGTTCAAAATAATTTTCCTAGAAAGTCCTTATAAAGTTCTACTTTTCAGATTTTTTTCGTATTTTCTAAACTTATGGTTCAAAAGTTAGAGGGGGGGGGACGCTTTGTTTTTTACTTTTGGAGCGATTATTTCCGAAATTATTGACATTATCAAAAAATGATTTTAGTAAACCCCTATTCATTTTTAAATACCTTTCCAACAATATATCACACATTAGGGTTAAAATTAAAAAAAAAACACTTCCCACTTTACATATAGGGGGGCTACCCTAATAAAACATTTTTTTCCAATTTTTATTTTAGCACTTTGTCGGCGTGATTGATACACATATTGGTCCCAAATTTCAGCTTTCTAGTGCTAACGGTCACAGAGATTAAGCGAGGACGGACAGACGGACAGACAGACAGACAGACAGACATGGCGAAACTATAAGGGTTCCTAGTTGACTACGGAACCCTAA
Organism: Brachylomia viminalis; assembly: GCA_937001585.2. Taxonomy (NCBI): domain Eukaryota; kingdom Metazoa; phylum Arthropoda; class Insecta; order Lepidoptera; family Noctuidae; genus Brachylomia; species Brachylomia viminalis. Next base: position 25,799,511 of record OW443298.2, on the reverse strand, counting down.
AAAGGGTTATATCCGGTCTGTTGTAGTGAATTGTCCTGTCGGTGAGAATGGCGCGGTCGTAGTAAAGTTTATGTGTGTTATTTTCAAGGATAGTTTGTGGTATGTAATTGTAGTAAGGAGTGTTTGTGTCTTGTATGAGTGTGTATTGAGTGCTAATTTTTGATGGATTACATTTGCTACCTGATTATGCCTATGTGTATAGTCTGTCTGCGTGAGAGTTGTGCACGCTCCTGTTATGTGCTGAATTGTTTCTGGTTGAATGTGACACTTGCGACATTTATCATTGGTTACTGATGGATCTTTCATAATAAATTTTCTGTAATTTTTCGTGTTATTTATCTGGTCTTGTATCGCAATTATAAACCCTTCTGTTTCTGGGAATAAATTGCCTATTTTAAGAAATTTATTCGACGCTACTTGGTTTACATGGGATTGCTCTAGGTCATGGGGGTGTCTGCCATGAAGTACCTTTTTCTTCCAGTCCTCAATTTTTTGTTTCTGCGGGTCATTGTTGGTAATTTGTGGAGTATCTAGCTGCTCGTTTAAGTTAAGTGGGGTGTAGTTAAAATCATTTTGAACTATGGCTTTATGAATGTTACTAGTGCGAGATTTTGACTGAAAGAATGTTTTTAGCCGACAGACTTGTTTCCGCCAAAGGTGCTGGATGTCTATTAGGCCTCTCCCTCCGTTTTGCCTTTTGATAGTAAGTCTTTCTATTGCAGATTTAGGGTGTAAGTTGTTATGTTTTGTAAGAGTGGTGCGTGTTGTTCGTTCTAATTGTTCTGTGTCTGTTTTTGTCCATTTAATAACTCCGAATGAGTATGTTAATATGGGGATAGCAAATGTATTTAGGGCCTTGATGAGATTTTTACTAGAAAGTTGTGTTTTACATATGGTATTAAGTCTCCTTTTGTACTCTGCAATAAGTGTTTCTTTAATCCTAACATGATTATTATTATTATTATTATTTACACTTTTTTGGGTCCAAATAAACGTTATTCTTTCTTTCTTTCTTACCTTTGTGCAAAGTGGCATCAAAGTCTTACCCGGCAATCTTGAGAAAAATGCATTTTTATAATATACAGGGTGGACATTCGGGCGGGTTAAGGCTTAAGTTAAGGACAGTCTTCTAAGAATTTTTTCATGTAAAAACATTCTTAGAAGACTGTCCTTAACTTTTTTAAACATTAAGATCTGCATCTGAAAGTTTGAAAAAAAGTACAGCCAGCAAGAAAATGAGCATTTTTCAAAAAAAAACTTTTATTTTATGTCAATCGATTCTGTTGCACTAAAGGATAAAAAAGTTCAATAGGATCAATCGAGTTTAGAGAGCTAGAAATGTCACAAAAGGCAAAAACTTTTCTAAAAAACGATTTCTAGTGATCAATCAACCATTCACGATTTTTTAAAATAATTAATAATTTAAATATTTTTTGCTGTTACATATGAAAAAAGAAAGTCATCTTATTGTGAATATAAAAAAAGTTTTTTTCAATCACTTTTATTTTGAGGTAATAAAGAATCAAGAGGTTTTAAATTGCGTCTAAAAGGTCGTCATAGCGGTCAGTGTCTTTAAACTATTAAAACATTGTCTATTCAAACTACTTTTTGAATCTATATGTACGATAATTTCAGTATATAATCAAAGATAATTTCTTACGAAATGTACGAGCACGTTTTCTTTTTTATGACTTTTCTCGTAGTCTTTTAATCCTTATACGAAACTGCATTGGCAGCATTAAAATAAAACATAAGAATTGTAATTTTTGTTGCTGACACTATTTTTACAAAATCTTTGAATGCAGTTAGCAATTACTAAAAAAGTTAAGGATAGTCTTCTAAGAACGTTTTTCTGTAGCTCCAGCGCCCTTGAAAATCTTAAAAATTCTAAAAGTAGGTACTTATATTTTTCTCAAAAATCCTGGTCAGATTTTGATACCCTTTGCACAAGGGTACAGATAAAGTATCTCCACACAAATATCAAAATCGAATCGATATTGGTCCATAGACAGTGGTCTAATTCTCCATTTGTTTCTTTTGTACTTTAAACAGCTCTATTTGCAAGCCAAATCGTAATTTAAATAAAATCTTTGAAAAGTTACCTCTTTGTTGCCATGTGTCAAAGTAAAAAGTTCGTTCCCTTTTTAAGTTACACTACAGATATTAGTTTTCATAGTAATTTATTCGGCCGCTAAACACGACATATTATACTGATTTTCATAATCGTACTAACATGGCGCGTGCTCGCATTTATTTGACCAGTAGGTACAGCATTTTCGATTTATCTCGAAGAAGGTTGTCAAAACATATTGGATTTCATAGCGTGTTTGAGAAAAAAAAAAATCTAATATTTGCAACAGCAAAATCACATCGTCACATCGCGCTAATGATAATGTGATGTGACAAATATGTGTGTGTGAGAAATAAATTAATATTTCTTTCTTTCTTCCTTTCCTTCTTATTTTCTATGTCATCAGAATTATAACCTACCAAATCGATTTTCTAATTGCATTACGATATAAGTTTTCGTTTCAAAAGGAGAGATTACAACTACCAGGGTTTCATAAAAATATATTTAAACATCAGCTCTGTTTACCGCAATGCAGGCTTGAGTTGTATAAAAGGAACTCGTACATAAATGCTGTGAAGTTATATAAGAAATTACCGGACGGAACACGCGAATTAAAAGTTAAATGCTTTACGATCTCAATGAATGGATGTCAGATCGCGGAAGGAAACTGACTTTACCCCTTGCCCTTATACCTTATATGTCAATGTCTTACCTTACCTTAGATGTCAATGCTTGCGGTAGCGTCGGGGGTCAGGTTGCCTCCTTCCCTCAAATATGGTGAGGGGGATAGTGGCTGATCTTTGCGTTATGCTCCTGAACGGGTGCTGCTTGTGGTGACAGGTCATCTTGCTGACTATGTTATTGTTATTAGTAATTAACCTTTTCTTTATTTTACTTCGAAGGTACTAGTTTATCATTTGTGACTACAAGTTACAGCTACTTAGGTAAACATAATGCAGCATTACATATGTGGGCTCGCCCTATATGCGTGGAGGCTTTTTATTATGTATTAAGTTCTATTTACGTTTTTATTATTTATTTCTGCTTGAGTATAGTTTTCAATACTGGCATGTGCTAGCTGACATAAATGGCAAATAATTTTAATGTTTTTGTGTTTCGTAATGTTAATTACTTATTACTGTATAGAATCCAGTTCTTCTAGCTGAACAGACAGCAGTGCTGCTGGGGAGTTTGTTCCGCCACTTCTTCTTCCCAGTTAAAGCACTAGGAAGTGGTGAAGTGGAGCGTTTTGGGGGGACTGTCTTATGTGATTTTGACGTTCAAAAAGTGCTGATTCTCAGCCTAGTTTGAATAAATGTCTTTTGATTTTGTTTTTTTTTTGATTTTATAATAATTAATTAATTATCAAATTTTACTACGTCAAAACTTTGACATTCTAATAGTTATGACGTTATCAATAACAATTTACAATTATTTATACATTCTTAATCTGACATTATATTAAACTTTATCTCTTGAACTGGCATCAATTTATTAATTTGTTCCTTACAACTCCTAATGCATGAGCTCTTATTTGTTGTTGCTGTCTTTTTTTAATATAAATATAATTAACTAGCTTCTGCCCATGGCTTCGCCCACGCGGATGTTGGAAATTATCCCACAGGACCGTGCTACCGGGACATCTATCTCCTTGCCGCATACAATGCCATAGGCCGAGCATCTCGCAGTTGACCTTGAGAGGTCGTCAGTGCTTAACCGGTCTATCCTGTGGCTGCCGTAAGCGGACTCAAAGCCTCCAGCCAGGGGCGAATTTCTTAAATTACTAGGCGACTGCACGCTAAGAGCACCCCCTGTGGGGTACGGACCGATCACCATGTCCGGAAAGCCGATCCATTGGGAGAAGCGAGCCAAATACATAATTGTGATCCTCGATGAGCGTCTGTCTTTCGCAAGACAGACGCTGCAACTGCAAGATGCCGTACATAAAAAAAAAATACCCGCCAGCCGCTGCCATCTAGGACGGACGCACTTTGCCCCCGCATTTTAAATGTCTGATATCTTCTAAGATATTCATTTTAATGATATGCTGAATAGGAAAATTTTGATCTACATTAAATACCGAACGTATCTACCGTATTTAATTGGATAAGGAATAATATTGTATTGTTTAAAATACCTTCTTAAATAACCTGTTATTTTTTGTAATATGTAAAAGATTAAAATGTTTACTGTGGGTTATCCTTAGGAGAAGATATATACTATTGCTGACTTTTTTGTAGATCATTTTAAGATATACAATTTCGTAGTACATTATTTTGATCTATCTCGAAAGGTTTGGAAGGCGTTTGCAATGTAAGCGCACAAAATATGTTTTTACGACATCATGTTACAAATCTCTGAAATTCTCAGCTTTTCTCTACTATGATATGCATGTATTATACATGAAAACCTTTGTCTTAAATCATTGTCTATTGATGAAAACTGCATTAAAATCCTTTGCGTCGTTTAAAAGATCTAAGCATACATACAAAAAAGCGACTTTGTTTTATACTATGTTATGAGAAATAAAAGCAATGTGCAAGATAAAATAAAAAAATGGCACACCATAATGTAATGGTAGAATGTAAAGGGGCCATTATAGTTTTAAGATAATTCACTGTTTAAATTTAAAATGCAGAAGTAACATTTAAAGTACCACAAAAATTCAAAACAACAAAGCAACAAGTTAAACCAAGCCTTCCAATTAAATTGAATGCCATAAAATTCTTCCTGAAAAATTATTCAATTGAAAAACCTTTTTGTATAATCCCATTGTCTCTCCGTCGTAAATAAGGCAGTTAGTTAAGAAAACAAACGAAATGCATGAATAACAACAAGATGAGGCAGATGAAAGCTGATTTTGTTTAAGTGCCGGAGGTATTTGTGCAGGACCAGAATATTTTTATACCGGAGATTTGATAACGATTCTGTTTGAGTGTCCAAATGTTTTTTTTTATTCTGCAAACGATTCTGCTTATAAGATAATGATGATGAAAATAACTAAAAGAAAAAGTTTATTTTTAATTGTGTACGTTACTATTAGTCGGAGAGCTGATTGTCAGTCACATGTATAAAAAAAGGAATATTATGTACAAGGGGCAAAAGTGTGAGGGTGTAGGAGCTTCCGTCGACTTCATCTTCGCGCAGCTCGGAACGCTCGGAGTCAGGAACGGGTTCAGCAAGATGTATCAGGATCGCAGGGAGTGGTGGAGCTGGTTGAGGACGAGGCTGTGGTGTCTTACGCCGAACAGAATCAGGAGGAGCCTTGTGTTGCCACCAACTCTGTCATATTATTTTACATAAAGGTGGATATTTGCGCCCCGCTCAGCTAATCGACTAAGTAAGCCGAACCGTAACCATTGAAGCACATCATTAGCGAGAGGACCGCACTAGCGTGGGCGCGGTGCCATGGCGACACTTCACTTCCTTACTTTAATCTACCAACAACGTTATTTTTATTAAAATCTATTTTAACGCTCAAGCATACCGCTGTATTGACCAAAGTAATTATAACTAACTACCTTTTTAAACCTTCAACGTGCTTTATTTCAAGTAACTTGTACCAAAAACAAAACCTTTGTTCCATCGTGAACATTGGTAATAAAATTAACTAAAAAATTAAATGTAATTTGACGTTTTTGAGTTGTAAAGTCAGAGCAATTAATTGTTATGCAATTCGACTAGGTACCAACTTAATTGTTCGTATCTTCAAATCACAACTGCCATTCTTTGACGTTGTATGAACGCCATCATGACGTACGGGGTGAATTTGCTAAGCAATTAATTTTCCTGACCGTACACGTTCGTGGATCCACACATCCAATCTCAACTGGCATTACATACCTCATTATCGCGATAATAAGCACATTACCTCACTAACTAGCGCAAACGCTTCAAGATAACCAGCTCTTTTACATCTATTTCCATTTTATTCTCTGAGATACACTCGTTATCTCTGTTTACGCGAAGCTCTTCGACTACGTTAGTCCGTAAGGGTGTTTGTCCATTGGAGCGAAGAAGAGCGGAGCGGTGCAAAGCTAGGAAAACATTGTCCAATAAAATACCTACATTATACTCTGCGCCGCCGCCACAGTGGTGGACACGGCTAGTAGCGAAGTGGAAATTAGTTGGGTTATATTTTATTAAATTTGCACAAAAAAATTAAAAGTAGAGATATATTTAGATGATATGTTCCTGTTGGGATGATGAATTAGAGGTGACTAACAAAAGGTATTTGCAAGGCATCTGTGAGTAGAAACGTTGGGAGGGGAAGCCCTAGAAGGACATATGTATACCTTATTGGTGATGTTCATCAGAAAAGTTTTTATTAAATTATAATTTAGACGCCTATTTAAAATTAGATTACATAATGTATATTATAATACTTAGTTTTATGAGAAATATAATATAATAACTAAAATATATTATTATAAGGAGTCCCTTTAGGCAAGGATCCGAAGATACTGGCAGCGTTCCCCCTTTGAATAGCTAGACTAATTCTTTGTCCGAGGTAGCTGCCAGCTCGTCGGTGTCCTGTGATGTCGACTAACCTTTTTGCTATTTCCTTAAAAAGCCTTATAGCGCTAGGACCCCACGGACCAAGGGTCTTGACACCGAATGGGACAAAATCATATTCGGAGCCTAGACCCCTGTATTTGCATGCTTTAGGTTTTTCAGCCGCTTCACGAACCGCACCAGCTCTGTTGTTGGTTCCATGTAGATGGGAAGGGGCTAGCGTGTCTGAACAGGTTGCATCAAATACTACTGCAAATACTGCACCCGGCCCATCTTCCATGGAATCAAACTCATACCGTCCGTCCGTCCGTCGTATTGCAAGAGACGATGGCAAGAGATTGCCATCGTCTCTTGCAATACCAGTCGGCTCAAGTAGACTTGGCACGTTGACGGTGGCAAGGGACCGGTGTATGATATCGTTAAGTGCGGCATGTCTCGAGAAGCGGCCTGCACTTTTTTGGCATGACAGTCCGTGATGTCCTAGCTTGTCGACATCACTGCCACAGGGACATTTATGAAGAGCGCAGACCGGAACCCCAAGTCGTAGACAGGTTGCGATTCGGAGCGTGTCAGGCTCAAGAAATGTTCCTGTATTTGACGAAGGGTACGCGTGAAGCCAGTAGCCGGCCTCATGCGCACCCACTCAGAAAAGTTAGGTGCGCAGACTCGTAACTGGCGTGCATGTATGACCGTATGAACGTAAACGAAGCTGAAGTAGTATGTCAGGGCCGCTCCACACGATGCAGTGTGGTATCGCACTGCAATGATTTCACTGTATGGGCGTACACACGTACGGCGCGGCGCCGCACCGTTACTACGACGACGTGGTGGGCGAAGACTGTTGTAGTATGATGCGTTCAATCTGGCTGCTCTGATGCACACCGCTCCCCCCGCCTCGTCTCGCGTACGTGCGGTGCGACGCGGGAACGCACCGTGTGGCATACCATGGAATGGTATACAGGACGCCGCAGCGGCACCGGCCATGCGCCGCACCGCATCGTAGCAGGTGGCGTTTTGTAGTTTCTGCGTTCCCCCATGGAAATAAGGCGTGAGTTTATGTATGTGTATGTTCAATCACGAAATCTATACCGCTCACTTTCTCCTGCTTCGAACGCCTTCTCGCTTCTGTACCGTACCTTCACACCGCTATGTGGTTCTTCAGTCCTCGCTGTTTTTCGTTCACTCTCTCCGCGACCCCGCGTCATTGGACAGGCGGCCTAACGCCATGCTCGCTTCCATTTTGTTTTGCTTCATTTTAATGTTTCGTTGCGAGACCAGACGCGGTTTATTGACAGTTAGCGATGCCGGAACAAGATTCTTTATTATGATTGTACACAAAAATGTAATGCTGTTGTGGGGGGATTTGATTGGACGCCTTATGGCTTTGAACTTATGAGATTTGTTCATTATAATTGTGGTGTAGTAGGTTTAGCATTTTGAGGAATTGTGTTTATGATTTTTTCTGATATTTTTTTCGTGTTTTGTAAATTTTTTTGCTTTGTTGTCTAAAGAACGTATTATGGACTGGATTTAAGAATTTAATCATCATTTTATCATTGTGCAGCATTTTCGTAAAAAGATTTGGTTACCGTTTTGTTTACCGTGTTTCATCCCCTCCCTTTAAATTGCTTGGCAGATATTTGACAACTTCTGTAATTTTTCCAACTTCATTTTGGCTATTTAGACACTGATATATTTGAATTTGTCACCAAAATTAGATGAAATCTACGAAACTTTATTAATTCATTTTACACCGAGAATACCCTTTATTAAAGTACCAAACTCACTTCAAAATATGTAATTGATATTTCATAGTTTTGCGTCGAGCCCCTGTAACAGAGTATTGAGCAAGTTTTTAGTTCGCAAAATATTTTGACTAGCAAAGTTTGGGACGTCTCGGGAATTCGGTACGTGTGAGAGATATTAATTAGTAATTAAATGAAGACGACAAAAACTTCAATTTAAATAGATTTATTTTGTGAACATAGGTTGCATACAAGATGTTCAATTAGGTATAGAAATTATACAGAATCCGACCATGTCCCGCCTGTGAGCATACAACTTTGACAACTGTGCAAGCTGAAATTATAACAGTTCAGTTAGAGTTTATGATTTCATACCATACCTAATTGGAGATATTTTCATGAACACGAAGAATTGACTGAATAAAATGTCGTACTGGATTAAGCTTGGGTTCCCTAAGAAAGCGGTGTCGTGATATAACGGTCATAAAATGATGGCCGTCCATGTACAGAGGGTTTTTGGCACTGTAAAGTCCTAAGTCCTAATCCTAAGTCTCAAGAATACTGTCCAATATTATACAGATCGTAAAACGCCGGTGTATGCCTGTTTCCTGGATCTTTCCAGGGCTTTTGACCTTGTGTCATATGATGTGCTCTGGAGGAAGTTGGGGGACAGGAATGTACCGGCGGAAGTTCGTAAGGTTCTGCAATTTTAGTATGCTAACCAAACGAATCAGGTGAAGTGGTCCAACAGTCTCTCTGAGGCTTATGGGTTGGAGTGCGGGGTGAGGCAGGGAGGGTTGACCTCACCCAGGCTCTTTAACCTATATGTAAATGACCTCATGGTCGAGCTCAGCAGTATGCGTTTTGGCTGTCGGGTGGGTGGTGTTAATATTAACAGCATCAGCTATGCAGAGGACATGGTGCTGCTGGGCCCGACTGCAGGTTCTATTGGAGAGATGTTGAAAGTTTGCGAGGACTACGTGGCTAGACATGGGCTCGTGTATAACGTGAAGAAATGTGAGTACATGGTCTTTGGGGTCGCCGGTAGGTGTACAGATTATTCACCTAACTTTACCCTAAATGGCTTGAGCATAAGAAGAGTAAAACAACTCAAATATCTGGGACATATGCTTGCCGACGACCTGAAGGACAATGTGGATATCGAGAGGGAGCGCAGGGCTTTGGCGGTCCGCGGTAATATGTTGGCTCGAAGATTCGCCCGCTGCACGGACCAGGTAAAAATAACGCTTTTCAAAGCGTATTGTCAGGGTCTGTACACGGGTGGTCTGTGGATCAACTACACCAAATGGTCGCTAGATGTCCTGCGTGTCCAGTACAACAATGTTTTTAGAATGCTCTTGAGACTGCCCCGGTTCTGTAGTGCGTCAGAGATGTTTACGCAGAACCGTACTGACGGCTTCCACGCAATTGTGCGGAAGAAAATAGCGTCGTTGGCAGCTAGAACTCGGGCCAGTGGCAACAGCATTCTGGAAACAGTGTCTGAGAATGTGTTAAAGTAAATTAAAGTCAAACACGCACTGACATTTTGCAGTTGTTGTAACCACGATCAAGAACGTTTAAAATCATGCCAGGAAGTCCATTTGTGCTTATGCATGATAATGCACGTCCACACACTGCCAGAGTCGTTGCAAACACACTTGCTGCAGCTAATAACAACGTCCTACCATAGCCTGCTCAATCGCTAGACTTGAATGCCATTAAAGTATGCATGGGATATGCTTCAAAGAAGAGCTCTGCCAAATATGGATGCCGTACACATACCAGAAAATCTTTTTCTCCTGTTACAACGGACGCGGGCAGTCATTTCGCAACGTGATATCGATGAACTCATATTGAGTATGCTGAATCGCTGCACGTGTGTTATACGCATGAACGGCGGAAATACAGACTACTAATTGCTTTTTTTGCTTAATACTAAAAATAAATATAATAAAATTAAAACTTTTTAATTCAGACTTTGAAATCCATAGAATGTTAGTACAGTTAAACTTACGAAACTAGTGTAAGTACTTAGTTTAAAAAAAAAGTACCTTTTTTACTTATTTTTTTATTTTTTATCACATTTTAGATTGGATTAACAATCCAATCCAAGGTGAAAAGTCCAGCATAAGCAACAATCGTGAATAGTCTTTATTAATGCAAAAACAGAGAGTACTTGGTCGATCTACACATACGAAAACATTTTATTTAATCATCAATATAAAAATGAATCATAAAAATATACATTTTTATTTCATTTCAACGGGGCAATAAATGATTTTTTAAGTACCTTGATCCCTAGACACTTTTCATGTGTAGCTAGAATTTTATTTAATTTTGTTTTGTACTAAGATGACCTCCCCTAATTGAATGCTTAGATAATTATTAAGTCCTATGGAACATAAACTCTGTGTAAATTAACATGAACTTCTGCTAATCAAGTTTGAATGCAACTGCACATAATAAGTAGGATTCCAATGACAGGCTCGTTGTAATTGGATCCTGTAACTGGTTGATTTGAGGTAAAGCAATGCAGGTAACCATTGTCATCACATCGAAATCCCTTTGTTGTAAATGCTGTATGATTCATGTTGACCTTATAATAATACATCGACTGGCAAATATTTATTCCTGAATAATTATTTAGGCTCGATGCGTAGACCTTAATGTCTGTTTAAATACCTATGAAAACTGAGAAAAATATTTGAAACCATCTTTCATGTCCCATACCTATGATTCATTTGTTTTTGCATAGGGAACAATCTCAATTTTAGCATGAGCAACACACGCCGTGGTACCAGAGTGTCATAAAAGAGAAAGGTTTTCTATCGCCGGAAGGCATGATAATTTTTCGAAAAATGGGACCCGTTCCAAGTTTGAACGAATATTCGAATCTATTCTGTACCTTGCACAGTACACCCGTACTAGTACGCGGCCGTTAAAGCCCAAATAAGCTCGGTTATTTACAGCGTTCTGAAAAGCTACGATTACCTAAAAGAGCGGTAGCCGTCATATTACAAAGGCCGTCATGAAAATCGGTCAGTTTCACCAGTATTTGACATAAAGGTGTAAAAAACTGTTTGTTTTTTTGGACCGCCGTTATGGTGTGACCACTTTCTTAGAAAACCAAGGGTTATTATCAGACCCCAAAGTGGCAAAGTTGTATATACAAGTGCCTACAATAAGCAAATAATAAATAATCAATTTAGTCAGTCACTAGTCGCTTCTCCGTTGGTTCAAAACGCAATATTAGAAGCAGTAGACTCGAGCAGCTTCGAGTGGCTTCGGGCGACATCGGCGACGATCGGCATCCCTCGGGAACAATTTAAGCCACTAGCTTTTAAGTCTCGCTCTACGTTTTGACTTCTACTGTAAGTGCCCGAAAGTGCAATCTCTGTGGTGGGCTCCTATTGGTACCGGTCAACTTGAAATGTAGGTCGAACTCAACTCACCCGGAAAATAATCAAGCGATGAGAATAATTTAAAACGATTGCTCCCTTTTCCTTGGTTGCAGGAATAACTGCAACTGCAAGCAACTGCAACTGCTAAGTACTTGCTAATTAACTGTGTTTTACTGCAAATCCCAATATGATAGTAATAGAGAGATAATAAATAGGTCAAAAATGCCTTTGACATTAAGTCCACCTTTGTACTAAGTACCTACAGCTCTTTTAACACGAGCATAAAGGTTTATTACTTAAAAATAATTAAATAAAACCTTTATATGTTTACTGCTATCTAATTTCTGAACGTGACAATCCAAAACAAAAGAAAATTAAAATTATACACCTTCATATTTTTTTTCCAAATAGAATTAGACGCTAACAAAGTAAAGTTAAATCGCTACTTAAATTAAATTTAAATCTGTTATTCCTTCGAACGGCAACTAAAGTTTCGAGATTAAACTTAAGCTTGGTTGAGTATTTTACAATTTTCCATTTTAAAACGTCGGCACGCGTCCACAGTGGAATGCCATTAGACTAAAAATTCCAATGGTGTCGTTTCAACATGGCTTCTAAAGCTGAGGAGTCACTGTTCACGAATATAGCTTAAAACTTGAATAAAGTACGTGATTAGCTGGACTAAAGACGAGCACAGCATCACTGTTAAAATTAATTTAAAGTCCTTAATCATTTTCAGATCAGGTAAAGGTGACAGTTTACATTTGGTACGCAACTGTATAAAAACACCTGACACTTCCTCCTACACACCCTGACAACTTTCGTCTAATAATGAGAGAGTATGGTAATCCCCCTGGAATAAGTGATGATCTGTACAATTCTGCCATACATAAATTCAGGGTCCATTCACTACCAATTATCTTTTCGATATCACAACTCTTCTCCTGTTACCCGTAGCAGTTAATAGAAGCAGACGAAATCATGCAAAAAGAATATGATAATAAGTCACTAAATAAGAAATTACCTAAGGAAAACAAAGTTTCTTTTTTAATACTCTTGTAAGCAAGAATAAATAAATCCTGCTGCTGTAAATTAATACTATGCTTATTACTTTGAAATAAACCAAGCGCGATGTCAGTCAATCCATTTAGCTTGAAATAAAATTGAATATAAAAAAGTTGGTCGCCCAGTGAAAACACAGCTTAAAAATCCACTTAATTAATATTCTCCTCATTAAAACTCACTGGTTCAGGAATTCGAATGCCCTATGCATGACCTCTGAGACTTTATTGACACGAATAAAAATCATGTCTAGCATAGTAATTTATGTTAACGATCATTTAGAAATAAGGGATGCCTTTTGCCAGCCAGGAGCCATAGAACAATTTGGTTTCAGGAAAGGTAAATCCATTAATATGGAGATTTATGACGTGATCGAGAAAATTGTTTCTAGTGTTGATGCTAGATATCCAGTAGCGGCCTTGTTTATGGGTATGTCTAAAACATTCGACCATGTAGATCATGGTATACTGCTAAACAAATTAGATCGTTTTGGGATTAGAGGAACGGCATTAAACCTATTACAACCTTATTTCTCTAAGCGCACTCAAATAACAAAGCTTGATAGGCTATGTACGAGCTCGAAAGTTGAAAGAACACACATGTCACGCCCTAGGAAAACTAGTTATGGTGTCCCCCAAGGTAGCGTTCTTGGCCCTCCATTATTTAACATTTACATAAATGATTTGCTTAAGGTCAGTGGGCACCAGATGGTCTTATTTGCTGATGACTGCACCATTCTATTCTCTAGTAATGACATTGATATTCTTGAAAATGACATAAATGACGATCTTATAAATATAATAAATTGGTAAGTTAGTAATAATCTGAATGAGATTATAAATCTCAACAACACCAAAATAGTGACATTTAATCAGAGAACAAATAAACCGAAGCTGAATATAAAATATGGTAACGAAACAAACTCTGAAAGTGACATCACACAATTTCTGGGCCTTTACGTAGATAGTCATCTGACTTGGAAGCATCATATCGAAGCTTTGTCAAATAAGCTTAGTCAATTTACGTATGTTGTGTACAACATATCACAAACGGTTAACCGCATTGCCGTACAAATAGTTTATAATGCTTATGTGTCTTCTAGCATTAGGTACGGAATCATTTTCTGGGGCAACTTCACTGACAGAGACATTGCTTTTAAAGCTCAGAAGAAATGCTGGCGATCGTTTACCAAATTACAATCGATTGATAGCCATTGTTTAAGGAACTTAGTTTGCTCACTCTACCATCTAAGTACATAATATATGAAATAGGAGTGTTTGTTCGCTGTGACTTGGATATATTTGAAAAACTGCGCTCTCGCCGTTGTCAGAATACCATTCATGTTACCTCTCATAAAACCAAATTTTTCGGCAAAAGTGAGCTAGGTATGGCTCCAAAAATATATAATAGTATACCAGCAGCTATTAGAAATAAAGAGTGTATGAGATCCTTTAAGAGGTCATTGTTTAAATTCCTTTTGGATAGATGTCACTACTCCATCACTAAGTTTACTACTGTTAAATAGAGGTTTGACGATTCCGACTTGCTAATTAAATACTTATGATTATATTTATTAATGTGTTTATTTATCTAAAATTGTAATGACCTGTTTAACTGACGTATTTTAAATTGAATTATTTTTTAATACAATCTATTGACATGCCACCTTAATTGTAATTGCTTGTTTATGTTAATTTTGTAAGGCATATTTCAGACAATAGAATCAGCTGTAACCATACCTTTGTTTAACAAAATAAATTATTGATTGATTGATTTTTAAGAAGTTAGAAGAAACGAATCTTCTACGCCCCATGGTGTTAAATAATCACATCCTTTTGGTCGATTGCGTGACGAGGAGTACCCGGAAATCATGACTTCTAGAAGGTAAAATAAAAGCAATAAAAAGCGTAGCAAAGACTACATAGCTTGTAGCACAACCTACAGAAAGCGTAGCCGCTTAGCAAAGACTACACCAAGCGTAGCAGGCTACGTACAACACAGACCTAATAACGCGAAGCTCACTAGATACTACACAACCGTAGCTAAGGGATTTAAAAAAAGCTAAAAAGCAACTGTACGGTGGAATGCAAGAAAATAAAAACTCGCATCAGAGGGTCCTGTACGGAACATAACAGTAGTGATACAGTGGAATCGTGTACTTTTATGTGCGCACTTTAAACGTCGCTCGGGCACAATTAGAAAATGGCTTTCTTACTCACTTTTTATATCTGAGGACTCCTAATCGAATATTACGTAAGTAATCTAGTTTTCTTGAAGACCTGAAATGGAAGTTAGAATGTTCTAAATTGGATCGTTATATGTGGGTTCTCTTATAATGTCTCTGAGTTTGTTTCGGTCTTTCTTCTCAGAGTAGTAGAATAGGAAACACCAAACCTGTCTAGTTTTAAAACACAATTTATTTTTGACGTATAAGTGTTTGTTTGAATCGGTATATGTAAATCAATAGCATTTATAATTATTAATGAATGTTACATTATATTATTATTATGATATTATATAATATTAATCCTACATAATCTAACTTAATTCTTCAAATTATAAAATACTTAGCTTTAATGTTACTTAAATATACTGTTTTGGTTCTAATATAATAAAGCTCAAACAATAGCGCTTAAAATATGGATAATCATCATTTAATTGTATTGCTCCGCTAGCCATTTTACAATTTGGCACTATTTTAGTCCCCAACTAGTGCCAATATTGCTTGAATTATATGAAACATATTGTGTCAATCGATCGACCTATAATAATTATCAACGAAATCCAGATCAAACTTTAAAGCCAAAACAAATTAATTAATTCGTCAATGGTTATATTAATTAATTTGTAACTACAAGAGTTTTGTTCTGTTTTAATTGTATTACGAAATTATGTTGGAAATGCTGTGATATTTATATGTGTGTACTCACAGTAACATACTTTGAGAAACAACATATTATTATTAGTATTGAGTGCAAAAAGAAGTCATAGGGTGTCACTGAGTCGCTATACTGTTCCGAACGGGTAGGCAGATGTACAATTGTCCAGAGTTATGTAAGAGCCACTTAAAAGCGTAGCATTCAAAATCAAAATATTTGACATAGACCTACATGGGCACTTATGAAACGTCAGAAACTAAGGTGCACGGTTCCAATTGTTCGTTTCCTATGCAGAAGAGCCAACAAGAAAGTCCACGATTATTCTTTTAAAAATAAATGGACTCAATTAAA
Organism: Brachylomia viminalis; assembly: GCA_937001585.2. Classification (NCBI taxonomy): domain Eukaryota; kingdom Metazoa; phylum Arthropoda; class Insecta; order Lepidoptera; family Noctuidae; genus Brachylomia; species Brachylomia viminalis. The sequence continues at coordinate 25,783,487 of OW443298.2, read as the reverse complement.
AAACCTAAAAAGAAGTATGACGTCAACTCAATGAAAGCCGAAACTTTGAGAGAATTATCGGATAAATATCAAGATTATGATAAAATATATACTGATGGGTCTAAGAGCGCTAATGGTAATGGCGCTGCTTACTATGATCCTTTGAATTCGGCAAATACCTGCTTTAAAATAAATAATTATGTGTCAGTTATGTCTTTGGAGCTCTTTGCAATTTCAGAAGCGCTTACGTATATTACCATTGGAAATAATATAAAAACAGTAATTTGTGTAGATAGCAAAAGTGCACTACAACATATAGCTCGATGCGCCTCTGGTTACAGAGGTGCACTGATAGCTTATGAAATTCTATCCAAAATACACTATCTATCTGAAAGAGATATAGATCTGAAGTTGCAATGGGTTCCCTCACATATAGGTATAAAGGGTAATGAGGAGGCTGACCGTTTAGCAAAGTTGGGTATTGTTAGTGGAAGAGAAAAAAACATTGGAACTAATTATATAGAAATATTGCCTAGATAGAAACGTAAATGTCATGAAGTTTGGAAAGAGTATTTTAATCAAATAAGGATAAAGGGATTTGGTACAGGTCTATAGTTTCGGAGCCTCCGCATATACCGTGGTTTTGTAACTCTAGGCTAAGCAGAAAGTTTATAGTTACAGCTCACAGGCTGAGATCTGGACACATGCCACTCAATAATTTTGGATTTTTAATGAAAAAAGTTGATTCATTAAATTGTGAGGTGTGTGGCACATTGGAGGATATTTTACATTTACTGACGGAGTGTGTCACATTTCAGTCTGCTAGACAGGATTTAGTTACAGAGCTCAAGATAAATGTGAACGATGTTTGTATGTTCCATCATAATATATTTTGTCGACACCTAACTCCGGAGCTGCTTATAGTTTATTTAACTTTGTATTATTATGTTTTACGTTATAAGGTTCAATAAGTTTGTTTATTATTAAGTAAGAAGTACTATTACGATATAAGGTCCGATGGGACAGGCATATACAATTGTATAAATGTTCCTAATAATAAATAAAGAAAAAAAAAAAAAACTTTTACAATGTTTTCAAGTTACAGTATTTATAGGTATGGGAGGACAGTGTAGGCCTGTCAACAGGTACCTGGTACATAGCAAGATAGAAAATGGTCTACAAATCTTAAGTTTACAAGTTAGACCTACAATGTTGACACATTCACAAAATACAAAGAAACTATCTTTTAAAATAATAAAAAATAAAGCATATTTAAATCAAATGACACGATTGCCATTACAACTATAACAAATTTAGATTATGTCAAAGAAGAATGTAAAAAAAAACAGGGTAATTTGGGAGCAGTTAATAGACATTTACATAGTGATGCCGTTAATGAGGTACCAGGGCCACATGTGCAGAACAACTAACGCAAAGTGGGCTTGACGTGAGCTGTCCGTAGTTTCAATCTCCAGCATCTGGTGGAATGCTCACTTCATGCTCACTTCACCTAATCTCACCGTGTTTTTTTTTTAATATGAACAAGGTCTTCAGGTCCCAAACCAGGCCTGTACTACGGTAACCTGATGACTTATATACATATTCACACCCAGACACAGGTCAAAGAGACATGTTCATGCACACAAATATTTGACTTGTCCGGGGATCGAACCCGGGACCAGCGGCTCAGAAGGCAGGGTCGCTACCAACTGCACCAACCGGTCAGTCAATTCTTAGGCGAAGTCGGCTTGACGTGAGCTCTTCATAGTGTCGATCTCTAGCATCTGGTGGAATGCTCACTTCACTCAATCTCACCGTGAAAACTTAGGCGAAGTGGTCTTGACGTGAGCTGTCCGTAGTTTCAATCTCCAGCATCTGGTGGAATGCTCACTTCATGCTCACTTCACCTAATCTCACCGTGTTTTTTTTTTAATATGAACAAGGTCTTCAGGTCCCAAACCAGGCCTGTACTACGGTAACCTGATGACTTATATACATATTCACACCCAGACACAGGTCAAAGAGACATGTTCATGCACACAAATATTTGACTTGTCCGGGGATCGAACCCGGGACCAGCGGCTCAGAAGGCAGGGTCGCTACCAACTGCACCAACCGGTCAGTCAATTCTTAGGCGAAGTCGGCTTGACGTGAGCTCTTCATAGTGTCGATCTCTAGCATCTGGTGGAATGCTCACTTCACTCAATCTCACCGTGAAAACTTAGGCGAAGTGGTCTTGACGTGAGCTGTCCATAGTGTCGATCTCTAGAATCTGGTGGAATGCTCACTTCAAACTCACTTCACCTATCTCACCGTGAAAACTCAGGTGAAGTGGGCTTGACATGAGCTGTCCATAGTGTTGTTCTCTTGTATCTGGTGGAAGGCTCACTTCAAGCTCACTTCACCTAATCTCACCGTGAAAATTTAAGCAAAGTAGGCTTGACGTGAGCTGTCCAATGTCCATAGTGTCGATCTCTAGCATCTGGTGGGATGCTCACTTCAAGCTCACTTCACCTAATCTCACCATGAAAATTTAAGCAAAGTAGGCTTGACGTGAGCTGTCCATAGTGTCGATCTCTAGCATCTGGAGGAATGCTCACTTCAAGCTCACTTCACCTAAGTTTTCTCGGTAAGATCTTTACAGAACTTATCTGCTGTAATGTTTTTATATTCCGACTTCCTATACTGCCGTCTTATGACGGCCTTGTTTCTTATGAAAGAAGGCCGTAACTGACAATTTTATCAAAAATTAGTTATATTATTCGGAATTAGCAAAGAAAATGCTATCTTATGGTTTTGCACAGAAAGCTGTAACTCGTATTAGATTAGAGATACCATAAGGATTTTAGCCTTAATTACGACATAAATTCTGGTTTTTGAATCCTTAATTACACTTGAAATACACACTTGAAAGCCTTAATTACACAATAAGGGCCTTTTGTGTCAATTATTATTCAAAATGAAGCGTATATTTTGTGGCGTCTTAAAAAACCAGAATCACTAACTAAAACCATTCACTGATGTCATGTCATGTGTTGTTCATTCTCATTCATTCATGTTTACAAAATAATGTTAAATAATATGATGAGATGGTCTTACGGAGCGACTTAGTCATGTTGACCAAGCTCCTTAATAAGGTTTAAAAAAAAAAACCATTCAGTAAATCGCGGGCCTTCATCATTTTAGATAAAACTTCAATTATCTCGGAATCAACGTTGACGAAGTTACGGCCTTCTTTCTTATGACGGCAGTATAGCAGTATACAACATCACATTCTACATAATATAATCTCTCTACATGTGTGAAGGTTATCACAGTCCGACGTGCCGCAAGATAAAGGTTGCAGGCGCCTGCTTGCTTCAAACACGAGCGCAAAATACTACGTGACCTGCAAGTGTAACATTTTATGTGTGTCTCAATGACTTTATGTAGATCATCTGGATTTTGTTCCACTTTTACATAACATGACGCTTATAGCTACTGAAAGAGTAGGCAGAGGTGTAGGTTTTGTATAGGCAACCTCGTACTTGCTTTAACACTTGACAAAAACTCCTAATCAATTGAAACTTCACTAAGGTTTATCTATTTAATTGACACATCGGTCCTAAAGGAAAAAATAAATAAAAATCGACCTTGTCACCATGTGCCATGAAAGTCACATTCAATCTTGGGGTCAAACCATATTTTGCCAGTTATATTCAATTCCCACGTAATAGGGGGGCAGACCCTTTGCCCTTAATCGGGCACATATCCAGTCTCCAGGCTGCTTCTATGGGCCACCGTAGGCGCGGGCTTGCGGACGGCGAGCAATGGGTAGCTCGCCGTCCGATAAGGACTAGGCCCGGGTCGTCGGCGCGGTGTGTTCCACGCGCGCCTTAAAGAGATGTCAGCAACAATGACGCGGTGCGCTAGGGGCGATGCCTGCCAGGGTTGCGGAAAAGCCCGAAAGGGTTACCGTGGCACAGGCAACTGTAAGAACACGGGTAAGTTTTAGTCAGTAAGAGTCTGACACGCGGGAGAAGATACGTGATGTTTACCCGTGATCGAAAAGAAAAAAAACCTACTTAGAATATACATACTCGTATCTCTTTCTATGCAGTGTCATTATTCATCATGCCGTAGAAATCTTTCTACAATCAGTCATTTCGTTTTTCTTCGGTTATGCTGCACGCATCTTTGGAGTCGAAGCTCAGCGGTCCCTGGCGACTACTAAACCAATCAACGAGTCAGGCAAAACAAAACATTCACATACAAAAAGAAAACCATGACGTCCTATCACGGCCAAATAAACCTTTGCCAAATAGCAGCAGAAACGCAATATCTCCCGCATTTACCATAATCTGCAACAGTTCACCAACGCATAGAGTCTATGCGAAGATTTAGACGCGAGTCGATCTATTCCGGTCGCGTGCCGAACCGCCACATATAAATATAACTGAAAAATACGGGAAACGTAGACGATGTGCAGAGGCACGTGTCTCTCGACTACCGATGTGGTAAGGTTTTACTTGGGAGAACGGATATTTTGTGTTTTAGTATTTTAAACATTGGTGATAACAAACTGCAAACTTTTTGTACCGAAAAATAAGTCAGACCTAAGTGACAGCGGGCGAGGCACATTTCTTGGTGAAGGACACTGTAATCCGCTAGATTCGAGAGGAACTTGCAAGACTGGTACTGGGACTGGCTGGTAGTTCTAGAACAAGTAGTTAACAACGCCATTTTTGGCCATCGTTTTGTAATGATTTGGTTATCACATTAGAATTGATAAGATACCAGAGACAAGACACCATTTTTAGGGTTCCGTACCCGATGGGTGCTCATGGAACCCTATTATTATTAAGCCTCCGCTGTCAATCCGTCTGTCAGTCAACGGGCTGTATGTCATGAACCGTAATAGGTAGACAGTTGAAATTTTCACAGAGTGTGTATTTCTATTGCCGCTATAACAATAAATAATAAAATAAAGTTTAAAATTAAAGGGGTCGATACAAGAAACGTGTTTTTTCGGCGATTTTTAACTTGTGGTACGGAATTTTTCGTGTGCAAGTCCGACTCGCTTTTGCACGGTTTTTTTTTCTAACATAACATCTATTCTTACCTACAGTACTCCGAACTGCTACAAAAAAAGTTAGAAACTCAATATTCCTATTAGTGACTCAATAAAACTTGCCCGGCGCGACACACGTGGGGTTCGAACTTTGAACTTTGCCCACGCTCAGCAGTCGCATTAATCCAGTTGAAATGTAGAACCAACGAAGAAGTCATTATCAGTTTTCTAAACCCTTTGGAAATATAAATATCGTTTATTTTAGCATTCTACGTTTAGAATCGTAAACCACAAGTCCAGTTGCAAACAGAACGGTCCCTTGCCGACAGTTAACGTAGTTGCTCTAACGTTCCAGCACTTCCATCTGTGTAGCCGTTGTATAGCTGCTACGTGAGCCCGGAACACTTCACGAGGCTATTGTTGCAGCTGTTAGAATAAATATAGCCAAACGTATGGGAGACATGTGACGCTTGAGGTAAGGGATGGCGGTATGAAAGTTTCTTCGACTTATGTGCGCCTGGTAGTTAAAGGTTAAGTTAGTACTTGAGAAAGTTTTGGTAATTTTATTGGAAAGTTTATTGTTTTAATAATATTGTGAATTTGAGGACTATGTGGGTCATTGTTTCAGTTTTAATCATGATCTGGCAGTTTAAGTAGTTCATGCGGCCTACCCAAATGTCCTTTCTTTGGTATTGTTCGTCGAATCGTTGAGCTCCTAAAGTTCTGAGTTGAGCTGCACGGTTACTGACAAATGCGTGCACTGACTGGACAGGTCCTCTTAATCTGCGTGGTTCTTTCCTCAGAAGACCATTTCAGATACTAATCTACATGGTCCTCAAAGATTATGTTCGAATATTTATATACACATTGACATTCATGAATTTTATACATACAATGACATGAGTAATTACTTTGTAAAGTATTATATTATTTAAATTATTGTGAATGTGAAGATTATGTGGATTATTACTTTTTTTTATTTTATTTCTTAGTTAGTTTCACGATCTGGCAGCTTGAGTAATTTATGCGGCCTACCCAAATGTCCTTTCTTTGGTATTGTTCGTCGAATCGTTGTGCTCCTTAAGTTCTCAGTTGAGCGGCAAGATTACTGACAAATGCGTGCACTGACTGGACAGGTCCGCTCAATCTGTATGGTTTTTCCTCAAAAGACCGTTTCAGACACAAATCTACATGGTCTTCACATGATCTGACCAAGATTATGTCTGGACTTTAAAAGAGACTGTGACCTCTGAGTTTGTTTCGGCCTTTCTTCTCAGAGTAGTCAGTTATGAAACGCCGACCTCATCTAGTTTTAAAAATATGATTGACGTGTAAAAGTGTTTGTAACAAACCTACTTACAGAAATAAAATCATTTATCATTTATCATTTAATTCATAGTTCTAAGATTTGTTTTTAAATAAACCGGTGCTATGTAAAACCAACGACTAACAGATGTCGCAGTCTGAACTCGTATAACTCTAGGCTGAATTATTATAAAATGAAATCTTTAAGCGTACGTAGGAAATCTTTAGATTTCATGTTTTTGTTTAAACTAATAAATGGTTTAATAGATTCTCCTGAGCTTTTAGAAAAAGTGAAATTTAGTATCGCTCGTAATAATAGCCGTTTACTAAACCGAAGGACTTTCGTCCTGCCTCACAGTCGGACTAATATCGGTAATTTTTCACCCATTGGCCGCATGCTTTCTCTTGCTAACTCCATTCGTGGCGAAATAGATGTCTTTGCTGGTTCTGTAGCCTCAGTTAGGAGTAAACCTGGAGCCTTAATTGTATAATTTTTTCATTTTAATTTTGTTTTTTATATATTTTTAATTGTTCTTTCCCAAAAAAATTTCATTAGGTAACTATATGGATAAGTTCACATTTTGTAAAAAATTTTTAATTTTTGTTTTTTTAAATACTAATTGTTTTACTTAAATTATGCATGCTAGATTCACATCGAGTAGGTGTCAATCAGAAATATTGTGTTGTAACTGTTTTAACGCATTTGTGATTGTTCATCAGTTTTGCGAATTATAATAAAAAAAAGACGTTTGTTTAGATAATGCCAACAAAATAATGTTGGTAAAAAGGCGAAAGAAAACTTCACGTTTAAGATTAACCCAGATACCAATCGGACCGTGATTTATTTTAGGAGGAAAATTACTTCTTTCCACAGTGTAAGAATCAATGCATAGCATCTTTCAGGTCAATAACTAAGCTACCACCAAGAATTTTATATAGTTCGTGAAATAATAAAGATTATTCAAAAGGAAAACTCAAGCTGGACAAATGTGAGATACACTATTTTGAGAAAAATCATCGTGAGTTAGAAAATCCCAAATAATAGTCGGTCGATGTTTAAATTGTGTAGTAACTTGAGAGAATTAAATATAATCTTATATCTATAAAAATCAATGCCACTTTTCTTTGTAATTTTATAACTCAAGAACGGATGGACTGATTTTAATAATTCTTTTTTTAGAATATTCCTTGAAGGACGAGGATGGTTCAAACGGCGAGAAAAATTTAAAAAAAAATCTTATTCTTACTAACATGTTTAGACATGTTAGTAAGAATAAGATTTTTTTTTAAATTTTTCTCGCCGTCAGTCAGTAGTAGCATTGTATGTAATATTTCTTTCATGATGTTAACATTTCCATTTTCTTGGCCTTGTAATATGTAATCAGAGAAATTCATCCGATCATCATTAGAACCTACTTGAAAGTAACGAAATAATGGGATTGTATGAACCAAAGATAAATGAGGTTGCTACATTGGCAGTTAGTAACTTCAAAACTAAAACTACGAAAATGATCGATGAGTAGGTACCAGGTTACCATAACATCCATGCACCTCTCCGAATAATTTGCTCATGATCACTTCGGTTAGTGTCGAACGCGACGACATCGCGCGGCACGGTTCTATTTCCGGCTGTCGACAACACGACGCGCTCCTGAAATAATGCGCGGTCCGTAATGAGGTCTCTCTTGTATTAGACAAACATATCATGGAAATAGCGCGGAATACAACGTTCAATGACAGATATATTGATATTTTATTCGTGTGATCTTTTTCCAACTTCTGGGTAAAAGCCTGCCCTTTTCTCCATTCCTTCACCTTTTACAATCTTATAGACAGTATCTTAATTTCTGTGTTAAAAATGTACGGTAACTATAAAAAGAGACAGCTTAATTGCATAGGTATCACCTTTATTCAGTACCCCTCTTGTAAACTGACTTTTACTTCTCCTACGTCACAGCCAACGAGCACCTTTCCACTGATATCTTAATAGTTCCTTCTACATCATAACACCCTGGTACATATAGTTTGATGTTCGTCGTAAACCTGGCGAAAACTTTTTTTATCACTTCACTCGCACTTTTCTAAACATCAAGTTTTATGCGCAGTTTGGGGATGTGTTCACTGAAAACTAAGCGAATGTTAACTAGACGATAAAAGAAGTTCACATAACGATTATGAGAGTTTTTCTGACATAATATGAACGTGTTATTTGGCTTATTTGAAATCCTTCTACGTCGGCTGTCACAAGGTCTTTCTTAACGTACACGCATTATGTCATCAATGCCTACTTCTGATAGCCGCAAAGTTCCTTATGTTCCAAATAAACAATAATAATGATCATTGACGCGCACGACTGTGCACGCGCCTGATACCTTTACACGTTAAGGGTAACAAAAATATAGGAAAAGGCACATAATGGGGGAAACGATATTGAATAATATATGATTAACGACAACCATAATTAGACCTTCCGTTCCCCTTTTACCGATGAAAAGATGAGACAAAATTATGGGGAGTACGGAGATCCTGGGAGCTCAAGGTAAATTGGTTTCGAAATGGTTGCTTCACGAGATACGGTCCGAGGCAACGCGAAGGTAACTTCACAAAACTTCGCTTTTATTTGTTTTCATCGCATATAGTAGTGTTTTTCGTTGTAATCCGATAAATTAATGGCGAAAAGTGTTGTTACTGTCGACAAACGACAGGGCCGATTTTGTTTTGCGCTGATTTTTCAACATTTGTGTAATTACTGGCACTTGAGACATTTCAGCTTTGTTTCTAAGTTTGCAATTATGCCCGTTATATTCCTTTCCGACTGTTATTTTTGAAATGTTACGAGTTTCATTACCTCTAGGAAACCATTATCTGGAAAATAATTTAATTCATGTGACACATAGGGCCTAACCGAACACTGTGAAACCGGTTTTTATTCATCTCTTATCTTGAAAAATTTACAATCCCAGAAAAATATATATTTTTACGACTGCCAAGATTTCTCAAATCAGTGCGGGAAATCGTAATATTTTTCTTATATCTCTTTACAGCAACATTGTGTAGATACTAGAGTATAATAACGTGGTGGCTCTAAGTCGGCTTCATTTCCTGGTGGGCGGTGTCTTGATCTCCGGCCGCTGACACCGCGCACATTCTGTATATATTGCGCTGGTTTGTTCCTGTTGGAACCTCGTGTAAATATCTTTAAGAACAAAACTAGAACTGCAAAATGATATAATAATATTCATAACTCTTAGATTTTAAATCATTCGAAAAAAAAAGAATATAGTAACTTTAAAAAAGCATCAGGAACGAGGTCCAAGCTAATTAATGGTAGCCATGGCCCTAGAGAAAGGGACCTCCTCACTATGGAGGCCATAACCGTACTGCTTTCTGAATCAAGCCTTTGGTCCAGCTAATAGGCTATGAAGCGTAACGCCTAACGGTTCAATAAGATTTAATTTTGAGTGTTGAAATAGTACATTATGCACCAAAGGGATAAAGCAGTGTCTTATGACGCGGGTGCCATATTGAATCCCGAGCGTAACGAAGGATTCTAGCGTTAACTCCCGAGCGGAGCGAGAAATCTCGACATTTTGGCTTGTCGAAACATTACGCAACGCTTCAGTAGATCGCTCACAAGCGATCGATGCATGAGCGGGTCGCTTGTAAGTTTAAGGAAGTATGTAGCTACTTAGGTTTAAAAAAAAAAGAATCACTAGGTATGTACATAAGTTTGTGACAAGAAAGCTACAGGGCCTTCATTTAGAAACGTTTCCATATTTTGAGCTGTGAAAACTTTTGATTTCTTAGCACGATGTCCTTCCGATTTCCTTTTCTTAAATGCCGCTTATTTGGTGTAATGTATTAATTTGAATATTATGTATATATAATGTTGAATATTAAGTGTAATGATGCACCATAGGCTACTTGACTTCTGTGTACATGGTGAATGCTGGAAGTAGTCTAAAAGCTTTGATTCAAATACAGATCTGACCCCTTTTATAGATTTCCAATTGTGAAAATCGCCGTAGGCTTTCATGTACGATAACCTGAACTTTTCTGGGAGTAGATTGTTGGCAATGCCAATGGCTTTTGGTTTAATGTACTTCGGAGTCAAATGATTATCGTCACTCGACATTTTTGTGAGAATTTGTAGCTTAATTATTTGTTGTATCATAACAGCAAAGCGATTTGCAGGACTCGCGGCAATTTTTTCATGTGCGTTCTATTTTTTTAAATTTGTTTTCTAATCTCGATGGCCAGTTCGATTTACGAACAATTTTTTTTGTGCACGTCTCTATGGTTATTAGTTTGTATACTATGGAAAATGTTTGCATGCAATGTTTACTCCAGGTTCCAATGTTCTAAATTCGAACCACATTAATGTCCAGCGGGTCATAATGAAATTAAATACAATATTAATGCCCGGCTAGAGCCTAAGGCTACAATGACTTGCTTTAGGTTCGGTTTGCATGACGTATAATTCGACATTGTCGAGCCTTCAGAGAAAAAAAATAGAACAAATTTTGATATAGGTACTTAAATCTTTATATGGAACAGCTTCTAAAAACACTATTTGATCTTCTTATTATTAGAATACATCAACTACATTATTTTAATAACATTATACGTAGTCAATAGACGCTTTTTCAATTAATTTAATAAACATAATATACAAACATATCCATAATACACAGTCGCGTTATTATTTCGTTTATGAGCATTTTAATTAACGGTTGGGACCTTGCCTAATTAAGTCCTCGACACAATCGTTCGTAATTAGCTAATTAGTGTGATAAACATGCTTTCATTGTACATTTATTAAGGACCTATGTTAAAACATTTTATTTGGCAATTTTTTTACAGGTTTATATTCTGGGAAAATAGCAATCGGAAATATCGCGTTGTGATTTTCATTGGAAAATGTAATGAATATTGAGACTCAGTTCTTTAACATGGCTTGGGAGTTTGTTGTAAAAACGTATACTTTGGCGCTTAAATGATATACAAAAATTTTGCAGCCAGGTTGTGGGAACAATTAGTAAATCTTTGTTTCTAGTGTTGTGTAGTGTCATGTTATGAATGTCGCTGTGTTTAGAATAAAGATTAATATATTTTTTTTACATAAATCAGGTTCTCTTATACATATTGAGATGATGATATACATATTGAGGTCATTATGTTGATTTCCTTATATTTATTCCTCAGTGAATGCCGACAACCTAGGTTATAAATTGCTCGAGTGGCTCGTTTCGGCAGAACAAATATGGCTTAAATGTCAGCTGCATTTAGGTTAGGTCAGGTTTAAAGCATTTATTCTCATAAGAACAATATATAGGTTCACTTACAATGAGATACAAAGTAATTGCTTAAATCTAAGTGAAATACATTTTGCCTCAGGTGCGTGTTGGTGAAGTTATACAAATAAATATTAGGTAGGTAAGAAGCTGCTAACATTAATTGATAGGTAAGCGGTATGACTACATTTTATGAATGTGATTTTTTAGTTTCCTTTTGAATGAGTTAATGTTGTTACATTTCCCCACAGCAAAACGCCGTACGACATTACACCATGGAATAATAACTAAAATATACTAATCCAGCTGTTTCTACAACAGTCAAATTACCGATTTTATAGACCGCGTAGGCAGCTGAGCTAAGCCGCTTCGACAATTTGGTTTTAAGAGGGCCCCACTGTAGCTTCGAGTCCAAAGTAATACCTAAGAACACAGTGGTGTCCACAAGATCCAATTCTACCCCATTTACTATTACATTGGTTATCACCTGGTTAACGCTAGGTGTCGGAAATCAAATACATTTAGTCTTTTTCTCGTTTATAAGTAAATCGTTTATTTATTTTGGTTTACCAACGTTCGTATACACTACAGCAACTACAGAAAATAAAGAACTAAATGTAACAAACAATTATTATAGGTAAATACAGCATTTTCTTATTACCTACTAGGTGAACAATCTTAAAATAGGGCAGTTAAATAATTTGTATAACGCAAGACAAAGAGAGATTCAGCCGTCTCATATCTTAATAATAAAAAATATATAGAGAATATAATAAATAAAGTTTGGAAAATGCATAAGTGCACGCCTCATAACGCTAATTTATTTTAATAAAATAATAAATCGTATAATTGATTTGCAATATAAAAAAAAATCATGTATGCAAGAAAAGTTCTTAGATTTTTGTGCGTGTCTATAATATTGAATTTTTAATAAGAAATCATAAAAAAAAAACTACGTAAACTAGGCTACTAGGTTTAATTGAAGTGTTTTCTCGATGTACATCTACTCATATTATTGTATAAGTGCAATATAGTTGTGATAGAGGCATTTGAAGCTCATAAAATTGCTGGACCTTGACGAGTCGGGAGGAAAGCACTACCTCAACCCATTCGCGTTATAAGGCGTGCAATTAAGCGCATTAAATTTAACATTATTAACACTAAACCAATGCAATATTCAATGTGTCTCTTCTTACTACTAGGCAGTCTTCTGATGGTGGTTTGAAAAGATATCGCAATAAAAACCGGATACCTGCGAGTCGGGCTTGCTCACGAAGGATCCCACAAGGCAAAAACGCCGAAAAATATACGTCTCTTTTATGGAGACACCTTTCATTTCTAACTTTGTTTGTTATTATAGCAACAATAGATTTTTTAAATTTTCACATGCTCTGTGAACATTTCAACTGTCTACCTACCTATAACGGTTCATGAGATACCGCTCGCTGACAGACATACGGACGAACGGACAACGGAGGCTTAGTAATAGGGGTTCCGTTGGCACCCTTTGGTTACAGAAACCTTAAAAGCAACATTTGACTGTACGCGAGATTCATAGTTTAATTTTTTTTCATCCTTTTATAAAGTTCCCAAAAATGCCAGAATCAATGCGACTAACACGCTTGTAAGTAAGTAGCCTAATGAAAAATGTATCCTTCTGCATCACAAATTCTCTATTCACATCAAAGCACAAAAACACGTCTATTCTCTTAGTAATAACAACAACACACATAAAACGAAAAGTTGCCGCCATTTAATTTCGTCACAGCGTAGGTACGAGTATATGTGATGGCACAAAGTGAAGTAAACCACAGTGACCGAAGTCAAACTTCGTTATGATATATTGTTCATATTGGTCACAATATTATTGTTGCCATGAGGTATTTGTGCAAACATTCGTGTCCGATCCTCATATGAAAGTATGGCGGGAACATGTTGATTATGAGGAGGTGGTTCCGCCATTGTGAATCGAGATAATTTGACGTAGATGATGCTAAATGAATAAGTAAGGATAGAAGCACGTTGTGTTACATAGTTTCTGCTTACCCCCGTAAGAAAATACCTCGAATACATATTCAAAGTCAAAGTCAAGTTAATGAAGTGATTGATAATTCGAAAAAAAGTCTACCTACTGATACGGCAAATTCTTTGACAATTGGACTGCTAACGAGAGCAACTACTTGAGTTTGACTTTAGAGAGACTACTAACATTTGGACATTTTATTGGCAGCTGTACTTGATTGATTATGACGGAATTACAAAGTAGCACTTCGCATCGTTCGTCAAACAATAATTCGACTCTGAAAGGCGAGTAAAGTACCACTAAAAGTCAGCATAATGTCCCAGAAGAGCTATCATTTAAGCTCAGCTGTTTGTTAGTTGTATTGTTGCTATCGAATCCCGAGCCTTTTGAACAGCCACAGATTGCTGCGTTCTGGGAAAATTGAATTCACTCGACGTATTATGCAAACGGGAAACTGCGACCAAAGTGACTTTTTATTTGGTGGCCAGGGTAAAAATTGTAGTCACTGCAGTGAAATTACTAGTATTAGGCATTTGTTTGAAATATAATAGATAACCACGCTTTTTTGAGGTTCATTAAAATAGCATTACAAGTGGTCAATTGGTGGTACTTTAAAACGTAGGTATAACCTATAATTATGTCCGATATCTTGACCACAGCGTGACCATTGATATGAGCCATTCTTACAAGTAACTTTAAAATAAATATATAGTGACTGCACTTAAAAAAAACATTAAGTTAACATAAACATGTTTGAAATATGTTTTTTTTAAATAATTACAGTTGATTACGTGGATTTCACAGAGAAAGAAGACTCTTTATCTCTCGTTGCCGAAATTATTTCTAATAATAATCTACATTCTTAGCTTCTGGCAGTTCAATCCCTGTTAAAAAAAAAACCCGCATTCACCCTCATTCCCGGAATATCAAACCAACAATCAAGCCGATCCGACGTCATATTTTCAGCCACTCAAACAACGTGATCCGGAATTATCGATGGCCATAAAGACGACCCAATCGCCAGTTACAGCGGTCTTAGCAATGTTGTACATTGACGACTCGTAGTCCGTATATAATTGTTGCGCTACGACTCGTTGGGCGTAGCGTCAATATTGTGTGAGGCAACCGAAGATTGTTTATTCAAATCATTGATGATTGCTGTTAGATGTCAATTCTGGCCACGGTACTGATTGATTTAGATTGCAATGAGAAGTACGTATAAGGGTTTAACTATTCTATGATTTTGCGAAATAATCTTGCAATGATTGCGGCTGCATTTTTGCTAATTTGTATTGTTATCTGTCGTTGAATTTGGAAAGACAGACTACTCCGGTGTCGCCTTGCATTCATCATCATCATTGTCAGCCTTGTTCTATATACTAGTGATTATAGGCGGCCCACCTATAGTGCCATGCTTCTCTGGCACGTGTTAGTGTTACACAGGCGTAAGGCCTGTCCAGGTCTTCTGTAAGTCATCAAATATGGCTGGACGGTGGTCTTCTGTAATTAAGCTATCGTCATACATAAATCATTTGTATCTATCTACCCTTTGTGAAAATATAACCAACCATATTTCAGCTCAGTCTACCTCGAAAACCCAGCAAACACAACACAATAATATCTAATTGAATACAAAACCACAAGAATACAATAGTGTACCGTCCAATTTCTTATAGCACTACATCTCTCGTAATTTGGCCTGGTGATTGATAACTGAGGCTGTGTCGGAGGCCTGGCACCCCATCTGTACACGTCGCAGGACCTTCAAGCCCTTGTTAATTTCCCTGATTTATTGTACACTAAAAAGTAGATGTCGTTTTGTTATCGTTTTAGGTGTTGGGAGCTTTAGGTGAGGTTTGAATAAAGATGAAATACCAGGGATGCAGCCACTAAAAACATAGCCCTTTGTTCCAAGAGATAGGACAGGGTACTGGTTCCTGTGCTTCGCCAATTTTATTTAGAACAGATGCCTGTTTGTAGTAAAGTTTTATGAAAAACATTTTTTGTGTTTTGCGCCCCGTGTAGCGCTGATACAAACAGATTTGAAACCCAAACTATAACCAATATTGACCAGCTCTCAAAAATATTGATCAAAACGCCACCGCACCGGTGAACGAAAAGCAGCCAAAAAAAACGTAATACTGGCTGCAACAAACGAAGCGAGCACTAAAAAAAGGTAGAAAGGATTGCAGTTCTGTTTTTGACAAGTCGATAAATGGAAACTGTAGGTAACGCAGTGGTCGAGGTGAGGAGACTGCGCGTGTCAACTAGGGCTGATGGGCAAAGGATAGAGGTTTTGTAACTCAATGTTTATCTGAACATAAGCTGAGCGAGCGGTAGGTATGGACTGGAAAATTAATTGTTAAGCATATTGTCACAATAATTCAATTTGCCGTGTTATAGCCGTTTCATACAACTGTCAAAGAATAATACATGGCATTTGGAGTATACGGACCATTTAGGTTGGTAATCAATTTGCCTAATAATTCATTTCCCTGACTGTACATCGCTTGACAAGCGCATGTCATTCGCTTTCAGTTGATGTTGCCTAAGTTGCTATTCAGGGTCAAATTAAATTAGTCAGTGGAAACTCCTCAGACATCAAATCTGAGGAGTTTCCCTCGAGGGCATCGATAACTAAACATGATAAAACAAAAAAAAAATACTTTGTAAACTCATAGTTCAAGTATCGGCGGTCGTTGAACTCCCCAAAGACATCATCAAATCATATTTTGATTCGTTTCATTATGTTTAGACATCGAAACCCATTACGTCTGTCAAGTTTTGGTAGCTAATTTAGTTTGACCCTGTATAGGCTTAGTTAATTCGGCTAATGGGGTGTAAATGTAGGTATGTAAGTTGAAATCGATCACCTTGTTTTAAGTTAATTTAAGGAAATTCGAGATTTAAAAAAAATTGTGGCCAAATGACAGTTAGACTTTAAAACAAAAAGCCATACATTTTTATATTAATTACTTACCTACAATAGTGTGCCTCCCTCCAAACTCGGCTGATAAAATTCGGCTGCAAAGGGTGGCAGGACATCGCCGCACAAATTGTAACCATGAATTCAGCACTTGATTCTAGACCCCCTAGCTTAAGAAGTGTTCGTCGGTTATCAAAAGAAATCTGCTGCTTCGTAGAAAAGTGCAATACTTAAAAAGAAAGAAAGGAAATAAAGAAAAAATTTTTATTCTGCACAAGGAAAACGCACATTACAAATAAAAAAATAATAAAAAAGAGACTTAAAGTATACACATCCAACGTTGTCAAGCGTTGTCTTACGCGATCAAAATAAAATTAAAATATTTTAATTTACATAGACCTACATGAGCAGTTATGAAACGTCATAAGCTAGGTGCACGGTTCCAATTGGTCGTTTTAAATGGAGAAGAGCCGACAAGAAACTTCACGGTTATTCTTAAAAAAAATATTGGTTTTTACAATGTTTTCAAATTACAGTGTTTATAAGTCTGGATAGTGTAGGCCTATCAACAGGTACCTGGTACATAACAAGATAGAAAATCATGTACTGAAGCCAGGGTAACAGATTCCCAAGCCGATTCCCGGCCAACGAAGGCGCGGGCTTGCGGACGGCGAGCAATGGGTAGCTCGCCGACCGATAAGGAACAGGCCTGGGTAGACGGCGCGTTGTGTTCCACGCGCCCCTCAAAGAGATGTCAGCACCAATGAGTGGGTCCGCTAGGGGCGATGCCTGCCTGGGTAGCGGAAAACTCCGATAGGTTTACCGTGGCCCCTGGCACAGGCAACTGAAGGAACACGGGCGGGGTTTAGTCAGTAAGAGTCTGACATGCCCTCCCGCTCCACCCAGAGCGGGAGAAGTTATTTGATGATTTCCCACCCTCAAAAAATTAAAAAAGGGTAATAGGTTGTTTATTTTTTAATGTAGCCTTTCCTCTTGTGTCTCTTGTGTTACGGCGTTTACATACACGTCACACAGTACCTTTATTTGATGATGATCTTTCTCACTTGTTTCACTAAACAACCAAATCCATCAGACTTAAAACCAGAGCATTTAAAACAATATACGATGTCAACTTTCATTTACCTGCTCCATAATTTCCAGACATTCAAATAAGGTGGTTAGTGGGAACTAATTTCCAGCTGTCATTAGCATTTCGCTGGAACATGCTCCCGGGCACCTCTCATTCTGGACTGACATGGACCTTCGAAATATCAGGTATTTGAGCTCTTTCCGGTATTCGCAGCCTTGGTACTTTAATCTTTTGTAATGTTTGATTAAATAATTGGATAGTCTGCAAAAAAAATGTCTATAGGGTGTTTTACAAAATAAAGATACCTATAAAATGAAGGGTAATTGCATTTTTCTGCACTTCCAGAAAAAAAAACATGTAAATGGTGCTGCCTATGTATAGTATGTGTAAATAGGCACTTCATAGTTACTGTAACTGTAACTGTGTGTATTATTATAAAGCATGCAATTCACGTCTTGTCTCTCCCGTTCACGAATGGCGTACCACCCATAAGTTTAGAACATTTTAAATTCCATTTATAAAATTTTTGGAACGCTATTTCGTCTGTAATACTTGGCACGAAAAATAAAAAGTTTAATTTGAATACTGGAAATATTTTAAGATCCAATAATGATGAGACATGTTTAATTTAAATTACTTATTTAAAACTAGCGACCACCCCTGCTTCGCATGGATTTTTATGACTTGATAAAACATCGAGATTTCTTTATTATAAATGCAAGTTTCATATAAATGTATTATAGATAAAAAAAATCTCGCTTAGAAGAGCAACTCGGTCACACAAACAGACACGAGAAACGACTTTGTTTTCTAATACATATTTATTATAGATAATGCAGTTTCCACTATCTTAATAATGCAAAATGGATTTAGGTTAGGAACGGTAACTGCAGTATTTTTTATAGAATTTTGACACCAATCACATCATTAATTAGTGTGGTATTTGGCAAGTTCTAGGTACCCATTTACCCAAATGTCTATTCAGTAGTGTCACTATATCCGTCCACGCAATAAATTGATCTCATTTGTTATGTTAACCTAGTCCATAGTGTATTGCATACTTATTAAAAATGAAAATTATAAATGGTTAAGTAGCAGTAGCCAGTCCCAAAAAGACGTATACACGGACAAGGAACCATTTTTTTACTATGGTATGGTTGACTGGTAGAAAATGCCTCAGGCATTAAGTCCGCCTTTGTACAGTTTTTTTTTTACTTGTGCCTATAGTTTTAATAAATAAATACATATTATTTATCAACAAATTTTTGTTCCATAACATTGTATCCACCGTACAGATACAAATGATAATGATAAATGATTTTATTTCTGTAAGTAGGTTAGTACACACGGCTACACATCAAGCTATACATTCCAGTTTACACTGACCTCACATTGTAAGGAAATCCTACACAATGCGAGATCAGCTTATACTGGAAATCTATAGCTTGATCTGTAGCCGTGCGTACACACACTTTTACACGTCAATCATATTTTAAAACTAGATGATAGTATGAAATATACCATCTGACCAAAACAATGTTCACAGAGATAGTTCCAAAACAAGGTAAACAAAACTGACAGCGTCATACGACTTATATCGAATCACACGTAGGTACTTTGTTTACTAGAAGAACAAGAATATTATTTTTGTACTCTTCATTTTATGCAAGACGTCATTAACGTGTCATTTGTTTTTATATTTGAAATACAAATAGGTACTCACCGGGCATTCGCGTCTAATTAACATTCCATGATTTGATTTTGAGCATTGTTACAATACTGCACCAGCTGGACGCACTAACTCAGGAACATTCGCTTTTGAAACCCGCGAACTGTAAGTAATCGTATATGTAACATCGATGCAAGTGTAATGTTCGGTTTTCCGCACTAACTGCTGCAATGTTTGAACGAATTATATCATTACAGGTATGCACCATTATGCTCGCCTGCAGGGCGAGCATGGCCTTCTGTGACATAGCTTGAGTCTATCACAGTTTGGGCGATATAATCGTTTTGTCTTAAATGCTAGCCGGGCGGCGTGAGATAATTTCATCACATGTGGCATAATTTCTTGACGTTAAGTATCCAGTATCCATTTTCTCACAAATTTCACATTTGGACAGTTGAATATGAAACAATTATCGCGATAGTTCGGAGATGGTGATAAGATTTGAAAATTTATAAAATTAATATTTTTTTAATAATTACTGCACCAAGTGGCAATGTACACAAAATGTATGTACCTAATTGGTTTTATAAGTAAATTGACAAGACTACAAAATTTTCAATAGCGTCGTATATACCGCAAAGATTTTCAAAACGGTTTTAACGCCCAAACTGTGATAATATGTGTGACTCAGCCATGTGGGTCAAAAAACAATTAGTTCCCAACAAAATTAAAAAGGTGCTTATCTGTATGAACTGCCCTCTTTTAGACGTATTAATTTATTTGGTCGCATTTTAGATCGTCATAGATATTTTAATTTACTGTTTCACACTGTGAACTCAGCTACAAGAAAGGCATGTCGTGCCTATAGATCGTGTCACAAGGTTAACCCGTGCTAGCATTTAAGACATGACATAATTTACCATGTTTTGTCACAAACGTCTTGGGTACGGCCATGCTAGCCCCGCTGGACGCATTCACTGATAAAATACTCGAATCTGAACTGTTACATTATACGATAATGCTCGAGTGACTATCTTAAGATGTGATCGTTGTCATGACACTAATAATATGTCAGTCTGACGTGATAAAGAACAAGGCAGTTGTTTAAGGCATCGCATTTTCAACTAAAACTTATTTCTAACACCTCTCAAAGTTGACTTTTTGATTGTAATGAACTTTTAGATTTGTTTACGTCGTTATTGAATCATTACTGTACCTATACATATGTGTGAGATTTATGTAGATTACCTTAGTTTGTTTTGGTAAAATAAATTGTATACTATGTTTTGTACCTGTACGGTGGATACAATGTTATGGAACAATAGTTGTAGACAATAAAATGGGTCCTTGTCCATGTATACATCTTTTTGGAGCTGACTGTACTAGTTCTTAAATTGTACTAATACGGACTGTAAATGTTGTCTCTAATACAAGTTATTTATTATTATTATAAATTTATCAACGCTTTATTCAATAATATGTAGATCTACAGTATCTGGCTACATAATCAGCTCATATTGTTCAATCGCTAGGCTTTGCTTACAGGCTTAATTTCCGCCTGTCTGTCTGCATTCCTCTCTTCTCTGAACACAATATGTTTGCCGACGTTTTCTTTGTCATCTTAATACTGAAATATGTACACGTTTTCCACTTGTTTTGTCCTGGAAATTCTTACCTGTTTTATTTCAGTAATAACGATGTTTCTTTCTACGAAAAGGTTTATACGTTTAGAGACGTTTGCACTGCTAATCGGTAAATAAAATATAGTATGAGGAAACACGTTACGAAAAACTATAATCGAGGTAACATTTATAGCCCATTCATTCGAAATTGAGGAAATTGCTAACATTTGAAACCAGAGGCCCCTGCCTCTCAATCTGCCAGAAATACGTCTAATTTACATTTAATTCTACATCTTTCATCTTTAATTTACATTTCGGCGCGTGGGTGACCTGATTTAAGTCTATAGAGGTATGAGGAACAGGATGCAAAGTTCTCTCATACCCATAGTAAAGGGAGGATCCTCCGACCAGACGGGTGTCGTATCTGGTGGGCAACTGCCCGACGATTGATGTCGGGACGTTGTATATATGCTAGTTGCGCGGTAAACTCTGCTTGCGCGATGCAGGATTTTGCGTGACGTCAGAATGATGCGTATTTCGCATGTGGCGATGTAGATACCGCTACAAGTCTTTTTGAAGGAGACCTGCTTTTTACAAGGTTCGCGTGGTCTTGAGGGGAAGTTTTCATCAATTGTTAACGTAAAATTAATTTACTTGAACAACAATATTATTAAAAGTAATATTTGACAATAAAAACGTTGTGATAATGTGATTTAGGCGTGATCCGTGTCACAATTAGTGTTGTGGACGGGGCGCTCGATAGACTCGGGAGTACTCGGACTGTACTCCATTGTTTTTTTTTTTTGTGTATGGCATCTCGCAGTTGGCCTTGAGAAGCCGTGACTGCTTAACCGGTCAATCCTGTGGTGCCTTCGAGCTAACTCAAAGCCTCCAGCCAGGGGCAGTGTCCTCCATTGCTCGGTGCGCCGTCATATAAAGGCCGGTCCCTTCCACAACTCGCCTGATTCACTGAGTGGGGCGATGATGTCACTAAATGTTGCGTTCCGTTTTATGTTGTAATTTGCTCATGCCGTGCGCCGACACGGCCATTCTGCAAAAAGGTCGTTAATGACCCTAACCTGTAATAAGAGAATAATCCCGCAGTATGATTGATTGACTTGATTGATTGTTTGAGGCATCGGTTTTTGTAAAGAAATATAGTGAATTCTTCATATTCAAAGGTGACAATTACATTTAACAGAGACCAAGAGATGCAACACAACTTTTGATTCCGTTTTGTAATACAGCATTAATTAAAAAGATTATCTGTCTTACGTGCATTGCTATTTTATATAAATTACTAAAGAATATAAGGTAACTCCCATTTATATATTTGGGAGTCAAACTGCGCAGATAGTTGACAGAAAATTTTCTATATACATTACAAGAATTAATACAACTTAGAGAAAAAATAAATAAGGTGTAGGGTATAGATACAAATTGTTAGGTGCTCGTGGCTAAGTTCAGGTCAAGCTAGGCTTGCCGTGGTTGGTCCGTGGATGGGTGACCATCTTTACACACCGAGACCCCTCCGTACCTTGGAAAGCACGTTAAGGTCGTCAGAAGCCCGAAAATCTGACAACCAGTCTTACCAAGGCGTAACATAATTATTACCAAGTAACTGGGTTGTGGAGGTCAGATAGGCACTCGTTCCATGTAAAAAACTTGTATTCAGCTGCATCCGGTTAGATTGGAAGCCGACCACATCATAGGAGACACTACCCTAAACTGATCCTAAGATAATTGGGCTATTTGGAGTGGCTCATTCCTATCCTCAACAGTCACAGGTACACAGGATTCGGTTTCTTTTCTTGGTATGCTTGAAATCTCTCTATTATTTAGTGACGTGTTGCAAAGATTTATCCTCGTTGTCTTGACACCATTTCAAAGTAGACTTACAGCGGGGACTTACTTTCGGGTTTCATGCATTGTATTTTAGATAACACCCAGTTATGAATGCTGGGAAACTTGCTGGTCCAGCTCCATAAGACAATCTAGGGTCTAGACAAAATCAAACAGAATTAATTATTAAGAAGGGATCTGAAGCAATTTTTCTGTCTCTTCGTACGTGAGCTTTTTAAGGTAATCACTTACTTTAATTTTGCAGGATTTCAGAGTCAATGAGTATATGTTGAGAATTTTATTTAACTTGTTGTAGATGTAGGGGCCAATAAACGGACCAAATCGGGTGCTGAATTTGGTTTTGAAACCGATCAGTTGTGGGCAAACAAAATGTTTCGTGCGTCTATTTAATACGAGTGGGTCGTAGTTTAATTTCCTATGTTGCATCAATATTTGATTTAGAAGATAGAGCTGCCTTACGGATAGGACTCCACAAAATTTGTAAAGCAGCGAGGTAGAGAATAATCATGTTTTAAAGGTGAAAATCTTCAATATGGCTCGCTGAGCGACTTCAACGGATTTTATGGTAGATTTAAGGGAACCCCCCCATGCTGTAATGCAGCAACTTATGAGGGACTGGCATGGCGCAAAATATATTCGCTTCATTACCGAGGGTTCGGCGACGTGTCGGAGAGTCTTAAAAATGTATATCGATTTCCTGACTACCACAGAGGGATTTAGAGAGTTCGTTAAAGTTGAAATGGTTGTCTATTGTAATGCCAAGGTATTTGATTGTTTTTACATGTTCTAGTTTAGAACAAGAACAGTTTTCTTTAGAGACTCACTCATGTGGAAAGATATTAAGACGATCGTGATTAGGACCTGTGTTAGACCGTATACTGAAGCAAACATACTTGGTTTTCTCCACATTTGACGTTAAAACATGATCCCCGAGCCTTTTCCTCACAGAACCGAAACCATATTGAGCAGCAGCAAATACCTATTTATTTATTTATTTATTATTTAACACTTTAAGCACACAAATGTACAGAGGCGGACTTAATGCCATAGGCATTTTCTACCAGTCAACCTTTGGGTGATGCAGAGTCAAACAGTGGCAGGTGCAAATTATAATGATATTTTAGGTTAAATAATTTTAAATAATATATAGACACGTATAAACTTATTTAGTCTATAAATACATATAATACATATAACTAATTATATATAAATATAAGCACAAATAAATGTACATAAATACACGAGTATGTTAAAAACAAATAGGACAAACAATGAGAAAACATTACCGCTGTGATGATACCGCTAGCTTCTTACGAATGTGCTCGCGAACTTTAGTTTTAAAGGATAATCGGTTGGTTGCCATCCTGATTTCCTGGGGGAGTGCATTCCACAGAGAGATAGATTGAACAAAGAAGGAAGAGTGAATGAAGTCTGTGCGGTGAGTGGGACATTGAAGAAGACGATTGTGTGAAGAACGTAGATTTCTATTGTGGTTGGCGCAAATGTACTGAAAGTGTTGGGCTAGATAACCAGGGGAAGAGGGAGAATCAAGAAATGAAAACAAGGTAGTCAGCGCCCTTTGCTCTCTGCGCTGGCGTATGGGCAACCACTTTAGAAACGACCGATGCGCAGAGACGTGATCATATTTACGCAGATTAAAAACGAATCGAATGCAGTTATTCAGAAGACGGTCAAGTTTGTCGAGGAGATCTGCATTCAGGTCATAGTAGCACACATCACCATAAACGATGATAGGGAAAATTAAGGATTGCACAAGCATTGTCTTCGTACTTGATGGTAATAAATTTTTCAGTCTGTACAGAGCCCGCAGCGTGCCGGTAACCTTCTGGCTTACCCTAGCGACTTGAGTACGCCAGTTCAGGGTACTATCAATGTGCAAGCCTAGGTTCTTTACGTCAGTGCTAAAAGGAACGATCGTACCATTAAAGAGGACAGGTGGCAAGGTTGCACCATCCACCTTGCTAATACTACGAGAACTACCAATGATGATCGCCTGACACTTCGTAGGATTTACAGCTACACCAAATCTGTCAGCCCAGGTTTTTATGGCTATCAAGTTCCTATTTAATCTGCCGATAACGTCAGGCAATTCATCAACCCTCCCTTGACAGTACAACTGCAAGTCATCTGCATACAGATGATACGCACACTGAAGTTCGGAAGTTATAAGATTAATAAAAATAGAAAATAGAAGAGGAGAAAGTATACCGCCTTGAGGAACGCCAGCTTCCAAGTCACACCAGCAAGAAGAAGAATCCCCAACATGAACGGACTGCTGACGTCCCTGAAGGTAAGAGGAGAACCATTGCAGTGCTTCGGGAGAGACCATAACATATGACAGAATGGCTAACAGGATGTCGTGACTGACGGTATTAAAGGCATTCGAGAAATCAACCAACACTAGAGCAGTAACTTTGGTGTCTTCCAGTGCTGCCCTCATATCGCCAGTCACTTTAAGGAGCGCGGAGACAGTGCTGTGCCCAGGCCTAAACCCAGATTGAAGAGGACTAATGATTGAGTTACGATGAACAAAGCTGGAGAACTGTTTGTGGACACAGACCTCAAGCACTTTGGATAGGAAGAGAAGGATAGAAATTGGACGGAAGCCAGTAGGAAGAGAGGGATTAGAAACCTTAGGTAGTGGACGAACATAGGCTAGGCTAGGCTATTTCCATGTATTGGCAGAGAAAATCAGAGCAGTATCATCTGCAAAAGAGATTATTTTGCCATGGGGAAGAATGAGACTTGTGAGATCGTTTATATATACGAGAAATAAGGTTGGACTCAGGATACTACCCTGTGGAACCCCATGTAAAACTGGTCTCCACTAATGTAATTACCAATCTGAACAGTCTGGAGCCACCCAGACAAGTAACTCCTAAAAAGTTCTAGTTGTGTGCCTCTGATGCCCAGCTTGTTGAGTAAAATCGGGGCAGAAATCGTATCAATAGCCTTGGCCAGATCAATAAAAATTGTAAGGCAATATCTTTTTTCATCCAGATTGTTGCTAACAATGTCGATGAGGGCAATTACAGCTTGATCGGTTGATCTGCCCTCACGAAAACCATATTGATTTGTAGAAAGTAGGTGTTTAGTTTCTAGATGAGTCACAAGTCTTGAATTAATTAGTCTCTCTAGAAGTTTAGACAGAGCTGGGAGGATTGAAATTGGCCTGTAGTTAATGATACGACCTCTGTCCCCGCTCTTGTGAATTAACATTTTGTCGGTGATTATTAATAATGTAACCATAGTACCGATAAATGTAATAAATTTTCAAAAATAACGTACGTTAAGCGTCATTTTGTTCGACCGAGAACAGAGTAGAGGGCGGGGGTGGGAGAGCGGTGTGCAGGATGCGCGGGGTCAACTCATTGGTCAGAGGGTCGATTCATACAGTTTATGAAAAACAAAGATTTTCGTTCAGGAATAAATACAAGCCTTTATGATGCTATGTTTTGTTGTAAATCGAAAATTGGCTTAAAAACTTTTCTGTCTCCTGTTGACATTTCACATATTACTATGCTTTAGTTATTGTTCTGAGATTACTAGTGAATAAGATTAAGACAAACTTCAAATCCCTTAAGATACCATTACCGTTACCGATATATCTGACTCCTCGCACCATACTTCAGACGTGCACCTGGTTGGTACTCATTCTGTACAAATTGAACCTGAATCGCAAAGTGACACTAACATTACCTCAAGCCAGAAGAATTTAAAAAAAAATCTGGCGACAATGTCGATAGGGAAGAAATAATTATCGAGGTGGAAAGCCAAGATATCGATAAAGAGGCTGACTCGTCAATCGCCACCACTTCCGAAAAACATCTAGAAGTGCGAGGATTCGCAAAAGTCTCCAGAAGAAAGCTGAAAAAAT
Organism: Brachylomia viminalis; assembly: GCA_937001585.2. Lineage (NCBI taxonomy): Eukaryota > Metazoa > Arthropoda > Insecta > Lepidoptera > Noctuidae > Brachylomia > Brachylomia viminalis. Next base: position 25,756,768 of record OW443298.2, on the reverse strand, counting down.
GTTAAAACGATCCAACAAAAAAATATTATTTCCAGTTGCAAAAATAGGGGACAGTGTTAGGGTACGGGTATCAGATGTAGATCGAGCCAAGGCAGGTAGCTTAAACATAATCTGTGTTATTATATTTGTTACTGATAATAACTTATACAAGCTGGGAACAAAGTATGGCGTGTATCATAAGGTAATTACTAATAGTGATGGATAATTATTAATAATTTTCAATTAATCACATTTACAGTAACATAATTTAAACCGCTGACTTACTGGTGTACTCGAAGATTTTATCAATACTTCCAATAAACGCAACATCTTAAGGCAAGAGCCACGTCCCCTGCAGGACAAAGCGCCCCGCCGTCTGCGCTTTCCTGTAGGGCTCGTCACCAAACTTGGGCACCCTCCCACCATTATAAGAAACGAATTCCCTGAAACTAACTGCTTTGTCCCGACTTAGAAAGCTAGGGGATAAGGAGGGACACAAGGTGATGTTAATATTGGGAATTCACAGTTAAGAAACATAAGTATTATAATTATAAATATTATGTGAAGCTAAGAAAACGAGAGGGTTTGCAAAGCTAGATAATGTATTATGATTTAGTACTGTAAATGTCGGAACGCCGATCTCCCTACTCGCAGGTAAGAGCTGACATCTGCAATAGAATCTTAATAATGTGAAGGCGATAGGAATCGTTACACTTGCGCTTTAATGAATCATTTAAAGCTACGTTAATTTATCCGTTTACAATGTACCCACTTCAGTGAGACCGGAAACCGTTTTACAACGTTTGTCTCATTATACGTGTTCTGCTAGACCTAACGCTTAGTACCTTTAAGGACACTAATACAAGTAATAGAACACGTTCCTTAGGCAAATATGAGCAACCTACAGCGTATATTAGCATAGGGGACCTAGGTATGAGGTACAGGGTGTAAAGTTCACTCATACCCATAATAAAGGGAGGATCCTCCGACCAGATGGGTATTGAGTCTGGTGGGAAACTGTCCGACGATTGATTTCGGGACGTTATTGTATACATGCTAGTTGCGCGGTAAACTCTGCTTGCGCGATGCAGGATTTTACGTGACGTCAGTGTGATGCGTGGCGTAGTTTGCATGTGGCAATGTCGATACCGCTGCACTTTTACCGTTTATATTTATGTTCAAAATACCAGCTAAGTTACGATTGCTAAGGAAAAATCTCCATTTTGAGACAGAAAATAGATCTAATTAAAAGGGTTTTATCCTTTTAGTTTATCTATGCGTTGCTTACTAATCATATAGTTTCAACATTGTATAAAAATACCTAACGATGCCTATAAGATTGAAACAGATGGTAGGTAGGTATTATTCTTGGCTAGTCAGATAGTAATTCTCTTACATTTTGGTATTTCCCCTCGAAATATTTTTGCGTGCCTATAATTTAATATCGCGAAGAAACATCTACTAACAAAACATAGCCTGTTCGTGTAAACATAAATCTACTTAACGGGTTTAAGTGGTATTTTATGGTAATACCATCTGCGACGGGGAGAATTTACCATTCATTGCGCCAAACACTGATTTACATACGGACAGTAATAATTTATACTATTTTATGGCGTTTAATATTGTTTTTTGTTAGGCGTTTTCTGAGATGGTAGAACTGATAATTGCTGTGAGTGCCAAACCTAATATCGTTGTGATGTAGGGCACCATTATGTTAGGAGGCATTGGAAATATGATATGCAGAAGGTTTCATGGTTGTTCAGTTCCCGTGAAACTAACTGTTTTTAAGGCCTACTGCCAAATACACCAGCAGCCTTTAGGATAACCATTCCATTTTTTTTTGAGGTACCGAAATCGTTGAATAACTTCTCCCGCTCTGAGCGAAGAAGAAGGGCGTGTCAGACTCTTACTGACTAAAACCCACCCGTGTTCCTTCAGTCGCCTGTGCCAGAGGCGACGGTAACCCTTTCGGACTTTCCCGCAACCCAGGCAGGCATCGGCCCTAGCGGACCCCGTCATTGGTGCTGATATCTCTTTGAGGTGCGCGTGGAACACAACGCGCCGTCGACCCGTGCCTGGGGGCCTACTTTCTAAGTCCGTCAACGACGACACGGGCCCGACCGACAGTAGTTCGATACTTAAAGGTGAACCCTGCTCCCGATTAATTCGTTTTTCCGGACGGGCAAAAACACATCGGGAGTAAGGGCAACTGTCATTCATTTTAAGTTCGGGCCCCGGACTAATCTTATGTCCGTAAGTGATACGGAGTATGAAACGTCCGTAACTACGGGTGAAACTACGGACTTCGTGCTTAGGGAGGAGGCCCACTGGTCCTTATCGGACGGCGAGCTAGTTAACTAGGCACCTGGCGTTGTGACGTCCCTCGAACAGTGTCTAATTCATTCGCACATGTTGTAGGTAGAATACCTACGTTGCGTCGCGTCGGCGCATAAGCGAGCGGACAGCTCATAGGAACCTACGTACGTACAAACGCGCCACGCGCCGGCGGCGAATGTCCATGAAATCTGTTTCAAAGTAAACATCTTTCTTAAACCATAACTTAATTTTTTATTAATAAACCATAATATCAAAATAAAAAATAGAGTATATTAAATCTAGTTTAAGTTTATTTTGCCGATATTTGCGCACTGGTGATGGATTTGTATAAGCTCTATGTATGTACTTATTGTCTCTCCTTCTCCCTTTTAATCCGTCCCAAGGTTGTCTTTAAAATATTGCTTTTAGCGATAAGACCGCCCATTGTATCACTTTATGTAAAATTTCTACTATAACATCTGTAATTCATATAGTGTACCTATTAAAGAGTATCCTATCTAACGATTGTCAGACTTTCGGTTGTAAATAGATCTCTAAACCTCTTTCTTTAACTAACGTAACGTAAATAAGCATTCCATCAAGGAGCATTTCATAAAAGCATTTCAATGCAATAAAATCCCGTAAGACAGCCAATTGTGTGAGCATATGCCCCACGCATGATAATCGCGAAAAAAAGGGCTTAAATTCGCACCGTTAAACAAAGGGACGTTTTACATAATATTTGCGGTGTGTATACAGATGGTTACAGTCCGCAGAAACGGAAGAATGGTTGGATTCAACATATTTATGGTTAATCACGGATTGGTCGACCATTTTTTGCTGTTTTCGGAGATACATTTTTGTTTGAGACGGTAGTAGCAGGCAAGAACAACCTGCAGAACATAGCGGGGAAGACCTGGATGAGACTTGCATATACCAAGGGAGCATGACACTAAAGGGACGAGGCCTAATACTCAGCTGTAGGTGGAACAAAGCTGCTAATTAATGAAAATGAAAGAAATGGTTTGTTGTATAAAAATAACAATTAAAAACAAGATTGTCCCGTTAACAACCAATAAAATACCAATAAAAGATGTACAAAGACCTCTTTGGTAACGGCCTATTTTTTAGATTATTTAGATTTATCTACTTATTTTGGCTTCAAGTAAGTTTCTGCAGCCGTTACAAGATTCAGTAAATAAAATAATGTTTTACAATATTTTCAATCCATGATCTACTTGTATGTTTATTGTTGTTGAAAAGAAACAATGGCCAATATTTGTAAAGAATTTCCCGACCTTTCTGGAAATGTGATTTTAAATCTGTTCTGATAAATGAACTCTGTGCAGTCTTTTGGAAGCGTCCTTGGACTATATCCGTCCCTTTGTTTGACAAAATGCCTGAAGGCTTGTCAGTTACCAGGGCCCTGTCAGTAAGCCGTGATGTTTCCACTTTATTTATCAATCGAGTTGGCAGAATCATCGATAAAACGATGGAGCCATTACTATTAAATTGGAATTGGTATCAATCGAGGAATTGCTTGAAAACCGGTATCGGTTTCACCCGAAACGAAAGATTCTCGCGAAATAAATGGAGCATTGTAATAGGTTTTCGGTAGGTAATACAAGTTTTAATTGATTCTACTTATTTACTGCGCAGTAAAAGCATTGATCTATTATGTGAACGTCTTTGAGTAGAACTATCGAGTGGTCCCTACCTAAAGGTCTTTCCACATGTAGAACAGTTACCGGATTGATGGCGGGGAGAGAATTCGTCTGGTTTACCTATTCGCGGCGCCAGATAGCCTTAACGTGTGAAAAGAGCCTGTAGTGGTTTTTGTTATAGCCATTCATTATCATCATCAGCCTACAGCAGTACACTGCTGGACATAGGCCTCTCCAATTGCACGCCATTTAACTCGATTCTCGTCAACTCTCATCCAGCTGCTACCAGCCACCCTGCGAAGATCGTCGATCGTCGTCTGCCGATTCGTGGTCTCTACTCAAGAACACGTCTATCCTAACGGTCATCGGTTCTACGGCTAATATAGCCGTATAGCCTTTGGCCGTGGCTAGTATAGCCATTAGCTTTTTAATACAGGTACGTTTGTTTTCAACGAACTGCATGGACACCTTTTTTGTTGATAATGCCTCTACCCAAAAGTGAGACAACTGGTACAAGAGGTAAAAAAAACTTGCCGTGAACACCTACCAGGTTCCCATAAAAACAAGGATAGCTAAGTTGTTCAAAAATTACCTCCCTTAAAACATATACCGATCATCAAAACTCTAACCATGCTGCTAGCTGATGGCATCTAGCTTTGACAATGAAGTACGCTGCGTCGCCCGGTTTCGCTTAATTGCAGCAATTCGGATCCGTTGCGTGATTAATGGGTGCAGGCAGCTTCTATGTGATATTTGAAATATTATGTGTCCGATAGTATTAAGGACATATTTTGCAGTCAGTAGTAGAGTTAATTAGTAGAGATTTGTTTGTGGTGGTCTTCTTGAGGATTTAACTACTTGTATCTTTTCTTTCCTGGTAGGCAGACTGGTATGTACTGAAATAAATAAGAAGTATGCAGGCCAAAATAAATCGGCGTATGATACAAGTGCTCGTAGTTTGAGACACTTTACAAAACCGATGGAAAAGCAGTTGTATTTATTCATTGTTGTTTTATTTTTATTTTATTTTAGACACACACTATTGTTGTAAAAACATTATTTTCACTTTTTATTTTGCTATTTGTGTGTTTCACGAACTGTGTCCAAATAAACGTTATTATTTCTTTCTTTTTTTGTTGTAAAAAGCATTCATGTTTTAAAAGATTGCAACTTAAAATATTAAAAGCTACATCAAGTGTACCTAGATAGAGCTCTCTGCGACTGTAAGTAACAATTCACCGCACTGGAAACGCGGAAATTTTACAAAATAAAAAAGAACAAACACGAAACGTTCCTAACCCCAGCAACATGTCATATAGCAACTCAATAAGTCGTAGGACGTATGAAAAGATAATCACGCTTCATGTAACATCTCACAAACTTCCTACTCGTGGAGTCATTACCAGGAATTCAGCCGATTGTCGGCCTATAGGCGGGTCCCTTACGGCGGCGGCGCGGAGGCCGTACGTGTTCCCCGCTGAATATTCTTACTGTCCAGTACGTGACCATCCCTATGACGGAAAACATGGAGTGACTAATAAGTGGAGTGCCCATTTCTCATACGTCATTTTCTTTAGCGAAAGAAAGCCAGAATTTGTGACGTGAAAAGAATGGATTGGAAGCTATGTTGACGCTACTACAGTTTAGATAGATCGACATATCGTAGCATGTGGCATTCTGTAGTTTCTGCCTATCACCACGGGCAGAAGGCGTGAGTTTATGTATGTATGTGTACAGTTCAGACCTTGCTTCCGCAAAACACTTAAGTTTTTGGTCACTTTTTCCTGCCGCAACTAAGCGACTGCCGCAACAATTTAGGTTAATGTTAGTAGAAATGTGTTTTGTTCCGTTGACATGGTCACTCCATTTCTTATTGCATCATTGCGTGCACAAAAAGCTTTTACGGGGTCCCAAAGAATAAAGTTTCTTTGTGATACGTGCAGAAATGCAAAATCAATTGCTGTAACAATAATAACATGGATTAAATGATTTTTATGTTTGAAACAAGTAACCTCTGGAAGTACTGACCCAATTTCAATAATTCTTTGACTGATATTATTGCCATGTCGACGGATAACATTTATGTTAAAACAAGAAATTTCACGCAGGCAAACTCGCGGGTAGAAACTATAGTGGTAAATAATAATTTCAAATTCAAAATTCAAATTCATTTTGTGGACATACAGATGTTATACAAAATATATTGGTCCGTGCTATGCCAAAATGCATACAACATATCTGAGGTAATCGAATGTCAATTAACAAAATAAAAATAAATTCGATAGGTAAGTAGATGTCACAATTTCGTGCACTATTTAATTAACAATATGTCAAAAAAAATTAAGACGGCACATAAACAAATAGGTATTAGGTAATTAGTCACAATTTCGTATACAATAATAGATGCAATAAATGTCAATAAAGAATATCATTATCATAATTATTATGAGAGAAACATTTTAATTAATGCCAGATATAAAATTATACAAATATTATATTAATTTGTCATTAACATATTCACTAATTGAGTATTACACCTCCTCCATCCTCAACTCATCATCCTCAACTCCTTCATCAACATGAAGAAGTTTAAACGTAAGCTTTTTAAATTAGTTGATACAATTTGATCAGGTAATTTGTTATAAAGTTTTGGAGCCATTGCATTGATACTATTGTCGAGAAATTTGTTTTTAGTGCATAGTGGATGCAATTTTTTTGAACGATGTTGACTTTAGGTACACGTTTTTGACGTTGAGTTTACGTTTAATTTTTGTATCTGTTCTGTATCTTGGGGAAAACACATTATGACTATCAGATTAATTGTCTGTTGTCTGTTACCTACACGTATTTATAGTGTCAAACGAAGAATTACATTTTATTTATTTATAAAGACGTGATGTATTTTTAGTTACTTAAAAATAAATTCTAGTATTTTTTTGGTTCGAAGTAAAGTTTAAGTTTCATAAGAAAAATACCTTTTTTATATTTTTTTTCTTGAAACAAGACCTCGGGTTTTAGTGTGCTCATGAAACTTTTTCGGGTCGTTTATTTAACACAAGCCAAAAGAACAATGTTGGAGGCTCCAACTTTCTTGATTTATGTTGCTGAAAACTAGGATAAAAAATAACTTCTATATTATTATAACGGTAGATACTTCTTTTTTTACCTCAAAATCGAAAATGATACCTGCCTGCAACAGTTTTTTCATAGGATGATAATTTTTATAACTTCTTGAGTTTAAAAGAAACTACCAATAGAATTGAAAAAAATAACAAACTTTATCAAAATCTTAACTAATAAACCGACAAAAAAAGATACGAAGACGACGGACGACATAGTATCTGATATAGCTACTAGGGCCGCAGAATTAGGAGACGGCTAAATTAGAGAAGTCCGTATTAAAACGTCCACACTGTATATAAAAATCAATTGCCGTGCGTTAGTCTCGCAGAAACTCGAAAATAGCTCGACCGACTTGAATATATATTTTTTGTTTTGTTCGCCTCAACACTGGGTGGTTTAGAAAAAAATAAAATGAGGAAAAACCTAAACTAATGCAACAGCCATAAAATCGAAAAAAATCTATATTTTGTATGGGAATTGCAAATTCGGGTTCATTTTAAAGAGAACGCAACGACTGTACGTCTCTTGCTTCCGCGTCGCTAGTCCAGACTCTCTGTATATTTTGGCTGCTGAGACCAAAACTACAAACACAGTATACGGGGAAGGTTTATAAAAACGTGGCTGTTATTTTAGTTTATTGTGATGTCTTACGATTTCTACGCGAACGAAGTCGTGGGCTAGTACTAAATAAAAATAAAAAAAAACCACGTCTCACACACACAACCACACATCTCACACACACCACACACACACACACACACACACACACACACACACACACATCTCTCATTCACATCTTCTCTTATAAAGGAGGAACGAACCTCAATCACCAAATCAAAAATCAATCTGCCTAGCCTTGTCCCAACTATGTTGCGGTCGGCTTCCAGTCTGACCGGATGTAGCTGAATATCAGTATTTTACATAGGAGAGACTGCCTATCTGACCTCCACAACCCGGTTACTGGGTAAGAATCACTATAGTATTCAAATAAATATTTGTATTGTACCTACTACCTACCTACCTACTTACCCTTTTTCTAGTATACCTACATCCGATTACCTCTAGATTAAATGTCGATAAAATGCTTCTAATGTTACAGACAAAAAGTTCTATACGATTTTACTAACTTAAATACAAGACAAACGCGATAGCAAGGTTTAAAATTGAAATGGAAGACATTTGGTTTACCTCCTTGCTCGATAGATGGCGTTATGCACTTTTCTTAATCGCGCTATGGTTTCCTTACAAGCGTTCAATGACATCCCCTCATCACTGTCACGTCATCAATTGTCTTTTGTAAAAACTGGGGATGTTTTGATCAGAATTTCAGACTCGGAAAGAAAGTATTCAGAGATTCGTTTATTTAAAGTATCTAAGTAGGTACCTATTTACCTCTTAGCTAAAAAACAACAACAAGCATCGGTCTTGTGCTGTATGGGACCCTTACCGCGGTGCGGTTTTTATTTCAAAGCAACACCTTTTACGGGAAGTTTATTGCCGCTAAACCGCTTTTGATGAAATCAATTTGATAAAACGATAAGACATAAAATACCACACCCTAAAGCTAAGCACACATTACAGCCGCAGCGGGCCGCAGCGAATGGCATTTCAATACAAAAAAGTGTGTTGCGTCCCGCCTGTAGTGTGCAATGGTTCAAACAAAATGTACAAAAGTGATTGAGGAGGCTTTTTGCAATGTGACGTAAAAGATTGTAACAACATTAGCTCATTCAAAATTAAACTAAAAAATCATATTCATAAAATGTAGTCATACCGCGTACGTATCAATTAATGTTAGCAGCTTCTTACCTACCTAACATTTATTTTGTATAACTTCACCAACACGATCCTGAGGCAAAATGTATTTCATTTAGATTTAAGCAATTACTTTGTACGTCATTGTAAGTGAACCTATATAATTATTGTTCTCATGAGAATAAATTCTGATGATGAATAAATGTTGGTGGTTGTTTGATATTCCCGCAGACGACGACGCCAGCGAAGTGCTAGTTACAAATAAAATGATAGGATTCCACAAACGAATCTGTTTTAATTTCTTGAGAGTGAAAGAAAACAAAGCTAAAAAGGCAATCGTATAGTGTCATCGTGTTTATCTTGTCCTCAAGCTATCCTACTTATGGAAATGGGTCAAACTGTGCGATACTCCAGCAATTTGTCGCTGCTTACCCATTATCTCAGTATTTTAAGCCCGTATTTTATTCCCGTTTTCCGGTTGGACCGTAGTTTTTGGTGATAGGAATGTATCTACGCCCTTTTGGTAAGATTTAATGCAGCCAGTAGATATAGTGGAAATACTTACTGCACATAAGATTTTTGAGTCTTCAAAAGTGAGTCACGCTGTTATAGTAATCTCAAAAGACTCTTTCTTTCTTAAATCTTCGTGAGATAAAGAAGTCACTCATAACTTTGGTTTACGTCGGTACACATTATGTCTCATAAAATTAAAATGGTGAGTCGTAACTATTCTTGATCGAAGGCCAATGAAAACAAAATCAACATAATACCAAAAGATAAAAAAGTAAGTTGCTATGCGAAATAATAAGATAAAAAAAAAAAAAAACCATAGAAAAGTTAGCAAAGCAACAACGACAATGTAAATACTCTATTCGTTAACCAATAAAGAAAATGTTATAGCTTCAATGTCGTACAGACATCCAACCAATATCGTTACTTCGCTAAGAATTTATTCCTAGAGCGCATTATCCGTTCCATCATCAAATCAGATAACTTCCTAAGATAGATAGTGAATTTCAAAGACTTGGAAGTGCAGACCCACGCGATATCACCAGTGAAAGAAATGAATGCAATCTTCTTTTGCAAATTCTCTTGCGTTCATTTTCATAAAACTCTTCATATAAAAGCACGGAGATTTGACTCTGACAAACGAGACTTGGTTCTTACTTTATTGAGTGGAGTTAAACTTTAAATTCATTGAAAAATCGCAGTTGGGGTTTTAGTTTCGTTATTCTTGTAACTGCTACGGTTGTTACTGCGTCAAGTTTGCATACTGCATTCAAAAAATGTACTAGATTTATGTACACACAGTAAAACAGATACAGATACGACATTAATAGTATTGAGTACAAAGGTACTGCTTATTTCTTAAAAAAATTCTTCCAGCTGACCTGCGAAAGGAGAAATGAAAAAGAAATGTAGACAATAGTGTGTGAGAACAAGAAGAGAAGAATTTGGTTTTGCAATAGGTAATAGAAATTACAAATTATACCTACTTAAATAAACACATAAGGTTTATTTTGTTTATATGTATGTATCTATGTATCTATATATTAGAATTTATTCTTGTATTATATAGTCATTTCCGAGCTATTTATCCCGTATGTTGCTGCAGCTGCCATGGTATATCTCTGCATCACCCTAAGGTTGACTGATAGAAAATGCCTCAGGCATTAAGTCCGCCTTTGTACAGTATTATTTTTTACTTGTGCAAAAATAAAAAATATATATAAATTCTCATAGTTAAGAGGAAAGGTAATGCTCTTTTTAATCTATAAAGATATACATGTCTTGAGAGAATGTTTACCCTTTTTTCCTATTTTTATAGCGTCACAAATTTCATTTGGCCGAAACTTATAACATACAGGCGTTATGATAAGCACTTACTCTCCAACAGCTCCTTAAACCTGGAGCAGTGCCGGAGATACTACAGTTTTATGTTCCAAATAGATATAAACCCAGATCTAGTCCTGATTCTGCATTACATTTATAGACCAGTTCATATCAAACCTGATACACGTGTACATATATTTTTAACAGCTGCTCACGAACGTGTAACACCATCAGAGACAAAACTCGACCAAGACTGTTGCAAAAAAAAAAATATGGCTATAAAAACAAATCTGAAGTGGGTGGAAACTGCGAGCTGCGAGACGAAAACCTCATAAACTAGTAGCAATACGGCCGAGACATATTTTCGCGCGGAATTGAAGTACACGCACACACACACAAGCAGCTGTAAAGACGTACAAGACAAACAGCATTTACGTAAATGAGCGTCTCAAACGATGCGGAGTCTATTACATTGGCCGACAAAATTCGTTGGGGAAAGAGCAAAAAAACACAGACAAAAGCAATGACATTTATCTAATTACGGGATCGCGATAAGGGCGCGTGAGGGGGTGAGAAGGAGGAAATTTGAGGAGGGCAGGGGAGGTGCAGGACTGGATGCTGTGCCGCAGTCGGCTGAAGGCATCCGGGCCACCCGCACGTCCTAACGTTTCGATTTACGCAGTCGATCTCGCGTTGCGAAAATATATTCCCGTGGTTTTTGAATTTGCTCATGGCTTTAAATGTGTTATTCGTAACTAAAAGTTAGGATAGTGACAAAATGGAATAATGTTTGATTAAAAATGTGAAATGTATTGTGACGGAATAAGTTTTTGCTGTGTTACGCATATTTAGTTTTTGTTTTCAATATGCCAGTACTTCTAGTTTTTGGACTTTTTGTGGGTAAGTTTAGACATTTTTAACACTATTAATATGTAAAAAAAATTAAACGAAAAATATATATTTTATCTCATGTTTCGAGTCTCTCTTGAAATGCGCAATTTCCACGCAAAACTGGGATTACAATAAAAACAAGGAAAATGTGAGTACTCCCGCGTGTTGTGGTAGTGAGAAAACGGAAGGGTTATTGCTAATAAGCAGAAAGGCAAGGGGTTACCGCCCTGTAGCGTAACGGACATTTTTTTAACCCATTACAGACTTAAAATTTAAATCCTAATGAAACGTTATGCTTCACACAGTGGTACAAAGTTTTAGTAAAGGTCCAATTTGATGATATCATTGCGCCAAGATTTACCGACCATCATTTATCGATTACAAACTTTCTTTTAGCTATAGGTACTTTATTTGTACCGATCTTACTCGTAACTTCATAAATATGAACGTTCTTAGTCATGATAGTTGAATGAATGAACGATCATGTAGGTGTTCAATTGTTAGTTGAGTGACTGTGACGAATGATGCTACGGACGGAAATAATGTTCTGTAATGACTATGGAATTTTAAACTAGATATCCTGCTAGTTTCTGATAGGATAATGGAGTCACTTCATGTATTTAGGGTTTATTATTTATTACAGGATCTTCACGATAAATCATTTTCTTCTGGGTGGAACGGACCTATATGTGGAACAGATTTTGACTAACAATTGACAATCTTTGCATTCATTCTTTCAGTAATTAATTATACATCCTAGTCAATATCAAAAGCATGCAGTTTAAAATAAAATCAGTCGATTTACAATAGTCCATACACTTATTACCTTTGGCACTTAACATATTAAATTATGTTGCTGTCTCTGTCAACTTCAAACGATTGACAGAAATAGAACGATGTTTTAATTGGTTAGGGCTAAATGGATTTAGTGATTTGTGTTGCAAGTGGGCTTTAATCTATGGCTTATTTCTTATACCAATCGTTTTAGGTTTAAACTTAATCTCTTAATAATTATCATAAACATACAGAGTGGCACGGACATCGAAGCGCAACTTGTCACCATGGATTTAGTACATGATTCTGAAAACCACTTTTATTTAGTTGTTAAAAAACAAATGCTGTTCCATACATTCTGACCGCGTGGGCATTGCACTTTTTTATGAAGCAACAGTTTTTTTTATAACCGAAGAAAAATATTGACTCTGGGCGTCTAAAATCATTTGCTGAATTCTTGGCTTCAGTTTTCGTGTCAATGGCCCTGCCACCTTGTGGAGGTGCCTTGCCATGTCTTCATTACTACTGAGCTTATGGTTTCGTCATTTTTAGGAACGTTTACGGAAGTTTTCACTACATTGCCATTTCCAACGACACTATCGAAGCAACGATTGCCAATCGAAACGGTACCTTTTTGTACTTCAAAACCGAGTTCCTCCTATCAAATGAATCCTCATTCCAAAGTACGATTTTTTTACATGAAAGAAGCGGTCCGCTGTAAAAGGAATGCTGAAAGCATTGCTCGGGAAACTAAAAAAGTAATTTTTCTACTTCTCTTCCACTCCAGTCGTTTTGTGGTGTCGAGTACGAACAGACTACTTCATCACCTCAAACGGATGAGGGTTTTAATTAATGCAGTTGAATTTCTAGTTTTTTTTCCAGTTTTCAGTGCATCACAACGCAACGTTACAAATGTTACAATCGACATTTAGAAGAGATAATGAACGGGCTCACTTTCTTTTTCTTTAGGTGTATCATAAGTTTGATTAGTTTATAGTACCAGGGTTGCATAATTACTAGATAGTGTTACATCATTGCTTGGTTAGTTATGTTATGCAGTTTGCTTATTACCACTTCGTATATCAAGCCTTGCAATAAATCCATCAAAGTTCAAACGATCATCTTTATCTGCACGTGTGACCGGAGACAATAAGTGAGAAACATAACAACATATTATTATTAATTGCGTCTCATTTGTTAAGACTTAATAGGTTAAAAGCAACGATTCTTAAAATGGCGCTGTACGTTTATGAGAAAATCACGCACATGGGAAAAATATATAACTTTCTATTTTTAATGTCGGTTCATAAATACTTTTCTTTTCCGCGTTTGATATAAGCGGTCAAGTGAGATGTTAGCTTTATTGTACGTTAACTTTACGTCAGCCATTTCACGGTTCGCTCCTGACGAGGCGTAAGAATCCAGCCGTGTGCAAGTGATTAGGTATTCATTGGAGATTAGTCAACCCTAAGGTTTGATCTTTAAACGTTGAATTTGATGAGAATAGTCTGTTCACGTTCGTGGATTAGTATAATCTGTAGCAGAATGTATTTATGGTACGGTAAGACTGTCATACGCATTGTGAATTTTTAGCCCCCACAAAATTAAATAAAGAGAAAAAAGCGTGTGCGGTCGGGGTACCCCCGTCAAGAACGAAGATCCTTACGCGATAGTCGCACGCATACACACACTCGTATATAAATTGAAAGAGACAGAGAGATAGAGAAAGTCACATGGAGGGGGCATAACGCTTTTGCCTTATGTGACCATTTCTGCCAGTCAACCGCTACGGCAAGCCGCGTTAGGGAACGTTGTACCAATAACTTTGAGTTCCTGTGCGCCTACGTGATTTCAGATCATAGGTAGAACAATAATTTCCTGAAATAAATCATATTTTTGGACGATGTCACTACCTTTAGCGCTAAACAGATTCAAAACATTGTTCTACCTATATTAGCCTGTCAATCGTTTGAAGTTGACAGTGATAAACTATGTTTTAAATAAGTTTACAGCTAATTAAAAATTCGTGATCATCAAACTGCATTTTATTAATTATTCTGTAGTATCTTTATTTCCTCTTGACATGTTTGTGCTATTTAATTCTCATCTTTGGTTCGTATTTTTTTGTTTTATTTAATTGTTTGTTTGGTTATTATTTGAAGTAACTACTGAAGTTTCTTTGTATTATTTTTAGTTACCGTTTTATCCACATGTTTCAAAAAAAGGTTTCAAAAATCCAAATGTGTTTTATGATGACTTATGGGAATCCTGTAACAATAAACGACTATGACTGAAGCCCAGTAAGCCTAAATCAATTGTTTAATTGAGTCTCTGCAGTTAGATATCATTGCTTAACTATGCAGACGAGCGATTGGGGTTTTGATTGCCAATTTACCTGGACGACCTTCTGAATTCTAAGCTGAGTAAAGACACTTCAAAGTTTATCAAGCAGACCTAACTCGACTCATTGGAGAGTTAGTTAATCTACTAGTTATAGATAACTGCTCTTTAGTAAGAGATAAGAATAACGGTTACAGACGGTTATTAAAAGATTAAGTTTTGGTTTATGTGATTGCTGTGTCTAGCTTGATTTGTAAGTCAGGAAAGTTGTTATTTTATCAAATTGTCTATCAACTTAAATTGTCTGTATATTCAAATCATAACCGTCATTCTTTGACAGTTGTATGAAATGGCTATACAAAGTCAAAATTGATAATTCGCTTCTAGTGCGACTAGTGCCTACTAACCCTACAGTTTAAATGTTTGTAAACGCACCCACTATACAAGAAAAATACCTAGTGTGGGGCAAAGTTATATAAAGAAAAAAAAAAATGTCGACTCCATCTTGCTTATTCCTTTTTTATATAAACGTGTAAAAGTGATTCCGGCATCTTATTTACTGAATAAACAATTTCATTTAGTTTCATGGCGTTCTCGGGAATATTGAGCACATAATAAAAGTCAGTGAAGTGAATAACCGGCTATAGCTAAGCACGTTTCCATTATTTCGTAAAAAATCACAGTTATCAGACATGTAAATATTTCAACTATTAACTTCGTTAGGACTTCAAGCACACATAGATGCAGAGTTGTGTTCCAGTTTGATGATTAAGGATGTTTTATTTTTTCATTACGGAATTCTCAGTGACAGCTCGGCGTTAGGATTTCAAAAGAATACAAAAAAAAAGAAAGGATTATTTGCAAAATAAGAATTATCTTATCTGTATGTGAGTCCATACCTACACCGCTGCCTACCCCTTTCAGTCACACAGTCGAAATGTTATATTAGTCATGCGTTCATACAGTCAAGAAGACGTACTCAAGCGTGTACTGACCCACATCGTCCAGCGAGGGTGCAAGCCTCATCGCCACTTATTCACTTGCCTGCCGCGAACCATGAGTGATTCGATAATCACTGCCATCCTTATTCGCTAGCAGAATGCATTTGTGATGCAAATTTTAAAATCGGAATTTAATTTTCGTGCTAATTCTTTAGTTATAATTGAGAGAATTATAACTAAAGATCGGATATTCGGATGTATTCACTTAAGTTGAGATGTTGGCTAATATGGAATGCGTTTTTGTATCAAAAAAATCCCGCGGTTCCGGGATCGACAATACAATCAACGATTATAGATTTTTTTTCTAATGGTGGCTTACATGGAATGTACTTTTGTATTGATCGTAAAAATCCCGCAATTCGAGAATCGACCAATTCTGTGTTTCTTTCTGACTATACAATCGGATGCATATCTACCTACTTAATATAGTAAAGTAGGTAGGTAGATACCAAACTGCCATAGTAAACAAAGCCTATATTTTTTTTCTTAAGTCCCTTCCATACCCGACTAGTTTACATTTCCGGTGTTACTGGCATCCCGGGTATTTTTTACAAAAAATATATTTTAGGAAGCCGCTTCGATACTTTTATAGCAAAAACAAGTTGAGCTGCACGATTACTGACAATTGCGTGCACTGACTGGACAGGTCCACTCAATCTGTGTGGTTCTTTCCCCAAAAGACCATTGCAGACACCGATCTGCATAGCTTTCACATGACCTGACCAAGATTTTGTCTGGACTTTAAAAGAGACTGACCTCTGAGTTTGTTTCGGCCTTTCTTCTCAGAGTAGTCACATAGGAAACGCCGACCCCATCTAGTTTAAAAAAATATGATTGACGTGTAAAAGTGTTTGTTCAAACCTACTTACAGAAATAAAATCATTTATCATTACTATAAGCAAATATGCATCCGAATATCCGATCTCTGATTATAACACATACCATAAAGTAACATCACACCTGTAATCTTTTTATAGTTATTTCGCCAGTTAAATGTTCAAGTCCCATGTAACAGAGGGCGAGTCTATTGCCATCAACCGAGCTCTAGAACCAAAGTCCGAGTTGCTACTGAGAGATTTCAGATAGAAAAACCAAATAACACTTTGGAAATCAAACTTAGGACCTTATGCTTAGCAGTAGGGCTTGCGAACACAATACCAACGAGGCAGTCAAAAGAGTCAGTTAGAACTACAGTAATTGGCTTATTAGACTGGCTGGTCGGTAGTTGCTGAATGAAAGTAACCGAGTCGAGTTAAAATGGCGTGCGATTGGAAAGGCTTATGTCCGGCTGTGATGAATGAACAAATAACACTGGACTGTACGCAAGGAAGGCCTCGTCTCAAGCAGAAGTTACGAGCATTAGTTACCCCCCTTGCTTACTAAAGTTGGTTAGAGACCATTCCCCTATTTTTATGAACGACTGCATTTTCATCTCAATATCTGTCAAAATACTTCATTTCTTTTGACAAGTTCATTATCACATTTGACATTAATTATATCGCTGAGATGAGATTTCTATTTCACTAGATTTCGACTTCACTAGATTTTGAACTTTTTTAATTACGGGAATTGACCTTCTGGCTGTAGGTAATATTTGTCGTTTGTACTTGAACAATTAAGCCCTGCTTCTAACGCAATAGATTCAGAAAGATGTACTTATCTAATACTCTATACGCATCCTAACTAATATTATAAATGCTAAAGTAAGTTTGTTTGTTTGTTACCTTTTCACGCCTAAACCACTGCATCCAGAAATTTTGCATATACATTGTCGGGTGTACACAAACGGTCATGGGTTCTTTCATTCCGAAAAAAAGTATTGTTCCCGAGGAAAACAACAATAACGTTCTTATGATAATAGATGGCGCCACGTGTAGTGTGTTAAGAGTTTTTTATTTTTTTATTTAAGTACCTAATACATTTTGTGAGTCTAGAGTGTCGATAGACCGGTGTTTCATCCTCCTAACTATAATATTATAAATGCGAAAGTAAGTTTGAACCGGTATCATGACATTTTGCATAATTATACGTTTTCAGGGATCCTAAAAAAATCTCCAGTTTCCAATAAAACTAAGTTTTGCTATTACAATTAATAAAGTGCAAGGGCCAACTTTTGCAGGTAGCAGGGGTGCATTCGGAAAAGCCATGTTTTTCCCATGGCCAGCTATATGTAGCACGTTCGCGTGTGTCCAACACCCAGAATTTATACGTATTAGCGCAAATTATAAGGACATACAACATTGTGTATAGGGGTGTCCTAGAATAATGTTCCGTTCTGAGCCCATGATTGCAACGGCCAAACAACAAGCAGAGTACAATCCAAATTGATTGTCAAATTCTAAATTAACGCGAGCGAAGCCGCGGGCAAAAGCTAGTAGGTAATAAAATTGTAGCGAAGTCAAACCTGTACATTGTATTTTTTGTGAGGTCTGGGAATGATTCTAATACTGAAATTATATATTTTTTTAATTTTAGAATCATTATGTTCCAGCATCA
This sequence comes from Brachylomia viminalis, assembly GCA_937001585.2. Taxonomy (NCBI): domain Eukaryota; kingdom Metazoa; phylum Arthropoda; class Insecta; order Lepidoptera; family Noctuidae; genus Brachylomia; species Brachylomia viminalis. Next base: position 25,738,593 of record OW443298.2, on the reverse strand, counting down.
CGCAAAAATTACCAGTTGGACATTGTTAAAATGTTGTATAGATATTCCCTCTAAGTCAGGGCAGTCTGTTGGTTGTTAATTATTACGCTATTTTTGCTGTGGCGCATGAGCAATATTGTAATTTGTTTGTATTATTCTATAGTTTACCGCAAATTGCAAAAGGACGAGCCAAAATATTGCAGATAGTTACAGATTTAACCTTTTAAATGTTAATCATCATGATACCTTTATGGAACTAAGCAGTTAATCATGACATAATATAAGAACAGCTATTTTAGGCAACTTTCAACAAAGCAAATAGCTTAGCGGTTCGACGACTGGTTTACGAACCTCTGTTTGATTCCCAACAATAATAATTGATATATTTTGATCTTTTTTTGTTACATTTTGTTATAAGTACTAGTAAAGTTAAAGTTCGCGAGCACATTTGCAAGAAGCTGGCAGTATCATTCATCATTCTCATTGTTTGTCTAATTTGTTTTAAGTATATTCGTGTATTTATATAAATGTATTCGTGCTCAATAATTCGTATTTATATAATTAGGTATTTATATTATATTTACAGTCTTAATAGGTTTATCTTTATATTTGAAAATATTTATTCCTAAACTTTCATTATAAATTGCACCTACCACTGTTTGTCTCTGCATGACCCAAAGGTTGACTGGTAGAAAATGCCTATGGCATTACGTCCGCCTCTGTAAATTTGTGTGCTTACAGTATTATATAAATCGTATTATATAAATCATATTACATTATGATAGATCGTAAAATATACATAGAAAAACATAAAGTTTATGTCTCTTTTGTCATCTTTGGTTATAATTACTAAATGTTAATGAGAAATTCCGTGTGTTTACAGTTTTACTGTTATATTATTTTAGTGATGGCTATTCGTCAGTGATGATAATATGTAAGAAAGCATTAGCCAGTATAACAGTGTTGTGCCATTATAGGTAGTATATACAGGAACATAGGCGTTCATTAGTTTACCAAAACTAATAACTTCTCAAGCAATGGGAAATTTCCACCCATGGCTGCGGGTGTCGACCTCAGGACGAGCTGCATTGCGATTCTGTAACCATCTCATCGTGAAAACTTAGGTGAAGTGAACGTGGAGTGAGCTGTCAGTGTCGTCCCACTGATGCTAGGGATTGACCAAGCATTACATTTGTATACAATCATAATCGAGATTTTAATAATATTTTTTTATGCAAATTCTATTTAATTCTATTTTATATCTAGTATATAAAAAAAAGTTTGTAAGTAATTGTCTAAAAAAAAACAACATTGAGTTTCTAACTGAATTTCTGTTTTGCTATTTTATTTTAAAACCCCGTTAACAAGAATTTTTAGCCACTGAACTACATATTAGCTTTGAAATATTATAAAATGATCAATAGAATTTGGATAAAAAATATAAGTGAAATCTCGATTATGATTGTAAATGTAACGTTGGTCAATCCCTAGCAACAGTATAATGACACTGACAGTTCACTCCACGCAAGTCTTCACGGTGAGATTTTTACAGAATCGACCAGCTGCTCCTCGCGCGAACGACTGTACATCACTTGTGTCCGCGTCACCAGTCTGTATAATTATATTATATCTCTCTGTATACAATTTTGGCTGCTGGGACCAAAACTACAAACGTAGTATACAGGGAAGTTTTATAAAAATGTGGCTGTTATGTTAGTATATTGTGATGTTTTACAACTTCTACGCGAACGACGTCGCGGGCTGAAGTTAGTTATCAATAAGATGATAATATATGTAGGTACCTCCATAAAAACTCCCATATTTTTTTTTTGCCGACTTCAGGAAAAAGGAGTTTCTCAGTTCGATCTTTTATTTTTAAAGCAGAATTTTATACAGAAAACTTGCTCCATGCTACTAGCAAATTATTCTAGCAGTTCTAGCTAAGCTTAACACTCGCCCAATGCAATGATTCGAATTCGCCATCAGTTCGAATCCGGTTCAATTACTGAGAATTGTTACTGACTGACCTAGCTCTAGCACTGAACATGTTCAATTTTTTTGAAAGTTTGTATGTGTGGATATTTGTTACTCAATCACGCAAAAACGGCTAAACGGATTTAGATGAAATTTGGCAAACAGGTAGACCATAACTTAGGTTAGGATAAAAAATACTTCTTATACCGGTAGTATGTTTCCATAGGATAATTTCTGACCTCCACTCGGGTGAAGCCGCGAAAAAAAACCGTGACGTTTATGGACTTAACGCAGTGTCAGTGTCAGTAAAAGTAAAAGTAGCACAAAATTTATTTATTATTTATTTATTTATTTTTATTTATTTATTTACTATTACCACTTACATTTGTTTTTACATTTTTTTTTTGTTTTTTTTTTTTGTTAAATTGGTTCAAGCGTTTTCAGTCCGGGAATTTTGATGTCAAAGATGCAGCTCGTTCTGGTCCTGGGATAACGTAGATGCCATTTTTGAAAAAGTAGAGCTATATGCATTAGGGGTTACGACATAACTGAAGAGTTGAGCTGAGCTGTTGACCACAAAACAGTTTTGACCCATTTGGAAAAGTCTGGGTATACAAAAAACTCCATATTTGGGTGCCACACGAGCTCTTAGTATATAAAATGTCTTTGATCTAATACAGTAATCCATTTGGTTATCAGAGGTACCAAAAAGTAAGGTGAAGCTATTGTCAAATTGGCTACACGTTATGGCAGATATTGCGTACTTTGATAGTCCACGAAAGCCATAGATAGATAGGTTTTTGTAAAAAAATTACCAAGCTCACATCTGAACTCACAAACCAAAAACTTCCTACAGATACTGTAAAATCTACCAGGATCTCATAAAATATAGAATATCTAACCGGATTTCATTTCCGAGCATGCTCGTCTTTATCCTTTAGAAGACTTAAAGCTGAGACCTCAATATCTGGGATACTAGCAGGCCTCGACCTATTTACTCGGACATTTAGAAGCTATCGGCACGTAGATAGCATTAATATATAGTATAATATAGTGCAACAGAATCAACGGCCAGCTTGCCTTATCACAGGCATTGATATTATGTACGGTTGGTCGTCTGTTTGAACATTAGTCAGACATGAATAATTGCTAAGGCCTGTGTCACAATGGTTAAAACCGTATCTGGATTCAAAGTCATTCGTTGAAAAATTAAAAATATTTCAGGGCTGTATTGCTACCATTGGATATTTTGTCTGTTAAATTACCTGCTTGATAATTTCAGACAAATACTGTTTTTTTTTGTATTCATATCTGGCAGTTTGTGTCCATCATCATTATCATCCACAACCCAACTTTACCCACAGCTGGATAGCCTTTTTTTTAAGATAAGAAAAGATTTATTTATTTGTTTCAACATTGTATACATACAAGAGCATGCAAGATATTACATCGCTTGAGTCCAATCATGTTTAGCCGTAAGTATCCATAACATTGAAAAAAATTAACAATTTAAGAGATAATCGAAAAATTACCGAAAATAGGCACTTACAAAGTTTCTAATTTAGAAAATGTATAAATTAGAAATTATTTTATGTTATAATGTCAAAATTCCATATTCATATAAATTTAATATTAGTGTCAGGAAAAAGATAAAATTATTAAATCACAAAAACTTTTTCAGCGGCTTTTTCTTGGGTCAATTTATTGTTTCTTTTAAATTGTTGCTCCACACTAGGAATTTCTTCTGTATTATGGGTGCGTTTACTAACATTTAAACTTACATACACAAACAGCCAGACCCGGAGCAATTACTTGTAGGTCATACAAATATTTGTTCCGTGCGGGAATCAAACCCGTGACTCGCAGCGCAGCAGTCAATCGCTTAACCACTGCGCCAACCGTGCCGTCGCTCCCACGCTCCTGTGCCAGCCTCATCCAGGTTCTACCCGCAATGGCAATAATGTCGTCCACCCATCTGGCCGCCATATACATATCCATACCTACGGTGAAATTGATAAATAGTCTCCAATAATTTGCGAGATAAGTGAAGTGGAACTTATGCGGTGCTGGTGAAATAGGTCATTAAATAGGCAATGACACCGAGTCATTATAGATAGGTAATTGGGATCTGTCTCTATGAATGTAACTGAGATTATTCAGCCAATTATTAAAGTACACACATCAAAAGTGTCTAGGGATCAACATATATTTTTGCAATAACTTTTCTCCTGATTGATATTAATTAAAATTTTCTTTAAGGATTCATAAAATAAAGTGTTTTCGTTTGTCACAGTAACGATAAACCAAGTCACCTTTGCATTAATAAAGAAATTTGCCATTTTCCTAATACTGAATGTAACTGAGATTATTCAGCCAATTATTAAAGTACACACATCAAAAGTGTCTAGGGATCAACATATATTTTTGCAATAACTTTTCTCCTGATTGATATTAATTAAAATTTTCTTTAAGGATTCATAAAATAAAGTGTTTTCGTTTGTCACAGTAACGATAAACCAAGTCACCTTTGCATTAATAAAGAAATTTGCCATTTTCCTAATAAAGGGATTTTTGACATTTGAACCACTAACACAAAAGTTCGAAAAAAAGACTGAAATAACAGTTTTCTTTAAAATTTTATTGGGTAACTTAAACAATTAATAATCCGTGTTTCTACCGCGAACACTAACAACACAAGAACATCGGTTTGGCATACTCAAAATGAGTTCATCCAAATCACGCTGTGGAATGGCCGCCCATGTTCGTTGCAACAACAAAAAAAGGTCTTCTTGCGACTGGATACCCTCCATATTCGGCAGAGCTCTTCTCTGTAGCATATCCCATGCATGCTCAATCGGGTTCAAGTCTGGCGACTGAGCAGGCCAGGGCAGGACATTGATGTTAGCTGCGGCGAGAGTCTGTCTTACAACTCTTGCGGTGTGCGGTCGTGCATTATCATGCATTAACTGAAATAAGGGACCGATTTGCACTTGTAGAGGAACGATGACGTCTGATACAATCGTCTCAGCATAAATTTGAGCGTTGAGGTTGCCTCTGATCCAAATCAACTCAGTTCTTCCGCCGATCCAAATACCCGCCCATACCATGATGGTTCCACCACTATAAGGATGGACTTCCTGGCAGGATTTTAATCGCTGTTGGCGTCCAGGGGTTCTCCAGTGTCGTATACGTCTTGTATCCGGTCTCATACCAAAACGAGACTCATCAGAAAAGCACACGAAACGCCATTGTTCTTCTGCCCAATTTCTGTGTTCAAGAGCCCATTGATATCGAATCCTACGATTGTGCATTGCTATAGGTGGTACCCGTAGCGATCTTCGGGAATGAAGGTTCACTTCATGCAGGCGGTTTCTGACTGTTTGGTCGCTAATTAAGTTCCCTGAAGAGTGATGAAGCCTCACGGCTAACATCATGGCGGTTATTGTTGGAGCTCTTCGAGTTAAGATTTGAATGTATCGGTCTTGTCTCCGTGTGGTGCAGCGATACCGTCCTCCATGGCGCTCAGCCACGGTACCAGTGCTTCGGTAACGTGTCCAAAGTCGACTGATAACACTCTGACTTGTATTCAGAGCTAAAGCCACAGTACGTTGCCGGGAACCAGCTTCTATCATTCCCACGGCTCTGAGCATTTCTTCCCTGCTTAAATGACGTCGCCGCTCCATAATAACGTTGGTTTTAATCAGTAGTAGGGAAACAGTAGCACTAATAATGTCTTCAATGCGTTGTATGTTTTTATAGGGAAAATATTGACAGCTGATTTTCATCTTTTACTCGAATTTGATTCACAGTTCCTGATTCAAATTATGAAATGCACCAAAAAGGATCCATATAAATTTATAAAATCATAAATTTATTACAAAGCCACATCTTAATCTCAAGAAATCCGCATAAAAATGCTTGATCCCTAGACACTTTTGATGTGTGTATTTTTTTACTCTGATGGGAATTCCTATAATCCGGATCGATTGGAATACTTATTAAACGTTTAATAAACTACATGAAATACCGAGAAGTTCGTAGCATTTTTCTTTGTCGCAAGTGTTTTTAATGTTAAAACAGCTGGGTTCTCTAAACTGTTTTGCAGCCATTTTTCTTAGGCCCTTGTAGTACCTACTAGGAAAAATCTTCTTAGAAATGCCTGGAGAGGTATACCGTGCACAGGTACAAATTGTATGGATACCCAGCTTAACCTTATCAATAAAAGCATTACCAATAAAATAAAACAATAATATCATAAATGTCTACGCGAATGAAAATCTATACGCGAATCTAGGCACCTTTTTCAATAATAATAAATTGTGTGCTGGTGCCTACGCCTATATATGAAAGTGAATTTTGTGTTACTTGCGAAGCAAGTGTGCACGTGTGGTTTAACTATAAATTTTACTATGAGAAATGACGCGATGACGTGAAAAGGCAATGTTGCGGTTTAAAAGAAGATGTAATGACAAAAAAAAGAGTATGCCAAAAACGCCGGTGGCCCTAGGACATTAAAATTGTGACCTTATTGGTGATGTTCTTCAGTAAGGTCAGCTTCAGCTTCAGCTTCAGTAAGGTACTCGCAACCGGGGCGTGCGTGTATGGCCAGCGGGGCGAGCACAGCTTCTGTGATAGGCCGTGCTCGCCCCGCTGATGTATGGACATAAACGAAGCAAAAGAAGTAAGTATGTCGTAAGGATCGTAGCAGATAGCGTTCTGTCTTCCCCTATGGGACGTAGGCGTGAGTGTATGTATGTACGTACTACGTACCTACACAAACTCACGCCATATAAAATCTCATAATTAAATCTTTTAGCTTTTTGTACAAACAACAAAATGAGAGATATGAAAATGTTTAAATACACGTGCAAACACTACACGTTAAAACGCAGAAAATATTTTAAAATGATAAGCAATTCGTGAAAATCTCCATTGGGCTTCACTGCAACTAAAACCGAGGTTGAAAACATTTGAAAAGCAAGTTGGTTCCCGCTACTGGACCACAGTTCGCAGAGTTGGGTCCTAATGAATCATTAATTACATAAGTTTTTCACAGTAAACAATTGCGAAGCCGAAAACAGACTGAAAGCCATTGTCACGGCGTAAATAGTTGTTCTTGTTATGGCCATTAGCTTTTCGACGATTTTATGAGGTAAAAGTGAAAAAAGTTTTCTGAAAACAATGAAAATGACTGTATTGCTGTTTTATTCGATTAATTAACTAAGAATGAAAATAAATTGAGGAATGCGTGGTTAAATACTTTGGGTCCGTTATTTACTCAAAGTATATGCAGGGCAGTTCAATGTGATGGTTCTTTTAATAGTTGCACAGCACGACACAAAATCACTTGACACATCGCCTGACACCTCACCTTTTGTTTATTTCCGCAATAGGATGATATGCAATCATAATTATTCCAGGGTGTTGACTCTGGAATAATTGCATATCATTGTTAACCCCTGTGCCGTAAATCATTAAGGCGAAAGCGCCAGGGTACCCCGCAAAATTAAAATTTTCAGGTCAGTATTTATCAGGTTTTTTGAGAAACAATCTGCATCTTTTTAATAAATTATGTGATAGACCTAGTTTTATTACTAGAAATAAAGATAAAATTTATCAACCATTTTTCAGATTAGCTAAAGTGCATACTTCTTTTATGGGGTACTGTGTTAAATGTTACAACAAAATACCTTGTCATATATTGCAATTAAATGAAAGAAAATTTAAAATTCATATAAAAAGTTCACTGTGTAAACAAACATATAACAAATTAGAGGATTATATCCAAGATAAGAATGCTTGGAAACATGCTGGTCCAGCTCCATAGGACAATCTAGGGTCTAGACAAAATCAAAGTTGTTGCTACTTTAATTGTATAGTTTATTATTTTTTTGACATTGATTTACATTCTGTGATTACTTTAACTCACACACTGACATATTACTCGTTTAAATAATTTGGAAAATCGTATACTTTTAGAATGTTTGTAAATATGTGAGCACCGTATCTATCACAAAATTAACTTATTTGTCATTGCTACATTTTTTAATTCTTTTCACCAATGCACACTGACGGCACGGTTGGCGCAGTGGTTAAGCGATTGACTGCTGCGTTACGTGTCGCGGGTTCGATCCCCGCACGGAACAAATATTTGTATGACCTGCAAGTAATGGTTCAGGGTCTGGCTGTTTGTGTATGTGAGTTTAAATGTTTATAAACGCACCCACGATACAGGAGAAAATCCTAGTGTGGGGCAACGTTTAAAAAATAATAATTTACTTACTGGTACCTACTGTGCGTCACTTCCCTACATGCATTATCTGTCTTTCAATAGTGTGCATATTTGTATAATCATTCAAAAGGATAGATTATAATATTTGGCAGCCCTATACACTTTCCTAATACAAGAAAGTAGGCCAAAAGGTTGTCACTTAGTCAACGAACATGATTTATTTATTTTACGAGCCCAAGATCAAAGGCTGACCACTGGGCAGAAAATAAGACCCCTTTTATCATGTTGTTACCCTAAAGCGGCCCGAGTTTATTTTTGACTTTCTCTACCGGTTCTATTTTTAGTACAATGTGGATAGGTTTTTAGAAAGAAACTACGTAAATTACGAATTCCTTTTTTTTAAAGGATGTTATACAGGGTGTTTGGAAGGGAGCTGTACATACGCCTAGGGTAGAAACTAGGGATAGTCTGCTACCTACCCCCGCCCATTATATTGACCTTGGCCTCAAGGTTTTTTTTACCTTACTACCTTACCTTAAAATTATTTCTTTACCTTACTACGGTACTTCAGGCCCCATAACTTTTCTTCTCCACAATTTTCTGGTGTAAAATATTTTTTTGCAGGACCCTAAGACTCTAACGATTAAAACAAGACCATTAGCCGACCGGTCCCATGGATAGATTTTGAGCTACAGGTAGTTTTAGTCAAAAAATCACAAAAAAGTCAAATAAAAAATAAAAATAAATTAAAAAAAAACCTTGAGGCCAAGGTCAATATAATGGGCGGGGGTAGGTAGCAGACTATCCCTAGTTTCTACCCTAGGCGTATGTACAGCTCCCTTCCAAACACCCTGTATTTTACTGGTAGCTTCTTTTTCAAATTGTAATTTTTCTTGTGACCATTGTGTGTCGCTACTTTTGTTTTGGTCTGTATCTTTGCTGTCGTCAAATTACAATTTTCATTTCCCATTCTTTTCCATATAAAACTACCTTTTGGAAGAGGCGACTAGAATCAATTCTGTTTTAATGTAAATGTTGACGTTCAAAATCAAAAGTGCCTTAGTGCCTACATGAAATAAATGCTATGACTTTGAAAAAAAATTGACGACCATTTAGTAAGTACATTATTTAGTTACCTTGCTCATCATCATCATTAGCCTACAGCAGTCCACTTCTGTACATAGGCCTCTCCAATTGCAGGCCATTCAGCTCGATTCTCGGTAACTCTCATCCAGCTGCCACCAGCCACCCTGCGAAGCTCGCCGCTCCACCTAGCCTTAGGCCGTCCTACCTTACGTTTGCCGATTACTAAATTGTCTTTGATATAGATAAAAGGCAATTTTATCAAAATGCCCCAAATAGTTAAATGGTCCTGGTGCGAGGCCGTTTCAAGAAAATAATTATTGCGACTACTTTTGTAACTGTTATAAGTTTATTGAATAAACATAGGCTGACATTAAACCTAATGTTAGTATAACCACCATCGTAATTGCTTTACCAGCTTGATGTATTAAATGATAAATGATTTTATTTCTGTAAGTAGGTTTGTAGAAACACTTTTACACGTCAATCATATTTTTTTAAACGAGATGAGGTCGGCGTTTCCCGTCTGACTACTCTGAGAAGAAAGGCCGAAACAAACTCAGAGGTCACTGTCTCTTTTAAAGTCCAGACAGTATCTTGGTCAGATCATGTGACGGCTATGTAGATCGGTGTCTGAAATGGTTTTTTGAGGAAAGAACCACACAGATTGAGTGGACCTGTCCAGTCAGTGCACGCATTTGTCAGCAATCGTGCAGCTCAACTCAGAACTTGAGGAGCTCACGATTCGACGAACAATACCAAAGAAAGGACATTTGAGTAGGCCGCATAAGTTACTCAAACTGACAGATCATGATTACACTAAGAGAGAAAAATACAAAAAATAGCAATGACCAACATAGTTCTCACATTCACAATAATTAAAATAATATAACACTTTATACAGTCAATATTTATGACATTGTATATGTAAAAGTGTATAGATACATATAGCAAAGATGAAAAGTACAATAATTAGCAAAAACCAATAAAACAAATACACGTTCGCTGTGTAAACTTATTGGAACAGCTCAATCCCAATCCGTTTTGTCCCCGATAAAGTCTTTGACAGTATAATAATAGGTTTTCTGACATTGGCACTTGCACATCACAAAACGCAATGGTATATTTGTGAAAATGACAGTTAAGCTCGATGCAAGTCTTGCCTTTGGCATACAATAAAATTAACAAATGACTTGCATCGTCTAAACACTGTTTAAACTGTGCAGATTTATTGTTGCGTTAACTTATATGCCACAGGTAATTTAATCGCACCGTGAAAAAATCAGGCTTTAGATACTTTCAACCTTAGTCAAGTTTTAGTTTACTTACTGGGAATTGTTGTCAAAAGTGGTAAAGCAATTACGAGGTCGACTATATCATTTGACCAGTAGAAGTTCTTAACTTACCTAAGTATAATAAGGTAGGTTTTCTTAAATTAAGTATTCAGTACTTAATTACTTATACAATTTTAAGCTTTTAGGAATATCTTCAACCATATCATGGCGCGTGTACCTTAAAAGATTACCGGGCTGTTCCCGGTGCTTTCAACATTATAATGAAAATTTCATCAGAGTATTTCTTCCTCCCTAGTAGAGTAGAGCCACTTATCCCTGTGCTTAACCTTCGTTCATAATTTATGTTAGACTTAAGAAAAGTTATCAAGTACCCTCGTGCCTTTTAACAAAGAACATTACTGAATAATATATTCGTAAATTATGCTTTGAGAGTGGAATTACGTTGTGTAGTCATCGACGGTAATCTTCTGTGTAAAGATGTGATGCTTCATGTTTCTTGTACACCATCATCATTTAGGTAGGTACTAGGGATGTAGTTATGTGGGAGGATATTTTCGGTACCTACCTACTTACCTTGATAAAAGCGTTCAAAATGTAATGAGAGACATGAGCGAGGGCGATGTTTTAATTTAATTTAAAAGTGTTAGGTGCTAATGAAAGATATTATATTTAAAAAAAAACAATGTTTTTTTTTTTAAAAACCTTGCCCCACACTAGGAATTTCTCCTGTATCGTGCGTGCGTTTACAAACATTACATTACACACACACACACACACATTACACACACATACATACATACACACACATTGTGTTTTTTACATTACATTATTTTTTGCATTTTTTTATTATACGAGTAAGTGACAAAAATTTAACAAATGCTACCTAATTGTATTTTTTAATGAGAAAATAAAAAAAAAATCTTTGTAAATCTTTTTTTAAGCTTCACATATCCTGAGAGTCCTACTACATCTATATTTTTCTCCGTAACCCATTAAGGAGAAAGGTTTACGCTCTTTCTGAACATACCAAGCAATAAAATCTTATTCCGCTCCAGAGACGTTACGGTTTCCAGCTAAGTAGTTCTACAAAAACCAGATAAAACTCCCATAAGGACATAAACAGATTTATCAACATAAAAATATTAGCAAAGGAAATTTTACGAGTCCATTTTAATGTAAACTCTGTTTCCTTGTATCTCATAAATGAATTTTATATTCATTGTTTGTGTGCTATGCTCTCCTGGTAATAGTTGTTGGGAACTCGAAGCATTTTGTTTTAATTATGTTTTTCTTCACGACTACTTTGTATTTGCAGTGAGGAAATTGCCGTACTAAGTTTTCTGAGGAAAAAAGTTAGTGTAGTCGTGAGAGAAGAGAAGATTTTTTATGAAACCAATCTTAGTAGCAATAGGTAGCAAGCGGTGTGGGCGCTCGATGGGATTTTCTATCAACAAAATTACGAACTTCAATCTTTCATCCCCATTTAATTAACGCCTTAATGGGATTCATTTTCAAAAATTCTTCCATCTTTTATTATTTATACCCGGCATCTCGCAGGTCAACCTAGAAGGATGTCAGCTGCTTAACCGGGCGTGCCTGTAGGTGCCTCAATAAATTAAGGCCTTCAGCCACGGCTTAAAAAACTTAAAAACTAAGCGACTCACGCTAATAGTACCCCTGTGGGGTACGGACCTCAGCTTAGGGCGTCGCTGGGGGAGGGCAGCAAAGGACGGACTGGATCGGATTATTTTGGGACGAATTTAAAGCTACACTGGCGCGGGCTGGCTCGAACAAGGGTTGGGCGGACTTGGTTTGGGGTCGGCGGGCCTCGGCGGCGAGGACCGAAGGATGGCAGTCAGGTTTTGTACCTTCTAAAAGTACTGGTGGCCTTACTGCTCTCCTGGAGAAAGGTTGTAGCAACGTCGGGAACGGATAAGGTATGCCTCGGTCGGCAAATCCTACTTATGCGGGAGGGAGTGTATCGTGTGGCCGCCGCAATCAGGGGGTTGGCGTGCTACCTAGCAGAGTCAAAGAAACACTTTGGGAGGCGTTTCACTATCTGCTGGACAGTGGGTATTATGAGATCTAAGTGAAGATTCTCATTGCGGACATAGAAGGAGGCCCCCTCAAGCTTTCTCAGGAAACGGTTCTGAGCGGTCTGCATTCTATGGTGATGGTGTTGCTTAGTTAGAGTGTGGGAAGACGATGCAAGCATAGGTCATTATGGGACGGATGACCGCGGTGTAGAACGTAATTTGCACTTGAGTCAGAACTTGCTGCGGGCGGTCAATATGAAGTGGAGCCTACCGAGAGAGAAAGAGGCGCGCGAACGAGTCATCTTTATGTGCTCACTGCGGGTAAGGTGGTGGTCACGGATCGCATATAGGTATTTAGCCCGCTTATCCCATGAGACCAGCTTGTCATACATAGTGATCAGTCAGGAAAATCCTTCCTCACTTAGATTTAAAAAAAAAATGTGCTCACTTTCGTTATACATTATAAGTAGGTAACTCTTGTACAAAATGTCATACTTCTTTACCAGACGGTTCAGGCTTTGAGTTGTCTGTCAGTAAATTATGAATCAAAGTGAATGAAATAATTCAATAAATATTTGAGTACCTATTGTAAAGATGAATTAATTTCTTTCTCGCATCTTCATTGCGGTACTCGTACCTTTTTCAACTTGAGAAACCAGGTGAATTACCAAGTTGATTGTTATAGAAAAGCAAATGTATATAATTGAAGCTCGCATAGGAAAGTAGTTACCACACAAAATACCAATTTACAGCCCGGTTCTCTCACTGAGTAGACGGTATAAATAATATCTTACTTTTCAGACATAACAATAACAAAAGCTGAATTTGAAAATACTTACCATGTAACAACAGTAGGTAGGTAGGTATCTAGCTATTTTAGACGGTGTTCGTTAGAAAAGACGTTTTCATTATGAGATATTGTTAGAATAAATGTTTGACGGCGTGTCTAAAGTATATTGTGCGACGCTAAAATTACTGATTCGATTATAGAACGAATTTGACAGCTTTCAACTTATCGTCACCCGGGATAAGAGGCGGCTGCCCGCCGAAAAATGGAAAACAGATGAAAACCGAGGGGATCGATCGAAAAGCCAGCATTTATTTATTGTGACTGTGATATAGGTGATTCTTGTCCTCATACCCACCCATAGGATATAATAAAACTTATTCTAATAAAAACGACGATAGCCTTTCTGTAGCCTTGTTTACATAACATTAGAATGTTATTGTTAACTCTGTGTTCCCTGTCATACAGCTAGCTCGCTCTTAACGTGCTATCTCGCTCGCTTTCTTGCACGTCCGCCATTGCCGAGTTCGCGTGTGTCGCTTTTGTTATTTTTACATTTATGCAATTAATATACCACTGTTAATTAACAAAAATCTCGTTTAATTTAACAAATGTTCAATTCAATTTATTCATTAACAATTTAAGTTGTGATTGAAATAAATCTACAAAATAAAAATAAAAAAAATACACTCATAGTACACTGAACACATTGCAATTAGTCATTTAAAAATTTACAACATAACTCATATCATAAACAATCATATTATTCAACTTCAACTCATCAAAATCATTTAAAAATGAAATCCAAATAAAATAGTTCAATTTCATATAAACATACCTATTTAAGTTTACAGGAGAAACGCGCATAGTCATAATATTACATGTCGTAAACGTAGTAGAGACACTTATCTAGTAGGAATGCTTGAAGCTTTGTTTTAAATACAGATGTTTTAAGCTTGATATATCAAGCTTTTTAAGAGCGTTTATACCTTATGAGTGGCAACGTCGCAATTTAGTGTCATATTTCGTGGTTTTCAATTTTTACCATTTAATCGGAGCTATATTTTAAAAATCTGTTTAATTAACTTTTTAGAATTACGTGAAAGTGTTTAAAAAGTAAGTAACCGTAATGCTTACAGTTGTTTTACAATGAAAATAACGCCCTGCAAGTTTCCAATGTATTATTTGCATATAAATAGAACTGTAAACGCAACGATTTCTTACCTTTTACACAGTTTTCACATAATTCTAAAAAGTTAATTAAACAGATTTTTAAAATATAGCTCCGATTAAATGATAAAAATTTAAAACCACGAAATATGACACTAAATTGCGACGTTGCCACTCATAAGGTATACACGCTCTTAAGTGTAGTGGTAACTTGTTAAATATTTGCACTTCTTGATATTGTGAAATGTGCTTCACAATGTTGAAGTAAGGACTTATCTTATTTCTCAAATCCTTCCTACGACTGCTCAGCCTAACCAGTATTTCCTCATCTGTCTAATATGATATTCTCTCATATTAGACATATTATAAAGATTTATATTCATTATAGTCAACGTGGTTTCGTAAATTCACTTATAAAATCAATAAAATTCACAAATCGAATTTTGATAAGAAATCTATTTTGTTATTAATAGGCACCAACCCTCTCCTATCCTTCTGCGTTACCTTAGGGAATACAGGCGCTATGATAAGTCTTATTTAATAGGCACCCTTCCAATAATTGCAGCAATAAAACAACCTGTTTAAATATTGTGCAAATTAAAAACAGATCCAAATATTGTTTGTATGTTATGTTTTCATTCTGGGTTTGACCATTTAAGCAGTTGCAAAAAAAAAATATAGATAGGGGGGAGATGTCAAAATATTGTTGAAATAAAACTAACTCGTGAATTAAAAAAAAAATACTTGTGTGTGATGTAGGTTGTTTTTGAATGCAAGCTGTCACTAGCTTGTTGAAAGTTTTGGAACCCAGATTGACGAATATAAATTCTTGGGAATTGCCTGTATTTCCCTTATTAAATTCATGTGACGTAGCTAGAAGTTTTCGTTAGGTGTTTGCTGCTTCGCACGGAATACCTGAACTAGAGTGAAATACCTACATCTTATTTCTTATTAATATTTGAGATTCACAAAGCTAAGTCTCATTAATTATTGTTATTCTTTAATTTTTTGATTTGGTGAATTAAATGCAACTGGCCTGAATGATCTCTATGTGAATGTTAAAAATTCTACACTTGAGAGCAATAAAATCGCACACTACTTGTAATTTGGTTTATTATAGATTTTTTTCTTAAATCTAAAGATATTGAGTAGGTATCAATCACTAGGCAAAATGAAAGAATACAAGCTTAGCTTTAAAAAACACAAAATTAAAATCATTGACCTTCACGTAACTTACAGAAACAAATTAGACCAAATTAGCCAAATTCACCCCTTAGCTTTGTCACTACTTGCACCCCTTACCCGCAGGTATAAAAGGGTCGGTTTTTTTTTGGATTTTTAAATGATCGGATCCACAGAGCCAGCTGGTGGCGTAGCTGAGCCAGTAGTTTTACCCATTAATAATAATGAACCCATTTTGATCCAGCCTGTCCCCAACTTGCTGTCCTTCCCCAGCGACGCCCTAAGCCGAAGTTCGTACCCCACAGGGGGTGCCCTTAGGTGATGGTCGCTTAGTTTATAATTAATATTATGCCCCTGGCTGGAGGCTTTGAGTTAGCTCGAAGGCACCACAGGATTGACCGGTTAAGCAGTCACGGCCTCTCAAGGCCAACTGCGAGATGCCATACACACAAAAAAAAAATGGATTTTTAATCAGTTGCATACCGAAGGTCAACGTGATAACATCTCTACTGAAAGCATACGGAAAAATATGGATACCACGCCCGCAGAAGCCGCTCAAGTTATTGCCTTGCTCGAAGCAGGCCATAATCAAAGTGAAGTTGCTCGACGACTAAATTTGAGCCGCTACTCTGTTCGTCGTGTGTACCAGAGGTTTCAAGAGACCAGTGGCTACATTCGGCGACCAGGATCTGGACCGCCGGAACAGAACATCAGAGCGTGATGACCGCTTTCTTGTGTCGAGGTCTTTAAGAAGTCGGCAACTGAATGCGCTTCAACTGGGACCAGAGCTTCGAGAAGTTCGCAATGTCAGTATAAGTCGGTGGACAGTCAGAAGAAGACTTCGTGAAGCAGGACTGACTTCACATCGCCCAGCAAATGGTACCAAATTGACCACAGCTCACCGACAAGCCCGACTACAATTTGCCAGGGAACATTTGCCTTATTAGTGATAAGTACTTACCTCAATCATAATTGTTGTTTATTTATATTTTATTTTTATTTATTTTTCTTTTCAAATCAAAAAAGTCTTATTCACCTACTTGGTTTATTTTGTACTCAGTATGCTTCTGTTCTTGTCAATTGTAAAACGGGAATTAAATTATAAAACTTTAAGTATAAAATTTTAGCTTTCTGGCTTTAATTGTATATTAATATTATGTAATGCAAATGAGGATGGGCGCTGATATCTATAACACAAGATATTAAGTTATCTTAGCTTAGGTATTAGTAGCAACTCTTACATGTATAGTAATGTAACTACCTTTTGGCCTATTTTATTGTAAAACTGTTTCCTTAAGTTCAATTTTGAAGGTGCAAATAAAACTTTATTTTATTATTATTTATTTATTATTTAAATTGGACGTATGACCAATGGCGGTCTGTTATGTTATCTGATGAGTGCAGAATGACATTACATGGTCATGATGGACACTCTAGGGTCTACAGAAGGTCATCAGAGCGATTTTCACAATGCTGCATAAGCGAACGTGTGGCTTTTGGCGGTGGATCGTGTATGTTTTGGGGTGGCATAATGTTGGACACTAAAACTGACATTGTATTCATCACTGGGGCGAATACCGGCCCGAGATCGAGAGGTTTGACGGCTGCACGATACGTCGAAGAAGTGCTCGAAGGATATGTGAGGGCGCTTGCGTGGCTTATGGGAGAAGATTTTCTCCTAATGCACGACAACGCCAGACCGCATGTCGCTAGAACAGTTTGCGACTACATGGAAGACGTTGGAATCACCGCGATGGAGTGGCCAGCTCGTAGTCCTGATCTCAATCCGATTGAGCATGTCTGGGATGAGCTAAAAAGAAGAGTTAGAGCAAGAAGCCTTGCTCCTACGCGCCTCCGAGAGCTTCAACTTGCCATTGTAAACGTTTTTTTTTTAATAAATAAAATAATATAATAAATAATTGAAGAGGAGTGGAACGCTATACCACAAGATTTCATGGTAAAATTAATACGGTCCATGAAAAACCGATTAGGAGCTGTAATTAAGGCTAGGGGGGGGAATACACCTTAATAATAAACAATTTGATCAAGAATTTTGAGTTTGATTTTCATTATTTCTTAAGCGAAATTGGGTAATTTTACCCGTTTATTTATTTATTTATATATTCTTTATTGTACACCACAAAAAACATAACAACAAAAATTAAACTGAACACTACATAATATACAATGGGCGGCCTTATCGCGTTTGTTGGGTTTTGTGCCGTAAAACCTCTTATGGGTGTTTTTTACACAGTATTTGATATCATTAGAAATGTAATGAGGCAGACTTTCAATTAGTGTGTGTTTTTTTAAATATTTATTCGGATGCATGAAAAAAAAAATCCGTAACAAAAAAAAGTCAAGGTGTGCGATTTTATTGCTCTCAAGTTTATATTCGTCTGTCAATAGAATAAAAGAAGAAGAAAGAAGAGGAAAAAAAATTAAATAAATGACGAATTGAATAGAAGATTACGAATCTGAACAGAACATCCAGGTAGGTACTCCAGAAAGAAATAGAAAGTGAGAAAAATGTTTGATTTTCACAGAAACACGTGCATGTGCACGTGCTGGTTTTCGTTTGTCAGTCTAATGTTTTGTAGGTACATTAAAAATAATTATTACATTTCCAAGAACTAAGTATATTCACTAGGTACTAAGTTTAATTAGAAGAATTAGAAGAAATAGTTAGATATCAATTTCTACATAAGTACGAGAATCGGTATTGCCATAATATTCCAGTCCCAGATCTTTGTTATTAATAGATCAGAGGAATCAATCTGTCTTAGATTAATATAGACACTACATAAATACACGATTTTGGCTCAATGTATTGAAACTCGGCTATATTATCTGTGGCTCTGCGATTCAAATGCCAAGGCTTAGGAAAACAATTCGGTTGTTTATTTTCAATTTGCTGTTAATCTAGCTATTATGCTTGAGGGAAATAGTGTCAAACATTTGATAGATAATTTGTCCTACTTTATTTATATATAGTTAACTATATATTAAACATTAAATTTATACATCTTGTTTGTTTTTAATTCATCCTTACTTACATAAACTTCAGCTTTCGTTAGACACCTAGTCTACCTACGTGTAGCATCCAAAACATTGTGAGCATTTAAATGTGTTCTTATAGCCTCATCATCATTACAGATAAAAGCTTGTTTCAATTCAGTCTGCTTGTCAAACAACATTCGCGAACACAATGAGGCACATAATTGATTAGAATTCTCCACAGCACTTCGGAACTAAACTATTAAATCGTTTTCCTATTCGTTGCACGGTCCTAATTAGCCAGCTATCGCATACTACAGCAAAATTGGGGAATTATGCTAATTCTACAATCTAGCGCATTCAGCGTTGAGCTAGCAATCTGCTAAGTACAGGCTTAGCGATAGTTGCTACATCATGTGCGATATGAACGCGATTGTGCTGAATGGAGATCAGCGTGTATAGGTGCTGAAATTGTAACTACTTATTCATTTATGCATGCCTGGTACAGTAAGCGGTTTATTTTGCGGGTTGGAAAGCCGTATGCACTTGTCAGTGAAATAATTGTTTTCCTTTTGCTGTAAAATCGGCAACCTAGTTGCGTGACCTTATAGCGAAATTATTCAGCTTTACTGATGCTAAAACATTATCTTTAGTTCTAAATTGATAGTAACGTTTTAACAATCACAAATTGAAATGAATACCTGCTTTGCGTCGATCTCAATTCCAAAGTTATCCGAATAAAAACAATACAAGAACATACACAAAGTTTTCAATTGTTTCGCAATATACCTACACAAAACAAACAGACACTAACTAAAATCTGTTACATTTTGCACATTGTGCAAAATTAGTTTGAAACTTCATAATCAGCGTCCGTCCTTAACAAAAACTGGACGAAGTTCGTACAAACTTTTGTATTGCACAATGTTATCGGTATTGCAAAATCTGCTCAACGGTTTTGCTTGTCGTGTACCAGTAGTTTTATTTTTTTTTGTAGCAAATAGATCGTAAAAATATATAGCTCCTGATAAAGTTGGTTCGGTGTAATAGGAACTGATGGTGAATAAAAGTTATGCTGAGCTGCACGGTTACTGACAAATGCGTGCACTGACTGGACAGGTCCACTCAATCTGTGTGGTTCTTTCCTCAAAAGACCATTTGTTATCGGTATTGCAAAATCTGCTCAACGGTTTTGCTTGTCGTGTACCAGTAGTTTTTTTTTGTAATAAATTTATCGTAAAAATATATGGCTCCTGTTATAGTTGGTTCGGTTTAATAGGAACTGATGGTGAATAAAAGTTATGCTGAGCTGCACGGTTACTGACAAATGCGTGCACTGACTGGACAGGTCCACTCAATCTGTGTGGTTCTTTCCTCAAAAGACCATTTCAGACACAAATCTACATGGTCCTCAAAGATTATTATAATATTATTTTAATGATTGTGAATGTGAGAACTATGTCGGTCATTGTTTTTTTTTTTTAATATATTTTTTTGTATTTTTCTCAGTTTAACACTCTCACCGCCATACACATTTAAGGTTTTTCTAGAACAGCAGGCCGTGTGGGCGGCGCGCGGCCGCGCAATGTCCTTTACACTACGCCACGCTAGATTATGTGTAACTTTTGCAGCACGCCATGAGTGCGGCCGGCGAGACACGTCGCCGCGTCGTTAAGTTATTATCTAGCAAGCCAAGCTCTACAAAAATAAGTGAATTTGTGGGATCACAGCGGACCACACGGCCTGCTGGTAAAAATTTAAAAATCTATAGTGGCTTGCTGCACTAACATTTATGTGGGCGGCCAGCAGACCACATGGCGGTGAGAGTGTTAATCATGATCTGGCAGTTTGAGTAATTTATGCGGCCTACTCAAATGTCCTTTCCTTAGTAGTTCTGAGTTAAGCTGCACGATTAAGGACACATGCGTGCATTGACTGGACAGGTTCACTTAATCTGTATGGTTTTTCCTACAAAGACCATTTCAGACACCATTCTACGTGGTCTTCACATGATCTGACCATGATTTCGTGTGGACTTTAAAAGAGACTGTGACCTCTGAGTATGTTTCGGCCTTTCTTCTCAGAGTAGTCCGATAGGAAACGCCGACCTCGTGTAGTTTTTAAAATATGATTGACGTGTAAAAGTGTTTGTACAAACCTACTTACAGAAATAAAATCATTTACCATTTATCCGTATTGGGGCCGTCAATTTCTGTTACTCTTTTTAAATGTGTAGTGTATGAATTTACAGAGTAAGGTTTTTAAAAGATCGCCTAAAAACCTTACTCTGTCAACGGTAAAAAAAATTATATTAAGAAAATAAAAAGCAATTTTTCTTATTTCGCTTGTAAGTAAAAAAAAATAACGTTAGATTTAATTTAGTCTGATACCCAACAGCTGTGCCTTTGACCTTTAAAACTGAAGACTCACTGTCTTACCTTGATCTACAAATGCCTAGATAAACATTTGTCTAGCTATCCAATGTAAACTATTTGTCGTCCTATGTCACTAAGTCGTTTCGTGTCACTGCGATAATCTAGTGTTGATACACAATCATGTAGACTAGCTTTCAGAAATTACCAGGTTAGCATATGTATATTGGAGGACGCTTATCTTGCAAGTCGCTGAGTCTTCGGCTAGTAGTTGGGACTTAAGTGATTATAATCCCTTCGTATAATATTGTTCCTCTCTAGTTGATAGGAGCAGTTACTCCGTGAAGGCTTCTGTTGCAAATTCTTGAATCCGTGTGGATAAAATAGAAGTTTTTGGTCTAGAAATCATTTTTATTTAAACTGGTAAATTAACTGCTACGTAATTTACCACCAGGAATAATAAATAGGCCAGTCACCGTAGACACAAAAATCACGTTAGCTGATTTTTTGGGATGTGGTTAGGATATACACCAACAGTGTAAAACCAAGTTTGCGGCTTCGAAAGACCTGTGCTAACTGCATGCTGCTCGAAAAACCTCGGAATATTCGGACCTCTGTCAGTTTTTGACCTATAATTTCTAAAAGGTGCATCCTTCGTACGCAGTCACGCAATACATTTTTAAAGTATGCATACTTTTCTATTATTTGAGCGCAGCCATGGCTCTGTAGGTCCAATAAAACCTGAGATGCCGCATTTCAAACATTGGGCCTTTTTTCAAAAAAGTTCCAAATTTTGTTTTCTCAGCCTTCTTCCGAGCAGGATATACATTTATATTAAAATTCTCTCTACGAGGAAAGTCATGGGAGATGAAGGGCGTATGAATATAACTGTCAACTTTGATCTATCACCCATATCATGGTAGAGATGGTCAGAAGATGCTGGCAACAAATGTCTGTACACCAACTTGTGGGGGGGGGGGGGGGGGGAGAAGCCAGCAAGATCTGACGCTAATAATAATATAATAATAAAAACGTTTATTTTCTTTATCAAAACTATACTATGATAATTACACGTAGGACAAATCAAGCTGCTTTTTTTTATGAAATTACTTGTAAGTCTCTCTGTGGCTTCATAATCGTGAAATTGAAGCCAATTTTGGACTAGTCTTAAAATTGAATTTATATTGGGAGTAGAGGTAAATGGTTTCATTGACTTTGTTGTAAAGGTCCCAGGAAACAAAATAATGTACGACTGAGGCTGGTTTTGAAAGACCTTGCTTTACAGACTCTGTGTTTGCGTCTCTTGTTAAGGATTTCGACAGGATTGTATGGAAGTTGAGTG
Organism: Brachylomia viminalis; assembly: GCA_937001585.2. Lineage (NCBI taxonomy): Eukaryota > Metazoa > Arthropoda > Insecta > Lepidoptera > Noctuidae > Brachylomia > Brachylomia viminalis. Next base: position 25,716,144 of record OW443298.2, on the reverse strand, counting down.
TGCCTGCGAATAATAAAATAATAATAAATAATAATAAAACCTTTATTTTTGAAAAGGGATACATTTACAATGAATATCTTAACAATTAAAATAGCGCACAGTTGCTAATTTGCCTGAACTAGGTTGAACCTGTGCCTCAGGCTAAAAAGTGCATCAATACTTAATAAAATAAATTAACAATGAGTACAACTTAAAACTAAATTAAAACTTAAATAATTAAAAGTAAAATAGCATATTAGTATTTCTATTTGCAGACAATAAGTAGGTCTTCTGTCTGTGCATAGTCAATGGTTAGTAAATATTTAAATATATATTTTTTTACAGTTATAGTAATTTAGTTTATAGATACTTAGTTTTCTATTTAATCTATTGTACAAGAATGGGCCTAAGAATGTTAAAAATCTTTCTACAAAGACATGTTTTGAGGTTGCATTAGACATACATACTAGATCATTGCGTCTCTTGTTAGTGTTGTCGGCATTGTAGGCAAGCATGGTGTGTTGTTTTAATACTAAGTGCATAATGAAAAGCTGGCGAACGGTTAGTACATTGCAGGATTTATATAGGAGATCTGTGGGAAAAAAGAAGGGTAGGAAGTTTGCTACCTATAAAATTGCTCTCTGCGCTCTTTCAAGAGGAAGCAAATTAGTTTTTGGTGCGCCACCCCAAGAAGTGATACAGTATTGAATTATAGATTGACATAGGGCCAAATAAACTTGTGTGATTAATTTTGAATCTGCTAATGTTCGCAATTTTTTAAAAACATATAAGTTTGCGCACTCTTTTAACTAGGCTTTCAATATGTTTTTTAAAAGAGAGTGTGTCGTCCATTATTACCCCCAGGTATTTTATGTTGCTCGTTTTGTGAATAAGAGGACAATTACACATGGTGACTGTACGGTTATCACATTGATGGGCATATAGAGAAGGGTAAGTAATGTTCAGTTGTGGCTTGCGCATGGAGAAGTGAATATATTTTGTCTTGTCGGCATTTAATGTTAGTAAATTGCTTCGAAGCCAATTAGTCACAGTATTAAAACCTAGTTGAGCGATTTCAAACAGTTCGCTACTGGCTTTGGCGCTAAATATTAACGCCGTGTCGTCGGCATATGATATTATTTTGCCGTCTTTAATATTTAGATTACACAAGTCGTTAATATAAATAAGGAAGAGGGTGGGGCCCAGAATACTCCCCTGAGGTACACCAAAACCAGTATTTTTCTGCTCATCGCTCGTGATATTATCTATTCGAACACATTGGTACCGGTGATCTAAATAGTCAGTAAAAAGTTTCAGCGGCGTTCCCCTTATTCCTATGATCTCTAATTTGTTCAGAAGAACAGAAACAGACACCGTGTCGAAGGCCTTGGCTAGATCGAGAAAGATTCCCAGGGTCTGGTTTCCTTTACAACAAACTACAACTAGCTTCATATTTCTGACGGCAACTAGCTTCATATTTCTGACTGACCGACCACTTGACAATTCAAAAGTGCCTGTAAATGGTTTAATTGAAATAAATGCATTGAGTTTGAGTTTGAGTTTTGCCGAGTTCTTCTGAAATATAATCAGTAAGGCTATGCTAAAACCAAATTGCGCAGGGGATAAGATGTTGTTTTTTTCTAGGTTGTTAACTAGTCTACTGTTTATAATTTTCTCTAGTATTTTTGAAATTGAGGGGAGTATGGATATTGGCCTATAATTATTAACTACGTCTTTACTTCCAGATTTAAAGATAGGTATTACAACTGCCTTTTTCAGACAACTAGGGAAAATTCCTTCGGAAAGACAGATTTGATATATATGCGTTAAGGGAGGTACCAAAATATGCTTAAAGAGTTTAAGGGTCTTATTGCCTATATTATCCCATCCAACTGCACAGTCATCTTTTAGCCCAGAAATAATTCGGGTTATTTCATCTTCATCAGTATCCAAAATCGCAAAAGATTTCGGGTTACAGCTATTGCTTGATTTTTGGAAAGATGGTTGGTCACAGTATTTTGGAATCTGTTCGGCAAGAATTTTCCCAATATTTACAAAAAAGTTATTTACATTGTTAGCTGATAAGAGTGGTGAAGGATTAGCCAACAATAGACTCGAATTTGATTCACGCTGTTTAGATAATATTGGTGACGTTTTTAATATGTTTCCAAAGTTGCTTGGTATTTTACCTGCTTTATTTAATTCAGTTTTATCGTAATTAGTTTTTAAACTCATTAGGAGATTGTTGCAGAAATTCCTGTATCTTTTATAGGTGGTTTGAATTATTAGATTATCAGGGTATCTCTTAGTTTTTTGATGAAGTTTATCTCTGTGTCTTATACACCGAATTAGTCCTGGAGTAATCCATGGTTTAATATTATAAAATTTCTTATTTGTTGTAGAAACTGTCGTGTTACGTAATATTGCTTGTTGAACATGTTTTATTAAGTACGATAAAGCCAAATTAGCGTCAGCAGTATTGTAAACTAGGCTAAAATCAATGTTGCACAAATCATATTCGAGTCTGTTTCTGTTTAATTTGCTAATAGTCTGAGGACGATAATGATCGTACTCAAGATGAATAGTTGGCGAACTGTCAGTACCTTGTTACTGCTAGTAAAGTTCTTTCGTTGGAAATAGAAAGGAAAGCTAACGACTAATGCTCCGCACCATTTTGTTATGCAATATCATAAGATTGATTGAACTAGTGCATAGTATACGGTGTCAATAGTCTTAGTTTTCGCCACATGTCTTTTTTATGCTCTCGCTATAAGTGCGTCTACGTGCGGCTCAATACTAAGACTATTGTCCATCTGAATACCCAAATATTTGATAACAGCTGTTTTTTTGTATTGTTTTGCAGGAAAGAGTATGTATGTGATGTTATTGAAAGATTTGTATAAGAAGGGGTTGCATGATTTTTTATGGAAAATGGAATATACATGCTTTCATCCAATTTGTACTATTTTTACTGATATGACGAAAGCTTTCGACTATGTTGACCATGGGGTATTGCTACAAAAGCTATATGGCTACGGCGTAAGGGGAAATATTCTAAAATTGATAGAATCATATTTGACTAATAGAGTTCAATGCACCGAAGTCTCGCGATTATGTCCCAAAACCAAATTAGAAACTGTATACTACTCAAAGCAAAGACCCATAAATTATGGCGTACCCCAAGGTGGCGTGTTGGCACCACCTCTATTTCTGTTTACATCAATGATCTCCCAAAAATAATTCAGCATAAGATGGTTCTTTTTGCAGACGACAGCACAGCGGTAACAATGACATAAATAATTATGAAAATGATATTAATGAATCTTTAACTAAAATAATAAACTGGCTTAATGATAATAATTTGAAAATTAACCTAAGCAAGACCAACATCATGCAATACCATGAGCGTCGTGAAAATAATAATATTAATATCAATTATAAGGACCATAAAATTCAGGAAGTTGATAGTGCTAAATTCTTAGGAATGATTATTGATAATAAATTGACTTGGAACGCTCATACTGACATAATATGTAAAAGACTAAGGGCTGATTTTTCAATAGTCAGATAACTGTTATCTGAAGAATACATCTGACAGTTTGACATATTTTCCATACTAAAGCTGTCAAACCACAACATAATTTATTCCTCAGATAAAAGTTATCTAACTATTGAAAAATCAGCCCTAAGTAAATCTGCGTATGCATTATTCCAACTTTCAAAAAAGGTTAATATTGAGACATTGTTAACAGCATACCATGGACTTGCAGCTTCTGTTTTACGGTACGGCATTATTTTCTGGGGGCAGTCAGCTAATAGGGAGGTTGTATTTAGGATGCAGAAACGCTGTGTGAGGTCTATGTGTGCGCTGGGCACGCCACAATTGCGGCGATAAGTCCCCTCTTTGAGGAGTGGCTAGAGAGACGCCACGGCGTCCTCACCTTCCGCCTGACGCAGGTCCTCACCGGTTGTTTCGGGAGGTTCCTGTTCCGGATAAGGCGGGAGGAAACGCCTGGGTGTAACCATTGTGTGGATCGCCCGGAGGACACGGTGGAGCATACGGTGGAGGTCTGCCCAGCTTGGGCGAAGCACCGCCGTGTCCTCGTGGAGGCGATTGGCGGTGGCGATCTCTCGCGTCCGGCCTTGGTCCAGGCCATGGTACGGAGCGAGAGGGCTTGGGAAGCCGTCACCTCATTCTGCGAAGCAGTAATGTTCGCGAAGGAGGAGGCGGAACGTGTGAGGGAGAGGCAAAATTTGCGCTCTCACGCCCCTAGCCGCCGCAGGAGACGCCCTGGGCGTCGGGAATCACAGGCCGATTCCCGGCCACCTTAGGCGTGGGCTTGCGAACGGCGAGCAATGGGCAGCTCGCCGTTCGATAAGGACCAGGCCCGGGTCGACAGCGCGTTGTGTTCTACGCGCGCCTCAAAGAGATGTCAGCACCAATGACGGGGTTTGCTAGGACCGATGCCTGCTAGGGTTGCGGAAAAGTCCGAGAGGGATACCGTGGCCCCTGGCACAGGTAACTGAAGGAACACGGGTGGGTTTTAGTCAGTAAGAGTCTGACACGCCCTCCTGCTCTACCCAGAGCGGGAGAAGTTTTTTGATGATTTCCCATCCTCAAAAAAATAAAAAAAAGGTCTATGTGTGGTCTAAAAACGACAGATTGCTGTATTCCGTATTTCAATAAACTAAAAATATTGACACTGCCAGCAATGTATATAATGGAAACTGCATTGTTTGTAAAAAAAACCCGCATTTATTTGTCAGCTTATCTGCAGTCTGAAGAAATCCATTGCGTACTCAATATTGTAACAAACTATGTAATGTTAAATGTAAAACCGCCTTAATGCGTAAAAGCTTTTTCGGCAACGCCCCAAAAATTTATAATAAAATACCGGATGCCATTAAAAATATCCCATTAGTAAAATTCAAAAAGGCACATAATAGCTTGCTTAGTGACAAATGTTACTCTACACACTGGATGAATTCTTAAATGATGGCTCAATATAGTGCTTTGTTTCTATGTTATATAAAAATTTAAACGATTGAATTAATTTGAGGTTGAAATTTAATTAATATTGACATTTAATAATTTTTGACATTTTCAATTATTCTGACAGTTTTTTTTTTTGACATTGATAACTAAATAATTCCTCATTTAAATCTGACATCGTTCAATTTTTAAACAACAATATAATTATAATTGTTATGTTTTATTTTGAAATTTTAATTATGCATGATTTTCAAACTTATTTTTTGTTTATTTAAATTCATAATATTAAGATAGTGCGCACACCATATTTGTACGCCTCCTGGCATAACATAGCGTTCTGTTCACTAAACTCAAGATCTGTATTTCTTTACCTGTGTTAACAAATAAAAGTGATTTGATTTGATTTGATTAGAAATTAGAATTTAGAGTGTCCACCAATGACCTCAACCAAGGAACCAGCTCCGCTAACCCTGCTGCAATCCCGTTTTGTAGTAGCCAGAAAGGGCACGGAGGAAGGAGATGCTCCTGCATCCTGCAGAGAGCAGGGTTGAAATGCCCTGCTCTCAGCAAAGTTTGTCAGCGGAAGACCTCTTCGACGACCCTTTATTTATTTATATGTAAAATACTTACCAAAAAATAAACATATAACACTACAAATCATACAATGAACGGCCTTATCGTTTTCTGCGATCTCTTTACCACTAGATTGTGAAAAATTACTTTAATTTCGGAAGTCAATGGTGCCGATTCCCTTGTTCACAAACTAAACTAAATTTAAGTTGAGTGCATCTTTTTCTTTCTATTTCATTATGACAAGGACAGAAGATAAATATTAATTTAGTCCTGTCAAATAAGTCAGCACCTGACGTAATTTGATGTAACTTTAGTAGTCAACTTTTTAATCACGTCTAAACTTGTATGGAGTAGTGTCAGGCGCTGATTAATTTGACAGAACTAAACTAAAATTTATCTTCTGTCCTTTTCTTAATGAAATAGAAAGAAAAAGATGCACTGAACTTAAATTTAGTTTAGTTTGTGAACAAGGGAATCGGCACCAATGTCTTTGTATCTGTGTTTTAGCGCTTTCCACCGTCTTCCGAAATTAAAGTTATTTTTCACTTTGTAGTGTTTTTTTTTTGGAATTCGGTTGTTATTTTTTGTAAAAAAGTTTTTTATTTATCAGTTTTTAGTTATGGTACCTACCTAACACCACACCCATTCGAAAACGATCGTCTTACACGTCCACGTCCATTCGAAGGCGGTTTGTTAATTTAAAAATCATTTATTGTTGATTTTTTTTAAACCACTCGTCCGATTTCGATAAAATTTATATTTTATTTACTAAAAAAAGGGACCACCTCTGAAGTATGACCTACCAAATAAAAAAAAATACTCAAAATCAATTCATAATTGGCGGATGGGACCCACCTCTGAAGTATGACCTACCAAATAAAAAAAAATCATCAAAATCAATTCGTAATTGGCGGAATGATCGCGTAACAAACATCCAAAAAGAACATACTGTAGTCGAATTGAGAACCCCCTCCTCTTTAGAAGTCGGTTAAAAACAAGACGACGGCCTCGCTAAGTGCGTAAAAGTAAACCAAATATTAAAAAGGTTCGTTGTAATTTATTATAATAAATACTAATTTACATTGTGTTATGTTTCGGAACTAATAAAAACTATAATTTTGAGCTTTTATGAAAAATTGCCTGTTTGAAGTACTGTATCTCGGGTTTTATTGGACCTACAGAGCTGCGGCTGGACTCAACTTGAATAAAATTTTGTAAACTTTAACATTATTTTAAAATGTGCGGGTTATTATATTTTATCTTAACAATTTTATAGTCTATTTAGTACAAAAAGTTTCTGTTTTTTGGTACAAATAAAACCTAATAAATATATTTTTAAAAAAAATGTACGGTTGATTTTTACGTAGGATGCACATTTTAAAAGTTATTAGTCAAAATCTGAAAGAAGTGCAAAAATTGCGAGGTTTTTCAAGGACCACGCAGATAACACAGGCTCAGTCAAAGCCTGTCATTGATTGAATTGTCTGCTTTCAAAGCTGTAAACTTGGTTTTACACTACTGGTATCTACCTTACAATAACAGGATCTCAAAAAAATCAGTGCAGTGTAATATTTAGCGACCTACAATGTCTTAAATGACTGGCCTAAAAACAAGTCAGCTTGGTTTATGTTTAGTGAATGAGCGTGGTAATTAAAGTAAAGCAAAGATAGATTGCGTGATTGATGTAATAGAATAGAAAGATATAAGGAAGTGTTTCTTGAGAATATGGCTAGTAAAAAGAAAGAACAAGACATGGTGCACTGAACCCATCCTTAATAAATGGGGATGAGGTGAATGTCTCTCAAAAAATATATTATCAAAGTCCTAACCTATTGTTCTCTGTTGTTCCCAGTAATAGCCACGGCACACAACATCACCTTCCTCGAGGTGCCTCGCTACGGCGACCCTCACCAGGAGGCGAACCTGGTCTGCCACTACATGAACGATCAAGGCGACCCGGCTCTCCACTCCGTCAAGTGGTACCGAGGCAGCAACGAGATCTTCAGATTCTCGCCCGGACAACAGGTGGGTGGCACTCAGCATGAAATTAAGAAGCTGGGTATTTTTGAATCGGATTCTTGTGATATTTGTGTAAGCTGTTTATCCCTCAAAAGTGTTCCCAAAGGTATTACTCTACCTCAAATATGAATTTTCTTCTGTCCTTATTTTTATTGAGTAATGTTGAATAACTGCGTCTTTACGAGATAGTCTTAATAACATCTATGAAAGACACTGTGAGCAAAGTAATATGATCACGTGACAGATTCCTGTCTCACCTTTCAGAATAGCACTTTTTGTGATAATGGGTTGATTTCAGTAATTTCAAAACTCATACCGTTCCTGGGCGTTAGTATGGCAGATCGTGTTTTAGAAGTAGACGGTCTCACCAGTTTGAGTGAAAGAGACCACGCTCTATAAAGGTGAACGTCTAGTGGTCCGCGTTGGCCGCAACGCTCGCACGGCACGCGTACGGCTACATATTGAATGGAATTGCCGATGGCACGCGTGTGCTGTATCCGAATATTATCTCTTCTTTCCAAATTTGAATATTGTCGATGTTTCAAATTATACAATTCTTCATAATTATCTTCTACTAATACAAGTTGTCGTTTTGCATCCTGGTCAAATTCGAGGAGGTAACTATGCTAATGATTCTCGACACGAATCAATAATAAAATAAGTACCTAGGTACTTATTTTTATTTTTTATAATTTTTGGAAATCGGTATGTGTAGGGGCCGTGTTACACCGCCCTTGTAACTGCGCTGTAACTGTAACGCACGCACACAGCGACATAGTCGTGCGACACTGCCTACCGCATACGCAACGGGGCGTTTCATTTCTTTGAAAGTGGAGTATTCTGAAACACTGTCAAACTTAAATATCTAAAAAAACAAGTATGTATTAATTATTGAGCAGGATCGTATTTTATTTGATTATTTATGTCTTTCATAACAGCCTCCTGAAATTTGACGAGGATGCAAAACGACACGTTTGTATAATTAGAAGTGAGTCGTTAATTTTACAATTTTTTTGGCGGTTCTCACCGTTATAAACAAGGCAACGTGCGGCAGTGAGCGATGCACGTGGTGAACTAACTCATGTGACGTCACCGCACGCAATGCACTTTTTGGTGATATGCTCGGTGCGGGTGGTACCGATAGTGGACGCAGTGCTATATGACAAAGAAAACCAATATGCTTTGCGTGCCGTACGTGCGTTGCGGTCGGTGCGAAATAGTAGATGTTCACCGTAAATACGAACTTTTTCTAAAACTATAATATGCGCCAGACTGACGGCCGGGTAGAGGACCTCATTTTGCTGCAATACAATAATTTAGATAGTACTTGACCGTGTTACTTGCTTTATGTCCTAGCCTGTAACACCCCAGGTGAGACAGCGGTCAAACGTGAGCCTATCCATTAAAATAAAAAGTCCATTATCAAAAACAAAATGAAACAACAAAAAAGTTGCGATACATGTAACCTTTTAAGTAGCTGAAAGTGCTTTGAAAATAAATTGAATTAAAAACCCTTGAACATTGCTCTAATGGGATATAATGTACTTGATGAAAGTACCTTCTAGAAATATACATGTACTGTCAGCAAGTAAAGTCGCTCAAATAAAATAAAAATAAAAAAAACAAAAAACCAGACTGCGCTTCAAACTCAAATGGGTCCCTGTTTCCAATTTTATTCAATTTAAAATGGACTTGTTTTTAGCTTTTCAGTATTTTAATTAACTTAGGTTTTTTACCGCTGTCGGGTTTTTTGTTTCCAGCTCTTTGGTTTACAAATTAATGTTAAAGATATCGCAGAAGATTTAGTTCTTGCAAGAAGTTTTGGTCGTGACTCGTGAGGGTTATTTAAAAGCATTTTTGAATCAAGTGCACAAATAGGCAAGCCTTCTAGCGTCCTAACTCTGCTCAAAGCAACATAGGCTTGACCTTTTATTTTAGCATTTTTTATTCCAAATTACATGTAAACATACAAGTTGCATACATTTTTGCAAGCTATTTAAGAAGCCCTTTATTTTGATACCCCACACGACAGGTTTAGAGAAAAAAAATTATGACACAATATGGCGCCAAAAATCGGCCATTTTGATTTGTTTTGGTGTCACTCTTACAATTTATTAAGACGAATCTAACAGCACCTCTCAAGCTGAAATCGATCAAGCCGTTAAGGCTACAGAGCGTGCCAAAGAAATATACATACTCCTACTTAGATACACTCGAAAAACATAACCGTCCTTCTGGCGCAAAAAAACATAAACCTCTGTCTGTCGCAGTCCGGTAAAAAAATACCTACCTTCTGTAAATGGTTAGTTTACACTTCTCGTGACCCAAGGGTTGGCTTTCACCTTGGCCAGAGGGAAAGTATTGCCATACAACATGACAATTCCACCAGTTTCTTAGGCATATTATCAGTTGATAGCGATGCGGAAGAATTTTTCGACGCCATTTAGTTTGTTGTATTGTTTGCATTTAAAGTGTATAGTTTGTATGAAGATTAGTTTAATTGATAGTAAAATACTTGCCTGTAATTTCAAAATGTACAATTAACGCTTTCAATCAAGTTGGCTATTTGAATATTAAAGCACGAAGCTTTGAACTAATCACGTTATTGCATCAGTAACTTTTAGTGCTAGGATTTTTTTTTACTTTTGTGAATGTTTCACGACTTTTATTGCCGACCGTAATAACTGTTCTTGAATACGTTTTTATTACGTAGATAATTCAGAATATTAAAAGAGGAACGTTGTACTAACCCCTAACAATAGTGGCTGCTTGTAAGTAACATTAAGATGGTGCTTCATTCGATATATTCTGCTGTCCTTATAATAAAATCATCAATTATGCTACTCATGTACTATGCTGCTATAATTATCAATCATCATCTTATGGCCTCATCATCCTTGTCTTTTTGATACAATCTTTATTATTGCAAAATAATATCCTAGCTGATAGTGATTCAATCGATATATTCTGCTGTCCTCATTTCATACAATCTTTACTATTGCAAAATAGTAACCTAGCTATTAAGTTTAAATTCGTAAGTGCGGTCTATGCGGGTTTGGGATATTCCCAAGAACAGTTAGAAGCTGACCCATAACTTGATCTAACTTTAACATACTACATATTAGATTAGGGCTCGATCTAAGGTTAAGCCACGCTTGTCGCGGTTGGTTCGTGGATGGGTGACCATCCATAACGTGTTGAAACCCCTCCGTGCCTCGGAAAACATGTTAAGCCGTTGGTCCCGGCTGTCATTCGTACATTTTTGAGACTCGTAAGTGGTAGTCGTAAGCCTAAAAGTCTGACAGCCAGTCTTACCGAGGGGTATCGTGTTACTCGTGCCTAGTAACCGGGTTGTGGAGGTCAGATAGGCTGTCGCTCCATGTAAAATACTGGTATTCAGCTGCATCTGGTTAGACTGGAAGCCAACCCCAACATAATTGGGAAAGGCTAGGCAAATTGATAGTAATACTACATTTATATAGTATTTTATAGTTATATTACATTCACATAAAAACGATATTAAAATTTGTAAGATTGATCAACCACTATTGATATCGACTGTATTCGTTACACGGTGGTGTGAATCTCTCCACGTAGGTGTTACCCAAAATGAGTACACAATGTTGGCGACACGGTTGGCGCAATGGTTAAGCGATTGACTGCTGCGTTACGTGTCGCGGGTTCGATCCCCGCACGGAACAAATATTTGCATGACCTGCAAGTAGTTGTTCCGGGTCTGACTGTTTGTGTTATGTGAGTTTAAATGTTTGTAAACGCACCCACGATACAGAAGAAATTCCTAGCGTGGGGCAACGTTTTTATAAAAAAAAAAAAAAAAATGTGATTTTAAGAATGAAACGTCATTTACATTTAGCGGGATTAGAGCAAAAAATTGATTTTTGTGGTTCGGAAAATAAATAACATTTTTCAGGCCTGCAAATACAATGAATGTGTATGTACTATAACGTAGACTACGTAAACATGTTTGAACTTATTTAGCTTTATATATATGTTCTTTGGCTTTAAATTGATTTGATTTTTTAACGACACCTCTACGGGGATCTTTTAGTATTCTTATAGTCTCGATTCCCAGGTTGGGTAGTGTTATTGGGGTTTTCCATCAGGAATTTTGCAGTAGCCGCCCGTAGTCTGGATGTGTGTACGGCTGGTGGCAATAAGCATATCCTTTATTGCCTATATGGGACTTAAACATAACTGGGGAAAACTGGGACTCCCCACCTCTGCTTCTTTTGGCCGTGAAACATCACGGCCCAATGTGTGCGGCTGGATGTGTGATACATGCGAGCTGCGCGTCATACTGACGTCATGAAAATCCTGCATCGCGCAAGCAGAGTTTACCGCCTGACTAGCATATAGGTATACAACTTCAATCATTGGGCAGTTGCCTACCAGACATGACACCCATCAGATCGGAGGATCCTCCCTTTTCTATGGAAGTATGAGTGCACTTTACACCCTGTTCCTCGTGCCTCTTTATTGTGTTATCTATACACATAAGCAGCCTATAACGTTCCTACTGCTGGGACACAAACCTCCTCTCTGTGAGAGGGATTGAGCTGTAATCCACCACGCGTCTTCGTTTTTTTTTTGTTTTAGGACATGCCGGTTTCCTCACGATGTTTTCTTTCACCGTTTTGAGAGCAGTGGCGATGAAATAATTTACACAAATTAAAGTGCCTGCTTGGAATCGAACCTACGACCTGTAAATCGTAAGTCACGGTCGTTACCACTGGGCCACCACTGCTCTCACTGTTACCTATATCGATACATATTATAGATACAGGCGTTATGTTAAATAAATTAAAGTCGCTTTTCATGTCTGCTTGTGTGATCGCGTTGATCTTCTAAACTACGCAAAGTATTTTGGTGCGGTTTTCACTATATTTTAGAGAATTTATTCGGAAGGTTCATGTGTATAATGATCTTGATCATATCGTAAAAACCGTGCGAAGCAGAGCGTGTCACTAGTGTCTAATGTAAACCTTCTTTCTCAGCCCCCCACACGGACCTTCAACTCCACAGCGGGGGGCGTGTCTAAAGGCACCTGCAACCTGAACAGCTGCGCTATCAGCGTGGTGCTACCAAGGAACTATAACACGAAGCTGACCTTCACTTGTGAGGTCTCCACCGAGGGTCCCAGGTTTGCTGTTGTAAAGCAAACCAAGAATTTGACCGTGGCTGGTAAGTTTCCGTACGAGTTTTTTATATAAATACTTTATTTTTACCCCTGGTTTTGATCCCGTGCTCTGTACCACTGGAACCGTGTATGTTCCAAGACAAATAGGGTATGTCACTTTTCTGTATATAAACTATCTTTACGCAAAAAATCACGTTGATGCGATGAAATTTGCATTTGTAATAAATTAAGCGGCTTAATGCCTTTTGGGCACTTTTCCTGTAGACAGCGATGCGCACGAGTTTTTTGATGCCCTATGATTATTTTCCTTGTTTTTTTTTTATACTACGTAGTATTAATATTATTTTAAGTATGTTAGTTTATTTAATTAATTAGGTAATTACCTAATATCCGGGGGATAAGGCTACCACCAAATATATTGTGTAAAATGACGCTTTCCAAGAATTTTTAATATTCTTAATTTTTATTAAAAAATCACTACGTACTATTTGTACTCTTCTGCCGTATCCCTCTCGGGGCGTGATGCCGTGCCCATGTTATTAAACATTAATGAACTTAATTTCTTATTGGGGAAAGTAAAAGTCTAAATATAAATTAGCTTTTCTAGCTAATTGACACTTTCTAAGAAAGTAATTATTTTTTTAAATTGGTTCTGTTTTCTTTGTGTTTTCCCTGTCAAACGCTGAGCGTACGTTGGACCTGTCCGCGCCGGCCAGAAATTACCGCTCTATTTCGCCTATTATATTTCTGAAGCTATTTATCCTATGTGTGCGTTATTGCATAGATTTCGATACTTTCTATCGTCGCGGACAAATTGTCCATCGCCTGCTCAGCACTCTAGTTAAGGTTGTAAAATCAGTTTCTCATACACTGAGTGTATTGATCTCAAGTACCGGAAAGTCTGAGGCGTACCTACTGTTTCAGTTTCGGTAAACATAGATGGCGGATAATTTCACTAGTTCAACATCTGTTTATTTTTTTATTCGGTAAATAGCTACTTGCCGGACATGGGATTGGACATCGGAAACTATCGCGTCCGAATTAATGTTATTTCTAAAACCATACTATAGAGCCGCGCATTCATGGTAAACAAAGTTGTGCATCGTTGTTCAACATCGTATAAACATGAATTTGTTTTCTGCAACAGTAAACGTGCTTCAATTTGTTTTCCATAAATACGAGGCTTATTTCATATGAATTGTCCTTACATAGTGACGTTAAAAGAAGACCCAGTGATAATGGGATTGCCGGGCACGGTGCAGCTGGGCGAGGACGTGCTGCTCAACTGCACCACTCAGCCAGCGATGCCGCCTGCCAACATCGTGTGGTACATCGACGGACGGCCTGATAGGGTTAGTACATCAGGAGTCGAAACCCATTTTGTTTAAATTCTTACACAATCACTCAGGGAAGAGTAGGTAACACTTTTATTTGTATTTTGAAGGTTTCCACTTTAAATAATCCATCACCATCGTCATCACTTCAGCCGAAAGAGTCCACTGCTTTGGATTCGGGGTATAGGACCAGTTGTTGCGGCGATGCTTGTCTATGTCTATGACCAGCGACGATCGTCTGTCGGTTAAATGATGATGATATTAGGCTAAATGGAAAAATATATTATTGACAGACGAAACGCCCGAATGAACACTAAAAGATCATACAAGTACATCGACCTTATAATAAATGATGTCTATGAATCAAAACAGTCTCGCAACCTGGACGAAGCAAGAGGCGTATGTAAGAATCGTAACATGCGTAGATTCTGTAATCAGAAATAATTTATTTGCCAATAATTTACAGCCATGATGGTTATTTTGATGAGTCCCAATACATTTTGCCTACGGCATGCAAAATTATAAAAAAAGCATTCTATCCACTTAGCAACATTAGTATAACTATAAAAAAAATACTTATATTATTCAAAAAAACATTCGTAATAAGCAACAAGGCCAATTATGTCAACAAATTAAATTAAATATTGTCAGAAAATTCAATTACAAATTAAGTTTAAAATAACAATAAATTCAATTACAAATTAAGTTTAAAATGACAATAAATTCAATTACAAATTAAGTTTAAAATAACAATAAACTCAATAACAAATGTCAGTAAACAAATGTCAGTAAATTACATCACAAAGAAGCAGCATACACACCATGAATAACAGAAAGTTTTGTCATTAACAAAATCTTTAATTGCGTAGTAACACTTGTCCAGTGAAAGTTTTGTTAACTTTTTTTTTTACTTTAACGGGTAGGTAATTATTTTAAAGGTATCGGTATTTTATTATATATAAGAGGACCCATGGTTAAAATATTTTATTTAAGTACCTAAAGACGTTTGAGAACCATCTGTGTAAAGTTGATTTTTATATTGTGACCTTATTGGTCCTGAGCGCTGTCTTTTATCCACTACTGCCGTAAACAGTTGCTTGTTCGTTCTAACGAATAGGGCAACTTCTAGTATATACAACGATGGCAATGTAAGTATCCTTAGCGATTTAAAAACAGGTTAACACCTTTCTGTAGTTTTAAGACCTGTCATTGATCGAAGGCAACATTTTTGGGCCCTAAATATTCCTCATTGCAGTTTTCCCAAAATATGACAAATATTAGTGAGGAAGCAACTAAATCATGATATGCTGTGACTAATGTATTTAAGTTTACTTTTTTTGAAAGGCTGTAGAGTACATAATATGCCGTTTTACTTTATTTATTGCACATGACTTCAGCCGGACGTTTCCATGTCAGTTTATTGTCGATGTGTACTCCTAAGAATTTTGTTACTGTATTTTTTTCTACGTTTTGGTCATTATATTTAATTATTATAATATTTTCTGGCTCTAGCCGCTGGTAGAAATGCATGACTTGTATTTTATTTAGATTTATCACTAGATTATTTTTATTAAGCCAATCTATCATAGTTTTAAGGGATGTAGATGAACTAGGGTGTATGTTATTGACAGGTTTTCTTTACATTGCCAACAGACAGAACTCGGGCTGTTGAACAATACACAAGTTTCCTCCGCCAACGACTTCGGCCTCCGGTCGAGCTGGCGAGCCCTACGGCTACGAGTGGCCACGTCCAAAGGTTACATGGCCTTACGCTGCGAGGCTACGCAGCCAACCTGGCCCCCATACACGAGGGCCGCGAATGCGACCCTGGTAGTTGCGAGGTCGCCGCATTTGTCTATGTTTACAGCTGCTGGTGGGTTTATGGTTTTCTAGAATTACAATGCCCTGTTATAATCAGTAATTTCCAATTTGACATTTTATATTATTTTAATAGGTATTTATTGTTTGTGAGATCCGGGGTGCAACGTTATCTTCCGATTTTTGATGAAACTCACCTTGCTTTGCTAACTAAGTAGTTACCACAACATATCTACGACAGCAAATTTCCGTCAAGCGACTAATCAACACATGTACTATGCTACCCTGATACTCTTCTAGTAGATTTAATTAAGACATGGCGGAGATGACTTGCATTCCGTTCCACGATTCTGGTGAAAACCTCTTAATTCTCTTGAGGGTGGTTGTTTGTCTTATTTTGCAAAGGGTTTCGAAAAGCGATAAGTTTCCGAGTCTGCTCGAGTTTGGTGGGGGTTCCCAACTATTTGGAAACTCGCGAGATACTTGAACTCCTGAAGTTTGTCTGTTAATTTAGAGCATAGAGTTTAATTTGGTGCTGATATTGACAAAATGATAAGCAATCATTAACTTTTATGAAGAAAAGTACTAGAAAATGCATCACTTTAAAATTAAAATACAATATTTTGAATCATTGATCTTTGTAACAGTATTTTTATAAAACATTTTTATTTTTTTATCATGCACTGTCCTAACGGGCATAAAAACTGTACAATCTTATCAGACGCACTCCATCAATTTCATAAATAAAAATGGCACACAATACTTTTCATTTTGTAACTCGTAAGGGTAATAGTTCAATTTAGATTGGCTATGACATTTCGAAGAGCTTTATAGAGCAATGTGCAATTTCTTGCTCAAATGGATGATCAATGGAGTAGGAGCAATTATGAGTTAACATGGCCGCACATGACTCTCGTATAACTTCGTCTAAATTCGATAACAAATCTGTTATTGGTTGAGTGACTTTCCCTGTTATCAAAGAAAAGTTAATAGCCCGAATGTTCATGGCTCAATGAGCGAAGAAATGTTAGAGTTGATAGTTTGTGATTTTTAATGTTATTGTATGTTTGTTATTTTTGGTATTGCTGCATTTTGATGGCAAAAAACGAACGAACGAACGCTCCCTCAAATATTATTGGAACTTTGTTTTTATTAACCAATAGGCTCCAATTTCGTACCAAAGGACCAATATTTATATTAAGTATTGCGATTGGTGGATAAAACGCATGCCATGCTCAACCTTTTTTATCTGTTACGCTATTGTCATTAAGCCACTAGTTTAAAAATATGGTCACAAAGGTCTTTTTATAGAATGAACTAACCAACATCGCATTTGTCCACAGGTTCAAGCTCAACCAAGTTGGATGCAACAGTACTGGTACTCGCGTTGTGCATCTCAGTACATATATTTTCTAAATACAGTGCCTTGAGTGAAGTCTAACGGATGCTGTAGGTGTCAGCTTAAGTATTGAGCGATTAATATAGTTAGATAACAATTTGTCACGACAATGTTTACACGGGGAGAAAAAGCACAAAATCATAACTTTGAAGTTGCGGATTGAAGGTGAGAAGCTGCGCAACATAGTTGCATTAACTGGTTTATCGGGAAACTTGTTGCTAGCAACATTTGCTACAGTTTGGGTGTAAAATTGTTGACAAGACAACACTATGTTGCTGCAACAATGTTGTGTAGCTTGTGTCCCGTGAACAAAGAGCTTAAGACTAGAGACAAAATGGATAAATGAAAAAAGATGTGAAAAAATGTACATTAAGAAGGACGGAAAATTACTTTCTGGATAATACAGCGACTTTAATTCATGGTTCTTGCTCACAGTAACATTTAAAAGGAAACTAACTTAGAGCTTTTCTAGTGGGCCCTTCTTTTGAATTTCGACGCTCCGTAACTTTTCAGTTCTGCACCAAGAAATGAGGAAGCGAGCTTTAACCGAGGGGATAACTTTTCTAAAAGAGACAACAAAGGAAAAAAAATGACCTTGCTGTTTTAGTAATTTGGATCTAAGAGAAGAAATCAATTAAATGGGCTCAGATATGAGCTTAGTGAAAGCGAAAGCAGGTAGCAGCAACCATTGGAGATAAATTCGTTTCAGCAATTTTTTGGTCCATTTCTGAACAGTTTCTTCACAATATTACAACCTCAAGCTTCTTTTCTACTCAGCCTTTTTTGAGAAAGTTTTCTATCATCACTCTCTTAGCTTCCGCTGTTCGCCTGGTACTTCACAACCGACGTAAAAAGCGCCACTAGACGAGGAGTTGGATAGGAAGCAGCCATAGTTTAAAACTACCCTAATAACACTATTCCAAGTACTACTCTCAGCAAATGATAGCAGTTGTAGTCATTTGTGGGGAAAATCACAAGGAAACTGGCACCGACATTTTCCATCCTTGCTCGCTGTACTATCTCTGCAAGCATCGGTGTAACGTTAAAGTGAAAAGAAAACGTGTATCATCTGCAACAAAAATAAGCTTTCGTAAAATTCTACGTTTTATCATTCCCAGTCGACACCAAAGTATTTCACTCCTAGATAAAATATCAAATTATAAATATTTATATCAATACATGCTCCATGATATGCAGAAAGCATCAAAGAGTGTCTATATCAATGGTACCCTCGTAAATACATAACACGAACAATCGTAGGAGCATTCAGGGATCTTTTATTTCCGTATACCATTCAATATTTATGAAATCCTGATACATTGTACAATCAAATGCGATGCGAGTCTCTTTTAGCGTGTAAACATTGTAAAACGCAGCTGTATTCTGTCGTTTGTGTAAAATTGCAAAGTGTATGTGATAAAAAGCGTATTTTGAGTTTTCATGGTAATAGGTTTGCCCATTCTTGAAACTTCGTCATGTCTAGTGCAGCAAGCTGTTGGGCCTACGCTACACTACGTTTATTTCCTTGATGGTCACAATTTGTGGTCTTAATAGTAGATTATTCCCTAAGGGGAAAGCAGTGTCACGACACTTAAGCCACGAGCGCTATATTTAATCCCGAGCGCATTCTTAGTCTATAAAACTGTTAAATAACCGGGGAATACCCTAAATTCATGCAATTTAATACAACACAACAAATAATATCGTAAATATGACGCCCAAATCGAACATTCTAACAAATTTTCTAACGTGTCGTGGCTGTACGCACCACCGATTAGCTGTTGCGATGACATGCCGCCATTACCGCCACAGATAATGTAGATACAGCGATTGAGCGAGTCTAATATGCACATTATTCAATAATTTTTGAATTGACCGTATCCAGATAACAATTGCTTTTATTGTTGCAATTATTTTTGTTTAACTTATTTAATTATTATATATTATTTGTTACTTATAATTCCACAGTAGTTGTCTAATATTATGTTGTCTTTTCAATAATTTGTTCGCCGACGGCAACTAAAACCTGTGAAGTGAGAGCTCTTTGGTAGGCTGTAGCGCCAGTAATTATAGTGTCACGATTGACCACGGAGCAGAAACAAAGAGGAGGTGTTGCAATCAAAGTAGTCCATCAGCCACCAATGTAGTCGTTACGTCACACGGTAGTTGCACTACTTGCGACCAGGCGGCGCTTTCGTCAGTACAACTGTCGTTGTGAAGCGGATAGGTTGTCATGTATTTGTTTAGTCTTTTAAACGATTAAAAAGTATTCCCGACCCATACTCATTGCATTAACATGAAATGCTGTTTTATCTTGCAGAAGTTGTACGGATCAATCAAATTCAAACGGAATAAATATAATCTTTCCACTCGTAAATAAAATTATAATTAAATTTGTAATTTATTTCTTCTCGAATGTTCGGTAATTGCCGCCCCCTATCGGCAAGTAGCGGAAGGACTGACAAAATGCAGGTCCGGACTCAGACTTTTTTGATAAGCACATACCTACATATATGCTATATGAAAAGTGAAGTCAAATAGATGTCGAGTTTCGGCAAAAAACGGAATTCGGTTTAGTTTCGGTACCTAACTAAGTTCAGAAGAAAAATTTAGAAGAGAAGATTTAAAGATAAAAAAAATAAAACTATGATTATAAAAACGTTTTCTTTATTTTTCCCTCACACTTGTTAATTTCTGGAAGTTTCGGTTTCGGCCGAATCTGAAACCGCTGCCGAAATTCGGTTTCGGTTTCAGTCAAAAAATGTATTTCGGTCGGACATAATAGAAATAAAACTATATCGGTATATTATAAAACTATTAAACCTGAATCCGGCTCCTTACAATAAAAGTGACACTTAATGAAACATAGCAGAACTCTTACGACAATCTGTCTAATTTGCCTATGAGTTGATTTTGCTACTAGCCACTAGATGGCTTTCTGCTGTTTGGGCTCCCCCCGCACCCCGCGAGGCTGCGACACTACTTTTGTATGGAGAATGACTTTACAACACCTCCTCTTTGTTTCTGCTCCGTGCGATTGACCGAATTGGTTCGTTTAGCTCTAGGCGTAATTTTATCTGAAGTATCAAAATCTCCGGACGTCATAAAATAGTTTAGTGATGACTATTTGTAAAGATGACGAAGACGTAAAACTAGTGGATGCCAAGCCTCACACCTTGGCTCATCGCCGCAAGGTTGCCTGCTTGTCGGTCTTCTACAGATTGTACTTCGGTGAGTGTGCCCAAGAACTCCACGACCTTATACCACCGGCACCCTTCTTCCATCGGTCATCTAGACGCACTGCAAGTTACCATCCTTACATAGTTTCTACTCCACCAATTCACACTAAGCGTTTCCAATGGTCTTTTGTAATGCGCACAGCAAAATAATGGAACTCTCTACCTGCATCTGTGTTTCCGAACGCATACAACCCTAATCTCTTCAAAGTGAGAGTGAACAGCCTTCTTCTGGGTAAGCTCACTCCACCGTTGACTCTGTCTCTGTCACCACTGACCTAGACTAGAGTCAAGATCAAACCCACCTAAAAAGCAACCAGGCTATGACTAATGGCGGTTTTTGCAGTGTTAGAGAATATCTCTGGCAGCCACCATCTGTTCGATAACATTATAAATGAGCAATGTTATTATTTGTAGTTCAAAATAAACTGCGATTTTTATCTTTAATCTTCTGGCTGGATATTCTAGTTAACTAAATATTGCTAACCAAATTCGATCAATGCTTGAAATCTAGTTTCTCTAGATATTAATTGAAAACTGTGTAACAAATTCATATTAGTTGCCTGATTTTCAGATTGTCTAAACCTTCGAGGCTACGTGGCGAAATTATAAATTAATATCAGATTAATTTACCAGACGTGAAGTAGGTATTACATTACCTCCTCTTTCATTACCTGTTGAGAAAAATATTGTCGGGCACCCAGATATGAATAACAGAGAAGAGAAAGAGACATCTACAAAGCTGAATTTTTCCCAAAACTCGATGTGTCTTGTTTATTTACTGTGATTATTAGGGTTTTGTTTGAAGTTTGACTCTAAAATAGAAGTGTATATAAAATATCAACCACATGGCACATTATAAAATAGTACCAGGCTCGAAGGACCAACGTGGAGTAAAACATCGCATTGCAAATAAATATTAATATTTGAGTGAGTTTGCACCGTCCGTGTGCGTCCGTATTCTGTTACATCCTTTGCGATGAAGCTGGGAATGCGAGGCTCAATCCTTTGCCAGGCCCAATAAGCTTTTAGAGCACTTTGACCGTGCGTTCCTACTGTTTTACTCGCAATAACGCGCTGTTTTCTGTTATCAGTTAACACATTCATATTTGATGTGATATGACTTTTCATGGCGGTCCGTATGGAAGTTTCGAAGTAAACGGCAGAGATTTGAGTTAGAAGTTTGTTTTGTTTGTTTCCTTGTAAGGAATCGTGTGAAGATGTGTTAGATAGTCGGTAATGTGAAAATAATGCTCAGTAAATTGTAGATAGGGAAGTGATGTGGCAAAGTTATGTTGATATGGAATCAGCGAGGGAATTATATTCACGCATTTTTTATTTTTAGTACTAAAACGACAGAACACGACTTCGTAACTTGTGATAGATAATTTAATAAAAAATGTCGGAAAAATAATATTATATTATAAAATCAATTATTCTATAAATAGCAAGCACTGAATTTCGATGTTTTATGTCACGAGAAAAATAAAAAATTTGTAATATTTACATATGTTGGAAAGGGGCTGATGCGAATACGACTAAGTTAATGTAATGTACAGACTAAGGCAGGGACAAGTTGTGTTGACAGTTAAGCACTAACTTACCTAAGTTTAACCTATGCGTTAAGTTCTAAAATTTTAAGTTAAGTTGCACTAATAGCCATCTTACTTCAAGGATCTGTGAAGGGGCAAAACATAATATTATAACTAGAAAATGTTGAACAGAAATTCAAACAGAGTATTATGGATAGTACAAGATTGAATTATGGAGCTTTAAGTATTTTAATGACATAGATAGAGATTTTTCAACCAAAAGTAGGTATTTTCCAGGAACTTACTCATAAATATAACCACTACATCAAATAAAAAAATATGGTGGAATAAAAAAAGAATAAATTGAAAACAATGGCTCCTGTTATAATTGTCCATACAAGTTGTGACAGTTTTTTTCCAAAACGCATTTTGTATCATGTGAGTAGGTATTAGTTTTGATGTCAGCTTCAATTCGCTTGTTACACTATGGCTTCTGTTGTCATTTATATAAACAATTGTATTGAAATCCTATTTTAATAATTCCCTGTGATATTCCTTATTTTGTATTTTTGTACCGCCGCCATCTTGTTCAACTGTCAACACGACGCTGTCAAATTGTTGTTAGAATACATGTTAAATAAATTATTTGTACGTTGTTTAGTTTTATGCAACGAATTTATTATTATTTTTTGTATTTTCATATTGTACTAGGATTTTCGTTGCTGTTGTGTAATTTTATTTTTATTTATTGCTATGAATTGCCATGTGTGAAACAATGTCATAATCTTGTGCTAGTTTGTAAGTGCAACATTGTTTTTATGCTGCCAATATCCTGATGATAAAGTAGTCAATGAAGAATTAAATTGAAATTTATGGCACCTTCTCAATACCTTCTTATCAGCCAATAGGAATGAGAAACGTGCAATAAAGAATAAGCTAACAAAAAGTACCAATAAGATCTATGTACTCCATCAGATAATACCTTTTTCGTAAAAAAAAGTCATATTGCAATGAGTAATAACGCAGGCAGCTTATCTGCGTTCAAATTTCGAATAACTCGAATATTGTTCATACGTTTTTTGACAAATGCTACGTATTGGCTGGAAAATGACATTTGATTCGAATGAATGCAAATTGCGTCAATTCTTTTGTTTCTTATCAAAATATACATACTTACGTAGATTTCTTCTGCAGTTGGCTACCTTTTTACCAGGAGAACAGTCTGTATGAGTAAGTTACCTATCTTAATGTGGATTATGAATAGATGTATTGTTTTTTCTTCTGTATTTTCCCATGTCCTGATGTTCCTAAAATTCTTCTATTGTATATAGTATTGTATTACTTTGGTGCCAAATCCTAGGTATTTGTTAATGGTAAGTCACTCAAATTCTTGTCTTTGTATTTTAAAATGTTTTTGACAGCTGAACAGACTTTTGATACGCGAGGGGCAAAAAAGCTTTCATTAGTTTGTTTTCAGACGATGAAAATTCTCAAAAAGCATCTCAAAACGAAACTAAAATAGTATGCGAGTACTGTATTTTAAACATGTACTCCACAAAAATAACGGGTGTTAAAATTCTAAAACCCAAAACACAGCGTTTCTAATTTTATTCCCAAAAATCGAGTTTTAATATATTTTTTTTACCGCATGGTTGTAAAAACGCATATTCCCGCGTAAAATCGTAGTGACGTCATCTAAATTCATGAAACCGAACAATCCCGAACGTAATGTGATTTAAAAACGACTGCGCAGAACGGGTGTGCGTGACGTCACTACGTGTTTTCGTGCTATCGGAGCAGATTTCATGTTATGCTCTCCTTGTATTATAGAATCACCAACACATCATATTTTGAGATAATGAATAAAAAAGTAAATAAAAAAAAGGTATGTTCTGTTCGTCTAGAATTTGCTGAAAAGGTGTGTTCTCGTTTCAATTAAGAATAAAATCGTAGTAGGTCTGTTACAACGAGTATTTACTGTTTACGGTATAACATTTATTTACTGATGTATTTACCTTAAAATCGGTTTCATATTAATTTGAGTTGATAAAGTAGTCTCCATACAAACTTTGACCAACCCTTTTCCTTCCAGCCCTCCAGGTAAAAAAATATTACCGATAAACATTTTCGCAGAAAGATTTTCTCAATACGATTCAAGACTTTCTCATCAAGGCTCATCGATACTCTTCAGCACCCACATGAAGCAATCCGGCTCCTATATTCTAATAAAAACTCTTACGACCTTATATAATAAGGGTACTAATGAAGGCATAAATTTGATTTCTATCGCCGAATCTAAATGCACACGTTCGGCGTACGTAACAAGGTCGACAGAGACGAGAATGAGCACAATGGTTCCAAATGACGAGCTCGGATTGTCGACACATTGTCTACGAGATATGTTTTTCACGATCCTTCGTATTGTGTGTGATATTACCCACACGATCGACATTATCAACGTCTTTCGACTTTTCAATTGAGTAGGTAAGGATGATTGAAGGATCAAAACATCGATGCACGGTGACAAAACACGGGAAACAAAAGAAAACGTGTGGAGTCGGGGACGCCCGTCAAGGTCGAAGTTCTTTACGCTTTTTCTTCAACCCCGAATATTCGATATAGAGATTTACTCTGTATGATCAAAAATTTGAAAAAAAATATTTTGACCTCACTACCGGCTTCAGCACCCTCGAAAAACCATAAAAACTATCCCTCTCTTCCTCTGTCTCTTCCCATTATGTCGACTGACCGGTTGGTGCAGTTGGTAGCGACCCTGCCTTCTGAGCCGCTGGTCCCGGGTTCGATCCCCGGACAAGTCAAACATTTGTGTGCATTTGTGTGCTGTTTGACCTGTGTCTGGGTGTGTGTATGTATACAGCGTGGCGCTGCTATGGTGACCTTAATTTAACACACATATACGTTTTCACATTTTCGTTTCATGACAATTTTTTATTTCCATTAAACGTTATTATTTACAGATTTATTAAAGAATTTAGGAAATAGCATCTTAGAGCAACCTGTACTTAAAGAACTGTCGCGCAGCGGTCATTTCCCTCGGTCACGGATCATAACTTCGCATCAATGAAATTAAAACGAATAAGCAATACTATTAGGATGAAACAAATGCATAGAGTAGGCGAATTTAAGGAAATTTCCTTTGTTGGCGAGCAGCGCAGGCGACGCGCGCTCTCCCTTCCACCCACCCGCCGCACCGAACACGAATTCTTTTTTTGCTTTTCTAGTGCTAGTCGAACCCGTGTCCTTGACGCACTTATTTATAGTGCGCATAATTACGTCGCGAAAAAGACTCTTAGCTATTGTTTTATTTATTTCTTTTTGTGTAATTAGGATAGTAATTAGATCATGGTACTGCGATAAAGACACTTTGATTGGTTTTCGTTTTCTTATCTAGTAGGTACGTTTACACCTCTTGCGATACGGACGCATTTATTTGTGCTATTAGTGCTTGTGTAAACTTATGATCGTGATGGCAGTGATTAGTGATGACAGTTATTACTAATAGTAACAAGAGAGGGTGATGTGATAAGTGTTTGTACCACTTGCGCCGCTCGGTTTCTTTGATAATATGCCGTCAAAGAATCGGACCGATCACGAGTAGGTACAAGACGCGATGCGCCGATGCGCGATGTTGCCAGCCCGCGAACCGACACATTGCCGCTCCGAGTTAACGTAAGCGAGCTAGGTAAGTAATTTCATGAATGAATTTTTGCAAGGGTGATCCCAATTTTAATGACTTTTTTATTATTTAGTTTGTTTGAAAAATTTTTTTTTTCAGTTTACGTATTATTTTAACCTATCAATATTTATATGGTTAATGGGCACTAGCCCTACCCGTGTATTAAATTAAAGTCACCATTGTAGCGCCACATTGTATAAGTATGTATATCAGTCATCAGGTTACCGTAATACAGGCTCTACCTAGTTCGAGACCTGATAACCTAGTGTGGATGTTGTCACATAAAAAAAAAATATACATAATAAAAATTCGCATGGAGCATAACGCTTCTTAGTTACGTAACGATTTCCACAATTTTCTACAATTTTACTACTCCGCAAGCTGCTTTATAGAACTTCGTTCCAAAAAAACACAGGAAAACCTTCAACGCTATGACGATTTCAATCGAAAAAAAAATCGGCAGTGCGGGTCATGATTCAGATATTTGGACCGTACCTAACTTACACTATTAACTTGATCAGGGCTTACGATCTCAGTAGGTACAATTCATATTCTTTTGTTATAACATGGAACTTCTATTTCTTCAAAGAATTTGTACTCGCATTGTTATAAAAACAACGTGAACTATGAAATGTAGTAGTTTCAAAGTTTATTCACGGAGTTTTCCTTGCTAATAACATCGCGATAATACATCGTCTTCAAGAAATGCAGAAAAGAAAACGCTTTCAACTGTTTCAAACATTTTAATGCGAAGAATTCTTCTGTCATTTGTCGTGCCAAAATATTATGAATATTAAAGTTATTATTGTGTAAATTGTATATAAAATTAAAGACAGCTAGGTAGTTACAAATGTCTAAATTTAATAAATCTATGAAAATCTATTGACGACTCTTTTTGTGATTTGTTTTAAGTAATTGGGAGACCTTTTCACTGTGTTCATACTTAATTAATAATGTTAAACTCATTAGTACGTTTTAATTACACGAAATGTAGGTGGCTCTGCTCATTTCAATTCAAAGAAAATGTTAATTAAAATATGTTGACTTTTATAACAATTTTTTGTTCAGTACTCACATCTCCATTGTCTACTTCAAAAACTTTAGCTTTTGTAGACCTAGCTTTTATAAATTAACGTTACAAAACTATTATTACTCGTTTTAAATTAATTTTAATAGGTACTGCTGCAGCTGTGTTTTTTTAACTTAATTACTCTCCCAATGTATTTAAAATAAAATATAATTGTAATTTAATTTTCACGTGACTTTGTAATTTCATTTTATTAGTGATCGTCCACGTTGTATAAATATTGGTCAATTTTGAACACTATCAAAATATTCTGTGATACATTTGTTTGTTAGTTTAATATTGCATTATATAAATATATGTAACATATTAATATTGTCATTGGGTGTCACGTTCTTAATGGTGATAAATAAATGTATTTAATGAATTATTTGCATTTAAATTTTGTCGAACCTGTTGACAGCGTTAATTGCTAAAAAAAAAGTTGGTGAAAAGGGCCAAGTTGGGCTATCACAAAAAAAAAAACCATTAAAACAACCGAGAAGCTCTTTAAAAAAAATATTGCTGCATGCCGTGAGCAACGAACGAATTGCAAAACAATTGCAAACACATTTATCCACAGCATCTCCGAGCACGAACAACATTCATTCTTCCGCATTTTACAGGTAACTAAAAATATATTTTTACACAAAAACAGCACTGCAATTTTTATCCCATTCATACAAACATTTTGAACGGTACAATATCACGGAATCGCTAACCAACCGCGTATTAGAAGAAAAGGGGACGCAGGCAACGATTTACGGGTCGAGAACTCCGAATAGAGCGGTTTTTATCGCAGAACTACGTCGCTTCATGTTCCCCTGGTATTTTTTTTCTGTCATACACACATACACAGAATAGGATTTAGGTTGCGCAAAGAACTTTAACGAGTGGGACTCGTCGCATTGTCTCCTAGTTCATATGTCGGCCTGGTATGTTAAATACGTAAAAGACAAAAACAGGTAAGCCTCCACTTTTCTCGAAATTAAAACAAAGAAAATTTGTTTGCATAAAAGGTAACACACCCAGTTCCTTTTGAAACGAGAATGAAGACTAAAAAATAAGAATAAAGCATTTTTCGCTGGGAATCAAACACAGACACTTTATAATTTTTCTTAGTATCTACCCTATCACCTACAGTGATTTCTGGATGAATCAATCTACCCAGCAGATCCTTGTAGCGCGCCTCGATTATTCGTATCTAAGCCGATATGTGCTTTAGCTATTGGTCATTGGTGCCCAATATTTGCTTCAACTTCCGTACAACTTCAACTGTATGTCAGTCACATATGCTTACTAGTCGGTAACGTGTAAACAGGTTGCGAGTAATTAATTCTCGCTCAACGTGATAACTATGCACTTAACATTGCAGTACCAGCATCGCGATTCCGTAACCATTTCACTGTAAAACTTAGGTGAAGTGAGCGTGGAGTGAGCTGCCAGTGTAGTCACACTGATGCTAGGGTTTGACCAACCATTACATTTACAATCATAATCGTAATTTTAATTATATTTTTTAATATCGGTTCCGTTGATCATTTTATATTATTTCACAGCTAGTATTTTTTTTATAGAACAGCAACACAGAAATTCAGTCAGTAACTAAATTTTGTTTCTTTTTAAATGAAAATCAAAGATGACGGTAAGCCATCTTAGATTTTCATTTTGACCTCACTTTCGGCTCTATCAACCTCGAAAACCATGAAAACGACAACAATAGTCATATTAAACAATAGGTCCCTAATAACAAACAATGTCCATGCGCATTATTTATTAATTATCTTTTTGTATGCACGTGTTTCTGTGACAAATAAATCTATTTTTCTTTCTTTCATTTTCTTAGTAGCAGTGTAGGAAAAAAAAAGAATTTATTTGGGGTTCTGACTGAATTTCTCTTTTGCTATTTTATTTAAAAACCCCGTCTTAGATACTAGCTTTGAAATAATATAAAATGATCAACAGAATCAGCATAAAAAATAAAAAAAATATCTCGATTATGATTGTAAATGTAATGCTTGGTCAATCCCTAGCATCAGTGAATGACACTGACAGCTCACTTCACGCTCACTTCACCTAAGTGTTCACTTCACGCTGAGATTTTTACAGAATCCACATACAGTTCTTGTTAACTCACTAAGTTCGGAATGTATCATTAACATAATTATTGTGTTGGAAGTGTAATGTACGTGATACCAGTTAAACGTTTGATGGCTGAATTTCGTGGTCTTTTGGTAGGCGGATTTAGCACCTAAACGCCCTTTACTAGCTAGATGATTGAATGAAGGATCTTATGTGCCCCTTTATTTTAGTTGTCACTCTAGAGATCTCTCTCACCATCCAATAGGTACAGTTTACTACTTGCATTTGTATTAAGCACAGCATTGAATGTCGCTATATTTTAACGCATATTGCATGCGTCATTCAAGAAACTCTTCACGCTTTATTCTCTCTTGTTCCATGATAAAATTAGCGATTAGATTCAACTTGTTGGCCGTAACAATGAGTGACCACCAGACAGCCTTAATGATCACTCCCGTCGAATAGAAAGAAGAAAGAAAGAAAGAAAATGCGTTTATTTGCGGTAAACATGACGCAAAAAATAACACAAACAAAAAAATAAGAAAAGGTTTGGGGACACATGCGTCACATCCACGCAAAACAGATTACAAAATAGATTATGTATACAACGTGTAACAGAATGAAGGCAAGTCCTGAAAGTAGTTTGCTCATAATTGACTACTGAATCGATTTCAGTAACTATTAATATAGGTATTTTTTTCAAAAATTGTGTATTTTGCAACACTGAGCACCGATTGAGCCAAAGAAAATGAAATCTTATGTCAAGGCAATAAGACTCAATTTTAAATGCATAAAGTAATGCTAGGGTCAATACGATTTAATTAATAATAATAGTTAGCTTTAAAAAAATTGTTTTGTCATTGATTATTGCTTTTAACTCAATACTCTAATTGGGGTGTATGAGGTCTTGCGTTAATTATGTTACACGTTGTTAATCGACCACGATAGGATACCT
Organism: Brachylomia viminalis; assembly: GCA_937001585.2. Taxonomy (NCBI): domain Eukaryota; kingdom Metazoa; phylum Arthropoda; class Insecta; order Lepidoptera; family Noctuidae; genus Brachylomia; species Brachylomia viminalis. The sequence goes on along the minus strand of OW443298.2, from coordinate 25,686,306 downwards.
ACTATTACTACACAAGAAAGATTCCATAGCTTCTGATATTATTCTTCTAATCCTATGAGAGTCTTTTTTCTTACGGATTGCGCGAAGAAGAAGAAATTGGAACAAATAATAAATCAAATCAAAGCAAGTTAAGTTAATTAATAATAATAATAAACATTTATTTCAGAATCAAGTTCCATAGTTTGTTAGTACCAGTATAAAATGCCTTATATCTAGTGTTAGTAAATAAACTAAAGTAACGGGTAAGTAATTATACAAATCTTAAACTAAGTACACCCGCTAGAGACTTTCCCATCCCAATCTACTTCACCGCATGGAGTCGTATCCAGCGTCCTAGAATCGGAGAGTTCCAGCGATCTGCCAACGTCCTCAGGATAGTGTTGGGGCTGGCGCGAAACCGATATAATAACGATGCGCATCTATTGCGCATGACGGTTGAAAAGCTATCAACATTTGCGTCGGCAAACATACCAGACGCGCTGCAAAAACGCGGCAGCCCCAACAACACCCGGAAAGCGTTGTTGTATTGGATGCGCAGGTCGCTATATGCCTTCTGCGTGAAGTTCACCCACAGGCTGCACGTGTAAAAGGATTGGCAGAAGGCTTTAAAAAGCGTTACTTTAACTCGTGCAGTACAACGGGCGAACCTGCGGGCCAACATACAGCATCGGACAGCCAGCGACCTGCGCTCCCTTTCCACATCTGAATTATCATTAAGGTCTTCACTCACCCAGTGGCCCAAGTACTTTAGTAACTCTTTTTAATGGTATGCCGTCCAGTGTGATAAGTGGTACTTTATAGTAGCTTTTATTACCAGCTTTGAAAACCATCAGTTCACTCTTGAGTGCATTGTACTTGAGCCCGTGGGCCCCTGCATAGGATTCGCAAAGACTTAGCATCCTCCACATTGCTGCAACCGAGGGACTCAGCAGCACCATATCGTCGGCATAACTGATATTATTAATACAGGTGTCATCAATATGACATCCGATCCTGGTGCCGCTGAGCTCCTCGATCAGACTATTCATGTACAGGTTGAGTAGCGCCGGGGAGGTTAAACCCCCTTGTCTCACCCCGCACTCCAACCTATACTCTTCCGACAAGGAGTCCACCCACCTCACACGGTTCACTTGGTTTCCATACCAAAATTTAAATATGCCTATCACTTCCGGTGGTACCGAGGTTTCCCTAATTAGTTTGTCCCACAATATATTGTATGACACTAGGTCAAATGCCTTTGACAAGTCTAGGTAACAGGCGTATATTGGTGTCTTTCTTGCTGTGTAGTACTGAACAGTCTGCTTGAGGCATAGGATAGCACTTTCAGTGGACAAGCCAGACCTAAAGCCGAATTGAGCGTCATTGATTTTTAAGTGCTTGTCCAGCTGGCGTCCAAGCCGACTGTCCAGAACTTTAGCAATTACAGTCGCGAGAGAAATTGGTCTATAACTTGACACCTTAGAAAAGTCACTGGTTTTGTTTTTAATAATTGGAACAACAATAGTACGCATTAGTCTTTCCGGTACATATGAATGGAACATAAACATAAATTAAAAAACATAGACAGTATTCTAAGCAAGTGAACTCCGGCATGCTGCAGGTGCTCGATACTGAGACTATGGTGCCCTGGAGATTTGCCTCTTACCATATTTTTAATTATATCTGCAACTTGCTTTGCGGTGAATGACACACTGCGCTCAGAGCAGACCATCTCAGCATCGAGCATCCGCAGCGGCCGCGGCTCTCCCGTCAGGGGTGATTCGACTCTGAAGTGTCTACGGAACAGGTCCGCTACCTCACGGGTATCATGCGCGCCCTCAACGCTCACCGGGAGGCTTGGTTTATAATTGAGCTTATTTGTTGTTTTCCAAAATTTACAGAAGTCTTTATTTGTATGATGTCCATTTTAATTTGATTTTGGTGAGCTTGGCACCATTTTAACTTATTTTTGAAAAACTTCCGCGATTCATACATGTCTTGGTGAATTCTACCGGCGCTAGGCTTACTATTCAGTAACCATATATTGTAACAAAGTCGCGCCCTGGCATGAGCGTCGCGAACATGTTCCATCCAGTAATATAATCTACCCTTCCTTAACTCCTTTACTTTGTAACTATATTCAGCCGCTTCTGAGAGTATACATTCTACGTTTCGATACATTTCATCCAACAGATACAAATGACTACAATCACAGCACATCTTATCACAACATTGACTCAGTTCTAAGGGGAAATCTATTTCTTTAAGACGTGAATGACAGTAACTTTGATATTCACTAATCTGCATGGCGTCGCGTTCACCCCACACAACTCGGTCAATCTGTTTGTTTTGCTTTAAAATCGCAGCGTGAATAACATTAAGATCACATTCCAAAATAATAGGTAAGTGGTCGGACCAGTATGAGTCATACATAACGGACACCTGCGTGACAGTGCTTAGCGCCGCCTCGGTCACAATACAATGATCGAGCCAGCGTAAACACCCGTGTGCATCGCTTACATAGGTATAGGTATCTAACGGAAGGCTATTAATATCCACGCAAGTCCATGTCTGTTCCGCACAAAAAGATAACAACTCCTTTGCAAACAATTAACCGGGGTGTGCGTTGTAATCGCCTACCATAAATACAGTTTCAACAATATTGTTCACAACTATTGCATTAATTTCGCTCAGACACTCAGTAAATTCTAGTAAATTATCGTTACAATCTGTTGGCATGTAAACCGATATCACTAAGAACGACCGGTCACCTTGTGTAACGTTAATTGCCGCAAGCCGCACACTATCACACGTAATCACTGACACTACAGGGAACGCACTTTTTCGCCAGAGAATCGCGACACCTCCGTGTCGTTAAGGATGTTGATCCCCATTTAATGTTTCGCATCATCTTTATAGATGTAACATTTTTAAGCCTAAGCCTGTTCTAATGTAGGAACCAAAGTTAAACCACTTGCCAGACATTTAGACGTTTGTCTTGGTAGCGCAAGCAAAGTTAACCTCGACAATCGATCCAAGGTTTCCACAAGCTCAACATAATAGTACGTATACATCCCTAATTACATCATACATGCCAACCCACATCAGTTCAAACATCTAAATTGTGTATAAGGATTAAATCCATAATAGTATTAACTTAGGTTACATGATAATAGAATCCGTGACGTTTTTGTTAAAGTTGTCCGAAGGCACAAAGCGGTCTCTAGACACGTTCAAAGCCTTCAAAGTTGGATGTCGGTACCGGGAATATAATATCGGAATCCGGATACCTAAGGTATGCGAAATCGAATTAACAATGAGAAGGGTCAGGATCTCTTTGCTGGTACGTTTTGGTTAAAAGTGCATAAAAACGGCGGACATTTTTGATGTTTATTTTGAAAATATCTACGTAGGTACTTACGTTGTTTTATCTCGTTTCATTTACAAGTAAAATGGACGATAATTGTTGGGGATCCTTCCTGGAAACTGTGGAAAACAGATATAGGTAGATATTTGTAAATGACGTTCATACTCGTACTTCATTCAATTTTAATTTGACGTACCCAACGTTATATTACGGACAGCTTATGTTACAACGTGCAAGTGAAATCTAATAAGACTAAAATAACAAAACTGAAATGCAATATTAGCTTTTAAAGCTAATATTGCATTTTTTTATCTAGTTTTAAGTTCATATGTGTGATGTAAAATATTTAAGAAATAGGGAATAGTGAAAAATCTCTCTTTTCGGAGCAACTCAATTACTTTCTGTTTCCAAATCCTAAAGTGATTATAAACTCACATTATATATTTTAACATAAGTAATCTTATAAGGCTAACATTTTTTAAACTAACAGGCCAGTTTTCCTGGAATTTACCCAGCGTTTTCCATGCTTTGTCTTCAGATTCTACGGAAAATTTTATTTTAAACATTATACTGAAGTACTTTAGTTTAACTTTTCTACGAAAATCATTTCTATTTTATGCCATATTCCCATGTTCCTTTGAAGAAGTTTAAGATGAAAATCTTCTCCATATATCCGCTGGGTTGGGTTCCACGTAATAAAATACCAAAGAGTGCGATGGTCGGCATACATTTTTAAATTTATTGCTAACCAACTTGACTACCTTTATAATGCAACATGTGCGGCGGTATTCTGGACGTCTTCGGCGATTTTAGTGCTATACCGTTTTATTATCGGTAGATAATCGGGTTACAATTTAATATATAGTAGTATAGCTGTGCTAGTTTTCTTTAAAAGGAGCATTGCCTCTTTTGTTTAGGGGTAGAGAAGGGATAATAAAGCAATCTACAGGTTTGAAATTTTTGACGGTTGTTTTCATAAAGTACAAAAAGAGTCTAAATATTCTTTAAAATGTTTTAGAAAGAAAGAAAAATATTTTATTTGGGACACACACAGGAAAAAAAAAAAAAAAAAAAAGACCATTAAATCTAACAAAATCATGAAAACAATAAAAAAAAGAATAAAGAGAAGCCCTGTGTGAGGCCAAAAAGGCTCCTATCTCAGCATGATTCTGCGATATTTGAAAAACAAACAAATACCGCAGCGCTGGTATTCTGATAGGGCCTGTTGTGATGCCACGGACACGCCTACGGACATAAAATAAATCCCACTAGAGGACATAATTTCTAATTTTTATAAAAATACTAATAAATAGAATAAATAATAACATATAATAGAACTACCAAAGTAAATGAAAACCGTATTTCTCAAGATATAGTCGAATATTACGATCGACCGATCGATCGATCGATTTATTTTACATAAACCTCCATGGGCACTTATGCAGCGTTAGAAGCTAGGTGCACGGTTCCAATTGGTCGTTTCTTATGGTGAAGAGCCGGCAAAAAACTCCACGGTTACTCTTTTAAAAATAATTGGCTTTTACAATGTTTTCAAGTTACAGTGTTAATAGGTATGGGCGGACAGTGTAGTGCAGTAAGTGGCATCATGTCTTATCAGATATTATACCGTTGGGTTTGTTATCCTTATTGTAGACGTAGTATATACAGGGTGGCAGAGACATTGACGCACAAACTTACCATGGCTTCAGCACCCGATTCTAGACCTTATAACAAAGGAATTTACCGTCGGTAATAAAAAAAAGTCTGCTGTTTCATAGAAAAGTGCAATACCTACGCGGGCAAAATGTATGGATGGAGCAATTGTTTTTTTTATAACTGACAAAAAAATTCAATGCAGGGGCGATCATAATCATGTACTGAATCCATGGTAACAGGGTGTGCGCGGTGCCAACCTTTAGTAATAACTATAACAGTAAACAGCTGAAACTTGGTCACTTTAGTTATAGCGTTACATTCGTGTCCCTTGCAATATGCTTAAGACGCGGACCGACTACGATTTGAATCGCTATTACCGCACTCACACAACTGCATCTGCGCGTTTTACGGTAATGCACACACTCGCAAATGCTAACACGGGCGTTTGTGTGCTCAAGGAAAGTTGCATAGTATACGTAAGGAAATCAGATGTTTTCTGTTGAATATACTTACTTATGACGTGCGTTCTAAAATTCGATGTAATTACAGTGTCGGTTCATAATATGATACAATAAATAATTACAAATAACAATTTAAAAAAAAACATCACTACTGTTTATTTTTATTACAGTACATGATAAACAGGTCAAATATAAACATTCCGAATTTTACCCGACTGCTCTAGCCTTCGGTATGCCTGGAGGCAAAAAGTTACACGGTATGCCTGGTGGGTTTATCAGACCCGGATTTTTAAATTGTAATTTCTCAAATAACTATTGATAAATAAGTTATTAAAATGTACTAATATTTTTACTAGGGGTGTATGTTACAAAATAAAACAAAAAAATATTGCAAATCAACAATTTTTAATAATTGTTTTTCCAATTAAACTTAGGTAGTGTTTTTAACTAAAAAAAATACGTCGTTACTCTTATAACACACATTACTTATTAAAAACTAAAGAGATCTCAATCAGACTATATAAAAATATAAGGCACTTCTATGCACTTATTAATAACTAGAAAATATTCAGTCTTCATTACTTCTATCAACATTTTCCAGGGCTCTGGTTCGGAAGCAAATTGCACATTCGAAAAGTGCATGATCCAGACATAAGTGACTCTTACAGGTCTCACAAATATATTTCGTTTTGCGATCTTTCTTGACTGGGCATACGTAGCATCTACGTTTTATACCTGGAGACGATTTTTTCAATGCTGTGTCAACTTGGGTACCCAAATGACTACCTATTCGTTTGCGAAGATCTGTAGATAAACGATTGTTGTTTTTTCGTGACTGCAAATGTTGTTCAATTAGTACAAGGCCCAAGTCTTTTATGAAACTTCTACGACTATACTTGTTTTCTGGACAGTTGAGCATTTGAATAATTTTGCCATTGATGCCAGCAGTATTGAGCATCCAGAAGAACAGTGTCAATGGCCACCTTCTGGAGTTTCGTGTGACATCGTAAGATTGAATAAGCTTGTCAACGGTGTCTACGCCACCCTTTGTTTTATTATAAAATGTTATAATCACGGGTTTTTGCTTCTCCTCTGTTTCACGATCTATTTCCATGTCATGGTGGAGTGATGACAGCATAAACACATTTTTGCGGGGTTTTGGAATATATGATACTATGGTCAAATTTTGTTGAAAGCCGAACAGGGATGAATGTTGTTTACGATTTTTTTTGAATTTCTCAGGTATACAAGCTTTATTGGATTTCATTGTACCAACAGCAGTCAACTTATGATGTTTTAGCAAGTGTTCGTAAGTTGGATAACTCGTGAACCAGTTATCCATTGTAATATTTCGCCCTGATCTGGAAATAGGTTTCACTAGACGATCAACAACGTCATGTGGCTTATTGCTGATTTTATATGGCCCTTCTGGCTGTTCTCCTGCATACATTTCTAAATTCAAGGAATAGTAGGTTCTGGCATCAACCAGTGCAAATATTTTTATTCCATACTTGGCCGGTTTGTTGGGCAAATATTGGCGAAATTTGCAACGCCCTCGAAATGCTACAAGTTCTTCGTCTATGGTCAGATTCTCGAAAGGCGTGTAATGCAGCTGGCAGTTGGTGACAAAATCATCAAAGAGCTTCCTGAATGGTGCTAGCCTGTCTTGTGCTAATCTTTCTTCGCGCGAACTGACATCATCAAACCTCAAATGGTTCAAGATAAATGAAAATCTTCTTAGGCTCATCGTCATGGGAAAAATAGCAACACCCGTTCCATCATTGCACCAAAAATCTTGTAAATTCTGTCTTCCAGATTTGAACAATCCTGCGAGATAAATTAGACCAATCGTAGCCTTCAGCTCCGTAATAGAAATTTCCGAGTAGCAGTATTCATTAGAAGATTTCAAATTGTCTCTCGTTCTTCGGATTCTTACATTTGTATGAAGCATTATGTCGAACAACATAGACTCGTTGATGAAGAGTCCGAAACATTCTAAAGGAGTCCTTGCATCTCTAGCTTGAGGCTTTACTCCTGGTGTACCCGATATTATATTTTCAACTCGTGTACGTACGTTAGATCGACCAGGGTTTTTATGCCATAAAGTTCCATCCTTACCTTTGTACGCTCTCCCTGACGGCAATGAAGCTAGCGTAGACAACGGCACGCCCATTTCAGAATCTGACGAACTTTCTTCCGCAACAGCCCCACCAAAATCATTGTTTTGTGCCTCTGACTCAGATGCCTCGCTTCTCTGACTCACGTGATCGGATTCTTCTCCACTTGAGTTGAAAACTACGTCATCTTCAGCCGCGTCGAGTAATAAATTACTAATATCATCATCGCACAGATGGCTCCCCATTTTGAAACTAAAATAATTTAAAAAATATTATATTTAAGCACAAAAATAACATCAATTTCCAAAAACACTAACAAAAAATACTTACATAGAAACGTCACGTCGTGTGCCTGGTCGGGTCTGTGAGACCCGGGCGAACTATACGTACGTCCTACTACAACGAGAGCGCGCTCCGGACTGAGGTGGTGGGCGGCGGGCGTCTAGCAATTCATAACGGCCAGCTACTAAGTGCGGTTAGGCGCGAAATTCGAATTTGAAGGAAATACAACGGTTTATGTGTACAGATGGGTCTGACAGACCCTACCAGGCATACCGAAGGCTAGAAGGGGAATTATGCTTTTCGGGTGTAAGTCAGTATCAGGGATGGAAGGGTTAATTAAATGGGTAGTTATGCCATTTCAAACTAATGTTTGTGTTTTAGGGTACTTAGTGGGTGCGGTAAAAAAATAGAAAACAAAACCAACATAAAGGCCCTCGGACCACTTAAAAATCACATAAACTCTAAATAAATGCAATAATATCACAGCTCCAAAGTGACAAATGCCATAATGTTTCTAAGAAAATGCGGAGCCGGGACGGAAGCTAGAATTCTGAAAAATTTAGACGATAGAGGGATCATCCACGGGAATGGAAGCTGCTGCTGGCTGAATATTAGTTGGTATTTGCTAAAATTGGTAAAACAGTGCGTGAATTGAACTAAAGTTCTGTGGCGGACTACTAAGGCTACTCACTGCCTAATATTGAAGTGAAAATTCAGTCTCAGTGGAAATATGGGCAATAAAAATAAAATGTTGCGAAAGAGTTTTACAAGAAAAAGACGAAAAACTCGAAAAAATGATGGAATGTTTGGGTAAGTAGGATGATTACGGTATTGTATCATAACATTTGAAATTTGTATTTAGTTTAGTTTACTTACGAAACTGTATAACTCTATAGAAACGGCATTGACAATTTCTACAAACATTTTGCTAAATCCAAAAACAAATAGTTGCACTCTATTTTGATGTCTATAGAATGCATATTTGAATGCGCCTAGTGCAAACGTCTCTGGTCGAAGCAACCATCGAGGCGATAGCCATATTGCAATAGTAGGTATAAGTAACAAAAACAAACTTGCAGATAAATCAGAGTGCGTTCGTAATTATTATAATAATATAAATACTGCACACTAGTTATATATAAAGCATTTTGATTCTTTTGTAAGATTATTTTTATAATATTTATTGAGTCATTAGACCAGTGCCGATAATTTTTGAAAACGAAAAAAGTCACAGTAGGCTGAAACCCATTGGAAAAGAAAGAGAATATAACAAAAATGAAAGGAAAAATAATTTACGGGCGATCCGAGGTCGGGAAGTGGGGGTTTAAGGGTAAAAAGCGGTTTATCTCGATTTCCGGCAAATTTGAATTTTTCACATAAATTGTTTGTTGTCAAATTTGAATTTTTCACATGAATTGAATTTTTCACATAAATTTTGAGGTTACTTGAAAAAAGTGTGAATACAAAAGTTGTAGATCTTTTTATTACCTACAACTTTGCTATTACACTTTTTTCCATATGACTTGTAGTTTTGCCGGAAATCGAGATAACCCCCACTTCCCGACCTCGGATCGCCCGTAAATTATTTTTCCTTTCATTTTTGTTATATTCTCTTTCTTTTCCAATGGGTTTCAGCCTACTGTGACTTTTTTCGTTTTCAAAAATTATCGGCACTGGTCTAATGACTCAATAAATATTATAAAAATAATCTTACAAAAGAATCAAAATGCTTTTTATATAACTAGTGCAATATTTATATTATTATAATAATTACGAACGCACTCTGATTTATCTGCAAGTTTGTTTTTGTTATTTATACCTACTATTGCAATATGGCTATCGCCTCGATGGTTGCTTCGACCAGAGACGTTTGCACTAGGCGCATTCAAATATGCATTCTATAGACATCAAAATAGAGTGCACCTATTTGTTTTTGGATTTAGCAAAATGTTTGTAGAAATTGTCTATACCGTTTCTATAGATTTATACAGTTTCGTAAGTATACTAAACTAAATACAAATTTCAAATGTTATTATGATACAATACCGTAATCATCCTACTTACCCAAACATTCCATAATTTTTTCGAGTTTTTCGTCTTTTTCTTGTAAAACTCTTTCGCAACATTTTATTTTTATTGCCCATATTTCCACTGAGACTGAATTTTCACTTCAATATTAGGCAGTGAGTAGCCTTAGTAGTCCGCCACAGAACTTTAGTTCAATTCACACACTGTTTTCAGTCATAAATTACTTGAAAACTACAATCGAATTATGCACAGAGCGTCCGGTGCCAACCATCCAAGTCGAGCGCTGCCCGACGACTAAAGTATGACCGCGTAAGCTATTGTCACCACTATGGAGCGTCAATAAGATTGAAAATTGAAAATGATATTTGTGTTGAAATGTGACGTAAGCTGCGAATGGGCATTTATTTTACTGCTTTTCTTTAGATTATTTAAAATATAGACATAAAATTAAATAATGGTTTGGTTAAAGTTTTAAAAAAATGGAAAACCTACTAAATTCTTAAAAAAAAAACTGTTGTTATCGCTGGAAATACAGAGATCTTCGACGTCAAAGTTTATTTTTGTGCTACAACTTCCCAATTTTTTATTGGGAATATCAAACTATTATTTATTATTCTGTTCGGTTTAAATTCTTCTTTATACCCTTCTCTGTTCACTGTATTTTTCGCGTTACTTATTTTTATTACATTACGTCATACTCGACGTTCTAAGAAACCAATTTTTGGGAATATTGAGATAACACCCCGCCTTAAGTCTAAAAACCGATATAAAATATTATTTGTTCAAATTAAACTGAGAATCAGCACATCTTGTACAAAAAATTGTCATTGTTCCCAACGAGTCACACTGGCGCTCGGCGCGGCGGCCGCTTGGCCCAAATGATTAACCAACAATTGAATCATTTGGGTTAGGTTAGGTTAGAACTGTGACCATTAAAGCGCAAAGGCGAGCGAGCGATGCGAGCGTGCCACGGTAGCGGCCGCCGAGCGCCAGATCCTTGTAATCCACAACACTATTTGTGAATAGAAATCCCAACGAGTCACACTGTGAAATGTAACAGTGTGACTTGTTGGAAACAATCGGGCGACACAATCTCTCCAGCAGCACAGCTGTCTGTCATGTTAGAAGAACGTGTGTAGATCACCTAGGTATAATAATTACATATGAGCTTAAAAAAAAAACATAGTCGTCTGCCTATTTGGTGTAGTGGCCGCAAGCGCTACTGCTGATCATGAAGTCCTGGGTTCGATTGCCAGGCAAAGTGTAATTGGGTTTTTCTATCTGGAATTTCGCGATAGCAGCACGGAGTCTATATATTTTGTGTCCGTTTGATGATAACATCCCCCCCCCCCCTTATTACGTTGGACTACAACATAACAGGTGACATGTGTGTGGGTGTACACTAATGTATGTTACCCCTCTGCCAAGACCCTTTACGTAAACAAGGCTTGATGTTGTGTTTTGTTATAATCAAAGAAACACTAATTAAAGATGTCGTCAGGCCAAAGTTGTTTACAAGATGTTGTGTCGAAAGGCTTCTAGGAAAATGATTAACCCAAAACAACAATTAATTTGTAAATTAGGTACTTGAATAATCACTAATGATTTTACTTAAATTTCTGTTGTTTGAGAGATTTAGCTGTCTGTTATAACAGGCAAAGTTTAAGAAGAAATTACTAGAGTGTCTTTGAGTTAATGAACTGACAGTGGAAAGCGGTAAGGAGCCCTCTGCCACCTCGCTTGTGACTGTTCCTAAATATCCCTACGCTGATGAAATTTTCGTTTTCCCTAATTATGTTAATATTAGTGTTATTTGTATTAGTGTAGTCATGAAGTTTAATAGTATCACATTTGACAGTTACCGAAAAAGTACTGGTTTTATAATGAAACGTAATGGAAATATGATGTTTGGAGTGTAGCGGTATCTACATCGCCATATGTGAACTACGCATCACACTGACGTCACGTAAAATCCTGCATCGCACAAGCAGAGTTTACCGCGCAACTAGCATAAATACAACTTCCCGATTAATCATCGGGCAGTTGCCCACCAGACACGACACCCGTCCGGTCGGTGCATCCTCCCTTTTCTATGGAGGTATGAGTGAACTTTACACTCTGTTCCTCGTACCTCTATACTGGTGACCCCGAACATGGCCATTGACGCCGCCTTCGAGCAGCTAGTTCAGCGTGAAGTCATCACCAGTGCCAATTGCTTCAATACAATAGCAATACCGTGCAATGGTGATGACGTCACGCTGAACTACCTGCTCGAAGGCATCATCTTAGGCAAATCACATACTTTCAGTGTTATATTTTTAGTATTTAAAATCACTACAAATCTCGTTCATATTTGGAAATCATGACAGGAATAAGACAAACCCTAACATATGTTCCACACCAGCATCAGACCGCAGTAATCATGAAAATCATGATCCAACGCTTTTGCCTAAGCTGATATATAAATAAATAAATAAATAATATATAAATATCTTGTAACATTATATTTACAAGGCCTAGCCAACTAAAATTACTTGATGCCAGAAATTTTGTAATATCATACAGCAAGCTCAAAGTTTTTAACTTCATTCCCAAGTTAGCATTGAGAAGTATCCGAATACCTAAATTTGTTTCTAGTTCCATTAGATTACAGTTATTTGAATACCCAAGTTCAACATGAAAGGTTGTTAGAATAATTTAGTTTCTTACATCAGTTTCCGCTATTTTGTCCACCTTTTGAGAACTTGTTCACGAATCGAGCACGCCTGTGGTTGAAAGAAAATATGTTTATTTAGTACGACACTAACAGAATACTAACTGACCTGCTGATCTATTCTGTTATAATTTTACCGTCAAAACTTAAGTGAAGTGGGCTGTCAATAGTGTCAATCCCTATCATCAGGTGGAATTACAGCTCACTTCACCTTAGTTTTCACGGAGAGATTATTACAATATTTACAGGCTGATGGTAAGTGAAGATGCGTTGGACGATGGTGCCACAGTTTCAGTTCATAATCCGCTACTAATTGAAAATATCTCATTTCTCCCACAATTCTACCTTTACACCTCCATCTCCCACAATACGGCTTTAGTATTAATATAAAATGACGTCTCGCATCGTGAGCCTCGACTTGGTACGGTTACCGCCGACTTGGCACGTTTTCGATTCTATTTAAAACCTCTGAATAGTTAATGGACGGACATCTAACGGAGCGTTAGTCCAAGTTATCGTAGCACTACGGATACTATTCAATTATGTATGTCTAGTTAACTATGAGATAGTTATGGGACATTGTTTCGGTGTGATATAAATATTTGGAAGGGATTGTTATGGGACATTGTTTCGGTGTGACATAACTATTCGGAAGGGTTTGTTATGGGACATTGTTTCGGTGTGACATAACTATTTGGAAGCGTTTGTTATGGGACATTGTTTCAGTGTGACATAACTATTTGGAAGGGTTTGTTATGGGACATTGTTTCGGTGTGGCATAACTATTTGGAAGGGTTTGTTATGGGCCATTGTTTCGGTGTGACATAACTATTCGGAAGGGTTTGTTATGGGACATTGTTTCGGTGTGACATAACTGTTAGGAAAAGTTTGTTAGGAACGTTGTTTCAGTGTGAAATTATTATTTAGAAAGGTTTGTTATGGGACATTGTTTCGGTGTCGCATAACTATTTGGAAGGGTTTGTTATGGGCCATTGTTTCGGTGTGACATAACTATTCGGAAGGGTTTGTTATGGGACATTGTTTCGGTGTGGCATAACTATTTGGAAGGGTTTGTTATGGGCCATTGTTTCGGTGTGACATAACTATTCGGAAGGGTTTGTTATGGGACATTGTTTCGGTGTGGCATAACTATTTGGAAGGGTTTGTTATGGGCCATTGTTTCGGTGTGACATAACTATTCGGAAGGGTTTGTTATGGGACATTGTTTCGGTGTGACATAACTATTTGGAAGCGTTTGTTATGGGACATTGTTTCGGTGTGGCATAACTATTTGGAAGGGTTTGTTATGGGCCATTGTTTCGGTGTGACATAACTATTCGGAAGGGTTTGTTATGGGACATTGAATCGGTGTGACATAACTGTTTGGAAGGGTTTTTATGCTGGATTGTAAGTTTTCTGTTATGGAGGTATTGATTAGCTGGGTCGAATATTTCTGCAAGACCTTACTTGCCAGTTAAAAATAGTGCTAAGGGTATAACGATTTTACGATGAGGATCAGTTTTGTGTCAAACTCAAACTCAAAGCATTTATTTCAAATAAACCAATTACAGGCACTTTTGAATTGTCAAGGGGTCGGTCAGTCAGAGAGATGAAGCTAGTTGTAAATACTAAACCTCTTTTGTTTGAAAATAGCTAAAAAGTTGGATCAGAAAGAAAGAAGAAACATAAAATAACGACATGCCTGTTTTCCCCGAGAGTAGGCAAAAGAGAACTTATAGTATACCAACATTTCACCCGTGATATTTAATAGGGGGCGAGCCCATCCATCCTGTTACCATCAACCGGGCACAAATTCAGAGAAATTCATGATGAAAAACACTCCAATAACACTGCCCGACCTGGGAATTGAACCTAGAACCTCAATAATCTATTTTGTTTACATAAGGAGTTTCTATGACCATCTACGAACGGGAACGCGCCCACACCGGTGCCCCGTAAAGGGCCATGGACCGCACGACCCCCGCGTAGAGCCTCCGGCAGGAGGCGTTTGGCCCCCCTAGATTGGGCAGGAGCCGCTTTAAGGCAGCCCCAGCCCTTTCCAGTCTGGGAGCCAAACGTCGGAAATGCTCCACGAAGTTCCACCGGCTGTCGAGGACGAGTCCCAGGTACTTCATCGTCGACTCGACGCCGATGTGAAACCCTCCTACCGTTATTTGGAAACCCGACGGTGGCGCGTTCCGAGGACCATGAAAACACATGGCCTCGGACTTGGGCAGGGCCACCTCGAGTCCCAATTGCCAGATCCTCTCGACGATTGTCGCAACCCCGCGTGTTACTAGATCGGCCACCGCCTGGTGCGACCTCCCCTGCGCCAGGACCAGCGTGTCGTCAGCGTAGCAAACCACGCTGACGCCGCTAGGGAGGTCGGCGCGCAGCACCCAGTCGTAGCCGATGTCCCACAGATGCGGCCCCAGGACTGATCCCTGCGGGACACCGCACGACATCTCTTGCCGGTTCCATTCTCCCTACCGGTATAGATGTGACCGGTGACCGGGATAGATGACGACCCTGTTCGTCAAATAGGCCTCGACCACCATGACAGAGATGCAACTCCAGGGCAGGGTATTGAGCGGGAAAGTCCGAGAGGGATACCGTGGCCCCTGGCACAGGCAACTGAAGGAACACGGGTGGGTTTTAGTCAGTAAGAGTCTGACACGCCCTCCTGCTCTGCCCAGAGCGGGAGAAGTTATTTGATGATTTTCCAAACTCAAAAAAAAAAAAGGGCAGGGTATTGAAGGCGTTGTCTTGGCGTTGTCTAGAGACACCGCCAAGACAACCCCACCCCGAAATACAGCATCCTCCGTCGTGAAGGCCCGCACGCGCATGGTGGCGTCCACCGTAGAGCGCCCCCTGCGGAAGCCAAAGTGGCTCTCTGCTAAATCCGGCCCCACCCGCACCAGCCACCCGACGAGGCGGTCTGCAATGACTCTTTCAAAGAGCTTGCCCACCTCGTCAAGCAGCACGATGGGCCGGTAAGCGGACGGTAAGTCCGCTGGGCGCCCCGGCTTCTTGATGAGAACCAGTTTCCCCCGTCTTCTAACGAAGTGGGAACTGGCTAACGAAATGGAGAGGGCTCCATGCATGCGCTTAGGAGCCCCCTTAGTCGAAGCCCGAGAGCCTCTGAGGCCAGGACCCAGGCTTTCCCAGGTAAGCCGTCGGGTCCTGGGGTGGTATTTTTAGCACTCAGCCTACGTACCGCCACTCGCAGCTCAACCACAGTCACCTCCGGAGCATCGTCGTTGTCGTCGGCGGTGTGGTCCGCATTGAGCACCGCAGTAGGCGGAGCCATAGGCGGGGAGATATGTTCCCCTCAAGAAGGGAACAGAGTGCTCACCACGTCCTCCACGAGCTGGGGCCGGAGACTCTGCGTCAGCGGGGGAGCCCATGGGCGGAGCTTCTCTCGCACCAATTTGTAGGGGCGTCCCCACGGGTCCCTGTTCAGAGTCTCCAGCGACTCCTCGCGGGCCAGTCCCCTGGCTTGCAGAAACTCCGCTTGGAGGGCGGTCTTCGCCGCTCTGTACCCCTCGTACAGCTCCGCCTGAATGGCTTCCGTATCCGGAGGACGAATACGGAGCCTGCGGTGCATGGTGTACTAGCGTCGCGCAGCGACGCACGCACTTCGCAGAGTCGTCAACTCCGGCGACCACCAGGACACCTGGCGCTGGGCGCGTCCGAGCTGGGCCTGGGGCATATCCACGTCACATATTTCGGACATGGCCTCCCGGAACCACTCCGCTGCGACATGTAGATTGGTGCCTGAAATGGTCTTTTGAGGAAAGAACCACGCAGATTAAGAGGACCTATCCAGTAAGTGCACGCATTTGTCAGTAACCGTGCATATCAACTCAGAACTTAGGGAGCTCAACGATTCGACGAACAATACCAAAGAAAGGACATTTGGGTAGACCGCATAAACTACTTAAACTGCCAGATCATGATTAAAACTGAAACAATGACCCACATAGTCCTCACATTCACAATAATTAAAATTATATATTATACTTTTCAAGGTAAGCGTTCAAGCCGTTGTGTATATAATAAGCAACAATTTATTGTCAGCGTATGAAACAGAAAAAAAAAAACACAAAAACAACATTCAGTATGCAGAATATTGGAGCAACTAAATTCCAACCCTTTTTGTCCTCAATATAATCTTTAACGGTATAAAAGGCTTTCTGGCACAACTTACGTTTAATGAAAGTTTTGAATTTATTAAAGCTTAGATCTTAAACGTGGCTTGGAAGTTTATTATAAAAGCGTATACATTGACATCTGAACGAGCCACTTATTTTCTTCAGCCTTGTTGTAGGTACAAAAAAGTTGTGTTTGTTCCTAGTATTTATATTATGGATATCACTGTATTTTTAAAACAATTTTATATTTTTATGGGCATATAAAAGATTTTCAAAAATGTACTGAATAAAAGGTACAGTCATAAATTTCTCTCTGAGAGTGTGTTTCGGACTTAATTTATAAATTGATCGAACAGCTCTTTTCTGCAAAACAAAGATAGTCTGAACGTCGGCGGCATTTCCCCACAACAGAATCTCGTACGCTAAACGTAATTTACACTAAACGCGCTGGCACTATATCAGATTGTTGTTGGTTTAAGTATGTATTTAGGTATATTAAAACCGTTAAATGTATCACTCAATTCAAATTAAACCATGTTTAGCCGCATAAACATCCATCAAACGAAACAATGATTCAGTTGATAACCTAACCAATGAATTGAAACGTTTGTCCAAATTGGTGGTCGAACAATGCGGAAAGCTATTGAAATAGCTTTGTATTGAATATTCTACGGGTTTTTTCACAATGTGGGCAGCCATTTTAAACATGTTTGAGTGGCTTTAGAGCGTAAAAAAACGTTGTCATATGGGAGATGTACGTGAGCGTGTCGCAGGTAGTTGTAAATTTAGATTTTTTATTCACATTTTCGTTATGAATATTTGTATGGCTTCAGTAGGTTTTTTGCTGTGAATATTTTTTGGTGTTCGAATAATTTTGTTGTGCTAAAAGTTTGCGAGTGTAAAGTTTTATTTAGCGTATATGTTTTTGACGGATGCGTAGTTAATCTTTTTTACTAAGGGCTGATTTTTCAATAGTCAGATAACTTTTATCTGAAGAATAAATCTCAAAAGCTGTCAAACCACAATATTTATTCCTAAGGCATAAGATATCTGACTATTGAAAAATCTGCCCTAAAATATGTAGGTACCTACCATTGTTAAATCAGATCATACCAGGTAAATTAATTAGTGAGTGTTGTTAATATTTATTCACTTAATCAAAACTCGATTAGGTATAGTCTTTTTCCACCCTGTCTGAGCAATAATATAGCAATTGTCAAATATATATTTAACAAGCCGGATTTTTAGTTGTATACGAGTACCTACTTTGTCGCAAATACACTACGGAACAACAGTAGGTACTGGCGCAAAAACTACAATCCAGCCTTAAGGGATTTATTTATTTAGGACCAAAAATTGTATAGCTCCTAATAATTTCATTTTAAAGTGCTGTTTCAAATTTTACTATAATTTCTATGTTTAGTTTTGTGCAGTAATTATAACTATATTGTTTATTTTTTTTTGCTCTTAACTCTAGTCTAGGGCAGTGGTGACAGAGACAGAGTCGAAGATGCAGTGAGCTTACCCAGAAGAAGCCTGTTCACTCTCACTTTGAAGAGAATGGTTGTATGCGTTCGGAAACACAGACGCAGGTAGAGAGTTCCACCCTTTTGCTGTTTTTTGTCATCCCAGACAGCTATATTATAATAGATACAGCATTCCCAATTTATGTAAAACATTATTCATCTTCATATTCCACAACCCAGCGGCCTGCTTGAGTCCATATCGACGCCTTAGAGTGAAAACCTCGTAAGTGTAAAAGAAGTAACTTTTCAGGAGTAAGAAAAACTGCGTGCTGTAAAATTTTTGTACGGCGTCTTTTATGTTTTTTTACTTATTCATATAGAAATTTAAACCGCTTTTATATCCAGAACTATTCGATAATATAAGATTGCGAGTGCGTTGCGATATTTTCTTCCTAGAAACGCAATAAAATACATTTGAGCAAAAATGCATACCCGAGGTTTTCACTCTAAGGCGACGATATATAGATGTATGCAGCATGCACACCCTTTTTTTTCACACCCTTTTTTTATTTTAGTTTTGGAAATCATCAAATAACTTCTCCCGCTCTTGGCGGAGAGGGAGGGCGTGTCAGACTCTTACTGACTAAAAACCACCAGTGTTCCTTCAGTTGCCTGTGGCAGGAGCCAAGGTAACCGTTTCAGACTTTCCCGCAGCCCTGGCAGGCATCGGCCCTAGTGGACCCGTCATTGGTGCTGACGTCTCTATGAGGCGCGCGTGGAACACAACGCGCCGTCGACCCGGGCGTGGTCCTTATCGGACGGCGAGCTGCCCATTGCTCGCCGTCCGCAAGCCCACGCCTACGGTGGCCGGGAATCGGCTTGTGATTCCCGACGCCCAGGGTGTCTCCTGCGGTGGCTAGGGGCGTGAGGGCGCGAATTTTGCCTCTCTCTTACGCGTACCGCCTCTTCCTTCGCGAGCATTACTGCATTGCAGAAGGAGGTGATGGCTTCTCAAGCCCTCTCGCTCCGTACCTTGGCCCGGACCAGGGCCGGACAAAATCGCCACCTCCAATCGTCTCCACGAGGACACGGCGGCGGTGCTCCGCCCAAGCAGGGCAGACCTTCACCGTATGCTCCACCGTGTCCTCCGGGCGATCCACACAATGGTGACACCTGGGCGTTTCCTCCCGCCTTATCTGGAACAGGAACCTCCCGAAACAACCGTCTCTGGCGAGGACTTGCGTCAGGCGGAAGGTGAAGACGCCATGGCGCCTCTCTAGCCACTCCTCAAAGAGAGTCCCCTCTTTGAGGAGTGGCTAGAATAGTCGGTGATCGCCTGTACGACCTTAACATCTCTCTTTTCCGTTTACTACAGTTTTTGATACCTTTAGATAGGTATCCATCGTGGAGTTTTACGAGTGGAAATATTTTTTCTCACGGTAGGAAAGCACAAGTCGTAAAAAAGTTTAAAAAGTTCGTAAACCGAATTATAAGCCATTTCCGGTACTCTTGTTTCTGGTTTTCTGTTTTATTTCTGAGTTTTCTTCAGCAAAACTTAAGTTACTAATGGCTTCAATGAACTTACATTTTATTCTCAGACCTATAATCGCGACCTTAATACATACCAGTGGTCAGTTGAACGTATTTTTAACAGGACATTTAAACAGTTGCGCGGTATGGTCTGATAGTGCCAATTCTAAAACTTCGCCAGTACCACCTCTCAAATTATGCATAATATTGTCGATACACGTACTAGACACACGTGTAGTCTTTTTTATACTTGGCTTGAGATTTTAGTTCAGTAGAAGATGTTGAAATTCAGTGGATAAGCTTGTTTTGTGTAGAATATTGATGTTAAAGTCACTGCAAAGCAACACCGCAAAGCCCGCTCTCCTCGTAAGCCCATTATCATCAAAAGCTTTCTGTAAACACTCCCATACCTGTATAGCGGTGAAGCATTTCCGAACATTGACGTAGTTTTGAGGATCCAGAAACAAAACCAGCTTAGCCTTCGCTTTAACGTTCTTGTTAACATCAACCAGCACGTTGTCCGGGGGCCCCACGCAGGATGCTGCAGCTGAATTTCCAGGTGTCAAAGTTTTCATTTCCGATCAGTTTTTTGATGTCAAACATAAGTGACGAGCTCTTTTTTTGCATTTTCGCCAGATTGATTTTTGTCTTATTTGTCGTGGTGCACGTTGAGATTATAACCTCAATTCAAATCGCAACAAGTACAAGTACATTAGCGCGATTGTAATAAATAAACAGTATAGTTTCAAGACCACTTCGTTTTATTTCTAGCAAAACGTATTACAATAAAATACCGGAAAGTAAGTGACCATAGATGATACAGAAACACAGATAGGCGTCATGCGCAACAGATTAAGACTAAAATGGTAGCGTTCCATTATTCTAGCACCAAGAGATAGAATAATGTAATGTAAGAAATGTGTTGATAGAATACTTTAATACTGTTTCCTTGGAGTTTCTTGTCCTTATTCTCCACGAAGACTTAGTTTTGCGAACGGACAACAAGCTTTCTAATTAATTACAGACAAGCCTCATTGAAATAAATGTCTAGCTTTGTCTCTCTGTGCTTTAGACACCACTCTACAAACCATATTCATAAGAACCTTCATACACTTTAAATAACCAGCAAACATTCTGATATTCAAAGCTTGCTAATTGGGTAACATATAGGTAAGGTATATAAACACTTATAGTTACACTACTTTTCTAATACGCGCGTTTTACAACATAAAGACAATTATAATAATTATTTAACCCAGTCGTTATTTCGGGTAAAAATTAAACAGGCCTGAGGCTAATACGATTAAGTAATTATTAAGGCATTCTATACGATCATATTTTTCAAGATTTATCTTTAATGGAAAATAAAACCTTTCGGTTGTTGAAGTCACGTTTAATCATTAAATATTTATTTCTGTTAAACTATCATTCCTTCATTTACCATAAACATCAATAAAGAAACTTGTTATCTACAGTTAATTTCCTACAATATCTTGAAAGCAATACTGTTAACAACTTAAGGGACACCAAAACACACATTACACAACAAAACCCATATGTTTTTACATACATAGCTTAGGGTAAATCGAGCCTGAACCCACGCTCAATGTTGCGACCAAGTGAAAACCCTTTTAGATTGCCATACATAATATACCTACTGAAAACGATCGCCTACGCCTACGTACAAATCATTTTGTAACATATTCGTTTACGTCTACTTAGTGTTTTGTTTATTTATTTACTTACTAGCGACCCGCCGCCGCCGCTGCTTCGCACGGGTGCATTGTACTAATCCATGCTTCCATACTAATAATATAAATTAGAAAGTAACTCTGTCTGTCTATATGTTACCTTTTCACGTCAAAACCACTGAATGGATTTCGATAAAATTTGGCAAGGAGATCGACGGCATCCTGGAGATGGACATTGGGAGTTGTATAGGGGATGAAAGTACGTATGAAAACCCCAGCATTTCTTAAGTTAGGGATATTAAAATTCGAAAGGTAATAAATAAAGAATAACATGTTCCAGTATTTTTGTAAAATCATCTCCCAAGGCGGTAAAATAGGGGATAAGGTGGAGCATACGGTAGAGGTCTGCCCTGCTTGGGCGGAGCACCACCGTGTCCTCATGGAGGCGATTGGCTGTGGCGATCTCTCGCATCCGGCCCTGGTCTAGGTCATGGTACGGAACGAGAGGGCTTGGGAAGCCATCACATTATTCTGCGAAGCAGTAATGCTCGCGAAGGAGGAGGCGGTACGCGTGATGGACAGGCAAAATTCACACCCTCACGCCCCTAGCCGCCGCAGGAGACGCCCTGGGCGTCGGGAATCACAAGCCGATTCCCGGTCACCGTAGTCGCGGGCTTGCTGACGGCGAGCAATCGGTAGCTCACCGTCCGATAAGGACCAGGCCCGGGTCGACGGCGCGTTGTGTTCCACGCACGCCTCAAAGAGATGTCAGCATCAATGATGGGGTCCGCTAGGGTCGATGCCTGCCAGGGTTGTGGGAAAGTCCGAGAGGGTTACCGTGGCCCCTGGCACAGGCAACTGAAGGAACACGGGTGGGTTTTAGTCAGCAAGAGTCTGACACGCTCTCCCGCTCTGGGCGGAGCGGGAGAAGATAGCTGATGATTTCCTACCCTCAAAAAGGGGGGGTAAAATAGGGGATCATTTAAAGTTAGCATGTAATATATTTTTTTATGTACTGCTTTTCAAGAGATTTATAGGATTGGAAATATGGTCGTAGTTCGTACCTGGAAGTAACATTTATTCTTTATTTCATTAAAATCGGCCAACTCGGTGAAAAGTTATTATAATTTAAAGTGATAAAATAACATTTCTAACATGTAGGTATTACGTATTCAATGGCGGCACTAGAGTTGGTATTACGAATATTGGATAATTTTAAGCCACTTAGAATTATGAAAACCTGTTATAATTACTTTAGAAAACCGGACAAGTGTGAGTAGGACTCACGCCCTGAGGGTTCAGTCTCAAAGCTGTGCTCGCTCGGCCGCCCGAATTGCCAATTCCGAATTGAAGAGCAACCTTAACTTTTGAGTTGAAAAATTAACTTTTAATAGAGTGAAGTGGGCCGATTTGAATGAAATGTTGACTTAATGTTATTTCAAGATAGATTCAAGAACAAGCTTAACTTTGCAGTTGATATTTATAACTATAAATTAACAATTTTGGATTTTTCTCTTAACTTGAAATGTAAGATTGCTTCTCGCCAAACTTCATGTTGCTGGGTCAAAGGGAAGTATCCTATAGTCTTTGGTTTATTTGCGAGTGTCAAAATATGCGGCATAAATTGCCGATTTTTTTTATTGCGTTGACTTGGAAGTTTGATTTTCTTTACATCTGTAAACCGTTGGAGCTCCGAGGGACCATGGATCTGAATTTTTGATATCTATTTCAACTTGATACCTCGACGATTTCCTGAGAAAAAGGGTCCTGACAGAGGATGACTTCGTTGTCTGTAAGGGTTTAAAATTTGAATTAATTATCTGCTTGTCTCTCTGACCCTTTTATGTCATAACGGCTGAACAGATTTAGATGAAAGGCATATGGATAGGCCATGACATATGTATTTCAATATTATCTTATTGGTCTATTAAATCTTTTTGGTCTTATATGAAGAGTAAGAGAATCTCTAATGCATTGCCTAAGTTCATGCAGTATGGTGACGTCACCGCGAGTAGTGGTGAGGATATCAGCAATTTATTTGCGGCGTACTTCCACTCCACTCTCCAGGAGTCTGCTCCAGTCCCTAGTACATCTTCGCAGACTTATACTGGCGGTAGTAGTGTTGATAGTGTTGCATATATCAGTGCTTTAGAAATATCTCATTCTAGAGTATTGAAGTTGCTCAAGTCTTGTCCTTGGACCTTTCTAAATCAGGTGGCCCGGATCTCATACCCCCGATGTTTATAGTACAATGTGCTGATAGTTTCGTTGCCCCATTGTGTATCCTATTTAATCGATCTATCGATCTATTTCTGAGGATATAGTTCCTAAAATCTGGAAATCAGCATTCATCACCTCTGTTCACAAGAAAGGAAATAATTCGGACGTTACAAACTATCGCCCGATATCTAAATTATGTCTATTTTCAAAGATTCTTGAGCGTGTAGTGTATGACGATGTATATGCGGCTATGGAAAGTAGCTTCGTGGGGGAACAACATGGTTTTCTCAAAAAGCGATCCACTACGTCTAACTTGGTGTTATCTCATGAGTTTATATCGGGAGGAACAACGCGCGCAGGTGGATGTCATTTATACTGACTACAGCAAGTGCTTCGACCGTATTGACCATTGTCTGCTGCTGGAGAAGTTGCTCAAAGCTGGTATACATGTCGACCTATATAGATGGTTTTCGTCTTACATTGAGAATCAGAGTCAGGCTGTGGTTCTCCAAGGTTACACTTCGGGTTGGACCTCGGTCCCCTCGGTTGTACCACAGGGTTCAGTTTTAGGGACCTTGCTTTCACTATGTTTATTGCTGATGTTTAAACTGCTTTAGGC
Source organism: Brachylomia viminalis (assembly GCA_937001585.2). Classification (NCBI taxonomy): domain Eukaryota; kingdom Metazoa; phylum Arthropoda; class Insecta; order Lepidoptera; family Noctuidae; genus Brachylomia; species Brachylomia viminalis. The sequence continues at coordinate 25,662,023 of OW443298.2, read as the reverse complement.
ACCCTTACGTGTTGCTATACGCTGATGACATGAAGGTTCATAAGATTATACGTGATACTTACCAGTTGTAAGCTGATTTTCACAGGTTTAAAGAATATTGCAAACCTAATTTGCTACGATTGAATGTCTCTAAATGTTTTCAAATGACGTTCACGCGCCAGAAGTCGATAGTAAATTCAATCTTTAGTCTCAACCGACTAACCCTGGACAAGGTTGAAAGCATTAGGGATTTAGATATTACACAGGATAGCAAATTACTATTTGATCAACACATTGACAGTATCGTCGGCAGGGCCTTGAAAGCACTGGGATTTGTAATCAGAGCCTCAGCCTGTTTCCGTTCTCTGAAGCCCATCAAGGTTTTGTACTGTTCGTTGGAACCCTCAATATGGGATCTACAATTCGCGCATTCAGAGTACACAGAAAAGGTTTCTGAGATTTCTCAATTATAAGGCACACCAAGTATCCATAGATTACGGTCACCGTTGCAAGAGGTACCATTTTCTGCCATTGGATCGTAGGCGACTCATTAATGATGTGTGTTTTTTTTTTATTAAAATAGCGAATAGCTCGATTGACTGCCCTGAACTATTAGCAAAGTTAGCATTTCGAACCAAAACCATTGGATTACATATAAGGCCGCTTCTAGGTGTGCCTTCTGCCACTACTAATATTATAGGCTTAATGCTTTTCTTATAAGAGGCGCTCGGAGCTTCAATGATGTATCTTCTGAGCATGATGTTGACTTATTTTGCACTAAGATAAGCACAGCGAGGACGCTCTTAGCCAAATCACTTTTTGTGAATGATGCACCGGCTTGTGGTTCTTAAACTCATATTAGCAACGTAATCAAATAAATATAACTTAGCTAACCTACTTACTTATATACTTTAATTGTTCGGCTTTATGTAATCGATATGCTATATATCTGTGGAGGCTTGTTATTAGCAACTTGATGATATGTTGTTGTTACCTATTTATTTGTAATTAGTCTGTAAGCCTTCTTAAAAGTAATAAAATAAAAATAAAATATTATTGGATAAGTTAAAAATAATTAATAAAAATACAATTACACTCCTAATTACGACACGGTTGGCGCAGTGGTTAAGCGATTGACTGCTGCGTTACGTATCGCGGGTTCGATCCCCGCACGGAACAAATATTTGTATGACCTGCTAGTTGTTCCGGGTCTGGCTGTTTGTGTATGTGAGTTTAAATGTTTGTAAACGCACCAACGATACAGGAGAAATTCCTAGTGAAGGGAAATGTTAAAAAAAAAAAAAAAAATTTGGGGGCTGTTAACCATTGCATTCGTCATTTTAGTCCACCTTATTTTACATTAATTATTATACATAATTATTACGGTCATACAATTTACGTTTACGCGGGCGAAGCCACGGGCAAAAGCTAGTATGGTAAATATCAAAACATCGAAATTTCTGTGCTATGACTAAGTTAATTTATATGTATTATACTCATACATTCTCCAAGTGATGGTGCACACCACATCAAAACCTATTGCGTAGTTTAAAAGAAGTAAACAGACTGACACGAAAAGCGACTTTGATTTATAAAGAAAATTTTATTTTGCAAATATGGATATTTGGATTTTATTTTGGTATAAAGGATAACAAAATGATTACAAGATCAGCCATATTTTGCCATGTTGGAATGCAACATACTAACTTAAAAAATCTTTTTCATTAAGGAACTCACCTATATTATAACTAACTAGATGACCCCGCGAACTCCGTACCGCCGAACATTTTTATTTTTCTCTCCGTGTGAACCATCCTCGTACTTCAAGGAATATTCTAAAAAAAGAATTAGCAAAATCGGTCCATCCGTTCTTGAGTTATAAAATTACAACAAAAAGTGGCATTGATTTTTATAGATAAGGATTATAATTATAACCCTTCACCACTAAAAAGCTTCGAAGTATTTTTTTAAATAAAGAAAGCGAGAGTTCGTCCACCTCTTCGGTATTTTATTAAAGATTACTGGAGCCATGTAGTAGACACTTTTGTCCATAAGTGCTGTCTTGGCTGATTATAGACATAGCACGCTATTATTATCTGTCTATAGTCTATACTAGGTATTTATGAACATCAAATCGTCTTCTCTCATTTCGCCACGAACTGAATAACTGATTCATCATTCGGTTTAGTTTGTTATCTTCCTGCGCAAGTCCGAAGAAATACTTTTTCTTTTTTTCTTTCTTTTATTCACCTGAAAGACGTCCGTTGCTGAACACGGCTTAGGCCTCACCTGATAGGTCTAAAAATGATGCCCTTAATCGTTAACCTATAGCAGTCTACTGCCGGATGTTGGGCTCTCCAACAGCTTACCATTTATCTCGATCTGAACCCATTTCGTAACGATACTCTTATCAGCGTTAAACTTTCCATTCTCTCTATTTTATTCCCAGCCTCCTCTTTGACCTTTAAAACTGTTACGGTTAGTTTAAATCCACAGGGATACTTACAACTGTCTATAAAACCATGTACTATTCTATGCACAGGTAACTTATATACGGCAAAATTGTCCCTCTGTTTTTTTTTATTATTTTACCGCTAAACCACACAGCCGATTTCTTAGATCACATTCAGCAGAAACATAGTTCTGCTAACGAAGAACATCGAGGCAAAAGTCAAAGCATTTATTTCAAGTAGGCACCTAAAAGGCACTTTTGAACGTCAACATTTACATTAAAAGAGAATTGATTCTAGTCGCCCCATCTATTCAAATCCGCAGGAAAATCTAGTTTTATGTATAAACATATCAGTCGTATTAATTCAGTGTCATAAAACGTAGATCGGTCTCAGCGATACATGGGACCCTTATCACTTATATTTCTAACTGTCCCGTAACTGCTGTCACAGATGTCAGGTCTGAAGTAGGTCCTACACAGAAAGTGTTTTACAACTTAGCTATTTTACCTAAGAAATTATTTTTAGAGCAGTGAAAATGAATTCTTGGAAATAAAATAATAAACCTTTCAAGCTTAAAAATGTTAAGTTGAAACTTGAAAGGCTTGAACTTTACGTTGCCACAAAACATTGACAGATGACATGGAAATATTAACATTTGCTAGAGCTCTCAAATATTATAACCGGTGAAGTGCGAGTACCTATGTAGAAACCTATTTTTTTTAATGGTTTTTATTAATTAGCACGTCTTCAAACTAATAGCAAGACAAACAATCCATAAACTAATAATTATTATCACCAAAAGTAAAAGAACTCAGGGCATTGACCTATTTCGCCTCATTTAACCCGTTCACTGCTCGTGCGTAAAATCGGCGTGCATGTGTTTGTTCAGTACAAAATGGAACAAAACTGACTGAGTCGAATACTGACGCGAACTATTGAACCACTCCGCTGATTAGCTCCGCTCTTAGAGTGCACACTGACAACGTTTCTATACTGTTTGCTGTGCTAATGCACGTAGGGCACGATTTTTTTTTGTTACAGGCAATGTGTGACAGTATTAGTGGGGCGGCCAGCTACTACAGCTTTATTACTTGTAGTATTATGGGTTACACATCAATCAATCAGAAATTTTTAAAGGCACTCGTCCGAGAAGTATGTAGGCCTACTATACCTATCGAGTAATTGCTCTTGATTAATAATTACTTAAAGTTTTAGGCTGTTTTTAGTAGGTTCAATCGTGAACCTGTTTAACGGAGGCTCGTGGCTAAGTAATAACACACCACATGCCACATGGCTCGATCTATCAAGTCAAGCTATGCTTGCCGCGGTTGGTCCGTGGATGGCTGACCATCTTTATATACCGAGACCCCTCCGTGCGTCTGAAAGCACGTTTAGCCGTTGGTCCCGGCTGCCATTCGTGGATCTTTGACAGTTTTTACGGGACCGTCAGACGCCCGAAAGTCTGATTACCAATCTTATCAAGGAGTATCGTCTTACCCAGTAACTTTGTTGCGGAGTTGGTGGAGGTTAGATAGGCAGTCGCTTCATGTAAAATAGGCTAGGCAGATGATGAATCGTGAACCTATTTATTATTTCAATAGAGTATGGTAAGTGGGAATCTTAATAATTTAAAATATACTCAGTAAATAATGTTTTATGTTGAATATCTACAGAATAAGCACAATATTATTTACGAGATATTATCCTTCAAAGCGTCGTTTATTTGCTTTAGTTCTAGTAGTTTGTAGCACTGTACAAATATTATCATTCTCAAATGAGTCTTGCTATATGGGACGTAGGTTGGTGCATTTATGTTGAGTTATTTTAGAAGGCTTTGTAGAGCGTCTACTCTTACAAGCATACTCCAAAATCAACCGAAGATGGTGTTATTTGCAGATGACACGTCATTAATATTTAAGATAGGACGACGGTCACAAAATCTTGACGACGTGAATATTCTTCAGGTCCAAGATTGGTTTACGGTAAATAATTTGGTACTAAATGGAAAAAAAAACCAAATGCATTTAATTTAAATGACCAAATGATAGAAGTAGCGAATAAATAATAATAATAAAAGTGACATCATATTGAATGGAGAAAAACTGCAATTTATTAATCAGACGGTTTTCCTAGGAATCACGCTAGAGAAATTACTATGGTGACCTCATATAACATCTCTTGCGGGGCAGCTAAGCTCGGCCGCTTATGCTGTTGGAAAGATAAGACAGTTAACAGATGTAGAAACCGCGCGTTTGGTCTATTTTAGCTACTTCCACAGCATTATGTCGTATGGGTTTTTACTTTAATCCATATTTATTTTGCAAAAGAGAGCTGTCAGAGCTATTTATAATCTACGTAACCGCGAATCTCTCAGGGAACTTGTGAGCACCATGTATCTATCACAAAATTAACTTATTTGTCATTGCTACATTTTTTAATTCTTTGCACCTATTGTGGTAGGGTAATTTTGTTATAGGTGCATCGTCTTCACATGTAATTATATAATGAATGTATACAAAATATTGAAACACATTTTAAAAGAGTAACGGTAGAGTTTCTTTCCCATTCTTCTCCATACGAAACTACCTTTTGGTAGGGGCGACTAGAATCAATTCTATTTTAATGCAATAGTTGACGTTCAAAAATGCCTTTTATGTGTCTATTTGAAATAAATGCTTTGACTTTGACATCCTCGTAACTCTGTGACAGTCTCTTTCTAAAACTACCTTTACCACGATAACAGCTGTGGACTGTAATATGGCATTAATCTACACGTCAAAGTTTCGAGTTAATAAGGATTAACTCTAGTCGCTTTCGCAAGGCGTAAAATGGCAGGCACGCACGCGATGCACGCATGAATGCGATCACAAGCGGTACACAGACGCGACGAGCGAAGGCTGTGGGGGGTTGACTCCACTCGATGGAACGCTGACGAGTTCCACTGTTGCTTTACTGATAATGTTTAGTGTCAACAACGACAAGCTTTGTACTCTCAATAATTATGAACTTCCATACAGACTGGTTAACAGATTTACGGGATTCATTTTCAAAAATCCTTACAGAGTGCTCACTTTCGTTGCATAAGGAACTCTTGACCAAAATTTCTTGCTTGTAGACCCATTGGCTTAGCCTGCGCGTTGCTTGTTAGTGAATAAATGAATTCAAGGTTTTTAAGCGTTTATACCCTTTTTTTTTTTTGTGGGTGGGAAATCATCAAATAACTTCTCCCACTCTGGGCAGAGCAGGAGGGCGTGTCAGACTCTTACTGACTAAAACACACCCGTGTTCCTTCAGTTGCCTGTGCCAGGGGCCACGGTAACCCTCTTGGACTTTTCCGCAACCCTAGCAGGCATCGGTCCTAGCAAACCCCGTCATTGGTGCTGACATCTCTTTGAGGCGCGCGTGGAACACAACGCGCCGTCGACCCGGGCCTGGTCCTTATCGAACGGCGAGCTGCCCACTGCTCGCCGTTCGCAAGCCCGCGCCTACGGTGGCCGGGAATCGGCCTGCGATTCCCGACGACCAGGGCGTCTCCTGCGGCGCCTAGGGGCGTGAGGGCGCAAATTTTGCCTCTCCCTCACGCGTTCCGCCTCCTCCTTCGCGAACATTACTGCTTCGCAGAAGGAGGTGACGGCTTCCCAAGCCCTCTCGCTCCGTACCATGGCCTGGACCAAGGCCGGACGCGAGAGATCGCCACCGCCAATCGCCTCCACGAGGACACGGCGGTGGTCCGCCCAAGCCGGGCAGACCTCCACCGTATGCTCCACCGTGTCCTCCGGGCGATCCACACAATGGTGACACCCGGGCGTTTCCTCCCGCCTTATCCGGAACAGGAACCTCCCGAAACAACCGTGTCCGGTGAGGACCTGCGTCAGGCGGAAGGTGAGGACGCCGTGGCTCCTCTCTAGCCACTCCTCAAAGAGGGGACTTATCGCCGCAATTGTGGCGTGCCCAAAGCGTTTATACCCTATGAGTGGCAACGTCACAAATTACTGTCATATTTCGTGGTTTTAAATTTTTATCATTTAATCGGAGCTATATTCAAAAAACCTAATAGTGTGTAAAAGGTAAGAAATCATTGCGTTTACAGTTCTATTTATAAGCACATATAATACATTGGAAACTAACTAACTAACATTGAAAACTGTAATAAGTACTGTAAGCATTACGTACTATAGTTTATTATAATTTTTCATTATTTGACTAACAAACCGTTCAAAATGACGTAATTTTCTATTTTCATTCATTTGTGCTTATTTTCGTACTTATTAACTATTATTGACTTCAATTACGGCTCCCTAGAAACACACTATAAATACTATACAAATTCCGAGAAATTAAGTAACAGAATAATCTTGGTTAAGTCTATACCTTAATATCCCATGCATTATTCTCAGTCTTAATTAGTATAAATACGTGTTTTAACGTCGAATTTCGATTAATTATACACATTTTGCGAGTAACGGTGCGATTTCTCCCGCTCCCATAAATTACCTGTAATCGAAAATGTCACTGAGAAGCTCTTGTTTAAATTCGGAGAGAAATAAAGTGGAGACAGTTTCCATGCGACTTTTTATTTCAAATTATATGTTTTCAAAATACATTTAAGCATACAGGATAAGCAAATAGATTGGGTTCCTAAGAATGTATTGCGTCATCAGGGCCTAAAAAATACTAGTATTGTACCAGCAATGCACCAGACTTGCAATCAGACCATGATCAATATTTTCTACAGGGTGTCTCAGAAGTCGACGTCAAGCCGGAATCGGGTGATAGTCATAAGTCATAATAATAGGGGTTAAAGTATGAAATTGCCGTTTTATTGTATTAGGTAATTGACACCTTCATGGTTTGAGATTTTTGAGTGAAACTTTTTTCATGTGGTAAGAAAGAAAGAAAGAAAGAAAGAAATTTTATTTGCTCAAACATGTGTATACATACAGAATTAAAATCAATACATGCATGCAAGATACCTATCTAGGTACCTATGAAGTTCTTCTTTAAAAAAATGTGCAACATTCGATTATCGACTTTCAGTTGTTTTTTCTATTCAGCTCAGACAAGAAAGATGGATACTTCGAAAATTCGAGTTATTTTTGAATACGAGTTCCGACGCGGAACTAACGCGGCAGAAACAGCTCGCAATATCAATGTTGCGTTTGGAGAGGGGACTGCTAATGAACGCACCGTGCGATTTTGGTTTAAACGCTTTCGTGATGGAAACTTTGAATTGAAGAACGAACCACGTGGAAGACCGCCCCACACAGGTGAATAACAATGAATTGAAAGAGATGGTGGAAGCCGATCCGAGCCGAACTACCCAGGAATTAGCGGCATGGTTTAACGTTACCTTACCAACAATATTGACTCATTTGTGTCAAATCAAAAAAACAAAAAAATATGAGAAATGGGTGCCTCATGATTTGACTGATCTGCAGAAAGAAACGCGTGTTGAAACTTGTGTTGCAGAAATGAAGGAATATTAGATCGAATTGTGACATGTAACGAAAAGTGGATTCTTTACGATAACCGTAAGCGAAAAATGCAATGGCTGACCCCAGGTCAAACGCCGCAACAGTATCCTAAAGTAAAGCTTACCAATAAAAAGGTAACTGTTTGGTGGTCTCAGCATGCTGTTATTCACTATAGCTTTCTCCGATCTGGTCAAGCAATAACGGTAGAGGTCTGCTGTGCCAAACTCCGAACAATGATAGCAAAACTAGCAGTGAAACAGCCCCAACTCATGAATCGATCTTCACCATTATTGCTCCATGATAACGCGAGACCACACCGTGAGTTCACATTGTGGAATGCAAATAAATATATTGAGTATTGAGTTGAGACCTCATACAGCACGAGAAACCGTTTTAACTCTACAGGAACTGCAATTAGTAACCATTCGTCACCCTCCGTATTCGCCAGACCTTGCTCCAACGGACTACCATTTTTTTCATGCTTTGGACAATTTTCTACGTGATAAAAAGTTTTCTTCTCAGGAGGCAGTACAAAATGCTTTCACACAGTTTGTCGAATCTAGATCACAAGAGTTCTATCGCAAAGGCATAAATGACCTGCCTATTAGATGGCAGCAATGGTAATGGTAATTATTTTGATTAAATAAATAATTTCAATTTTTCAGTACAAATCGGCAATTTCATACTTTAACCCCTAATAGATAACAGAAAAATATAAAAACAATCTTTGCTATTTATTTTAAAAAGGTATTTATAAAAAAATCGAGTAAATCTACTCCCTGTGACGGTCTTTTAACTCCTGTTGCTCAAATTTTAACTTTAAAAAAATAATCTTTTTATTATGTAATCCTGAAAACTGTTGTTTAAAATTTACAGCCAACTAAGTACTCCAGTCAAGAAGGATATGTAATTTTTTTCCCAACCAAGTGTTCAAAATGAATACTTTGCCCAGTTTTAAATGACTGTACTGAAAAAAAATACTACATGAGTTTGGCAAGAAACATTAAAAGTTGGCGCATTTAATAAGGATTTCAAAATTATTTATCACTTGCAAGATTATTTGTTAAATAATGTTTTTTTTTAAGAATCGTCACATTCGGCTTCATATATTGGACTTGATTGCTTGTGATTTGGATTTGGGCTGTTGATTTCTCTTTAAGACGACCTTTGTTTTCCCGTGGACTATCGTGGATAGTTTGATTGTGCAGTGCCACCATGTCTGTGTAAACCACACAAGAATATGCTAACATGCACTTCATATGGCGAATGCAGATGCAACGCTAGTGCTACAGCTAAACGTTATCGTGAGAGGTACCCAAATGCTGCACGTCATCCGGATCATTGAGTTTTTTTAAATGTGCACCGTTTACTTTTCTCAGAAGGCCGACTCCCAAACCCAGCACATGGTGAGGGAAGACTTTTCCTCCCTTACGAGGACGTTGTGCTAGAAACGGTCAAAGAAGACCCGGGTACTTCAGTGCGTACAATAGAATCAAGAACTGGAGTGCCCAAAAGTTAGTTCAGTTCAAAGGATATTGCAAAAATATGCGTTGTACCCTACTTATTAAAAATGCCACGAGCGTATTGCGTGGTATACGGCTGTTTAAACTCGGCTTCATCAAAGCCAGAGCTATCGTATTTTAAACGTATCGTATCGTACGTACGTATCGTATATTAAAAACTAAAAGAATGATTAATTATTGTTATACTCGTACATATAATCGTTATCGAAGTATAAGTCCGTGTGACCGATCATAATGAATTTGTGAACTTATTTGTAAATACAGAATGGGCGGCGGTTTTGAGGGTATTTAAAGCCGATACTGCTGTCAAAACGTGCATTCAAAATGGCGGCTGCAATAGCTATGAATTTCATAGTACCCTGTCCTTGCTTCCCAACAGTTTATTTAAAGAAACTGTTTATTAGAATGATAATTTTTTACACACTAAAATTCAATAATAAAGAATTCCGATCGTGTCGTGGCAGACAAAAGTATTTTTCTGTAAATAACATATAATATGAAGAATTAAGGTATTTTTTTATGTAATGGTTTTTTAATTACCAGGTATCACACGCATTTTCTAATTCAAAACGCGGTACGGTTCGCAGCCGCTCATGAGCCATGCCCGCGCGCGACCTGCGCTGCGTCGTATACCGCACGCTCGATCCGACGAGCGCACGAAACGTTTTCGTCCAACCGCGGCTCCCGTACACTCCCGCCAAAACTTGTAAAAGGTAACGCTATAATGACAAAGTTAAAGATCTATAGTTCTGCACGGTGACATTTGAATCACAGTTTTGCTAGAACAAACGTTGTTCAGACCATCTACAACCATTCTATAGCATCCAATAGAAAAAAAAACGTCATTGGTTTTCTAAAAAAACACAATAAAAGCAATGTAAAAAATGTCGGGATTATCGTTACGCCCTACAGCACAGACATTGCGGCTGCGACGCACTGCGATCGCGTCTTGAATGCAATATCGCTACCGTGATGAGTACTTTGAAGTTACGGTTAACGTTTCAAACATTATTACACGTTTGAGCAACATACGACTAATTTGAGAACTCCTAGATTAGATTGTTTTAATAACATATTTGATGGTGTAGAACGGTAGTAGACCATGGTCTAAACAACGTTTGTTCTAGCAAAACTGTGATTCAAATGTCACCGTGTATATGTCGTGTGTATGTGTTGTGTGTTAGCATTAAACTGTTTTTCGTGTTTTAAACTGACCTTTATTTTATTTTCTATTTATGTAATGTTAATTTATTAAAATAATAATTTATATTGTATGTCTAAAAGACGGGACATAGCCGATCAAATGTAAGGGAGCGAGGGGCTTGTTGTAACAGGGGTAAGTAGTAACAGGCCCGTTTCACTAGGGTCTTAAACGCTATTAACGTATTTCTTTGACTCGATTTAACCTATAAACCGCGCCGCATCATGTTGCCATAGCCAATGTCCCGCCGGCCGGCGCAGTGAGCGGAAGTGTGCACGTGCTTCATTTCTGCCAGGTAATATAAAATTGTACTGTCGTAAAATTTCGGTTTGCGTATTTAATATCGACTAATTTCAAATTTTCTATATCTTATTTCCATTCAAATTTATCTATCTCTGATAGTGTGTAATAGTTTTTATGATTGCTAAATTGTTTAAATAGTTATCTTGATAAATGTTGAAAATCATACCATAGGGTTAGTTGTAACAAAATCCCGGGGCTTGTTGTAACGTGTTACAACAAGTGCATACCTTAAAAAATTTAATTACTTACTGTGATTTAAAAGTGCCATGATGATTATAAGTAGTGTTTAACTAAATAAAACTGTTAATTACTTAATTTATAAGTGTTGATTACTAAAAAAATGTATTTGAGTTGATTTTTGATAAGAATTACGTAATACTTACTTTAGAAAGATGTCAATTTAAAAAAAAAATAACAAAGAATAAATTATTAGAGGTATTATTGTCGTTTTTTTTATCGTTACTACTTGCCCCGGTAGATGTTACAACTTGCCCCAAGCACGAGGTAAGTTGTAACACCGCACTTCTTCTAGAAAATAATTGATTGTAAAATAATGACCAATAGTTATGCTATTATTTTTACTTGATTTGGTAGAGGAAGAGTTACAGTATTCTTCCATCTTTATTTAGTAGAAATTTAATCAATAGATTTCAAGATATATTAGTTTTAATGAAAACTGTTACAACAAGCCCCTCGCTCCCTACTGCAGAACACCTGCAACTATATATTTTCTTTGTACCTATGATCCATAGTAAATACATTGATTGATTGATTGAAACTATCGTATTTTGCTGGGATTAACCGACGCGCGACGCCATGAGATTAGGTAATCCCATGGCGTCAGTTAAATTGAAATGTATTTAAATTGTATTTGCAAGCTAGTTATTTCAATACAATTGATTGATCACTACATTACAAAAGTGTTGTAAAAAAAAAAACAAAATCAAAAACATTAAAAGTTACAACCCTATTGCTTCAATGGAGCGTAGGTAATTATTTCATCAAATATGCTTGGTTTATTGGAGGACGTGCCACTAAGTATCTACAGGGCCATGTGGTTTCAACAAGACGGTTGCCCAGCGCACTACGCCCGCTAAGTGACAGAATATCTCGATGAAGAATACCCAAACAGATGGATAGGGCTGTCTGATACCATCTCGTGGCAGTCCTTCACCTGATTTGAATCCATTATATTTTTTTTTACTGGGGAGCCGTCAAAGAAAAAGTTTATTTAAAACCGATTGAAAATGTAGCTGAACGGCGAAGACTAACTGAAGCGGCTGAATTGGTAAATAATGGTAGGTCCGCTCGTCTGATGAGACGAACCTTTTTAAGATGATGCCGAGCGTGCATTGCGAATAAAGGAAGGCAGTTTGAGCATTTGGTGTAAAAGTTCCATCCTTGATTTTTATTGATGCATTTTGTTTCTATAATTTAGGACTTTTTGTGAGATTATTAAATAGCATTCAAATAATCGATGTTTAATTTATTTTTTAAATATTTAACAATGTTTTTTTTTTCTGTTAACTATTATGACTTGACCTATCACCCCGGCTTGATGTCGACTTCTGGGCCACCCTGTATACCTCGATCGATCTACCGTGGGTCAGCTTAGTTCACGTTACCAACGTTAGAACAATATCTAATAATACCGGTTGAAAAGCATACTGTCATCAGAATATTAATCGACATTAAATATCAAAAACCCGAGCCATTGTTTATTTATTCACAATCCCCTTATCCATCGTAATTTATTAACTACCTAACAAAATTCATGTACCGAACCACCCCCAAATAACTTCTACACCTAAGACCCCAACAGAGGTCATTATTTCAAACGTAATTAACTCGTTTAACCTGTTAAGAGTTCCCTTGGGGGGGGTGAAATCAACACAATAACCCAACAGAAAGCAACCCGGCCTGATATTTATACCCCGCGAGGGACATATTTGTCTAGAAAAACAACGCGAGTAATATCTAGGATAATGTTGTATCGCTAAATAAATCATAACGCTATTGGGGATAAGCATTAAATTAGATTTTTTAAATACGTAATGCTTGTAGCATTGATTTTTGGATGCGTGTGCGCTGATCTAAAAAAATACAACCCTTTCAAAACACTACCAAGAATTCGTTCGAAAAAATTGAGCATCTATTATAGCTTTCTTGTTTCACAATTTTGTTCCATTTTGTTTTATTATTTTTTAACTAATATGATTGTCATTTAATTTTAATGATTGATCACGATATTTAAAGGTTTCCGCGAAATTAACTTTTTAGTGAATCCCGCCCATGGTCGTTTGTTGCACATTCTTTTAAGGCTGATTTACATTTAGGTACATTTGTTAAATATAGCGAGTTAGTCCCTTGCCGTATAAATACGTGAAGCTTCACAATGAAAACTGCCTCTTTCAGATGGACGTTTGGACACTTTTGCTACTTGAATTAAACTCGCTATAACTGTAAACCAGCCATTAAAGACAGCTCATGTTAATACGCGAAAATACAAATTTTGAGGTAAACATAAAATCGGAACTACACACATCACAAATGTCTAGGGATCAAGCACGTTTTTACTAGTTACAGAAAATCAGGATTTTTGGTTATATTTTTTGTAACATATGTATACTTTTTAATAAATTTCGTCAATTTGTCAAAAACCTTATTATGGAGAGAAGACGTCATTTGAGCCGAGAAGAAATGATCAGAGCCGTGGGAATGTTGGAACCTAGTTTTCGTAACGTGCTAAGGCAATCGTTCTGGGCACTACGCATAGTGTTATAAGTCGACTTTGGACACGTTACTGCATCACCGGCAGAGCGATATGGAAGACGAGCCCGCATCACCACACGCAGACAGATACAGACAAATTACTGCTTGATGAAATCGTACGATGACCGCGATGATGTTGATTACGAGGCTTCATACCTCTTCAGGGATGTTAAACCAATCAAACCATAAGAAATCGCTTGCATGAAGTCAATCTCCATTCCCGAAGGCCACTACGTTTACAACCAATTGAGCGCGCAATCAGAGAGCCTGTTTGCAATGGGCTCGTGAATCGTTGTATCAGATGTTGTCGTTCCTTTGCGATTATTTGCAATTTGCGCCTTCATTTCTGCTTATGCATGATAATGCACGTCCACATACTGCCAGACTCGTTGCAAACACACTTGCCGCAGCTAATATCAACGTCCTACCATGGCCTGCTCAATCGCCAGACTTGTATCCGTTTGAGCACGTATGGATGTGCTTCAAAGAAGAGCTCTGCCAAATATGGATGCTGTGCACACACCAGAAAATCTTATTCACCTGTTACAACGAACGTGGGCGGCCATTCCACAACGAGGTTTGGATGAACTTATATTGAGTATGCCCAAAATGCAGAATTGTTAACTGCTGAAATAAAGACTACTAATTGTTTATTAAAAATATATTTTAATCTTTGTATCAAATTTAACGTCAGGATTAACTAAAGTGAAAAATCCAGCATAAGGTAACATCGCGATGAAAAAGCAGGGAGTACTTCGTCGATCTACGTACGAAAACATTTTATTTAATCAATCTAAATAAACATTTTTATTTAATTTCAATACGGCAATAAAATATATTTTTTAAATCCCTTGATCCCTACACATTTTTTATGTGTGTAGATTACCTGTAATACTAAAGACAAACACGCATACATTCCCCCGAGCTGATTATTCGTACATAATCTGTGTACGGCTCAAAAGCCGATGATCCCAATGACATTCTGACGACGTAAATGCTGTCAATAATTGAATTAATGATGGGGGTTGCTAGGCAATGGGTTATACAGGCACAGTCTGGATCTTGTAGTCCTCTCTGTCTACGTTGTAGTCACTTGTAATGATTTACAAGTGGCATAGTCTTTTTAGACATGGTCGGGTGTCGATTGAAGACGACCTTCGGCTGAAAAGTTGATGGCTACCGTTTTTTTGAATTGTGATGGGATAGTACTCATTGATTATAAAGAAAAGGGAAGGAACATAACCGGAGAATACTACGCAATGATATTAGAAAAATTAAAGGAGGCCATCAAGGAAAAACGTCGAGGAACATTGACCAAGGGTGTGTTGCTCTTGCAAGACAACGCGCCGGTTCACAAGAGCAGAGTTGCAATGGCTGCTCTGGACATGCATGGCTTCGAATCACTAGTACACCCACCCTACAGTCCAGATCTGGCCCCACATTATTTTTATTTGTTCCCCAATTTTAAAAAAGACTTAAGGGGAAGGAAATTTTCCGACGACAATGAGGTAAAGGAGGCAATTTTGGCTCATTTTGAGGCAAAAGATAAAAAAATAATTTTACAGTGGTTTAGAAAAATTAATTCATAGATCTGATAAATGTATTCAGCTTAAGGGTGATTATATTGAAAAGGAAAAATTGATTAATTGTTTCATTTTATTTAAAACCCTTTCATTCCACGAACTTTTGGATCTCCCCTCCTAGTAACGGCTTATAAGGCTACTCAAAAGAAAGGTCAGTGGGTCGTCTAAGAGGCGGAGTTGAACGCTTTGGGGCACTAAGAAGTAAATCGTAAAACACATATTTGGCCTATTATTTTTTCGTTTTTTTTTCTCGTGAATCTACCAATTTTATTGTAGTATTGGGTTAACCTTGACCATAGAAACCTATAGATTCTGAGAAGCATGGCCCTACGATGCACCAATTCCAAGTTAGGAGCTAGTCAAGGAATGGATAAACGGTCTTAATAAAAAAATTGATTTATTTAATAAAAGAACCGAATTACAGTGTTTTCAGCGCGAAGTCTGAGAACAGAATTGTTTGTAAAATAAAATATTACTTCTAAAGTTAGTGGAAACAAAGGGCGTCATATAACATATTGCGCAAAAAGTAAGTTAGTGCATCAGCATAATTTATTCTAGAACATTCGATTGTATTTTGCAACATTTTATACACGTGTAAAGTAAATGCTGAGTCAGATCCCTTCAACTTGTTGCTATGCTCTATTTGGGCTGACGAAGCATATATCTACAGGATGAGCATCCTTAACTCCTCCCCCCCTTAGAGAGAAATCAGCTGGAGGCAAATCTTTTGGGTCCAGATGATTTCGTCGTAACACAATAATTTTCCTAAAGACTTTGAATTTAACAACCAAAAATGCTAGTGTAAATACAGACATTATTACTATAATACTTATTGTCCATACACTTATGTCCTGAGTTACCAAAATTTCACTTTTATTAACACTTTCACTGTTATATTTTGCACTGTTTAAAATGTCCTTGATGTCATTGAGGTCCACGCCGCGAAGATCTACTTGGCTGTCTTCCATCTTGATTTCATGTTGCAGCTCAGGCAAAGCTACAGGTCTCAACAGCAAACTGGCCTGGAGTGTCCTTGTTTCAGCTACCTTACTGATGATTTTGTCTCCAATTTGTGTCTCACAGTTTCGATTAGGGAATATTAGAAATGTTCCCTTCAGGTTGTACTTCATGACTTCATTGTTGCAGTTTTCGGTAAGTACTAACTTTTTCTTCGTGAAAAGTAACCATATTCCGTCGGCTATGATGTGGCTTCTTACATCTTCTATTTGGATAAAATTCTTATGACACGCAGAATAGTTTTTAAGTAGCATTATTTGTTCTATACACGTTGTTTCAGCGTATTGCACGATATTATCTTCCTTACAGAGGACTCAATCATCTTCAATCTGCTCGCACGGGATAGACACGGGTCTGTATTTCAATCCATTCACCATAAGGTAGGGATACTTAGGAATTATGATAGAGGTTTTTAATGAACTAGGATTGTATATAGGTATAGGAATAATCTTGTAATAATTATATGTGACCGTGTCCAATAAGGGAACTTCTAACACAAAAACTAACTTCTTATTATCAGAGAAAGATTTAAGAACTATAGTACTTTCTAATTTTGTAAGGTTGTCCTTACCTACCGTATATACTAATCTATAATGTTTCTCTATTTGTAATAAAATATGAAAAAGTTCTGTAGAATTAATTATTGATTGATGAAGTATATGTATTCTGCTGAAAGCTATTGCCGTTTCTGTATCTTGAATTACATTATGAATAGTACGAAAGTTATTTAAGATTTGATATAGACTATTCATTTGACTTACTATATTATGTATTTTAGACTGATTATACTGTAATGTTTGCAGTTGCGAGGTTCTAATATTCAATTGAATTAAGTTGTATTTTAAGATATCTGAAATATTAACTAATTTATCGAAGGCTTTTTGCATAAGTGTCAGTTTTCTTTCTACTGAATGTTCTTTATTTTTAAGCTGGCTAATCTCCGAATTGTATCTCATGGCGTCATCATTATCTAGATTGCCTGAAATTAATTTAACAATAGAACCTAACGGGTTTATTAGGCCCCTTCTGAACCTTTTACTAGGCATTATTTGTTTCAATCTATCTTTAGTAAGTTCCATAAAGGATTCTATTTGAAAGACTAATCCTAAAAGTTCACTACGCGACTCATTTTGTGAGTAAATCATATCTCTTAATCTAAAAAATTGTTGAATATTATTATCTAAATACCTAACTATAGTTTCTAGATCTAATGTCTTAAAAATAGTCCAGTGACTATTCTGAATCACTGCTGAACTTATCCGTATCGGCGCTATTCCAGGATTCTGAGTCATATCCTGGAGGTTTACGCTGCTTGATGATTCCGCTAGGACCAGGAGCGTCAGGATTGCTTGCCACCACCTGTGGAGGGCGTTTTACGTTTTTTATTGCCACTTTCGTATTCCTTTTTCTCAGTTTTACCGGTACAATATTCCTATCTACTTTCCCTATAACCTTTGCTTTTTCATATCGTGGCACTTCTTTAGCTTTCCTATTCCTAGTAGTTTTCATAAAAACTTCGTCACCTTCCCTTATTTCCGGTGGGTTTTCACCGCCTTTCCTCTCTGCGACTTTATATTTATTTTCCTTAATTTTATCACTAACATATTCGTATAAAACTTTAAGTCTTTTTCTATGATCCTGAACTAGTTTCTGTAAAAGATTTTTATCTCTATCTATATCAAATGCATTTCCTGACTCTGTATGTCCAAATACCATTTCAAAAGGTGTGAAATTTGTCGCACTATGAATGGTGTTATTGTATGCCATAATGGCGTAAGTCATTACCGATGCTGCATCTTGATCGCTTTTTTCATATTTGCTAACCTATAAATTTCAAGTATTGTTGAGTGGAAACGTTCCACTACAGCCATTGAGTTAGGGTTATTTGGTGTCCCTACATGCATTTCAATTTTGTATAGGCTCAGTAGTTCTATAACAAGGTTATTATTAAATTCGGTACCGGGGTCACTACTTATTTTTTTTGGTAACCCATAGATACTAAAATATTTTATTAATGCCTTAACAATTTCTGGCGTACTTCTATTGGGTACATTAAAAGCTTGCGCTAATTTACTAAAAGCATCTACTATGGTTAAGTAATAATTATTTTCTATGTACAAAAGGTCCATGAAAACTTCTTCAAATGGCATGCTCTGTGTTTGAGTAAGTTGTATTAGAGGTTTTATTGGTTTCCTGTCATATTTCATTTTTCTGCATTGTTCGCATGCATTAATAATGGCAGAAATTGTGTCCTTCATGTTAGACCACCAATAATGTCTTCTCAACTTTGTGAGTGTTTCCCGAATACCCCGATGAACAGTTTTTCCCTCATGATACTTTATAATAATTTCTCTTTGCTCTTCTTCGTTTGTGACATTAACTACTCTCTCTGTACATTCTATTAGATTTTGCGAACCTTTTTTATATAATGCTGTCACTACGTTATTAAATACTTTTCTAAATACTTCTGTTTCAAAATAAATGAAATATTTCTGCTTGAAATCTGCATACTCTTTCAAAAACTGCTTAACTAATTGTTCATTATTAACAGCTGGCATGTGTACCTCAATTATTCTTTGACTGCTATTAGAAATGTCTTTTACATGAATATAATTTTTATACCAAATATAGACAAGTATTTGTCTAGGTTTGGTATCTACTGCTTCATTTAAAATTGGTATACCTTCATGCTCCCTATTTGATATTGAATGAGCAGTAGCTCCGTCGTCTGATTCAGATATATCAAAGACAGGAGCCTCCTTTTTTTCTACGCTTAACTTTACTTTATCAGAATCCGACTCTGATAAATTAGAAGATAATAATGAAATCGAAGAAATAATCTGCAGATTATTTCTTCGATTTCATTATTATCTTCTAATTTTCTAACAGCTTCCTCATCGTCTACATTTACTTGCATAGACTCACTATCGTTATCTAATATATTAACCTTTATCTCCCTAATTTTGCTACCATTTAAGTTAACTACAATATTATTATTACCTGCACTTAAGTTATTTATTTTTACTCGAGACAATGCATCTGCATTAGAGTTCTGCGACCCTTTCTTATAATTAATTTCGAAGTCATACTCCTCAAGTCTAAGGCGCCATCTAGTAAGCTTACTATTTGGTTCGTTAAGCGAATAGAGCCAGGCCAAAGGTCTATGGTCCGTATAGATGTAAAACTTTTTACCCCATAAATACGGTCTAAAGTGTTTTACTGCCCATATAACTGCCAAAAGCTCCTTTTCTATGGTGCTATATCTCGACTCGGTATCGCTTAGAGTTCTGCTAGCATAGGCTACTGGTTTGTCCGAGCCTATGGAGCCCTGCGAAAGTACTGCCCCTATTGCAAAGTTTGATGCATCCGTGGTCAAAATAAATGGTTTATTAAAATCCGGAAATTGTAATAGTGGAGCATTTGTGAGAAGTTTCTTGCATGTTTCAAAACTTTCTATATATTCCTCATTTAAATCTATAATTTTACCTTTTTTCAAACAAACTGTAAGTGGTCTAGTTATTTTCGCGAAATCCCTAATAAATTTTCTATAATAACCTATAAGACCAAGAAAACTTTTGATTTCAGTCGTCGTTTTGGGTATAGGATACTTTAACACTGCTTCTATTTTATCATTATTAGGTTTTAAACCTTCACTGGTTATAGTGTGGCCTAAATAAAGTACTTCCTTCCTTAAGAATTGGGATTTATCTAACTGCACCTTTAAATTAGTTTCACGAAATCTTTCAAAAACTGCCCTAAGTTTTTCATTATGTTCCTGAATACTTCTCGCAAAAATTATGACGTCATCAAGGTATACGAGGCAATGGATACCTTGTAAGCCTCTTAAGACGTTGTCCATTGCGCGCTGGAATGTTGCCGGTGCCGTTTTTAGGCCAAACGGCATCCGATTAAATTCATAATGTCCAAAAGGTGTACTAAAACCTGTCTTTGCTCTGTCTTCCTTTTCTACTTCTATTTGATGGTACCCACTTGCTAAATCTAGGGTAGTAAAGTACATACTCTTACCTAACATATCAAAAAGATCATTGATATTAGGTAAAGGGTATTTATCATCTATTGTGATTTCATTGAGGCGTCTATAATCGATGACCATCCTCCATTTTTGTTTACCAGAATTATCTAATTTTTTAGGTACCAAATGAACCGGTGCACTCCAAGGTGAAAACGATTTTTGGATAACATTATCTTTGAGCATTTTCTCTATCTGATTCCTAATTTCTGCCGTTTGTGTAGGTGGTAACCTATGAGCTTTAATATGTACTGGGTCTTCGTTTTTAGTTCTAATGTTATGCTTTACCTCGTTTGTGAACGAAAGAGGTACGTCCTCGCAATAAAAGATATCTTTAAACTCTTTGCAAATATTAATTACAGATTGTTTCTCCTCGTCATTCATATGATCGACTCTTAACTTAGAGAGATTATCCGTTAACAGCTGATCTAACCTATGACTATCCTTATCAGTAAAATTCAAGTTAACCCTATCATGTACTAAAGTATTTCCTAAGTATGGTTCGACCTTAAACGGGCTAGTCACTAACAATTCCATCTGTTCGGATCTAGAATTCTGAATGACTGTTGTCCCATAGCCATGTACACAGTTAACTAAAGCCGTCGGCATTCTAACTCCATCCGTAAATTGGGTAAAGTTTATTATGGCCTCACCGTGTGACAAATTAACTGGAAGTTTGACCCTTAATTCGCTACGCGGGGGTAACACATAAAATTCACGTATTGGCGGGTTATAATTAATCGGTATGCAAGTATCCTTAGTAAATAACTTTCTATTTTTCATATCAATATTCGCATGAAGTTGCATTAATAAATCACTTCCAATTAAGCCATCATATTTGTCGTCCACACAATAAATGTAGAATTTGTGCCACTCATAACTTCTAAATGTCCTAGGTAAAGGTATGTACACAACCTCATTATGTTTACTACTAGCGTGGGTGCTAACTACTTCAAAGTTTTCGTTATGCTTAAAGTCGCAAAAATATTGATTCGCTAACTTTGGGTTTAAAAATGAACGTTGACTTCCGGTATCGATCATAAAAATTGCATTAAGTTCTGGTATACGTATGTGCGGAAGATTTAAAATACTACAATTTAATTTAATTCGCTCTGGTGTATAGAGGCCTTTATGTAAAAATTTCCTACTTGTTCATTCTCATTATAAGTACTAGGTAACACATTATTTTCATTGTCATCATAATCAGTGTAATTAACACGTCTTGAACTGGCCGTTCGCATGGTCACGTCGGTGTCGCAACCTGATCCGGACGCTGTCGCCGGCTGCACCTGTTGCGAGCCATGCTGTGCGTTGTCAGCAGTTTGCCGACCTGGGAACTGCGGCCTCGCTTGTTCCAATGAATTATAATTATTATAGAACGGATTATTTTGGTATCTGTTATTGTTTCTAGATGGGAATGAACTATTTGAAAAATTGTTATTACGAACGTTATTTCTATTTTGCGTCTGCGCTACGTTATTCGATGAATTACGACTGGTAGTAATATTGTAAAAACGTTGCATATTTGGTGCACTAGTGCTTGCACTTGGCGACGCTTGTGAATTAAAATTATTATTATAACTGTTTCGTCCCTGTAAGTTTTGATTAAACTTAGGGTTCCGCGACTGTTTCTGGTCGTAAACTTCTTGGAAATATTGTTCTTCTAAAACGGCTTTTAATGCATCTTCCAGTGTCGAAACATTTTTTAGTCGCACCAACCTAACTAAATATTTCGGTAAATTAAACAAGAAAACATTCATAGAAAGATTTGTGTAAATATGTTGCTTAGATAACCTCACAGCTGCATCTTCAACAGACTCATTGATTTTTGCAATTAAAATACTTCTTAATTGTTGTATTCGGTGACAAAAATCTAAATAACTTTCGCCTCTATTTATTTTTAAGCTCTCTAACTCAAGGACTAGACAGTCTTCTGTCCTTGGATCCCCGAAATGATCCTCTAAAACCTGTTTTAATTTTGCCCAAGAGTGTATCGAATCTCGTTCCCCAATTAAATTTGCAGCTTCCCCACTTAATCTACTAGTTATCACATTAAAAAGATATTCGTTTTGTACTTCGTTCCCCCGATATAAATTAATAATATATTCAGTTTTGCGGATAAATAACGATAAGAGCCTTGTCTCGCCACTGAATACAGGGATTATTTTCAGAACTCCCGGAGGTATGACTACTATTCCTTCTATTTTTTTTTTATTTTTTAAATAAAACACAACTAAAATGTTTACTAAGCTAACGTGAAATTTTTATCACTTTATCTACTACTATAATGTGCTACGTGCCAGATGGGCGTTTTCTAATCCCTATAGGTACACAAGACACATATAAAGATCACCAGGAAATTTAAAGGAAAGTTTAGAGGACAGTGAACAGATTTACTCACATGACCCGCAGCTTTTCCGCTCTCCTTCTGTGATCGGTGAATTCGCTCGACTTGCTCTGCACCGTGGCTTCTCTTGACGAATTTATTTGGTTCGTTGACCCGTTGAATCGTTGAAACGAACGTTGGAGTCTTCTCGGCGCCCGAAAATTCGATTCGCGATGGCACAGAGGACCCAAACGACAAGGTCACTTACCGGCTGCGCCAGTCAAGGAATGGATAAACGGTCTTAATAAAAAAATGGATTTATTTAATAAAAGAACCGAATTACAGTGTTTTCAGCGCGAAGTCTGAGAACAGAATTGTTTGTAAAATAAAATATTACTTCTAAAGTTAGTGGAAACAAAGGGCGTCATATAACATATTGCGCAGAAAGTAAGTTAGTGCATCAGCATAATTTATTCTAGAACATTCGATTGTATTTTGCAACATTTTATACACGTGTAAAGTAAATGCTGAGTCAGATCCCTTCAACTTGTTGCTATGCTCTATTTGGGCTGACGAAGCATATATCTACAGGATGAGCATCCTTAACTAGCTCTTAGAAAAATTTCAATTTGTTTCCAAGCAATAATATTAAGTCATAGTCGACGGCGTCTTGCTGCGCAGGGATCTTACTTCAGTGTGGTTTAAAAAAAATAACCACACAGAGGATGGCGGAGTCTTTGCTCACTTGCTTCGCTCACTCACTAGACCGCGCCATCTTCTTCGAACCTAACCTGTCCGAGTCGGTGTGCCCAAGTCCCGAGCTCGCTTTTTCGCTCTTGCATCATATGTTCCAAAAGGATCCCTCGACATAATTTTTACGACAAACGGCTGGTCAGAGACAAAAACCCCAAATTGCTTTTAGTCTTATATTTAATTATTCTATATGATGGAAATAAGAAAAGAACGATTTGAGAAAAACACTTTGTTTAAAAATTCGTCTTTTTTCCTGGCCTATTTCTCGGAAACGGTGCGTCGTAGGAGCATGCTTCTCAGAAGCTAAATAGTTTTTGTAGACAAAATTAACCAAATAGTGCAACATTATTGGTAAATTTCCGAAACGATAAAAAAACAGTCCTCGCACCTCTAAGGTTCCAACCGAAAGAACGTCTGCCTGGAGTCTACAACAAACTGATGATGCTAAATTGTAGTATTGCACAAGTTTTTATGGATAACTACTTAATAGTAGATTATTCACTAAGGGGATAAAGCAGTGTCTCAAGTTACGGGCGTTATATTGAATCCCGAACGTAACGAAGGAGTCTAGGGCTCTGAGTTAACTCCAGAGCGAAGCGAGGGAGTTAAGACTGGAATCGGCAACTGGAAACTGGAAAGTGCAGCTAGGGTTTCAAGCTCACCCAAGATGATACACCTTTATCCCCGAGGAGAATACTGTAGTTTTCGCACCTACTGCGAGGTAATAAAAACCAATTCGATTTTGAATTAGTAGCTTAAGAAATGATTTAAAAAACCGGGGAATACCTAATTAAGTACAGCTTCATACACAATTTTATCTAAACTCGTGCAGTTTCATCAAAAAATACAAAAAATAATATCGTAAATAATTTGACTCCCAAATCCATCTTAAATGTTGGTTGTATGCGCCACAGCAGCCACCGATCAGTTGTTGCGATGACATGCCGCCATTACCGCTACAGATAATATAGAATCAGCGGTTGGCAGAGTCTAATGCAGATTATTCAATAATTTTGGACTTGGCCATAAATACAGAAAACCATTGTTGTTATTGTTGTAATTATTTTTGTTTTGTCTATTTAGTTAAGGTTCCAAATTCAAATCACATTATGCACCAGTGGGTCATAATGAGACCCTGTATAATGTGAATGCCCGGCTAGAGCCTAGGACTTAAATCAGTTAATTTAGGTTAGGTTTGCATGACATATAATTTGACATTAGCGAGCAGGTGTTGTGACAACTAAGTAGGAAGGTAGGTAGGTAGTAGGTAGTAGTCAATTAGGTTGACTGCCTTATATTCGAGATGAGTATTGAAATCCTCCGACCTATATCTACACGATACATAGTTTATTTGTTTCTAAAATTAAATTTTGACATCATATTTCGATTCCACATAGGCTTGCATAAAATCCGCGTGTGTGACACAGATATTCTTTTCAAAATTTTCCGAAGTTAGTCCCTCAATCTGATTACCCTACAGAATGTGTTGGAGGACGATAGAATTCTCTATTTTCCATCGTAATCCTACTGACGTCAGTAACGTCATTCTACATTGCGTATGTGTGTTAGTGGAAGGGGTAATAATTTCTACCGATACGGAACACGTACAGTCAAAAAAAAATCAAAAAATCAAAAGTCATTTATTCAAATTAGGCTGAGAATCAGCACTTTTTGAACGTCAAAATCACATAAGACAGTCCCCCCAAAACGCCCACCCTTCACCACTTCCTAGTGCTTTAGCTGGGAAGAAGAAGTGGCGGAACAAACTCCCCAGCAGCACTGCTGTCTGTTCAGTTAGAAGAACTGGATTCTATACATACAGTAATAAATAAATTAACATTACGAAACACAAAAATATTAAAATTATTTGCCATATGTCAGCTAGCACACGCCAATATTTAAAACTACACTCAAGCATAAATAAATAATAAAAACAAAAACGCAAACAGAACTTAATACATAATAAAAAGCCTCCTGACATAAAGGGCGTGCCCGCTTACATATGCAATGCTGCATTATGTTTTTTTATATGTATATAGCTGTAACTAGCAGCCACAAATGATAAACTAGGACCCTCGAAGTAAAATAAAGAAACATTAATTTCTAATAACAATAACAAAACCATAGTCAGCAAGCTGACCTGTCACCACAAGCAGCACCCGTTCACGAGCATAACGCAAAGATCAGCCATTACCCCCCTCGCCATATTTGAGGGAAGGAGGCAACCCGACCCCCGACGCTACCGCAAGCATTGACATCTAAGGGAGCATGACGAACTTGCTGCCGGTTGCTCAAAAGAATAATATGATGAACTGTCGAGGTCACTAGCTAACCATATATTGCAATACAACTCATTAAAAAACATTGAAATGAGTAGATTAAGTCAATAAGTGTAGATTATTATTAGAGAGAATATTATTAGAGAATTATTATTAGAGTAGATTAAGTCAGTAATCAAGTGTAAAGATTAGCCTCTGTGGTTGTCTGAGATTGATGCTCTTCAAAGGCATATAGTTTATGTTTTGATTTGATTATGTAATTTAATTATAGTTGCGCGAAGTGATACGAGTTTGACTTAGTTTGGGTGTTCATATTGAAATGAAGGAAGGTGCTTACAACCAGCTTTAGTTTACCTTCGGTGAATATGTTTATTTGTGTAACTATTTCATGTCATGAATTTGATTGCATTGTCAACATGAAAAGGATTCTCACTCAAAGTGCGTTACACAATGAGGGCGTATAGCCACAGGCGACATCGTGACGTCAAAGGTCGTTTTCAAAGGGTTTTAAGCTATTGTTACCTTGTGTCAGGGGGGGGGGGGGCATGAAAAATCAGACTCCGTTATTGATCACTTTTATTGGTGTATCAAAAGGCAGTGTGTGTCTCTATGTTGTGATGAATTGTTCTGG
This sequence comes from Brachylomia viminalis, assembly GCA_937001585.2. Lineage (NCBI taxonomy): Eukaryota > Metazoa > Arthropoda > Insecta > Lepidoptera > Noctuidae > Brachylomia > Brachylomia viminalis. Next base: position 25,635,699 of record OW443298.2, on the reverse strand, counting down.
TTTATGAAAAGCTGGAGCTTGCTTTTACGTGATATGAGTCTGATGGATCTTCACAACGTTCTAATCATCAAGGATTTGTCTTATGGAACATGAAGATCTAGTCAGGGGGCCTCTCTCTAAGCCCGTCAACGAAGATACGGGCCCATCCGAAAATAGTTCGATACTTCGAAATGAACTCTACTCCCGATAAATCAACATTTCCATACGGGTAAAAACACATCGGGAGTCATTTCATTCATGCTTAGTTCGGGCCCCGATAAAATCTTAAGTCGGTTGCTGATACGGAGTAGGCAATGCCCGTAATTTCTGCCGAAACTACGGATTTCGTGCTTAGAGATTAGACTCCCAGGTCGGAACTAACCAAGCTTGACACGTACTTATGGTACATTTTATCCATAACTTCCTCATATTTATATTTTTTTGTTGTCTTCTTTCAAACCTTTATTTTTTAACAGTTCCGTAACGTTGAGTGTCCATGTTTAATTAGTTTGGAACGTCTCAATAAAAATATTGTCTCACATAAGCAACAAAATCTAATCAAACGTCAATTGTCAAATAGATCGTCAGGAATGCTAATACACTTTGACGATGAAATATATTTAGTACCAGGCTCACATAAAAGCTAACAGCCACGTCACACATTTGATATTATCAGCCCATATTCGGTTAGTGTCCGCGCCACGCCTGACGGATTCGCGGTTTTACCGTAATTGTGGTTATAGGGGTTCAATGCCGTTGGTACCAGGCTTTCAGAACATACTAATAGTTATATAGTGAAGGTTTCCGTGGAGTAGGAAGGTTCGATGTGGTTCCATTATGGCATTGTCGATTTAGGTATTGGTTAGAATGGGTCATGAAAATAGATTTCTGGCCGTCTGAGTGCCCATAAAGCGTACCTACATGTACATCAACTTTTCGCCTGTTATAAGTCCGAACAACCAAGTCTATTTCCATTAACTTGTAACTGGTCTACCTAATTTCCCCCAAATGTCAATTAAAGTATAAGTCATTATCCCAACTATTAATAGACATAAAAACAAGGTTAACCAATATATTATAAACACTGATTACTGATTAATATCCAAGTACAGCACATTTAAATGTACCTCTCATATCTGTTACCATGCTCACAATTCAAACTTCGAAAACTTAGTAGACATATATATTAAAGCTCAGAAGAGTTTTCTCAGCCTTGTACAGTCCACAAACTTCGAAAGTTAGAACAATCAATAGGCAATGTCAACACAAATTCTACCTACCCAAGCTTATAATGCCCTAGTGAAACGGAGGCGACTTAGCTTACAGCTGAGGGTTCCATTAATTCCGCCTTTGACGCGTCGTAATGACAGGCCTGCTCCTGACGCCTATATTAACGACGTATTCAAATAAACAGGCGGCAGAGACGACGGAAAGATAATGTGTTTAGATTATAAAGTGATGTTGTTCAGGTTAGGTTGCAAACTAGTTATAAAAAAAGTTTTGACCTAAACCACAGAAGTAAAGAATGTAACTATTTGATTGATTAGTTAACAAAAAGTATTCTATTCCATAGTATGATTATCTTGTTATGGCAACTTCTTATCTAAACTTGTAAACTAATATTATAAAAATGATTTTTTTTTGTTTATAAGAGATAATCTCTGGAAGTAATGATCCGATTACAAAAAAAATGTCACAGATAGCAAGCTACATTGTTGTTGACTGCCATAGGATATGTTTTATGGTAGATATAGTTGACTTCCACGCGGACGGAAGTTAGAGGCACAAGCTAGTATAGTAGCCGTGATCACACTTCATGTTCTCTATCTGGCTGTTTGTGTATGTGAGTTTAAATGTTTGTAAACGCACCCACGATACAGGAGAAACAGGAATACGATACAGGAGAAATTCCTAGTGTGGGGCAAAGTTTAAAAAAAATATATTGTTACTTTATTTGTTACTGCTCGATTAATTGACATATCTTTTTTTTTTTTTTTTTTTTTTTTTTTTTTTTTTTTTTTTTTTTTTTTTTGAGGATGGGAAATCATCAAATGACCCCTCCCGCTCTGGGTGGAGCGGAAGGGAGTGTCAGACTCTTACTGACTAAAACCCACCCGTGTTCCTTCCTTGGCCCTTTATGTTCCGGGTCAGCGGTACCCCTTATGGATGATCCCGCTTTCCCGGCAGGCTTAGGCCCTAGTGGGCCCCCTCTTCGATGCTGACATCTCTTTGAGGCGCGCGTGGAACACGTACGCGCCGTCCGGCACGGGCCTGATCCTGATCGGACGGTGAGCTACCCATTACTCACCGCCCGCAGGCCCGCGCCTACGGTGGCCGGGAGTCGTCACGCGGCTCCCGACGCCCGGAGCGTCCACCGCGGCGGCTTGGACGGGAGACTCTCTCCCTCTCCCGTCCCGCCGCCTCCTTCGCTAGCATGACTGCTTCGCAGAAGGAGGCGACTGCCTCCCACCCCCCCTCGCCCCGGACCATGGCTTGAACCAAGGCCGGGCGTGAGAGGTCGCCGCCGCTGCCGATCGCCTCTACGAGGACACGGCGGTGCTCCGCCCATGTAGGGCAGGCCCCCACCGTATGCTCCACCGTGTCCTCGGGGCGATCATCGCAGTGGTGACACCCGGGCGTTTCCTCCCGCCTGATGATGTGCAGGAACCTCCCGAAGCTTCCGTGTCCGGTGAGGACCTGCGTCAGGCGGTAGGTGAGGACGCCGTGACGCCTCTCTAGCCACTCCTCAAAGAGGGGTCTTACCGCCGCTATCGTGGCGTGCCCTGCGCTGGGTTGCGACAGTCGCTCTTTCCATGCCGCCATGAGATCGCGCCGGAGGTCCGTCCGCTCCGCCGCGATTTGCCGCGGAAGCGGGGTTTCCCCCCGGCGTAGTACCTCCGCACGCCACTCGTACAGGCGCGCGAGGACTATCGCCTCCAGATCCCACGGCGGCAGTCCGGCAAGGAGGCTTGCCGCCTCGCCCGAGATCGTGCGGTAGCCCCGGATCAGCCTTACGGCTACCACCTTTTGGGGCGCGTTCAGATAGTGGGCGGCTCTCCGCCGCAGTGAACGCGCCCACACCGGGGCCCCATATGTAGCCATGGACCGCACGACCCCCGCGTACAGCCTCCGGCAGGAGGCGTTTGGACCCCTCAGGTTGGGCAGGAGCCGCTTGAGGGCGGCCCCAGTCCGTTCCAGTTTGGGGGCCAAACGTCGGAAGTGCTCCACGAAGTTCCACCGGCTATCGAGCACGAGTCCTAAGTACTTCATCGTGGACTCGACGCCGATGTGAACCCCTCCTGCCGTTAGTTGGGATCCCGATGGTGGCCTGTTCCGGGGCCCATGGAAAGACATGGCCTCGGACTTGTGCAAAGCCACCTCGAGACCCAACTGCCGGATCCTCTCCACGACTATCGCAACCCCGCGTGTCATCGCGTCGGCCGCCGCCTGATGCGACCTCCCCTGCGCCAGAACCAGCGTGTCGTCAGCGTAGCACACCACGCTGACGCCATCAGGGAGGTCGGCCCGCAGCACCCAGTCGTAACCGATGTCCCACAGGAGCGGCCCTAGTACCGATCCCTGTGGGACACCGCACGACATCTCTCGCCGGTTCCACTCCCCATCGCGACCGGGGTAGATGACGGCTCTGTCCGTCAGATATGCCTCGACTATTCGACGGAGGTAGGTTGGCACCCGGTGATACCGGAGTGCCTCCCCAATGCAACTCCAGGGCAGGGTGTTAAATGCGTTAGCGATGTCGAGTGACACCGCCACGACAACCCCGCCCCGAGACACCGTGTCCCCCGTCGTGAGGGCTCTAACGCGCATGATGGCGTCCACCGTCGAGCGCCCCTTGCGGAAGCCGAACTGACTATCCGAATTGACATATCTTCACATCACTTCTTAAAATAAACTGTACAGTCACCAAAAGGAAACGAAGTTGAATTTCGTTACAAAAATGAAAAGTGTTACAAAAAGGAAACAAAAAGGAACTAATAGAGCAATTTCACACTAAAGAAAACAAAATAGGTTTCCGTTTGTTTTATTAATTATAATCAATCACATAATAACTGAACTACTTAGATACAACTTGAATAGGTTCATCTGAACTTTTAATAATACAAAATCAACTTTTGATAAAAAAAAACTAAAAATTAAATAATACAAACGATAAAATTTTTAAAACTTTTAAATCACAAAACAGGTATAATGTCACATTTTTAATGGTTTCATATTTTTTCTTAACCTAATTAACATTCAATAATGTTATTGGCCCATGATAACATGACTAATTGTTTTCATAATAAATTCTTTCTTAAGTAATTAACAGTTTCAAAACTTTAGGTAACGAATTTCTTGATATTTTTCAGGATCGTTTTGTTTAAGTCTTTCTCTGTAATTCCTTTGTCATTCTGCAGGTGTCATGGGCTTTTTATCTAAAACAAATTTTATTTTGTGAAAAATCTCGGTTGTGAGTACACTATTTAATAAACGTGAACCCACTCCAGCACAAGCATATTCAGCTTAATTGGGTTAACAGGAATCTGTTAATCCCTCCAATTAAACTGTATAGTTCGTTATTTAACCCAGATTGTAATTTGGCAGGTGTAACGTTAAACTCGATACTAAAAAGCAAACACAAAAACACATGAAATGTTAGATTATTATCTGGGATAAAAAACAAACTTTAGAAAAAATATAGCAATATTTTCACATATAATTTTTATATTAGGAACATTTCGTGAGACATTATTAATTTGATGTCAGGCAAGATTTTAGATTTTACTAACGTATTCATTAATTCTTTGCTTAGGCACTAGTTTCGATCTCAAACGGATCTTAGTCATGAGCTCAAAACACAGCGGTGAAGGCACGGCCGGTTGAAACAAGTTGGGTAACCGCTTGAACGTACTCTGGTCACGTCGGCCCCCCTCCAACAATTAAGTTTAACGAACGAGTGAACGCGAGTTCCCTTTAAATTTAATTTTATTTTATTTTATTTCAACCTTTATTGCTTTACTATAAGGTCGGACACACACATTCCGTGTATTTAGTTGATTTCTTGACTCTGTGCCGCGTACTAGGATGTATGACAACACTTCAAGCGTTCAACCAAAAAAATCAAATAATTAAAAAAATATGACGTCTTGTCAGTGGCGTACGACTCGCGCGTGTGTTGTTTACGTGATAAATAATTTGTGTTTTAAGTGGGTTTTCAAGTGTTTTAAGTGCTATGGCCTGTTTAAGTATGTGATAAATATTATAGTGAAGTGAATTACTGCAGGATTTCAAGATCGGTGAGTGAAAAAATATTACGTAATTTCGGTTTTATTCCACAACCGGCGCTGACCGATTCATGTTTATTGTTATTACGTGTATGTGTTTTCAGATCCTTATTTTAGTACAGTGTGTTATTCTAATACCACTACTTTTATAACAAAGTTGAAGCATTAAATAAGCTTTCCACAGGTACCAATATTTTTATTCTACGTATCAGATTTATATTTATAAAACAACATTTTGTTTCCATTGTCTTGGCGGCCATTGTTATTTTTTTGCCGTCGGCAAATTTTTTCAACTTTGGGCGCTCGTAAATAGTACATATTGTACTAATGCTATGTGGTTTTATTAGTTTTGCGTTAAGTATATACACATAATGTATTTAAAACCTTAAACAATATAGGTCATCGCTCGTTTTTTCGAACTATAACCATTTATTTGAAAACAAAGTTATGATTTATGGTTGCGTCATACTAACGAACGATTTGATTACATGAATACTATCCTATTTCAAACGAAACTCCGCTATCTTAAAGCCCCGTTCCTTACCATAACAAAAAACACAAGTGTTAGCACCATTCAAATAAACCCAAGTCGTAAAAATGCTTTGTTTACATTATCGGGCGGCCGAGCGGCGCCCCGCCGCGCCGGTGACGCATCTGGCATTCAGCCCAGTCTTTTTTTTTTCGCGCGCGGGTTCATACGACCGGGTAAACACGAAATACCTACCCGAGTAAAACTATTAAAATAACATTATTAAATTGATACTTTCTTTCATCTACTAGTATTCCTAGTAGGTAAGGTGAAAGCATTGCTAGATTTTATTGTAACAAAATAAACGTGTGACGTATTTTCCAGCAGTATAAAATCACCCTTACTTCCTTTTTGTTAACTCATTTTTGTTACGTAACCAAAAATTGTAACAAATTGTAACGAAAAGGAATATAAAACACGTGTTGAATATAGCCTCAAACGAATTAAAAATCAATAAGGCTCCTAGCTTAAATTGTTGTTTACTTTTGATTTGGGCGAGAGTAATACAATATTTAAATAGTCTAATAGTAAATAAACAACTTACCGGGTGATAAACAGACCACCACACAAAAGGAACTTAGTAATGTTGAAAAAATTCACCACTGGCTTAGGCACACTGCACTCATAAAAACGCAGGATGCTAAATGGCCGACTGTCTCTAGTTAGCGATAAGTGATTGGCTGCTCACAATACACGCAGTGTTGCCAATTCTACATTTTAAAAACTACCAAATATTGGTGTTACAAAATACAATAACAAAAATGACAAAAATCGTGGACGAAGATTTGATATTAAATTAATTATCTTTTTCTTTATTATATTTAAGAAATAATGCAGGATCTAGATATTCTTAATAATACTGAAGTTAATTTTTAGCTTGAATTCATGAGATATGTATTACGCAAAAATCTAGAGGCTTTTTTGTAACGCACAAGTCTTCGAGGACATTAATATTTACATGTGAGAAATATGATATACCCCAAAACAAAAATGTGTACTTTAAAAACTATTTGCCTTATTATGCTGTGAAATTCATATTCTTTAGGCATAATTCTGTCTGTCTACGTTTCATAACTTGTTTTATAAAATTTTCGCATTATTTCGATAGAACCTACCATGGACATTTCAGCATGTTAGAATGTACAATTATTTTTGATATTACCATCTGTTAGTCAATCGGTAAGGTGGCAGCGGGACTTATATACTACCTTGGGTGCGCCGGACGCATACAACGCATATTTAAGTGTCGCTACTCGTGGAAGCTATTTGATGCACATCACAGTAACTAAAATCAAAGGGGAAACTTTTTCGAGTATGCCATAACTTTTATTTATAAAAATACTAGCTACCCCCTCGTTCTTCACAATCAATATCTAGTTTTTTTTTAATTAGGTATGTATTAAAATATCAATGGACCTTCCGGAACAAATTCTCTAAATGGTTGCGAAAACCCATATAAGTCAATGCAAAACCCGCATCAAAATAACAACGAACATGTTACATATTCGCATAGCACCTGCAACGCTGACAAGCGTTTACCTAATTACCGCGCATTGCATCAGCCGCGGACACGAGGCGCCGACGCAGCACAACGTGATGCAGCCCGACACCGGACATCGCGGCCTTTGTGGAAATCGTCACTTTTGACACAGCATCGGTCAACCGTCGACTATCTTAGCTATTAATAAGAATTGTAATTCTTATAAAATTAAATTAACTTTTATTAAATAAATTTTGTATTTTTTTAAATCCTCCGGCTACAGCCTTCGTAATCAACATGTCAAGAAACATCATGTCAAACGTCAACACAAAACACGATGAAACTTCATGTTAAGAAGAACATCGCAGTCACACCTACGTACAGACACGAAAAGCGACTTTCATTTATAATTTGTATAGAAGTTTGGCAGCTGTAAATGAACGTTGTTTGTTTATCATCATTGTTCAATTTGTTCCTATTACATTTTGGAAATAATCTCCTCGAATTACTGAAACCCTAATCAAGACTTTCATCAATGATTCACAAATAAGCCTTTGTTATTGGTTGAAATACCAACAACCAGTTGTATTTCATTACTAATCCTAGATTGGAATAAGATTCTAGGAACCTGGATTATTTAGGTTTAAGTGTTTTGGTGCCACCCATTGTGTTACTGTCGGTCGTAGTTTCTCAATTAACAGGAATTTAAATCAGCGCTAGAATATTTGAGTTCACGTTTGCTACTTTGATGTTGACCAGCGAGATAATTGAGTAACATACCTACTTAGGTATAATAGCAATGGCTGTCGAAATGAAATAACATGAACCGTCTTATTACAAAACACGATCTAACTTTAGCCCGAGCCTAAATCTTCGATTTAGTTTTTGTATTTGGAACTTTGTTCCGACTTTAGTAAAGTTCTTAATACAAAATAGACAATCTAAGACCAGACCAAGTTGTCAGTTTTGTAATAAGAACTGTATTTCGATTTCTGTTAGGTTCTTATTTCAAAAACAGGTTCGATGGTTTAAACCATGTCAAAAGAAAAACCTTGTTTTGTAATAAGACCAGAAATGTTTATTTATGTAAGTAGATCTTTTAAGACACTTTTACACGTCAATATTTTAAAACTAAATGGCGCTGCCATTTCCTTACTGAATGATCCCTGAGGAGAAATGCCGAAACAAACTCAGAGGTCATGGTCTTTTATTAAAGTCCAAACATTATATTATTAGACTATTATGCCAGTCTAACAATTCAGGCCCGAGGCTTTCTGTCTGGAAGGGGCTTTTGAAGCAAGAGCCATTGTAGCTTTGAGTTGATCTGTCCTAACAGACAGCATGCATGCATCAGTCATCGTGTAGCTCATCCCTATTTTAGGGAGCTCAACAACCTGTCACACGACGCTACCAGATCTGCAGGACCTTTGCATTCGCCATTAAAATACTCAAAACCGCTACACAGATAAAAAGTCATTTATTCAATCTAGCCTGCATGGTGCTCACATTCACAGTCAGTTTTCTCTATATATGCCATCAAAAATATCATAAGTTACATGACGTAAATCAATCAAAAATACATTATTAATTCTGAAACACTTACAGCACAAAATGGTTTTTTGTTTGTGGGTACAGTGGAGTAGCTTAATTAATCCCAAGCTTTTTTGTCATTCAAGTAATCTTTAACTTTATAGAAACCTATTCGACAGAGTTTCTGTTTGATAAATGATTTAAATTTATTGAGGCTCAGTTCTTTAACATGGCTTGGGAGTTTGTTGAAAAAACGTATACTTTGGCACTTAAATGAAGTACAATTTTTTTGGAGGTTAGTCATGGGCACAGTAAGTAAATCTTTGTTTCTAGTATTTATGTTATAAATGTTGCGTGTTTAGAAAATACATTAATATCATTTTTTAGATAAATCAAGTTCTCATTACATATTGAGATGCGACTGTCACGATGATTATTTTCTTTAGAGAGGTATGAGGAACAGGGTGTAAAGTTCATTCATAGTCTATGGAAAAGGGAGGATCCACCGACCAGACGGGAGTTGTGTCTGGTGGGCAACTGCCCAACGATTTCGATTAGCTAGTGGCGCGGTAAACTCTGCTTGCATGATGCAGGATTTTGCGTGACTTCAGTATGATGTGGAGTTCGCATGTGGCGATGTAGACACCGCGACATTACACCCCTCCAGAGACCGGAGGTCGGCAGTGGGCTGAGTTGTATATCTTGCGATTCTTGCCAGTGCCAGTTGAGGTTGCAGTGGGTCGGAACCGGGTGCCGCATAGTTTACGGTGAGTCGGAACTGTCTGCTGCGATTCCCCAGTGAGTCATCCCATCCGAGAGATCCAATTCCGCCTCATTTACTAGGACATTGGTTTTCATCTGCTTAACTTAGGTGTCAAAAATCGAATACATTCAGTCTTTTTCTCGTTTAAAAGTAAATTTTTAACACTAAACCGATGCAATATTTTAGCGAGAGCATTATTTACATCCTCGGTAACTGCCTGTTGTCGTTTAAGCTTAAATAAAAGTGATGTGTCATCTGCAAATAACTCTATTTTATGACTGTTCTTTAATCCTTGTTCTGTTTCTTTTAATCCAAGGTGGGCCATTAATATATACGATAAATAAAAAAGGTCCCAGAATTGAACCCCACGGAACTCTAATAGTGACAATAGAACCCGGGGCTTGCTTGTCGTTAATGTCCATTCTTTGAATCATATTATACAAATAAGAAGTTCTAAGGCTTTGTTTCTAACACCATAGTGATGCAATTCCCTGACCAATGTATCTTGAGCAACACATTCAGAAGCCTAAGGCAAAGCCACAAAAAATACCTATGGCATCATGTGACTTCTCCCGGGCTTCAAAAATATGTGCAAGAAGCTCAACACCAGCGTCGGTAGTCGAGCGACCACTTGTCAAACGGAATTGTTTACTGTTTAATAATAATGTTTGTTTATTAAAATGTGCAATTGATATAGCATCAATTATTTAAATATTTTTCTGATGGTGGGTAGCACAGAAATTGGTCTAAAGTTTGCAAGGTCCGATGTGCTGCCCGATTTAAATAAATGTATCATTTTACTACTCTTAATTAAGTCAGGAATGACACCACAGGCACTGCATTTATTAAAAATAATTGCCTATTCAGGCGCTACAGTGTTGATTATTCATTTTGCAACCTCTACGAAATTTCCCCATGGAGCAGCAGTTTTTTTTAACATTAAGTGTATTGAAAGTATTATTATTATCTCGGACACTAACATAATCGAAATTAAATACATGGTTACAAATATTCAACATTTTCTTTCAATAGGGGCTCGGCAACAGTGGGTGAAGAATTTAAAGTTTTAGTTGATTGTGACTGGAATATCTGCAAAGAAATTTCAAAAGCTGTGGAAACTTCTAAATATTTTTAATAAGTGTATTTTTAATATTAAGGCTGTTGTCACTACTACCAGTAACTATTTAGTAATCTGTGCTACTACGCTTTCTATCTCTTCCAGTCTCTTTGTTTATAATTCCCCAAGTCGTTTTTATTCCTCAGTGTACACACTCAATCAACAACCCGCTCAAACTCCTCACAGGCTATTTCTATAGTCCGCTCAACAGAGAGGCTCACAATATCCTTACGTTCTTTGAATTTAAGTTGTTTTGTTAACAGTATCAATGAGCCATCATGTATTGCATTTTCTCTGCTGAACAAACTACTAATCTGGCGATTACTGAAATTAAACATGAACTGAGGGCTTTTTAACCAATGTTCTGTAATACCTACATATAATATCAATGTTGTTATAGTTCATGAATAATTCAATTTCAAGGTCTTTTCTCAACATACCTTAAATATTTTGGTGCACCAGGTTAACTGTGTTAGAACTTGTTCTGACATTTTGATGATTTGGCGTATTTAAATTTAAATTGTCTCCATTAATTATGCAAGAGGTTTTCTTTATTGTATTCATTTCTAATTTAAATTAATGTCAGCTTGTGTAGCCAAGTTATTAAGCTATGTATAGCATAGCTAAATTAATGAAAATGTCAGCTAGTTGCTCAATAGAAGAAACAATTTTAATAGCCAAATAAAAGTATAACGATAAAGCAATTTGTCTTTATAAACATTTTGGCAAATACAATTATTAGTATTTTATCACATATAAATATTTACTAACATAGAAATGTTAGTGTCAATGACATACAATTAATATTGTTTAATGTCTTAATATTTAACATTATATTTTATTTGAGCCTAAAATTATTATCTTTCTGTAGCCAACTGTTACTATAAGGAAATGTAAACATAAACAAAACATATAACAAAACATAAATGCGTGCTATTTGCCGATGATGTTTCAGTAATAATACCCGAGATTGACAAAACACTACACCGACAGGAAGTAGAGCAAACCATTACCGATATAATAAACTAGCTAAATGAAAACAACCTTAAAGTAAATCTGTCTAAAACAAAATTCATTCAATTTGCAAACTACAAACAAAGCCCTCCAAAAATTAATTTAGTACACAATAATGAAACAATAAATAGAGAAAATAGCATCAAATTTTTAGGCTTAACGTTAGATAAAAATTGTAATTGGGGAGTCCATATTGACAACCTATGTAAAAGGATAAACAGCTTCGTATACGCGCTAAAACAGCTACGCAAAACATCAAATGAAGAAGCTGCACTCAACTCCTACCATGGCTATGTAGCGTCTGTACTGAGATACGGCTTACTCCTATGGGGTAACTCGACACATGTCCCAAGAGCCTTCATAGCACAAAAAAAATGTCTGAGAGCAATTGTTGGGATACCTCCATATGAGAGCTGCAGACCAGTTTTTAAAAGGCTAAAGATTCTAACTCTAGCATGTATGTACCTACATTTTAGAAATAGGAATTTTCGTTAAAAAAAATGTACACTTCTTCTCAACAGTAACAGAAAACAATCGATTTACAAAAAGGGACCCCACTAAGTTAAAAAACCAATTTTGCAACAGTACTCTTCATTATAAAAACAGTTACTTAATGTCAATTAAAATATATAACCATATTCCAAAACCAATCAGAGAGACACCCCTGCATTTTTATAAAAATAAGTTGAGATCGCGGCTACTACATAAGAGTTTTTACTCAATAAAAGAATTTTTTGATGATAAATAGGTACCTACGATATTATTAATATGTTATACACTTTTTTATATTTTTATGATTCTATGTTAATGTTGTGTTTTATATTATTATAATTTATATTATAGGTACAGTCTGCACATTTTTTTGGTTTTGTTTTGCTTTTATTAGAATGTAAGTTTCGTTAGAGTATAATGTGTAATTAGTGTTAGGTATAAGTGTGTGTGTATAAAAATTTACTTAAATTATGATACTAAATATTAATTTTAGTATCAATTATTACATGTAAATATTCGTATGCCGCGTCTAGCGGTGGATATGTCGAGAACTATACCATTTATGTAACAACTTTGTAAATACCGTATCCTACGAATAAATGTCTTTGTCTTTGTCTTAAACATCTGTTTTAAGTTTAGCTCAAATACACACATCAAAAGTGTCTAGGGATCAAGCATTTTTATGCGGATTTCTTGAGATTAAGATGTGGCTTTGTAATAAATTTATGATTTTATAAATTTATATGGATCCTTTTTGGTGCATTTCATAATTTGAATCAGGAACTGTGAATCAAATTCGAGTAAAAGATGAAAATCAGCTGTCAATATTTTCCCTATAAAAACATACAACGCATTGAAGACATTATTAGTGCTACTGTTTCCCTACTACTGATTAAAACCAACGTTATTATGGAGCGGCGACGTCATTTAAGCAGGGAAGAAATGCTCAGAGCCGTGGGAATGATAGAAGCTGGTTCCCGGCAACGTACTGTGGCTTTAGCTCTGAATACAAGTCAGAGTGTTATCAGTCGACTTTGGACACGTTACCGAAGCACTGGTACCGTGGCTGAGCGCCATGGAGGACGGTATCGCTGCACCACACGGAGACAAGACCGATACATTCAAATCTTAACTCGAAGAGCTCCAACAATAACCGCCATGATGTTAGCCGTGAGGCTTCATCACTCTTCAGGGAACTTAATTAGCGACCAAACAGTCAGAAACCGCTTGCATGAAGTGAACCTTCATTCCCGAAGACCGCTACGGGTACCACCTATAGCAATGCACAATCGTAGGATTCGATATCAATGGGCTCTTGAACACAGAAATTGGGCAGAAGAACAATGGCGTTTCGTGTGCTTTTCTGATGAGTCTCGTTTTGGTATGAGACCGGATACAAGACGTATACGACACTGGAGAACCCCTGGACGCCAACAGCGATTAAAATCCTGCCAGGAAGTCCATCCTTATAGTGGTGGAACCATCATGGTATGGGCGGGTATTTGGATCGGCGGAAGATCTGAGTTGATTTGGATCAGAGGCAACCTCAACGCTCAAATTTATGCTGAGACGATTGTATCAGACGTCATCGTTCCTCTACAAGTGCAAATCGGTCCCCTATTTCAGTTAATGCATGATAATGCACGACCGCACACCGCAAGAGTTGTAAGACAGACTCTCGCCGCAGCTAACATCAATGTCCTGCCCTGGCCTGCTCAGTCGCCAGACTTGAACCCGATTGAGCATGCATGGGATATGCTACAGAGAAGAGCTCTGCCGAATATGGAGGGTATCCAGTCGCAAGAAGACCTTTTTTTGTTGTTGCAACGAACATGGGCGGCCATTCCACAGCGTGATTTGGATGAACTCATTTTGAGTATGCCAAACCGATGTTCTTGTGTTGTTAGTGTTCGCGGTAGAAACACGGATTATTAATTGTTTAAGTTACCCAATAAAATTTTAAAGAAAACTGTTATTTCAGTCTTTTTTTCGAACTTTTGTGTTAGTGGTTCAAATGTCAAAAATCCCTTTATTAGGAAAATGGCAAATTTCTTTATTAATGCAAAGGTGACTTGGTTTATCGTTACTGTGACAAACGAAAACACTTTATTTTATGAATCCTTAAAGAAAATTTTAATTAATATCAATCAGGAGAAAAGTTATTGCAAAAATATATGTTGATCCCTAGACACTTTTGATGTGTGTAGTTTTTTAATGTAATGAAGTGGATGTCCTGGTTGACATTTCCTCCAATTGGTGGAAATTTAACGTAATAATCTTTGTCACTCTAACAACATAACTCAAGCCGGGCATACAATAATTGCTAACTGACATATATAATGGTAACTGGCAATTATTTAATAATAACTGGCCCATGTCTTTCCCAATTTCATCACTATCTATCACTATTTATTCTGAGATTTTGTATTTATTAGTCATAGATATAAATTTTTGGTTAAGATTTTCTATTTCAAAATTTAAATTTTGTGTGGAATTTTCATATTTTAAAGTATTGTTTTTACACTTTTGAGAATAATAATCCAGTTTATCTAGTAGTAAAGGCGTCGCCTATTAAAATTTACATTTTTTATAAAGGAAGAAAGAGTTTTTCTAATAAATTTGTTGATTCTTACATATTTTTTCAATTTATTTCTGCTACATTTGACCGCCTTTGTTGAGTTATTAGACTTAATGTAATCTTCGATGTCAGATCTACAGTGACTGGGTTGAATGTAAATTGCAGCAGAAACCATACTTGGGGCAATAACTACCAGCTCATCGAACAGACTGCTTCAACGAGCCAGTGATGTTATCTTGAGTGCATCCTAATTGAGAAACTTTATGGTTTGCCTAAAGAAGCTGTTTTTTTAAAGTCTGTATGCGGTTAAGAGCAAGCTCATACTCAGAACTGCACCGGTCGAACCCGTCGACAATGAGCTAAGGACCTAATCTAGATTCGAGAAGTTGATACCCATCCTAATAGTTTCTTGGTAGTTTAGGTTAGTTGTTATGTACCGATATCTTACTAGCTTTTGCCAGCGGCTTCGCCTGCGTGGATGTCGGACCAGGCATCAATGGCTTCAGTTTGTAGTATATGTAACTGGGCCATTTCTGATTTCATGTTTTGGTTCCTTTTTAACAAGTTCATTACTTCCTTTCACTCTCATCAGCTTTCCTCATCAATCGGTCATACAACTCCTTAGAAGCCTTGAGTTCGCTCAAGGCTTGGCTGACTTTTGCCTCTTCCTGGCGAGCATAGGTTTTATGGGTCAGGAGGTCGGGGAGGTTAAAGGAGAGAAAACAGAGATGGAAAGAGAAAAATTATAGCCAGAATATAGGATGAACAATCAACAGCGATAATGTTGAAAGTTTGTCAAAGATGAAGTTGTGTCACCTTAGAATAAGGTTATGTTTACGTTTTTAAAAGTGAATCTAATGATGACTTGTACTTGTTCAACTTTGTTTAAACCAGTAACAAGTGGGATAACTGTAAGAAATTTTCTTAAACATTTGCAATAGTTTTGTACCTGTTTACGAGATGTCAATGCAAGTTTCACTTAAACCGTGTAACCACATTAGTTATTTAAACTGTAATGCCACAAAGACGTTGTTTTTATATGTAATACACTTTAGTTACCCTTTCTATTTAGTGATTATTTGGAATAAGGGCTTATACCCTTACGAATTACGTAGTTAAAAATGATAAACAAATCGTAAAAAGGGGGTTTTATAGTTAACACTTTCTTGTTTAAAAATACGTTATAACAAAATAAATTTACTTTCGATCACAGGATAGTTTCCTGTTTTATATGGTAAACTTTATCAATTAATCTTAAACTACTCTTCGTAGATGTAACTGTTTGAACACAATTTTTTTGTTAGATGTATTATAATGATATACTATTTTGTAATCTGTCTAGTCTATTGTAAAGAGGCCAATAAGACAGGTTCCCCAAACATTTCAGAAAATACAACGAATTAGATAACGTTGCTAAATTGAAGAGTACAACAAAATGGTGTCACAGTATTGCGCCTGCCACCATATCACTGTGAGCTCAATCCAATTGAGTTAATATGGGCTCAAGTGAAGGGGTTTGTAGCTGAGAAAAAAAAAACTTTTAAAATGGCTGACCTAAAAATTCTTTTGCCAGAGGCTTTAGCTAATGTGACTGCTGAGAATTGGAAAAATTGCGAGGGTCATGTATTATAAGAAGAACAGAAAATGTTTAAATTAGACAAAACAATTATTGATGATACCACTGAACGCTGTATTATTAATGTGAAAGTTCATCAGATTCAGAATATAGCCTATTAATATGTGACTGTATACAGAGTTGATATGACAGAGGGGCATTCAATTACACTACGTATACTACACGTGTTTAGTATTAATTTAACACGGCATAAAAATAATAGTTTTTTTTTTTCAAACCAACTAAATAGCTTACAAATCAGAGTAAAACGCAACCACCCTTTGTAATGAAAGTGCAAGTGTGTGTGTATTTTTTGCTTCCTTGTTTGCATTGCCATCTTTGTAGCGAACATATTTGGTTGTACTTGTGACTTGCGTCAGACATAATCAGCTGTTAAGAATGATAATTCGTGTTCAAACATGGCCAAAACTTAAAAAATCATTTGCGACTAAACTACTGCTCCTATTTAATTGAGTTTTGGTACAGAGCTTGAAAATGGTACCTAGTATAGGTAGTTTAAGGGAAAGCTCCTCTGTCGTATCAACTCTGTATAATATGATTTGAACATTTGAAATAAAAGGTTTAGCATCTATGAGTCACTTGGTTTTTTTTGTTTACCCTTTTTTATCTATCTAAACCTATGGAGTATAGTTATACTTTTTTTTTTGAGGGTGGGAAATCATCAAATAGCGGGAGGGCGTGTCAGACTCTTACTGACTAAAACCCACCCGTATTCCTTCAGTTGCCTGTGCCAGGGGCCATGGTATCCCTCTCGGACTTTCCCGCAACTCTGCGAGGAGTTTAGTTATACTAATAATATAATTATTTAAAACGTTAATTTTGACAACATTTGATTAAACAAAGTAAAACGAGTATGTAAGTAGGTACCGTAGCTAGTGGCGCTCGGTAGTTTCTGCCTAGCCCATGAGAAAAAGGCTTGACCTTATGCGAGTTAATTTATGTAATCCAAAAACATTCATTGCGTTATTTATGTTGCCGAGCAGACGAATGTTTCAAACAAATGAAGCAATGGATTTGCAATTTCATTCAAAATCCTTCGGATTGTCATTGAAAGTGTTTTACACAATTGAGGAGCAGAATGTTACATGATTACTATGTACCTACCTACTTATTGTTAATCATCGTGGTAAATAGGCTGTTTGCCCTAAGTCGAAAACATCGAAAGCAAACAGGCTCGTACCTACAAGAAACAAAAATTCGATTAGGTAGATACATGACACATGCACCAACCCGCACTGGGGCCGCTTGGTGGCTTTCTGCTCTGTCCCTCTCCCAGGGAGATGTCATAAATTCCAGCAGTGAAATAGTCTCGTCTGAGAATAAAGCCTTTAAAGATATTGTTTCGCTATCCTTAACTAACACCAACTTGTAAAATTTTTGAAGAAACAAAACTGATAACACCAACTTGTAAAATTTTTGAAGAAACAAAACTGATGAATATCAAATAACTCTACACCAATATTTGCGTTCTGATTAGAAAAAATATAGGCAAAACCATCCACACTAACTTATCATTTACTACAAAATCTCAAATTACCAAAGTCTTCGTCGACCAAGTGTAAGGTTAATAAGCCAAGATGTATTTTTATAAAATACTATCTAGAATTAATATACATAGAGAACCATGCATACTCGTACATTGTGATATTTACTAATTTTAATATTTGGTATTAAAATTAGTAAATATTAAAATAGTATTTATTATTAATATACTAGTTAATTATTTTAACGATTATTTAAGTGTATCGAATTAGACTCAATTATTTTTGATGGCAACACTGTATAAAGTTTTGACGTTTGAAAGCGAGGTAAAATGGAGTCATTCCTTGTTCGACGATTGAACCTAAAAGTTGTGTCAGAAAATAAATCCGTATATACCATAACAATCTTCGTTTAATTTGAGAGATAAAGAGTAGATCCTTTACAAGTCTACTTGTTTTGCCAAGAATACGCACTAATTACGCTAGAAAAAGTATTACATATGAAGGAGCACAACTATTTAATAATCTACCCACATATATAAAAGTGTTAGCTCTCTCAGCAGTTTTAAATCTTGGCTATCCAAACACATAATTGAAAACTGCTTTGACTAACGTCCTCCAATGTACTATTGAACTGTTGAAGGAGTATAGAATAATTTTATATAACAATATACATAATATACTTTGGTGACGGTTACCTAAAATAAGTATACTGAATGTTTCTGGTCTGTTCTCATGTAAGTGGCTTTATTGTCTTTTATGAGAATACATTATTTAAACCTAAACAAAAAAGCTCTAAAACACCCAAAACATTAAAAGAACTCGACAATTTACTTCATAATAAATTAAATTTTATTTTATCCATTTAAGTGATCGCATCCATCTTCGTTCCATTACTCCATTAGGAGTACATTCCACTGGCCTGGCTCCAAATGCTGCGACATAAACCGTCGACGGCCGCCATCCGATTTTCACGGATTCGTTGATGGAGTTGTACATACTCGTAAAATAGCTTAGTTATACATACAGAGTGGAAAGTATACCAGAAAAGTACCTTAGGTGATTAAGTTAGGGGATTTTCCGCCATGATGACTATAAATAATTAAGAAGTATTAATAAAGGAGAAAAATTACCTAAGGTTTTCTCCATCCTACCACTATTGCGATGGATGTATGGATGTTTGTTTGTTACACTTTCGCGCAAAAACTACTGAACGGATTTTGATGAAACTTTACGGTAATATAGACTGATATCATATCACATGGGCTGTAATTTATGATGATATTACGTGTGTTGTGGATTTTGTGAAGAAGTTGTCATTTTATTTTTTTATAACGTTGCCCCACACTAGGAGTTTCTCCTGGTGCGTTTCACAAACGTTTAAACTCACATACACAAACAGCCAGACCCGGAACTACTACTTGCAGGTCATACAAATATTTGTTCCGTGCGGGGATTGAACCCGCGACATGCAGCGCAGCAGTCAATCGCTTGACCACTGCGCCAACCTTGTCGTAATGTTGTATTGTGTTTTGTGGCGTTCTGTAGGTTTTGCCTACCCCTATGGGAAGTAGGCGTGAGTTTATGTATTTATGTGTTTATTGCGTTAATTGGCCTCAAAGCGAGCGAACTCGCGGGAAAAAGCTAGTACCACGAGTAGATTCCTATTTTTAAATTATGTATTTTAGAATCCGCGATGCAGTGAGTAACACTGCATCGTGGATTATAATTCTAATACATCGTGGATTAACTATTAGATAGGTCTATCTAAAAGTTAAAATATGTTTTAACCATAAAAGAAACAGGACAAGTAGGTACTAGTTTGCATCGTTGGTCCAGTGGTTGCGAGCGCGACTGCTGAGCTTGGGTTTGATCCCCAGCTGAAGTAAAGTGTTATTGGATTTTTTTCACGGAAGTCTTGATTTGTGCCCGGATTTTGACAATAGGCTCGCCTCTTATAACATAACTGGTGAAATGAGTGTGTATTTATTTCTTCGACTTACCCCTTCATAGGATACGGGCGAGATGTTATGTTTATATTAACTAAAAGCAACGCCCCGCGGTTTCACCCACATAAGTCACGTGGGATTATCGGGATAAAAAGTATCCTATATCATATCCAGGTCATGGTCTACCCATCTGCCAAATTTCATTCAAATTTGTTTAGCCGTTTTAGCGTGAAAGCGTAATAAACAAACGTACAAAAAAATCTAATCGTTTCTCTTTATAATATTCTTATAATTATTTTATTCGGGAAAACAAACAATTACACGTTAAGAATTACAAAAAGACAGGATACAGAAATGATACAAATGTCATAATCATTATCATATAATAATTTGCGAATATGGGTACAAAAGAAAAGGTCTTATACAAACAATAGTGTCCATTAGCCATATCCTACCATAAGGCATGTAAATTTACAAATACACAGGTATCTATGGGACTAGAATTTAATAATAAAAGACAATATCGTATGGATTAACATTATCTAAGTTTATCCTGTAAATATTCAGTTACAGCGTAATATGCTTTTTTCATTAACAGGGTATATAAATAATTTTTAAATATTTATTTATTTTATTAGGTCTACCAACAATTGTTTACACTAATTTACAAACAAAGATAAAACATGCGTTTAAACTCTACACAGTGCAACAATTACTTAAAGGTAAACACCACATGGACAAAAAAGAAAACAATAAAAAGTAATTTCGTAAGCTACATATTGCACAAGTAAACTAAGTTAGATATATATCTATGTATAAATAAAATAACTAAATGCAAAATATTAAAAGCATCGTTTCTTTAAAAAAAAAATACGTACAGTCACGAGCACCAACATGCATTGCATTTTCAACTGCAATTCCCTCGTGAAATAACGAATGCAACATAGGTATATATTTACATCACTTATCTCCAGAAGTGAATTAACCACGTGAAGTACGAATGTGAAATCACCCCCGTTCTCCACAGACACACAATGAGACAATTTGGTAAAAGTTAAGCAACATGATAATTATACTATAGTAAATTATTATAGTTTAGACATACCTACGCACCTGTGACCTTCAAGGTCAAAGTACATAATAATTTTTAAGTAAATGCTTCGTTGCTCTTCATTCATCAGGCCAAACTGACAGTTTGACAGCCCAGACAGGTAAACCCAGGCGTTTACTGAAACAAAAATAATTCTAAAACAAACAGGTGCCTACAAAATACTCAAGCAATTATATTTTCTCTTCAATTCCAACAGAAAAAAGAGATTGAGTACCTACTACGGAGAATGTAGTCATTTTTTGCATAAGTACTTTGTTGTTATTAAAAATATGTCCAAGATAAGCTTTTTTCATTATTCTTCCGTCTTATATTTTCGTAAGAAAACAAAATGGAAAGTTTTTTATGGAATTCTGTATCACAGGTATTTATTTTCCTGTTTTGTATTTCGTCTGAAATTAGATGATTGCTACTTGAATTTAGGAACTACAGCTTTTCTTGAAACTTCTTCAACGTGTAAAGATTTATCTGATGTGTTGACACGCTGATCCAGCTTACAAACCAATCTTTATCAAAATTGGGTCGTTCTTTTGACACGGTAATGTAGGAATTATTTTTGCAGTGATTAAATTGTAGGTAGGTATATTTACTTTATTTCAAGTATATTTCCGTCTTGATTGCTAACACTTTAATCGTAATACGATTTATAACTTCATAAACTCACGCCCTTTCGCATAGAAGTAGACAGAAGCTAGAGAACGTCATCAGATACGATCGTACTGTTTTCGCTTCGTTTACGTTTATACATCTAGTCAAGTAAGCATTATAACGAGTGTAAAAAAAGCCTCAATGAAGCCGAGAGTCACTTGTCCTCCCCATTTTTGACGTGACAACGTCTTATAGATCGATGAACACCGGCTGCATGCACGAAAAAGTGTAACGTTCCGTAACGTTATGAAATAAATGTGAGTGAGAAGCCACTGAAAATTTTAAAGATGTGTGCTACTCGCTTGGTTTCTATCGAGCCAGCCGTTACTCGAATTCTTTCTCAATGGGATGAACTCAAACTTCATTTCCAAATGTCCCAGGCGCCAGAAAATTGTTACACAGCTACAATACTGCACTGCGATGTTGCAAGATGAGAGGAATAAGTTGTATTTAATTTACTTAAAACCAGTGCATAACGAAGTTCAGCCAACATTGAGAATATTTGAAGGCAAAGGTACAGATCCGGTACTACACCTAGATTCATTGAAAGTTTATGCCATGAAATTATCAACCCAAATTCCCGAATAGACTATTTTGTTCAACGAGTCAACGATTACGTTGATCCGAACCCATACATGGGATACGTGTTTGAAGATTCTTTAAGTAAGTTGAGTCTAGAAGAACCTGAAAAGAAAGCATTTAAACAAAGATGCATTGATTTTACTCTGAAATTAACAAGCCAATTACAGCAGCGCCAGCCAAATAACTTCAAAAACCTAGAGACTATGACAATAAATTCTTTCTGTTAAAGAAACATAAAAAAACAAACCTGTACTACCAATCGTTAAGATTGCTGAAGTTTTCGGTGTGCAGCCTGAAGAAATTGATAACATTTTGACACAATATAGGCACATTGCTAACCAAGACTAGGAGAATAAAGACGACAGCGTAAAATGTTGGTGTGAAGTGCTTGTTCATAAGGATGCCGCCGGAAACAAGGCATATCAGGAGCTTGGAAATTTGGCAAAAAATATTTTATCTTTGCCCCATTCTAACGCCGACGTAGAACGCGTCTTCAGTAAGCCAATTCTCGTACTTAAAAAACGTTCAAATTCAAGTCGCAATCTCATCTCAGCGACAATCAATGTCAAAAACCGGTCAAAAATGTAAGTAAATTGATTGTAATTTTGACGGATTGAGACTGATATTAGAATGCGAACGGTCTTAAAAATACGGAAATTTTCAATGAACCAGGGGGCCGATTCTACTAACAAAATTGTTCAAAAATCGCAATGGAACCGCAGCTGAATCACGGCTTTTAAGCGTTTTCACATTCTAGTAATGAACAACGATCCAACTGCGGTAACGTTTCAGTTGACGCCAACGATCGATCGAAACAATTTGAAACTCTATTCTGCTAACAAAATCGAACATGAGCGTAACACGAGCGTGACGTTACTCTCATTCTACTATTATTTTGACACTTGTTAGAATCGAATCAAAACTGAACTTCGGCGGTTTAACTGTCAAGATTCGCGGTTGAACATAAGTTGGTAAAGTGCAACTTTAGCCGCATCGATCTGGGATTGCTTTCATTTTCTTCCCTACAAATATGATGTTTTATATGGATTTCGTTGAACTTGCCCATGAGGTTGACATTGGAAGGGTAAGAGGGAGAAATTAATTTTATTAATTAATTAAGAAAGAGCTATGAAGACTCTTATTCTTAATGCTGCTCCAAACACTCCTGAGGTTTACTACACTGAGAAGCAAATGAGCGATAGAAATGTTGTAGAACGGTGTATAGGAATTATAAAAGCAAGATTTAGGTATGCATTTTATTGTTTCTATTGATTTGATTATGAAATTATTGCAATAATTACAATTGTAACATTCATGTATTTTAGATAACACATCTGTACTTTCTATTCGCAGCACACTGGACCTGGACAGTGAGGACCTAGAAATCATAGAACAGGAGCGTGGGGAAAGAGATGATGCAGCCAGATTAATGTTTGATAATCGAGGGTCACGGCGGCGACCGAATTACCTTTTAGAGCAAGGGCGTAATTACCAAGCAGCTTTGGTGCAACGCTTGTGGACTTCAAGGCAATAAATAAATTGAATTAGTGTATAATTTGTAATTAATTTACCTTTATTTAAATTTTGTAAATGTGTGTAGGTAGGTACTACTAAGGTCTGGTTCTTGGAAATTCACATCCCCACCTCACTACCTAATACACATCTTTTATGGGGTACTGTGTTAAATGTTACAACAAAATACCTTGTCATATATTGCAATTAAATGAAAGAAACATTCAAACTCATATAAAAAGTTCACTTTGTAAACAAGATAAGAATGCTTGGAAACATGCTGGTCCAGCTCCATAGGACAATCTAGGGTCTAGACAAAATCATACTTGTTGCTACTTTAATTAAATCGTTTATTATTTTTATGACATTGATTTACATTCTGTGATTACTTTATCTCACACACTGACATATTACTTGTTTAAATAATTTGGAAAATCGTATACTTTTACAATGTTTGTAAATATGTGAGCACCATGTATCTATCACATAATTAACTTATTTGTCATTGCTACATTTTTTTAAAGAAAGAAAGAAAGAATGAAAATGCGTTTATTGGCATTACAGCAAAATAAACACACCTTAATACTATAAAAACAGAATACAAAAATTATAATGCCAAACGGCCTTTTAATTCTTTTTACCCTTTGTGGCAGGGTAATTTTGTTATAGGTTGCATAGTTCTTCACATATAATTATATAATTAATGTATACGAAACATTGTAACACATTTTAAAAGAGTAAGGGTGGAGTTTCTTGTCCATTCTTCTCCATACGAAACAACCTTTTGGAAGGGGTGACTATAATCACTATTTGAAATAAATACTTTGACTTTGACTTCGTCATTTTTATTTCAGCCACTCATTATCACACAATTATGGTTCTTGTCCAGTGGCGACATCGACAGGTCAACAATCAGTCATTAGTCTGAAACAAACAGAATATTTCCATTATTATAAAATCTTAAGCAAAGACATGGGAGTCACAGTCTATATACAATAAAAATGGAACCTGACTTATTGTCCTGAATTATGAAATTATTTACAATAATAATAAATACATACCAACTCTAGAATAATATTCGTACCCGGTTGATGGCAATAGGCTCACCCTCTATTACACGGGACTTAAACATAACTAGTGAAATGTGGGTCGTGTACCTCTGCTTAACCCTTCGGTGAATACAGGCGTGATGTTATGTATTGTATAGAATAATAAATACATGATGTATATACTATAGCATCTAAAACTGGTGATACCACCAATCAATTACTCCATTGTCGAACAAAATATAGCTTTAAAACACTTACTCTATGTGAACTTGATACATAGGTATGCAGACTTTCTGCCATGTTGGTCATAGCATTAGAGATGTTGGTCATAGCATTGGACATATTTAATGCTGCAGTAGCCACAATTTGCTCCGTTCGTGTACGCATCTCTTCAATGTGGGCTATGCTATGGATGCCCTTGCTTCATCAAGAGCTGCCGTATTACCTGTAATAAGTCATTAGTTATAGTTATAACAAAAAAAATGGGTTAAGAATTAGTTCCGACTGCCAGATGCCACTTACTCTGATGTCCAAACCGAGGGCGACCCCCCGCACGTGGGCGTGTTGGTCTTGGTTGGCGGCATCTAGGTCTGCCTGAAAATTTAAACAATGATTAGGAACCTATTTTTATGATTGAATGTTTTAAAAGTACATGATAATGAGTCTTGTCGGAAAAAAACTCGCCGTTTCGTTTTGAAATGCGTGCAGTGTGTGAGAGTGTTGCACGCCTAAGTATCCAAAGTTGGTTATTAGTGAGCCAAGGGATGTCAAGTGCATTCCACTTGACATCCCTTAGCCGCTTTTTGTGATATTTATTGAGGTTTGGAATTTGCTGTGTAGTGTGAAGTGGATCTGTGAGTATTTGAACAAATTTGACTTTTAAAAAGCATCCAACTCAAACTTGATCATGATACTGTTCTTTATTCATTCATGTTTTAAAATAATGATCTTAGGTATAATAGAAAATCAGTTGGATAAAGTTAATAAATAATGTGAACCTGTTTGTGGTACTGTAGTGCCTTGATGATCTGGCTGATTACTTTCTTCCACATGTGCACTGTCTCTCTGCTCAGATTCCAGAGTAATTGTTTGGCTGAGGTCTTGTGTGGCTGGTGACCTATTTCCAGGTGTACCAGTACTTTCTTGCATAACAGAGAAATCTCTGAAAGAAAGAATGAATAAATTATTAAAAATGGCTAATAAAATACCTACCAATACAATAAAGGTTAAGTGCCCTATTATTTACAAAATGGGTGAGTTCGCTGCTAGGAGTTTCACATCCTGTTCCACTTCCATCTCTTCTAATGCCGAAGATTCCACATACTATATGTAAAATAAAAACATGTTTAAGACACACATAATTTTTGGTATAGGGAAGTACAATGTAAACTCATTGTAAGGAAACTCAAGGGACCAAGCATTTTTTTTGTTAAGTATAGAGTTTTCATTATGTGGAGTGAAGAAAGAGAAAGAACCAAATACTTATCACAATGCTTTTAAGTAATATTGTTTCATTATGTTAGTAAATTATTCTAAATAAAATAATATATCAAAAGACGTTATAACAAGTTTACAAAAGATGTTATAATGAGTTTACACTGTATAATTATTTCATGATTGATAAATATATAATCACCTCAATTTCAATCTCTGGATCTTGACGGACTCCAGTCTGTAAGTGGGCCAACATCCCTCCCTATAAGGGCAGCAACCCTTTCCTCTAGAAGGCTTAACTGTGGTGCCCTGCAAGGCCCACCGCCAGTACCCCTATGGCCTCTGTTAATTTCAGCTAGTTTGGCCCGTACCCTACATTTATAATCGTTCCAAGCCTAAAATGGATAGAAAATTATTATTATTAATGACATATTGATATTTTTAAAGAATAGCTATTATAGATTTAAAACTTACCTTCGACCAATCTTTAGGTGTCCTAGCTACGCCTTCTGAATTTAAAATGTCCGCACATTGTACCCACAGACGTGTTGCAAGGGCTCGTCCTTCTTTGGACCGCAATTGTCCTACGGCAAAATTTGTATGGGCCTCCATAAATGTAATGAGGAGGTCCAGTTGCCGAACTGACGTAGATTTTCGTCTGGTATCTTCCATGAGGCCTGAAATTACGTACGTATTAAACCGAACAACACTTGCAGCGAGACTAAATCTTTCACCAGACTACCAGTAAACGAAATGCACCAATCTACACCATGCAACAAGTGGTCACTTAACTTAACCATTTTTTTTGCTGTAGCTAAATCAAGAGCGACGTAGGTAAATGTTTACTTGAACCTTTTGTCGCATAATATTAGTTAGTACCAAATAACAATAACAGTCTATGGTGCGATATTTGATTTGATGAATAAATAATCAGTAATATTTTAAAACGAATACTCACACAGTAAATCAACAATTTTATTGAACTTACACCCATTAGATAAAAGTTTTTGCTTTCGGCTGTTTATTTACGTATATTTTTGAAATTTTAACATGACCGAAACGTTTCGTTTCAAGGCTTCGGCCAGCTAGGACGTAAAACGAAACGTTCCTCTGAGTTTATTATTTAAAAATGTGGAAATATTGTATGTCTAACGATAAAATATACAAGACAAATATATAACTATGGTCTAGATATCTTTTTTGTATTAGAAAACACTTTTAGTGATACTTATTGGTATTTAGTAACATTTTTAGGTTCCACGTTTTTTTTCTGTGGTATTATTACGACATACTATTCGGCAGGTTGGTAACACAGGGTACCCGCTCTAACGTTCCCGTTACGATTCAGTTGCGATTCGGTTTAAGTTTAGTTTCCAGAAATAGTAGAATGACTTTATAGGTAACTATCGAACGGCGATGGAAATCGAACTGTTGTTGAAACACAATTGAACGTGTAACATTCCAAATTAGTGGAATCGGCCCCCTGTTCAAAACCAAAACGAGAAACAGAATGGGGTTGAAAACAATGACTGCAATTTTAAATATACGATGGGTATTGAAACGACTAAAACAGTCTTGCTTTTCTCACAAGGTTCCTAAGGACATAATTAAAAAATGTCGGAGTAACTTGAAATACACTTTCAAATTATCAAAAAAATACCACAGATTTAAATGAGCCATCTACTTCTTCTGCTCTGCCAAATAAGATCTTGGAGGATTCAGAATCAGACAAAGACTTTAATTTTTGTTTTGTTTTTGACAGTTCTAACCACAACTAATGAGTGTGAAATCAGTGCGCTTCCTGGTGTCCTTAAGAATATAAAAATAAAATAATTTAAATCATTGGTGAAGGTGTTTTTAGCATTTTTTTTACAGCAAGTCTTTTCTTGGTAATTTGTGCTCCATCTAGCCCGATCTAGCCCTTTTTAGCTTCTTTAACTGCCCCCATTACTAAAACTAAGGTGGCAATACTGCATTTAATTCTCTCAATTTACTGACCAAAATTAAACTTTGTATGTTAAAAGTTTTAACATTCAACGTTTGATTTTGGTCAGTGAATTCACATCACATTAGTGGTTATGTATCTTACAGTGTTCAAGTTTTAACTTGAAACTTGAGCACTGTTAGGCCCGTATTAATAAACGTCCTCAACGACGTACTCAAGTGCGAAATCATTTGATACACCATTATTACGATATCAGCATCTCAAGATCATTGCTAATTAATAAACACATGAAAAAAGTATCTCAGTTACCAAGATCAGCTCCTCAATGAGCTGTACTTGATGACTTGATGTCGTGAACGATGACGTCACATTCACCGAAGTTTAGAATAACATTCATCACATTTCGATATTGCTTTGTCGTAAGATCTATTGACATACTTGTATTTTGTTTTAAATAAATGTACTTACAACATTTACATAGGTAGGTACCTACCTGAAATGATGCTGTAGCATAAAACCTTAAAGTTAATAGGACGGCTATTTCTGGGGAAATTGGATGACCTCTGTTATTGTATTTCACCAAAATATTGTTATTATTTTATTGTTTTTCATTTTTTGTTTTTGTATTTCTTTGTGTTATTGTATGAGCCTTTTATTAATGTTACTATAACCATTACACTGAGCCTTGAACAAATCTGAATCGTTTTTTTATATCTTCACTTGGTAACTCAAAAGGATTCGAGGCATCCCTTATACATGTTGTGGCGTAAGTAGTGGTCTACCGTTCAGGATTCGATAAACCAGATAATTAACTATAACAATTAAAAAAACGCCACACCCTGCATATATTGTTGCTAAACGATATCGCAAAGGTCATAAAATATCGTCATAGTACTCCATTTCGTCGTAATAATTAATTTCACTCAAAATATTTTCAAACTCCATATTGCACGATAATAATCACGACCTCAAGTAACGGACTGCCTGCACTCGATTTAAGCATCTCAAGTACACTCACTTATTGTGTACTTAAGTGTAGAGTTTCGTCTATGAATCAGTCCATCACTCGGCTGATAACGTAAACCCAATCCGTAGCTTGAGTACATCAATTTTGATGTTTATTAATACGACCATGACCTCAAGATTGTTATCAAGTGCGAGCTCTTGTTCTGAGGAACGTTTATTAATACGGACCTAAGATAACATGATCCAAATCAGCATCCTCTGCTCCACAGTAATGACATCGGCTATTGTTAATTATGCGAATCCTATTCAGGTGAGCTGGTATTAATCAATGTCCCAATCTCAGGCGTGATTTATTAGCTCTAAATCTTCTTGTGATGTATTTGAAGTTATGATACCAAGGTTAATGGTAATTCATTTTGTTTTCCAGCATACCATCTGCCTTTCGTGTCCATGGATAACCCTGGAAACGAAAGGAAGAAAGTTTAAGTTCTTTAAAAATATTGTAGTAATCAGTGAATGGAACCTTGAGCAACTCGGATCGATCCTCGTCATGGTCTGAACGGGCCGCAATATCAGCTACTTCATTTCCACGAATGCCACTGTGTGAAGGTACCCAAAACTAATTTTACTTTAATAGACCTATCAAATCATTTTTGGGTTTTATGTCTAATATTATCAATAATATAATTTAACTTAAAATAATTATTTACATTGTGTATAGCAGACAAAACCCTTCTGGAGTCTGTAACTATCAAAATATTATGTACATTATTTACAAGACTATTTAGATGCTGTAATGCATAATAAATTGCATAGCATTCTGCAGTGAAAATGCTACACACCTTGTTTAATTTAATACATTTAGTGAAGTCTAACTGTGGATCATAGAAAGCTGCATTGACATTATGGTCTGTTTATGTTAGATCCATCTGTGTATATAACATAATTAACGAATGAATAATAACGGAACGCCGCGTTATCACGTAAAACTATCGTTCGTAAACCGACTTTACAGATAACCAATTTCTTTTCCTTGTTTTGTGTTTGTACATGACAGTATCTATGGGCCTATAGCTGATGTTTTGCTTGCGTTACATTACGCAGTGCCATAAAGAAAGGATGTACACCAAAAATAAAAGAAATACAATTGTTTAAATTGGTACAAAAACATATTACAATTTTTATGTACGTTATTATTGCGTTAGTTTTGTAACTGTGTCGCAGTTATTAGCGCCCACCCCAAGAGCGAAAGGCAACTGAGTTCCATGCCAACAATTTTGGTTATACTTAGAGGTAGAAACTAGACATAAACATTAATAATAATAAAACTAGAACATTTATTAATAATAGTTGTAGATGTGAGTTGTAGTCGTGGGTGTGAGTGAGTGTATGTGTGTGAGGAACGGTGTGGTGGTGCGTGCGTCTCTGTGTGTGTGAGTATGGTGCGTCTTTATGTATGCGGAGGATGTGATATGAATATAATTTAAGTTTGTATGAGGCTCTCTGTTTCCTCATAAGTCTGGTTTTGGGGCTATTTTTAAATTTTCAGTGTACACCCATAACGAGAGCGGATTGCATATTTAATTTCTCATTAATTTTGTTATACAACGTGTCGTTTTGCATCCTCGTCAAATTTCAGGAGACTGTTATGAAAGACATAAATAATCAAATAAAATTACGCTCCTGCTCAATAATTAATACATACTTGTTTTTTTTAGATATTTCAGTTTGACAGTGTTTCAGAATACTCCACTTAAGAAATGAATCGCTCCGTTGCGTATGCGGTAGGCAGTGTCGCACGACTATGTCGCTGTGTGCGTGCGTTACAAGCGCAGTTACAGGGCGGTATAACACGGGCCGATTTCCAAAAGTTATAAAAAATAAAAATAAGTACTTACTTATTTTATTATTGATTAGTGTCGAGAATCATTAGCATAGTTATCTCCTCGTATTTGATGAGGATGCAAAAGGACACCTTGTATATAACAGGACTCAAAAAGTTATAGTGTTTCTCGCAATTACTAATATCAGTATGCTTACGTAATAAAGTGCTTATGAGAAATGCTTGTCTTACAGTAGGAACTTTGCAAAGAACAAACAAAGAAAAAAACAAAGTCGTGCGTGGAGAAGCAAAAAGGTTTATGTGCCACGACTTTTAGAATGGCTATTTGTGCTCTTTCAGGCAAAGTAGAAGGCATTTACCAGAGCATCCCCACGCAGTAATGCAGTAAGTTATCACGGAATATGCTAGTGCAAAATATACCGTTTATAACGTGTGAAAATCAGCCGAGGTTCCAAGGTTTTTAAACACATTTATTAATTTTCTGACACGTGACACCAATATGCTCCTGCACTCCTGTTACTGCTAACTATAATGATGTACTTCGATGTACTTCGGTGAGTGTGCCCAAGAACTCCACGACCTCATACCACCGGCCCCCTTCTTCCATCGGTCATCTAGACGCACTGCATCTTATCATCCTTACCTAGTTGCTATTCCACCAATTCGCACCAAGCGTTTCCAAACGTATTTTGTTATGCGCACAGCAAAAGAGTGGAACTCCCTACCTGCGTGTGTGTTTCCGAACGCTTACAACCCTAATCTCTTCAAAGTGAGAGTGAACAGGCTTCTTCTGGGTAAGCTCACTCCATCTTCGACTCTGTCTCGGTCACCACTGACCTAGACTAGAGTCAAGAGCAAACCCATCTTTAATAATAAAAAAAAATACGAGTTCGTATCCTGGGCCATGCAGTATGCAGTGTCGCAGGGTTTTCATTCGAAAATTCTGAGTAACTCGCAGTCAGATGTCAATAGGCTCGCAAAACTTACTTATAACATAACACTATGAATACACCTCTGTCTAACTCTTTGTTGAATACAGGCTTAATATTTACGTTGTAGACAACACTCTACATACGTTAAAGACAATCAGAAAATCAGTCGGGGTGATAGTGAATGGTATAAATCCGTTCGGTGCTATCAGCGGCCATTTATATCAATAGTGACAAAGGTAGCCTCAGCAATCAATCTTTTGCGCGGCAGAATGTGTCTGTGTGAGTGTGCGTGTGTGGCGAATGTTTGGCGATTTGCATGAACATTTTCAGACTGTTGTATTTCTGTATCTTCATGTTATGTTAGCCTGGTATTCAGTTTAGTCTCTTTACCAATCATGGATCAGCGATCAGCATAATGGCACCAGTTCCCTTTTTCAAAAACGAAATTACAATCAGAGAATTATCTTCTCATATTGACAGTTAGCTCGAGAAAAGAACTAAGTTTGAGTTATCAAAACCCAACCTCAAAGAATTATCATGAGGTCGGTCGGTCAGAAAGATGAAGTTAGTTGCCCATTCCAAGGTGTAGTAGGTACCTATGGAGGAGAACGGGCAAGAAACTCCATGGACACTCTTTTAAATCAAAATATTGTTACAAAATATTGACATCATTAATCTTGAAATTATACATGCGAGAACGAAGACACTAGTTTATGTCCTGTAATTTGTCATATTTTTAGTCTATGTTCTGATTTGTCAATGTATAGAAGTCATAAGTCATTTATCATACCTACATGTATGGAAGTTTTAAATCAACCAAAATTGACAACTCTACTAATTGTAATGTCCCTTTTTTAGTTTATTAGAAACAAAAACATGGCAATGTCTACGTTTAGTTTATGTACAACAGAATCGAGACCAATGTCATGTTTATTGTTTGACTTCTAAAGTAGGAAGGTATGTCACTGGTTTTAAGGTCGTCGGTCCATCTAGCTGAGAGGCGTTCTACGCGGTCTTCACTGAAATGAAATGTTTATTTCTGTAAGTAGATCATGTAAGACACTTTTACACGTCAATATTTTGTTGGTCAATCTTTTAAAACTAGATGGCGCCGGCATTTCCTAGCTGACTGATCCCTGAGAAGAAATGCCGAAACAAGCTCAGAGTTCATGGTCTCTATTAAAGTCCAAACATTATAATGTTAGGATGTTATGTAAGTCTAAAAATGCAGGCCATGTCTGGAAGGGCCTTTTAAAGAAATAGCCATTGCAGCTTTGAGATGCCTGTGGCAACTGAGGGCATGCATACGTCGGTCATCGTGTAGCTCAACCCTATTTTAGGGAGCTCAACGACCCATCACACAACGCTACCATACCAGTTAAGCAGAACATTTGCGTAGGCCGTTTATAAAATACTCAAAACCGCCAGACAGTATAAAGTCATGTTCTCAATCTAGCCACTACTCAAATTTACAGTAAGTTTTCTCTTTAAATTTTATCAAAAATTTCTTACGTTAAGTCATGTAAATCAATAGAAATTACATTATTAAGTCTAAAACACTTAGTATTATAAAATGTTTTGTTGCTTGGGGGTACATTGGAGTAGCTTAATTAATCCCAAGACTTTTTGTCATCCAAGTAATTTTTAACTTTATAGAAATATTTTTGACAGAGTTTTGTTTTTTAAATGATTTAAATTGATTGAGGCTCAGTTCTTTATCATGGCGTGGGAGTTTGTTGTTAAAACGTATACCTTGGTACTTAAATGAATTACAAATTTTTTGGAGCCTACAATAAGTAAATCTTTGTTTGTAGTATTTATGTTATGAATGTCGCTGTGTTTAGAATACAGATTATTATTCTTTTGTACATAAATCAGGTTCTCATATACATATTGAGATGCGACTGTCATTATGTTTATTTCCTTACATTTATCCCTCAGTGAATGCCTACAACTTAGGTTTTAAATTTCTCGAATGGCTCGTTTCTGCAGCACAAATTTTGCCTGAATATCAGCTGCATTTCCTTACAGCAAAATGCTGTACGACATAACACTATGGAAATAACTAAACAATACTAATCGACCTGACCACGAGCCTCTCTAGAATTGATCTCAGTCTTATGCGAGTATACCTCAAATCAAAAAAAAATCAAAAATCAAATCAAATCATCTTTATTGTGGACTATAGGTATACATCATACATACAGGTCTTAAATAATTAAAATAAGTTCAGCTATGTCCCGCCGTTGAGGCATACAATAATAGAATACAAATCAGAAGTTAAAACACAATTAGTCATATTAGTCTCGATACATTATTAAAATATTCCAAATTATAAACACACACACACACTCAGTAACACGAACACGAATAACACAATAAATGATAAACGATTTTATTTCTGTAAGTAGGTTTGTACAAACACTTTTACACGTCAATCATATTTTAAAAACTAGATGAGGTCGGCGTTTCCTATCTGACTACTCTGAGAAGAAAGGCCGAAACAAACTCAGAGGTCACAGTCTCTTTTAAAGTATTTTAATAACCACGCTTGCTTGTAATTAATAACTAATTCTCGGTGTTAATTGTCAAAGACTACAGTGAAAATACGTTCAAAGGGATTATTTACTCAGTGCAATAATAAAAAAACTATTTTGGACATCAAACAACAAAACAATACTTCGAAACACAATAACAAGAAAAGTGTAATATCATAGTATCACAAGTAGTGAGTGCAGAGGATTTGCGCGGTTGTGCGCTGCAGTTAAGATTTAAATTACCGTTTACCCTTTTTTTTTTTTTTTTTTGAGGATGGGAAATCATCAAATGGCCCCACTCCCGCTCTGGGTGGAGCGGAAGGGAGTGTCAGACTCTTACTGACTAAAACCCACCCGTGTTCCTTCCTTGGCTCTTTATGTTCCGGGTCAGCGGTACCCCTTTCGGATGATCCCGCTTTCCCGGCAGGCTTGGGCCCTAGTGGGCCCCCTCTTCGATGCTGACATCTCTTTGAGGCGCGCGTGGAACACGTACGCGCCGTCCAGCACGGGCCTGGTCTTGATCGGACGGTGAGCTACCCATTACTCACCGCCCGCAGGCCCGCGCCTACGGTGGCCGGGAGTCGTCACGCGGCTCCCGACGCCTGGAGCGTCCACCGCGGCGGCTTGGACGGGAGACTCTCTCCCTCTCCCGTCCCGCCACCTTCTTCGCTAGCATGACTGCTTCGCAGAAGGAGGCGACTGCCTCCCACTTCCCCTCGCCCCGGACCATGGCTTGAACCAGGGCCGGGCGTGAGAAGTCGCCGCCGCTGCCGATCGCCTCTACGAGGACACGGCGGTGCTCCGCCCATGCAGGGCAGGCCCCCATCGTATGCTCCACCGTTTCCTCGGGGCGATCATCGCAGCGGTGACACCCGGGCGTTTACCGTTTACCCCAATGACTAAAGAAGACCAAGAGAGGACATGAACTAAAAGATCTATATAAATTATACATTATGGAAATATCATACGATTCTATACAGAAATAAAAAAATATACATGTTTCTTTCTAACTTATGCAATTCTGCAAGTGTCAAAAAGAGAAAACCATATTTTGTCAGTTTTCTAAAATTGCAATATTGAAGTGTGACGTCACGGAAGCCCTGCCCATCGGCCCGTTCCCCATTTTAGTTTCTGGTTTTGAGTACTTCTCAGAGTGTACATGAAGTGTCATTTGGCGTTATCGTGCGACTAAATATTAAGTTTTTTTCCATTTTGAGAACATTATGAGTGCTGTAAATTTGACTGAGGCTGTCTGTGATAGAGGAAACCATGCCTAAGGGTTGTGTGAGGGGCTGTGGCTCGAATTACAGTAAAAAAGCGCCTTTCATATCCCTGCACAAGTAAGTCGAAAGAATTCATAGATTATTAAGTTTCCTATATAAATTTATACCAATTTCTAGTCTCAATTCATGTTTATTACTGTTCAGTCATAGATTATTGCCTATTCATAGTCTTTCGAACGATATATTTCCTTATTTTGGTTTTGTTTACTACATATTTTTATTGACAAATATAGTGTTGTGATTGTGTAATTTGCACAACGAATCGATTTTGCATCGATAAAAACCAAATTTCGTTTGAATATTTAGCATGAAAGAATATACACATTTATGTTAGTTTGCGTGTTTTGTTTGTGTTTTTAGGTTACCAAAAATGATAAACTTAAAAGTAAGTGGCTTGAATCATTGGGTCAAGAAAATATCGACTCCAGCCAGGAAAAAGTATTTGTTTGTTCACTACATTTTGAAGAGTCTTGTATTAATAGAAGTCTTGATATAGTGAGACTTCACGACAATGCAATACCGACAAGGCTCCCTTAGGTAAATTATCACATTTTCATTGTAAGTCTACATTTACCCATATATTCGAAAATAATGTTGGAGCTGATGAAGATTGTACAACCTATCTTTGCATTGTATAAATTCAATCTCTTAGTATTGTATAATTGCATAGCTCATGTGTGAGCACTATGTACCCACTATAAAGGTTACTGGGTTCGTCTTTCATTGACTTGAATGTGCCCTGGCGGCTGAGAGTATGTCATGCTCACTCAAATGTGTCGCTGGTGGTGGCGTGTGTATTGGATCATTGAGTTCCCTTCAAAATGGTTGAGCTGAATGGTGCTGATCCATACGTCATGTTCGTGAACGGGCGCCGTCAGTAGGCACTGGTCATTTCTTAGCTGCCACGGCTTATTTTAATTCCATAATTGTTTTTATCTTTTTATTACGGACGCTTTTAACGTGCACGTGTTTCTACTTCGTTCTCACGTGTATAATTACAACATGAATGATGTAACCACTTTTTTGTAACAATATTTTGATTTAAAAGAGTGTCCATGGAGTTTCTTGCCCGTTCTTCTCCATAGGTACCTACTACGCTTTGGAATGGGCAACTAGCTTCATCTTTCTGACTGACCGACCCCTTGACAATTCAAAAGTGCCTGTAATTGGTTTATTTGAAATAAATGCTTTGAGTTTGAGTCATAATACATTATTTTTTCCTTGTACATTTATTGTAGACAGGCAGACTTTATTGTATTTCACATTATTGGTGTACTTAATACTAATTACAAACTGATATTATTGTATCTATTTGAAATAAAACGGTTCTCCCATTAAATGCATAATATCCATTTCTGTTGTTTTATTTTGTTAATAATCGGTGTAGTTTTGAATTCCTTGTTGCAGTTTAATTTACTCTTCTTCTAGCTTGATTATCACGAGCAACTATTAATCATAGAGTAAATAATATCAAGTACAATTAATTTTAAATGAACCGCCAAATTGATGATTTTTGCAATTTTTCAGTCAGATTACGCAACAACAGGCTTTTTTGTACTTAATCCATAATGCGACGTCCTAGAATGAGAATCGAATAACACCCTACTTACCTACTATCTACTTAAAATCTAAAACCTTATTTTAATGTATGTGATTTCGATTAATCGATTTGTAATCAACACGATGAACAAAATCATTGCAAAGAATGAGCAGAGGACAACACTAGGTAATGGGCGGAGCCTACGCCATTTTACTTTCCACGCGCGCACGCGATATGATCCTTTAGTTCATGTCCTCTCTTATTCTTTAGTCATTGGTTTACCCTAAGCTCGCTGTTCCAACCAATGACTAAAGAATCTTTAGTCATTGGTTCCAACAGCAGCGCGTTCCATGTAGTTACTTTATTACAGTTTGAGCATTAATATCCAATAGACAATATCTGAGGTGCAATTAAAGAGTGCGGTCATTGAATAGATACTGTTTACAAAATGTTGATATTGTTATTGATTATTTCATCACCATTGCTCTGAAAACGTAGAAGGATATTGGTTTTATATCAAAATAAACGTCACCTTAGCGCCACCTATTGTCAACTATGTAATGTGCAATTATGTATTGTGTCTGTGGTATTAAAAAAAAAACCAGTCTATTCTCATCCACGTGAACGGTCGTTTTTCATTTCAAGAGTGACCCCAGCTGTAAAAAACTGTGCTTATTAGACTAATAGACTTACTACGAACGTACAATAGTGATAGTATTCTCCTAGATTGACTGTGATAAATCGCGTATGACTGTGAAAAACAATAATGAGTGCGAATTATATAGTCAATGTGCCGAAACTGAGGGGAAGGGAAAACTACGACGAATGGGTGTTCGCGGCAGAAAATTTCTTAGTTCTGGAAGGAATGATGAAGTGCATCAAGCCAGAAAAAGATGCTAACGGCGCAGTAATTCCTGTACCGGCCGCAGATGACGAGAAGACAAAGGCGAAATTGATTCTCACTATTGATTCGTCATTGTACGTACATATTAAGACCGTGACAAGTACAAAAGCACTGTGGGATAAGCTAAAATCGTTATTCGATGATTCCGGCTTCACAAGAAGAATAAGCCTTTTGAGAAGCTTAATTTCGATTCGATTGGATAATTGCAGTTCCTTGACAACGTATGTTACACAAATCATCGAAACACGACAGAAATTGTGTGGAACAGGATTTGCAATTAATGACGAGTGGATCGGCTGCTCCTGGCTGGATTACCAGAGAAGTTCGCGCCTATGATCATGGCCATCGAACATTCGGGAATTAAAGTGACAGCGGACACCATTAAAACCAAACTTATCGACATGGAAACCGGAACTTATGTCAACGATATTGAAGGCGATAGCGCATTTGCCGCTTCTAAAAACTGGCAACACCGAAATAGACAAATGGCCGCCGGAAGCAAAGACGGCGTTAAGTCAAAGGTCAATGTCAAGATTGTCAAATGCTATCGATGTAAACAAGTTGGACATTATCGTACGCAGTGCCCGTATAATTCGAAAAACAATAAAAATTAAGGCCGAAAACAAACGAACGCATTCTCAGCCATGTTTTTAAGCAAAAGTTTCAGTAAAAATGATTTCTATATAGACTCTGGAGCATCGGTCCATCTTACGGCAAATAAACATTGGATAAGCCGTAATTACCGTGTATCTAACGAAGAAATCGTTGTTGCAAACCAAGAAACTGTTTCCGTTACGTGTTCTGGTGATATCGCGATCGTAACATCAGTGAATGGCTGTGAATACGAGATAAACATCGAGGATGTACTTTGTGTATACCGAATTTGACAATCAACCTGCTTTCGGTCAGTAAACTAATCGAAAAAGGAAATAAAGTGAACTTTACCAATAATGGATGTCAAATTTTCAATAACAAAGGCGATTTAGTGGCTACAGCATCACTAATGAACGGTGTTTACAAGTTGAATACGGCTCCTGAGCGACTGGCCGCGGCAGTGACTACGCCGGGTGAAATATGGCATCGCAGATTAGGACATGTAAACAGTGATTGCTTAATGAAAACTAAGAGTGCAGTGGAAGGGATGGACCTGAATGAAAAAGTCGAAATTGGCAAGTCATCATGCAAGACATGTTGTGAATGCAAGCAATGCCGGTTACCTTTCAAGCATGTAGGTAAACGAAGCAGTGAATTACTGAATTTGGTGCACACCGACTTATGTGGACCAATGGAGGTGGCTTCACTAGGAGGTTCAGTATACTTTCAGTTATTTGTTGATGATTTTAGCCGAATGACATTTATATATTTTTTAAAGCACAAAAATGAGGCTCTGAGATGTTTAAAGGAGTTCAAAGCTTTGGCAGAAAATCAAACAGATAGAAAGTTGAAAATTCTTCGCAGCGATAATGGCAAAGAGTTTTGTAACTCAAGCTTCGACGCCTATTTAAAGGAAAACGGGATACTTCATCAAAAGAGTAACCCATACACACCACAACAAAATGGCCTGTGTGAACGTCAGAACCGAACGATAATCGAGAAAGCAAAATGTATGATGTATGATGCCAATCTCGGCAAGAAGTTTTGGGCTGAAGCCTGTCATTCAGCTGTTTATCTACATAACCGCACTGTATCATCAGTACTTAGTGGTAGAACACCATATGAATTGTGGACGGGGGTGAAACCTGATTTAAGCAATTTGAGAATATTTGGTTCACCAGTAATGGTTCACATAGATAAACAGAAGCGAACAAAATGGGATAAGAAATCACATGAGTGCATCTTAGTGGGATATCCTGACAACGTAAAGGGATATAGGATATACCATCCTGTAACTAAGAAAACATTGACAAGCAGAGATGTCATAATAATGGAAAAAGAGACTGACTCAGTTAGTGTGATGGAAGTTTCTGAAAAAAATATTAAAAATGAGCACACAGATGAAGATAAAGTAAAAGACCAGACACTGCAGGATTCAGAGGAAGAGGAAACCACAGAATCGACACTGACAGATGAGTCAGCAGCAGACTTATCGAGCGAGTATATTCCTAGTGAATACGAGGACGCATCGGATATGGCAGTCATCGAGGACACTCCTAAGGAAGCAGCTAGACCAGTCAGACAACGTCGAGCACCAGATAGATACGGATTTGGTGGTGTGTTCATCACCAAGAACCAGATTACGGACAGCACTATGGAGCTAACATTAGAAGAAGCTTTGAAAGGGCCTGAAAGAGACCAGTGGTTAGAGGCAGTCCGAGAAGAGCTCAAGTGTTTCGAAGAAAATAGTGCATGGGAAGTGGTAGATATTCCCACTAGTGGTACCATTGTGCAGTGTAAGTGGGTACTAAAAAAGAAAATTGGACCAGACAATAAATTGCGTTATCGCGCTCGTTTGGTGGCTAAAGGGTTTACACAGCAGCCTGGTGTAGACTATGTGGAAACTTTTTCGCCGGTAGTTAGACATAGTACCTTAAGATTACTTTTCGCATTAGCTGTGAAACTTAATTTTGAAATCATTCACCTCGATGTGACAACTGCATTCTTGAATGGTGATCTGCATGAAAATATTTTTATGCAGAAACCTGAAGGCTTTGAATGTTCAGATAAAAATAAAGTACTTAAATTAAATAAGGCAATTTATGGATTGAAGCAATCTTCAAGAATGTGGTACCAAAAGGTGGATGAATGTTTAAATAAAAATGGGTATGTAAAGTCAAAGTATGAACCGTGCCTATATATAAAAAATAAGTGTACAATAGTGGCATTGTATGTTGATGATTTCTTTGTGTTCTCAAATGATAACAAGGAAATTAGTAATCTAAAAAGTATATTAGAATCTCAATTTAAAATAAAGGACTTAGGTCAAATCAGACAGTGCCTTGGAATGTCAGTTCGTTATAATAAAGAAAAAAGACTGCTAACTTTAAGTCAAAGTGAATATATTGAACACTTACTTGAAAAATTTAATTTAACTAACTGTAAAACAGTAGATACTCCTCTGGAAAATGGATTAAAGTTATCGAAAAGTGAAAAATGTGATAAAAGCTTACCTTATCAGCAATTAATTGGTTGTTTGATTTATATTGCCATTTTAACTCGGCCTGATATAATGTATTCAGTAGGATATCTTAGCCAGTTCAATAATTGTTACGATAAAGAGCATTGGAATCATTGCAAACGTATATTAAGGTATCTTAAGAAAACTAAAGACTATTGTATTCAGTATAATGGCAATGATGGTAATAAGGAAATTGTGGGATATGTCGATGCAGATTGGGGCAGTGACTGCATAGACAGGAAATCATACACGGGGTATTGTTTCAATTTGTCAGGGGGTGTAATTTCCTGGGCAAGTAAAAAACAAAAAAGTGTGAGCCTTTCAACTACAGAAGCCGAATATGTCGGGATCTCTGAAAGT
The DNA here is from genome assembly GCA_937001585.2 of Brachylomia viminalis. Classification (NCBI taxonomy): domain Eukaryota; kingdom Metazoa; phylum Arthropoda; class Insecta; order Lepidoptera; family Noctuidae; genus Brachylomia; species Brachylomia viminalis. Next base: position 25,594,108 of record OW443298.2, on the reverse strand, counting down.
TGTAAGGAGGCGATTTATTTAAGGAATTTGCATAAAGAAATAATTGGTGATTCATATTGTATTAGTATTTTTAATGACAATCAAAGTGCCCATTGTTACAGAATCCAGTATTTCATAATAGAACAAAACATATAGATATACGATACCATTTTTGTAGAGAATATATTACTAATCAAATAGTTAAAGTCGAATATATGTCAACAGTGAATATGGCCGCTGACTTGTTAATAAAAGCATTAAATTCTGTAAAGCATAATAATTTCATGATGTTAATGGGTCTGCAATCATAATTTAACTGTGTGTAGTTCAGTCAAATTTATTGTAATGTTTAGTTTATTTTGCTATAGCGGAGGTATTGGTTTTATATCAAAATAAACGTCACCTTAGCGCCACCTATTGTCAACTATGTAATGTGCAATTATGTATTGTGTCTGTGGTATTAAAAAAAAAACCTGTCTATTCTCATCCACGTGAACGGTCGTTTTTCATTTCAAGAAAGGAAAACATCGCGAGGAAACCGGCATGTCATAGAACCAAAAATAAGAAGACATGTGACATTTACCAACCCGCACAGGGCGTGGTAGATTACGGCCCACTCCCTCTCACCAAGAGGAGGGCTGTGTCCCAACAGTGGGAACATTGAAGGCTGATGATGATGATGACAAAATGTTGCAATCACCCATTCGCCAGGTATGTGCTACTTGTCAGTGCACAATAAATGGGACTAGCATGATGAAATGTTGCCTTTGTTATTTGATATATGATCTTGAATGCTCAAAAGTGTCTAAAAATCGATATTCTTTAATGATGAACGGTTATTAACAAACATGGAAATGTCCTTCGTGACTAAGTGCCAAACCGAAACCATCTAACGCATCTAACCCACCTCGTTCTCCCACGCGTAACGATGACGGCAACATAACATTTCGCTGTGGCAAGACTAAGAGTAGGCACGCCTATGTTGTCCCAGATGAGAGCAGCTTATTTACCCAAGAGGTTTTACGCGACATTATTCGAGAGGAAATCGGTGTAACACTTAAATCCGCGATTAAAGAACGGACCGGAGATTAAAGAACGAAAACCTTCGCGGAATACGCACTAATACCAACGTTGTATACAATAATATTCTCCAATGCAACTACAAAGTCTTCACGTTTTGCGAAACTTGGCTAAACTCAAAGATTATGGATAGTGAGACCGTCAACAATAGATACATAGTTTATCTTAACTTCTAAACTTTCTTCTTTTCTAAAACAGACGGCGGCGGCGGTTTAGTTGCAATGTCAAGACTTATGTCTTCATGCAGAATGTACAGGTGGGAGAGCAAATGCGAAGATATCTGGATTACTATAGACTTGGTTCAAAACAGTAAAGTATTAAAAATTGCCATATGCTTAGTCTACATGCCTCCACCAATTCAAATTGATGTACTTGGCAATTTTTGAACAATGTAAATAGAGTAATGGATTTAGTTGATGCTATCTATAATGTTGGTGATTTTAACATGGGTTTTATAAATTGGACTAAAGACTATAATGTACCCTACATGATTCCCAGTATTAACACAAGTCTCAATACAGGTAACTAAAGCAGTCGACTAGCACATACACTTACTGACTTCATAGCTGTAACTGGATTGCAACAAATTATCTCTATTGTCAATCATGAAAGTAAGTTAATAGACCTAATACTAACTAATGTGGACTGCAGTGTATCTTCAACAACATGTGTTAGTAATATCGACCCATATCATCCCCCACTTGAAATTGTACTAGACTTATTATTGACCTACAATAACTTATGGACCTCGGTCAGACTTTATTTATTTATTTAGCCATTTATGTACACACTTATATAAACAGACAAGAAGAAAAAAACAGAAAAATAGGTACAAAGGTGATGCTTATTTCTAATGAAATATCTTCCAGCATACCTGCGATAGGATAGTAGATTTAGAGAAGTAGACAGCGGGTGTAAGACTAAAATAGAAAATAAAATACATAAAATCAAAAACAATTCACTTAATAAAATAAAACGAATAGTATGAGAATATACATACATACACTACTATACTTTAATTTTTTTAAGGCTGAATAAAATACAATATTGCGTGATCTGAAGGCATTGACTGGTTGGTAAGTTTCGATGGTTGTGTACGCGTTAATGACATGGTCTCAAACTTTTACGATATAATCAAATATATTATTAGAGAACACGTACCCAAACGCAGGCCTAGAGGTATGTCCCATCCTGTCTGGTTCACGCGCGAACTTGTTCACCTTTTAATTAAATGTAAAGGACCGATTGAGGCTCAAATGTAGTAAATTTAATAACCCTAGAGATAGACTTGTACCGGTATCTACATCGCAATATGTAAACTACGCATCACACTGACGTCACGAAAATTCTGCATCGTGCAAGCAAAGTTTACCGCGCAACTAGCATATATACAACGTCCCGACATCAATCGTCGGGCAGTTGCTCACCAGACACGTCTGCCGTCTGGTCGGAGGATCCTCCCTTTTCTATGGAGGTATGAGTGAACTTTACATCCTTTTTCTCGTACTTCTATAGACTCAAGTACGAGGGCGTTAGAAGAACTAGTGAGAAACTTCTACATAACTGCTACAAAAACTACGTTAAACTATCGAAAATAACCTTAAAAAGAAACCAAAGTCCTTTTGGAGTTATATAAAAAACAAAAAGTCTTCTTGTAACGCGCTACCCTTACTTATGTAAACACAGTAGTAATGAAACTACACGTCAAATGGTTCTGACATAGCAAGCCTATTCGAATCACAGTTCAATCTTATAAACACCAACGCAAAAAGCAATTTAACTTCGTCACTCAAAACTGATTTTGCTGCAGAGCCAACCTGTAGTAAACTATCCACCATAAGTTTTTGCGAGAAAAATGTTTACAGCTGCTTGAAGCGTCTCAATCCGAATAAGTGAGCAGGACCAGATGGAATTCCACCACTTTTATTAAAAGGTGTGCCTCGCTTTCTATCTTGTCCGTTAATGCTGATGCTGGCACCCTAAACACAAGTTAAATTCTACTTTGGGTGCCAGAGTACATCGAAAACACTCTTTCCTTAGTTGTAACGCTGCATGGTGTTTAGGTAAATGTTTTTGTACAACAAAAGGTAATAAAAAATCTTAGTTTATTTTTTTATTATTTTAATTAATCTCTTGTGAGCGATGTTTTTCCACAAGAATGGAAGCGTGCACGTATCGTTCCTGTAATAAAGAAAGGAGACAACAGTAACGTAAACATTTATCGACCAATATCTATTTTATCATACTTTTCCAAAAAGTTTGAAAGTCTTGTTTGTCCCATATTAACAAAACACACCAAGTTCCAAATACGGTCGGAACAGCACGGTTTTCAAGAGAAAAAGTCAGACATAACGTTCTAATCTTATGTCATACATAGCTCCTGTAATGGAAGGAGTAGACAAAAACCATCAGATAGATTCGATGTATACAGATTTTGCTAGTGCTTTCGATCTCGTTGACCACAAAATACTTATCGATAAGCTCCACAACCAGTACGGTATCAATAATGTAATCTTGGGCTGGTTTAGATCATATCTGGATAATTGGGAGCAGGTTGTGGTCCTTGCAGGTTATGAACCTAAGAACTACATTGCTTCTTCTGGCGTTCCACAGGGATCTCATCTTGGCCCAATCCTGTTTCTATTATTCATCAATGACATTGTGGACTGTGTTCGTCACAGTCACAGTCTCCTCTTTGCGGATGATATGAAAATCTCGCGGCATGTTGACTCTTTGGCGGATGTGGAATTAATTCTGGCCGATATGGACCGTATTTATGAATGGTGCTGTGCTAACAGAATGACGCTTAACAAAATCAAATCAAAAGTCATTTATTCAAACTATCGTATGATGAACGACTGCGTTTCTTCCATATTTCAACGTGGCTAAACATAATGCTCGGAGAAAATGCACGTCTTTTGTCAATGTCCCTCGTCATAAAACCAACTTAAATGAATGCTCCGATGGCTATTTTTTTCTTTTTTTTTCTTTCCGGTTTGGATAAGATATCCGCCACCCTGGGCGGGGTTGTGAGACTCTTACTGACTAAAAACCACCAGTGTTCCATCTCACATCTACGCCGGTTGTCGCGGGAACATACGACACTTCCGCAACCCCGACTGGTGCCGGCCCGCCGCTGCGGGCCTCCTCGGGTCTGGGACCCCCGCGACGTCGAAGAGGGGCGCGCGTGGAACATTACGCACCGCCACCTTGGGTCCTGATATGTGGGGGGCGACGGAAGTCCCCGAATCCGTCGCCCCTGGACCCATTTAGGGCTAGGCTGACGTCCACGTACAACAGTTTTTGCAATCTTTATTATTTGGATATCTTCCACGACCATCTCAAGCGTTTTAGATCTAAGATTATAAATGAGGAGAAGACTGAAGACAACAAAACAAAATAATATACCTAATTAGTCAACTTTTAAGTAGATGAGGGTATTTTCTTTACTACCAAGATTTTAGCTAGACCTTTTGTTCTTATATTGTTCATGTTTTTTTTTTCTTTTGTAACGTGATTACTGTGTTTTTTTTCTATTTTGTTGGTAATGTTGTGCACGTCTGTAATTGGTGTAAACACTAGTCCGTGTCTCTGTTCTCTGTTATTTGTAAATGTTTGTGTTTGTGTTGTTGATGTGCCTTAATAATAAATAAATACCTTCGAGTCTATTCATAAACCACATTATTGTTACGGTAACCAACCAAACACACGAGTAACTCCCACCTAAGACAATCAACTAATTATTCCGGTCTGTGTAACGTGAAGATGCATACGTCACAGCACAGATTACGTTGCAGTCTCGACTCGCAAGCTAGAATCGAGAGTCATTTATCTCGATACTGACACCGGGCGACCAGTAATCGATCTTGTAGCTGTCTGTGCTGTAAGGAAGTAGTGTAGTAGGACAGCTGGGGTAATGTCTAGTTTGTTAAATGTTTTTTTGGGTGATCTTAAATTAGAATTGGGTAGAGATTAGTACATTTCTAACTCTCGTGACTATAAGGCTTGTACTCGACTGTAAAAACACAAATTACAGCATTATTCCTGCTGTTAAATACATTTTGCGCTTAAAGCGGTCCGATACCTTTAGCTAACTAAAGGGTCAGCTTATTTTTATTCATACACTAGCCGTCCGCACTTCTGCCTGCGGCTTCGCCCGTGTGGATGTCGGAAATTGTCCCACAGGAACATGGTACCGGGCTATCCTTGGCAAAATAATGCGAAATCCGTTCAGTGGTTTACGCATGAAAAGATAACGTAAACTTCCCGTGAAAAAATATCTAACTGATGGTGAAAACCGCATCAGTCCGTTGCGCCGTTTAAAATATCTGAGCGTACAAAAGGACAGGAGGAAGGACAGAGGCCGGCAGAGATTTTGTTTTATAATATGTAAAGCGACCTGTCCCGGCTTCGCACGGGTGCAATGTAGCTACTAATTTGGTGTCAGTATTAATATGATGATGATTACACTATACTACCGGATATCTTTTTAAACAACTATACTACAACGCCCCGAACGGCCACTCCGCCCCCGCTTTTTAAATCTACGATGTCTTCTTATATATTAATTTTAAAGATAAGCTATAAAACGCAATTTTGATCTACATTAAATGCACAACGCATTTAATTGGAGAAGGAATAATACTGTTTTGTTTAAAATAGTTTCTTAAATAACCCATTATTTTTTTGTAATATGTAAAAAGTAAAAATGGTTATTGTGGGTTATCCCTAATAGATAGAGATACCCCACCGGGGATGTTTTTGAAGATATTTTTAAAATATACAATTTCGTAGTGCACTATTTTGATCTATCTTGTAAGGTTTAGCAGGCGTTTGCAACGTAAGTGCACAAAAAGATGTTTTTTACGACTTTACATTACAAATATTTAAAATTCTCGGCTTTCTTTCTGCTTTAACATGCATGTATTATACATAACGTTTGTCTTGAATCATTATGTCTATCGGTAAAAACCACATTAAAATCCTTTGCGTCGTTTAACAGATCTAAGCATACATACAAAAAAGCGACTTTGCTTTACACTATGTAAATATTTTTAAAAGACTCAAATTGATAATAGTTCCAAACAAGCTTGTCAGAACTTTTCACAGCAATGAGTCAATTTTTAGATAATTATCATAAAGATTCGCTTAAAATTTACCATTAGCAATTTATTCATTTATTTAATTAAGGTTCACCAGCAGTTGTTACAGATAATTGTGTCTGAGTGTTTATATGTATATAAGTATGTATATCAGTCATCAGGTTACCGTAGTACAGGTTCTACCTAGTTCGGGACCTGAAGACCTTGTGTGGATGTTATCTCATATTATATTATTATTATCATAATACACAGAAGAACATAGGTAAGTAATTGTGTCTTAAATCTAACTGCACAACCAATTACAGGCAAACACCAAATGCAAAATGCTCTTTGTAGTTATAAAAAAGACTTAATGTACTTAAATTCTGGATAATTATATTAAACACTAATAGTAATGACGTCTGACAAACGCCGATATAGAGTCTGCGTGGACGTCAACCAGGTCGCTGCGTTCGTTTATGAGTTTGCACATGCGGGGTATAGGCGAATTAGCCACAAACACTGTACGGCGAAGAGCTAAAAGTGATATAGGTTTTAGACGTGGTCTACGGGATACTATGAAATTGAACCTACATACCAATTGTGGGCAGTCAATGGTGTTACTGAGCAGTTTATAAGCGAATCTCAAATCCAATAGCTCCCTCCGAGCTTCCAGGGCACTCATTCTGTACCAGCCTAGTTTGTCTAGGTAGGAGAGATATTTAAATTGCCAAGCAATATGAAATACAATTCTATTAAAGCAGTGTATTACTAGCAAATGTTAGCCAATCAGTTATTTGAGCATGTTTGAATCACTGGATTCAAACATGCACAAAAAAGGAATAATAATATGAAGCATTAACAAGCATCAATTATCTGCCTGCCTCCAGGGTTGTCCTTTTCCATTTTTATGGTATAAGATCAGTGAAAGGGCCAAATTTTGGCCTTAACTACCGGCTACCGATAAACCGACCAGTCCTTCGTCACCGGCAGCATCTGGCACTGAGTGAGGCCAACGAGTGCGGTATGCCACGTCGCCCATGAGACAGTCCATTTGGTGGATATCTGCGGATCTGCGTGACGCTATAACGTGCCAACCACCGTTAGACAAGGCCTGGACTGCTACGTCGCCAGAGGCCTTTTTTCCTAAGCATTCTTTAAATTTCGACTATCTTATTTTCAAATTCTTTATCTAGTAATTTCCCTCTAATTCTGCATAAACTATTTTGAAATACTTGATGTACTGAAAAACTTAAACCTATTCCGCATCTGTTGTGATAGTTACGTAAATAGCGACGCGAATCTCAGGTGCATGATTTTGGTTTTTATTTCAATATTTGTACGCCTTCACGGCAAAACATAGCGCACATAATAATAACCTAAGATCTTTATGTAAATACCTATGTTTCACAAATAAACACTCTGGTTCTGATTCAGATTCTGATTGCAATCAAACAAGATACTTGTTGGAGCGTATTTATTTTAAAATCTACGTTGAGATTTATTTTTAGTTTTTCTCTCCTCATATCAATGATTTGACTTGTCTTCTTCGTATCACATATTTTTCTACTTCCTCGTTTTTACGTTATTCATGTATTTTTTACTTATTCAAGAATAAACTATACGTGTATTTGTGGTGAAGAAGTTTGAGATGTTGACGACATTACGTCGGGGTTCGAACCCTCGGCGTACTAGCCTGCATCGCCGCTGCAGTGTGGCAGCTCTACTTGCGTTAATTCACTACAATCCTAACTAATATTATAAATTCGAAAGTAAGTTTGTTTGTTTACCTAAACCACTGAACTAATCATCCTGAAACTTTGCATATACGTTGTCTGATGTACAGAAACGGAGATAGGGTGCCTTTCATCCCGAAAAAAGTACTGTTTCCGAGGAAAACAACAATAAAGTTCTTATGATAATAGATGGCGCCACGTGTGGTGTGTTAAGATTTTGTTTTTAATTTATGTACTTAGTACATTTTGAGAGTCTGGAGTCTCAATAGACTGGTTTTTCATCCTCCTACCTATAATAATATAGACTAGCTTTTGCCCGCGGCATCGCTCGCGTTAATTTAGAATTTCACAATCAATTCGGGTTGTACTCTGCTTGTATATAATAATACTAATAATTTATTTTTGCCGGCGGGTCACAACGTATAATGCCATTGACATTATTTCACTCGTGGTTATCGCACTTACCTAACTTAAGACATAATATCATTAGTTTTGGTACCAAAACAGTTAAGACAATAATGTTGTCGCGATGTCTATTTTCTCATTCCTATTTTAAAAGCAGCTACTTTGGCATAAACATCTTACTTTACGGAAAGGGTTCAAAAAGGGATACTACATTTCTCGTAAAGCTTTAGAGATTGCGTTTTTAAAAGGTGGGTTAGGGAAATGTAGCCGGGACGGCCAAAATCTCAAGGGATTTAAACACATATACATAATTGCAGCTGTGAAAACATAACGGACAGATACAATTTTGCGTATAATACGAGTATTACTAGCAATCGGCCACTGCATCGCACGATTTTTACGACTTGGCTAAATATCGTCATTTTTTTATTTTTATTTTTTTAAGAGTGAACAGGATTCTTCTGGGCTTATTTGTTCATCATAGATCTCATCAATCGTATACCACCAGGCGAGATTAAGGTCAGACCTGCCCATTTCGCAATAAATAAAAATAAAATATGTGAGTTTAATATTAATGTATATACACGTAGGTACACCTTTTGGAATAAATTCTTTAAATTATGGTGAAAAAAGCATCACAATCCTTTGCGTAGAAGAACAACGCAGTCACCCTGATAGACACGAAATACATAGACTATCATAAATAAAACCATCACATAAAATTGCATTATTAGCAAGACGACTTTATTTATGAGGCAAACAAGTAATGTTGTTTTTTTCAGTTTTAAGCAGAAGTATATTATTAGTCTCACAAAAATATGAAACAAGCTTACCAGAAACAGTAGGTAATTAAAGCGTAGCCATTTCTCCTAACGTCTGCTTTCCCAATGTGGCTACAACATTACAAATCCTCACGTTACCGGTGGATGCCGCTCCACTAATCTCTCACTACCTACTCCGTTATTTGAGAAGCAATTGTTTGTGTATGTGCATCCAATTGATTCGACTACATAGGTTGTGATTCTACGCATGGACGCCCGCCTAATTAATAGCAGCCCTATGTCTTTACATAGATAACTAACAAACAATTTGAGTTCACGCCGGGTAAACTTATTCTATATATAGTACCTTAACCTCACCGATTTTGTCGGGGTACTGTAGCTTAGTTACTCTACTGTGATCAACTTTGAGAGAAGTCCAGATATAATTATAAGCCGATCTTCATTAGAAGACTAATAAGTTTTTAGAGAGTCAATTAAATATTAAAAAGAGAGCAGTGGTAGCCCACTGGTAACGGCTGCGACTTACGAGCTGTAGGTCGTGGGCTCGAACCCAAGCAGGTACTTCACTTTGTGTATTTTAAACGATGAAGGAAAACATCGTGAGGAAACCGGCTTGCCCTAGAATCAAAAATTCGAAGACGTGATAATTACCAATCCGCACTGCGCCCGCGTGGTAGATTGTGGCTCAGTCCCTCTCACAAAGAGGAGGCCTGTGTGGCTGTGTACCAGTAGTTAAATATTTCTCTAAAAATATTAGCCAATCAGGAAGGAGTAATTCAAGCTAGGCAGACTGTTCAGTGAGCGCCACACATATAAAAGTATCGCCACTCGTAGAGGCTATTTTAATGCTGAACTGTAATCAATTTGTAAAAATCCTTATTACTAATATTTGCTAACAAAATGAGTACGTCATATAGTTGGTTTATTAGCTTGGCAAAAGCTCTGGGCGAGACAATGCCGATTTCACTTACAGGTTAGGTAAACATTTACGTATAAGCTAGATAAGTAGACTTTCCAACATTACTGGGTCCAAACAAATATAATTGCTTCCTTTTTAAACCACATCCACATATAAAATCATTCCACCACAAACAAACTTCCATCGTTCAATAAATTAGTACAAAAATCGTTTAAAGGACGCAACACGCGCAACGCGGATCTTCGTTGTTATTTTAACTTTTTCCTTAATATTAGAGCTAATTATCTTTTTGTATGCACGTGTTTCTGTGACGAATAAATCTATTTTTCTTTCTTTCTTTCTTTCTTTCTTTCAACATAACACCAGCATCAGGATTCCTGATATCCTCATATGCCTTTAAAACAAATCAAATCAAATCAATCAAATCTTCAAAACTTATAACAAAATCTATGATGCATTACAAATTGAACATCAAAACGAAACCTCGAAGTTCGTTTAGCCCACAAACGCACACGCATATTGAAATGTAACTCAGAGTCTTTACAGTTATAAAATGAATAATAATACAAAATTTTCCGTAGTACAATGGATAATACAACTTTTACAGGACCCCCGATACGAAGCTCGTTGAGGTACTCGCTGGCAAACAGAAATTGGGCCTTACCTACTATAAAACTACCGTTATTCTCTTACAGTTTTTGCAAGGGAAGAATAAACTACTTAGTAAAACTTCAGAAGATGCCAACACAAACAGACAAACATCAGAAATTCCATGCTGAATTAGTGATGAGAAAGCTAGATAGTTTCAGTGGCTCATCTCCGGACAAGTTTCAGTAATGTTGGGAGGGAATTGGGTCTGCAACGATAGTGCTACTTATAGGATAGTAGACCTCGTAATTGCTTTACTACTATTGACTACAATTATTAGTAAACTCGTAAGTTTTCTTCAGTAAATTGAAACTTCAAACTATGTAACTGTCACAGAGGCAATAACACATAGTCGTTTTATGACACGCAAGTGACACAACCTGGCTCCTGTAACACGGGTGTTTTTACTAAGCGCTAGAGTCAGGGCTTCACTTTGTTTGTACACAATTGTTTCGCCCAATAAAATAATATATTGTTATTATTATTCAACTTTAGGGTGATAAAGTAATTATGAGGCCGACTATTCCTACCACGGAATTTCTATTCCGTGATTCCTACTCAAGTGCAATGTTACAATCTTTATGACAGTGTATTGAGTTGTTGTTCTGCTTGTCATGTTTTCCTAGTACTATCGATGAGTTTTATTTATGTATCTTACCAAAAATCTACATAAATACACAAGGATATAATAAAATAGTATTGAGGTATTTTATATATTTGTGTTTTTATTTTCATTTTGCTACGTGGCTTTTCCAATTAAATTAATTAATTAGCTTCTTAATAGTACGAGTACCTATTATTTCTTGGTAAAACAAACAACTTATTTTTATCATTTAAAAGACTTAATTAGCTTTAACATTTTAATTAAACAGAAATACTTGGAACAGATTCAATACATGTCATTATGAAGAACGTTATAACTAAAAGAATTTAATTATAATTTATATTTCAGTCTGTTTCGCAGTACAAAGTTGTCCCAGCTGGCTCGTACGACCTAAGGATGTTCATGTTAATAAAAATTGTACCGGGATTCCGGGAATTTTGACGATAGGTAATAATCATGTTGAGGATTTATCATAAATCGTTTTGGGTAAACAGTTTATGAACATTTCGTTTTCTAATTGTTCGGAGTTTGTTCTCTGATGTGTCAATCATATTATTTTTGGTATCGTGTAAGTTTTCGACGTATTTATATTTGTTGATATAAAAATTATCATCTGTTATTTATTCATTGATTTATTTATTTATGTACATACAAAACACTTAACAGAGAAAAATACATAAAGATAGGTGGAGCAAAAAGGTACTGCTAGGTATATTCTTTAAAAAAAAACCTGTGTGGTCGGGGGACCCCGTCAGGAACGAATAGATACTTGCACGCACGGATTTTAATACAGAGGCCTGTTTCATATAAGGATGAAAAGTTTTTTTCGGACCAGCTGAGGTTTGAGTAGGCTAGAAAATTCAGAAATCGCAAAAAAACTTCTCCAATACTTTTCTTCGGAAATGAAACCCCTTAATTAACTTATTTTTTTAAGATAGACTGACCGCTATAGTATAAACTGGCCGAAAACATTTAGATTTCGGATTTCGAATGAAAACGCGTTATAATTTTATTTACTTTGCGTACAGAATTTAGATAGTTTGTTGCTTGTGATTTCTGTAATTCTGAGAAAAATGTCCTTCAATAGTTTAGAACGCTTTTAGAGACTTATGTGGGAAAAGTTATTTTGCGATTTCTTTCGTTTGTGGTGGCCAGTTTACCCATCATGAAAAAGTTTAATTTCCTCGGAAAGGTAAGGTATAAGTATTTTCGCGATTTCGGACTTTTCTAGCTTACTCAAACCTCAGTTGGTCCGATAGAGTTTTCTGATTCAAATAAGAACCGGGATCGATTGGCACTAAAAAAAGTTTTTGTACATTTTTTTCAAAATCATACGAGGACCTTAATTTCTCCAAAAAAATAAGGGTAGTTTCCTTAGACCGTTTTTCTGTAACTACTACGATTTAGGTACCTACCCTTACTGTCCCGACACAAAATGGATAACGAAGGTGAGCAATAAGGATAGATTTTGTAAAGTTATCCCCTAAATGGGGGATGGAAGTTAGTATGTAAGTACGTAGTTTTTGCCGGTGGGAAATTCCATCGGACAAATGGCTTGTCGTTATATAAAATCTCAACGCTACTATCAAGTCGCGTAGCAAGTCGTAGCCGCAGCCTACGTCGTAGCAGCCCTTGCTACGACAGTAATTGTGTTGTCTATTTTCGCTACGTTTAACATGCGGCTGTGGACAAGTCTATTGCTAAAGACAACTACTTAGATTCATTTAAAACATTGTTAGTCTTTATTAAAACATGATATAAAAAAAAAACACACTGTTTCTATTCTGGTCAGTTAAGGTCCACTCATAAGTATCGGTCATTTATAATTAGGAATAATATACAAAACTTCAAATATTGTAAGTATTTTTTTTATGTTTCTCCACCACAGCCAGACCCGACACAACTACTTGTAGGTCATACAAATATTTGTTCCGTGCGGGAATCGAATCCGCGACACGCAGCGCAGCAGTCAATCGCTTAACCACTGCGCGGAAAGTGCCGTCAAAAAAAAATTACCGATTTATGCGACGCATTGTGACTCATCACATGATCTCAAAATCTGTGCAATAACATCATTTACCCTCTACTTTTATGCTAACACCTCATCATATTAATAATGTACTAGACCACTTACAAATTGAAAATTTTGCCCATCGAGAGGCATTAAAGCCTCTTGAACTACAACATAATAATAATGCCTTTATAATAGGAACACTAATCCCCAGTAACAATAATAATGATCCCTGTTACCAATTCCATGAACAGCTCCACACAAGCCCTTTTATAGGGATTTGTTGCTTTTATACAGATTATCGTTTCTGCGAACCTGCTTACCTGACGTAAATAGGTTCAAGGATTTTCAGACAAAGATGGAATAATAAGGGAGTACGTACCTACAGCGTTCTAATAACTGTTTGCTCCACCGGACGACGTCATTACGTCAGCGCCGGCTGTCGCTAAAAACCAGCTCTGGCTGGGGCTCTGTCTTGCATAGGATCGCAGCATAATGCTAAGCGATAGCCGTTTTGCGTGGACGTGGCGCATGTTTCCCGCAACCTTTTCTTATTTTTTGTGTTTGTTCTTTTTTGCGTCATGTTTACCTCAAAAAAACGCATTTTCTTTCTTTCTTTAGACTCATTCGTATACCTACTTTTCACTAAAAACCTAATCACAATTCAACGATTTTCACCGGTGGTTAAGTTACAGCGAACTGTGCCGTTTACAGTTTTCTTTTAGTAATTTATAGGCTTATAGAAGCCGTGTGCGATGGGTTTTCGCATAGTCGAAAATTACAAAACTATGTGTTATAAAAATGGCTATAATGTTTCGTTCTATAAAATTCACAAATCAACTCTTTATGGTTGTTTCAACTACAACCAGCAACAAACTATCTTGTTCTTAAACCAAATAAAATTATATCGCGTATTGGTTTGAAATTTGAAGTAAATTTTTTTTTGTTTCTTTTTGGCCAGTCTATTCATAGTAAAAAAAACAGGGTGGTGTCTACTTTCCTACAAAATGTATAGGAAAAGTTTTAGCGATTTCTGACTTTTCTAGTACACAAAACTCAGTTGGTCCGATAGATTTTGTTGATCCTGATAAGAATCAGGATGGGTTGGCCTCAAAAAAAGTTTTTGTGAAAACTGCCCATTCTCTTGCTGCCTGTATTTTTTTTTAAAATCTGTGAACGCAGGTCAATGTATATCAAAATGTTAAGGACAGTCTCCTAAGACCATTTTCTTGTAGCAACAACAGTTAAAGTACCTGCGGTTACTGCCCCAACTCGAAAATTCATGTAGGTATATCATAGGTATATCTTTTTATCTATTACCTAATAAAATTACTTGCCGAGGTTATAAAGTATCTTTGTTTAGTTACTTTTTAGTCCAGTATGCTTAATCTATCAGTAGAATTGTACGCTCCTATTGTTATTTGTAGCAGAATATTGCTGTTCTTTAAAGTAGATAGATTGCGCATTAAAGTGTTTAAGGGAAAGGCCTATTAAATACTCTGTGGATGGATGTAATTTAGTTGATGGAATGGGAGATTTACTTAAATTAGTTTTTTTATCTTTCTGGTGTCAGTCTCTACTACATTATTCAAGAATATTTTAAACTTTATCTCTTGGGCTCACAGCAAGCAGTATATAAATTATCCATGATGACTTCCACGGGAACGCATTAGATGCCAAATTCTACCAATCTGTACAATATATTTGTACCAATTTATTTTTGTTTCATGCCCAAATATTTCATGTTAAATGTGAATTAATGCTATTATCAGTTATGTTTTTTTCTTTATTTGTACCTACGTTCATGATTAAAACACTTAATATTCAAGGTTACACTTCTATAAACTAACACGGTAAGTACAAATGTTTACATAGCTATCGAGCAAGATCAACAGTTTTCTTAAATAAAATGATTAGCTTTTATGAACAATTTTCAGTTTCTATGTGCTTTTGTACTTGAGAAGCTTGACAACTGAAGTATTCAAAAAGCAGCAGTAGCAGTGATATCAGAAGTAAATACGGAGAACAGCAAAGGTGCGACACCAATCATGCTGCGTTCATGTCTTCGCCATGGCATGCGTCGCCACGCCAGCAATCGGTTTTACGTGCGGCTATAGATGTTGCACATCAAAACAAAATCAAATTATTTTCTGCTCCAATAAAGCACTTAGTGGCAAACTAGACTTGTATCAACTAGACCTTCATCAGCCCATGACTGGATAAAAGCCATCGGCCTAGACATTGCTGCGGGTTGTTTAATTTCTTTTTTATTTAGGGCGGGTTTTCCAGCCTCCAGATATTTTTATTAAACACTACCTAATGCCGTTGCAATGCCTTTTTTTGTCAAACCACCCTTGTATTAGAGTGAACAACCAAAAGAACGAATCGGTCAATCCGTTTTTGGGTTTTAGCGGGATTAACGAACAGCAATTGATTTTTATATAAAAGAAGAAGATAACACTTTATTATGAAATTTATTATTAATTAGAATGGTAAACATTATTGTATACATAAAATATATGATTTTATTTATTTATTATTTATTTAAACTACAATTTTAACACCTTCACAGACTTCATATATATGCTATAGGTCACAATGTCTAAGTAGATACACAAATTTACAGAAAAATAATATGAACCGTGGGCAAAGAACTATGATGAACTATGATAACTATGATAGGAAATATACTCATAATTATGTGAGTTGCTGCCTGATTCCTAACTATGTTTCAAAAAGCTTACCTTCAATTATGAATACAGAAGATTGGTTTTACATGTCCAGCCTTGCCACCAACTTCTATGTAAGAAAATCCCGCTATGTCAACTAGATTGATGTCGGTAGACTAGTGTTCCATTCTTGTATTTTCAGCTCTAGCACCGTCTGCGAAAATATTATGATTACTGTTTTGTCGTTAGTTGTTATTTTAGTTTGTTTCAGCATGTACATAGGTACAAAAATATCAATGAACAATTTCAGTTTTAAGAAGGTGAGTTTGACAGTTATACTAACTACAATCATTATTTTAAACGCAATACCGCATTTGTTTGCCGAATATAGTGAAACCCATAGATCTTAAGAACTTATGTTAGTTACCTATATCCTTGCAAATAAATATATTATTCATGCGTTAATTAATTCATTAATTAATTAACTAAATAGTTAACCTCACGTAAGTCGCTTGTGTCTA
Organism: Brachylomia viminalis; assembly: GCA_937001585.2. Lineage (NCBI taxonomy): Eukaryota > Metazoa > Arthropoda > Insecta > Lepidoptera > Noctuidae > Brachylomia > Brachylomia viminalis. The sequence goes on along the minus strand of OW443298.2, from coordinate 25,577,673 downwards.
CACAACAAAAGAATTATTGTCCATATGTAGACTGACCAATAATGTACCTACAGCTACCTACAATAATCTAATGAGATACGAAGGTACACTCCTACACACGTAATTCCAATTTATATTGGACTAGCGACCCGCCTCGGCTTCGCACGGGTGCAATGCTGATACTAAATACACTACAGAAAAACGGGTGTGTAACGATTGACATAATAACAAAACATCTAACGTTCATTTGACATAATTTCAGTTAACATAATTTTGTTTAACATAACGATCAGTTGACATAATGAATTGTTGATATAATTTCATTTTATCTAATTTCATATGACATAATGAACATTTCCTATAATGCACATTTCACATAATATTCATTTAGCATATTATTCATTTACCATATTTTATTTTCCATATTCATACCATATTCATATTTTTCATCACTTTATACCCTATACACCTGCCACCCTCAACTATTGTTACCAGGAGAAACTGGATGCAATCTGGACTTTAGGGCACCCCGACTCGGATAGGTTAGGTTAGAAGGGGATGGCGGGGTCGTGTGAGCGAGCGAAGCGAGCGAATAGACCCCGCCATTTATAAACCACCCAGAAGTAGGAGCCCCGCGAATCGGGGCTCCGTCGACCAAGCCCACCCTCGACCATGCATAGAATATTTTAAGGTTTGGTTAAGTGCCATTTGAGTTAGGCTAGAACTGTGCCCATTAAACGTGAATTTTAGGTCAAATGAACGTTATATTTAAGAATATTATACATATTGCAAATTATATAAAATGAACGTTATACTAAATGTTATTATGTTAAATGAATATTATATGATATGAAACATTAGGTCATATGAATTTATGTCATTTGATATGTCATATGAAAATTATGTCATATGAACTGAAATTAGAGCATTTGTTATTATGCCAAACATTACACACCCCAGAAAAACTGTGTTGTATATAAAAACATAGCGGCCCGCTCCGGCTTCCTCAACTTAAACTACGATTTTAATTGAATTAAAAATACTTAAAAAATAATTTGCTATTCGTGCGACTAAAAACAAAAGATAATCAACAATCATCAACAACAAAAGATACCTATTCTATTAAGTTATTTTTCTGAACTTACATACCTCACCTTAATTTACGATTTTTGTAAATAATTTCCCTAATATTAAATTGATCTAACTCTAAATTTTAACCAAGATCTTAATACAAAATAAAAGCATTTTTTTATTATGTATTGTTATTTTCCTCGCTAGAGAGCTCCGATAATAAACGCGTCCGATTGCTGCTAAAATCAAAGTGCTATAGAGAGAACCGCGTTTTTTTTCCTAACTATGGCATCTCGTAGGTGACCTAGAGAGGTCGTCACTACTTAACCGGACTATCCTGTAGTTGCCTTAGGTGAAACTCAAAGCCTCCAGCCAGGGGCATATTTTTGCATACTAAGCGACTATCACCTAAGGGCACCCCCTGTGGGGTACGAACCTCGGCTTAGGGCGTCGCTGGGGGGGGGGGGGGGGCTGGATCTGATTTTTATTATTATTAAGCTTGATGAGGTCGGCGTTTCCTAATTGACTACTCTGAGAAGAAACGCCGAAATAAACTCAGAGGTCACAGTCAAGGGTTTATATTTACAGGCTCAGCTACGGCGCGGGCTGGCGCTTCGTCGGGCAAGGGTCGGGGGGGGACGAATACGTCCGGGGATTCGCGAGGTACCTCGACGGCGAGGACGGAATGACGGTTTGTGTATTTTGTGCACTGTACTGGTGGCCCTATTGCTCTCCTGGAGGAGTGTTATGGGGTCATCGGGGTCGGTGAGGACATGCCTTGGGCGGTGGATTTGACTGATTTTAGAGTGGACATAGCCTGCGGCCTTGACAACCAGAGGGTTGCGATGCTTGTCGGAGGTGTCGAAGAAACGCTTGGAATTACGTTTCATAAATTGTTGGATAGTGGGGATTTTGAGGTCTAGGTGGAGTATTTCATTACGAACCAGGGGGAACCTGTTGCCCTACGAAGGGCACGATTTTGTAGGGCCTGCATCCTATGGATGTGATGGGGTTTGGCGTGTGCGAAGACTGCACTGGCATAGGTCATGATTGGACGAATGCACGCTGTGTAAATGCGTAATTTACACCTGAGGGACAGTTTGCTGCGTGCATTCAGAACGGAGTGGAGTCTACCAAGAGCGAAGGCGGCGCGCGAGCGGGCCTTCTTTATATGCTCTGCGAAGGATAGGTGCTCATCGAGGATGACACCGAGGTATTTAGCTCGCTTCTCCCAAGGGATCGGCTTGCCGGACATAGTGATCGGTTGGGGGGACAACCGCGACCTCCGACGCGCTATTTATAGGCACGCTCCCGCCGCCCCGGCCGGCCGGTACCGCCGTAAACGCTACGTCCCGCAATTTTTAAATCTGTAATATCTACAAAAATATTCATTTAAATCATATGCTGTAAAAGGCCATATAAATCTACCTATATTAAATCAACTATGTATTTAATTGGATAAGGATTAATGCTGTATTGGTTAAAATCGCTTCGAAAATTAGCCATTATTTGTCGTAAAAAGTAAATGACAAAAAAATGGTATTGTGGGATATCCATAAGAGATAGACATATACCATCGCGGAGTTTTCTGTAGACCTTTTCAATGTGTACAATACTTAGTACATTATTTTGATATATCTCGTAGGGTTCAGCCTGCGTTTGCAATGTAAAAAATGTAATTATTTCGGACATCACATTAGAAACCTCAAAAATAACAGTATTTCTCCATTATTTAATGGATGTTATTACACATATAAACCTTCCTCTTCAATCACTCTATCTATTAAAAAAAACCGCATCAAAATCCGTTGTGTAGTTTTAAAGATTTAAGCAAACATAGGGATATAGGGACAGAGAAAGCGACTTTGTTTTATACTATGTAGTGATTAGTTATTTGTAGTGATGATAAATAATGACTTAAGTAATTTTCGCTATTGAGCAAAACAGCCTAAGTCTTAGTGCAGCCAGTACAAAACAGCCTAAGTTCTAGTGCAGCCAGTACAAAACGAAGACAGAGCCCTGGTCCTTGTTTTACACCAAAGAAATCACTAAACGTCTTCCACAACTGTCCACATTTTTCATTTTGCAGCAATCATTGTACATTTTCATTTATAAACAGTAGTAGACCATTAGTTGTAATTAAAACAAAATTAAATTATAGCAAAATTATTCGGAAGCTATTCATTCATTTAGTATGATGAAACAAAACGTTTAAACGAAAAGGATAGCTCAAGAGATTGTTGACATCCCTATACAATTGGCAGGATTGGAATCATTTTTATTACACAATTCCAAACATTTAATTTTGGAAGCGCATTCAGAAACAAAATGTTTTACCCAATTAGGGTGAAGTTTGCATACATTATTCAAATTTGCCTACATAAATGCTATTAAATTTTTAATTGGTGTGGTAGTAGGTAACTGCCTACTGCGAAATTGAGAAACGGGACAAACCTCCCGATTCCCGGGTTTAAAATCCCACAAACATTCGACATCACTACGGCAACAGTTTGCGCGGTCTCATGCCTCGTAAGTTGGCGGCCATTTAAAACTTAAATTATATTGCCCCTATCTGTACCCACTGGTTACTTTCCTAGTTTCTTCCCTGTATATTGAAATATTGGCAGAACTGTTCCAACTCTCGTATTTTGCTGTTGTTACGTCAGATAGTGAGATATAAATCATCATCTGCGTAGCCTTTTCCAATCATGTTGCGGTTGGCTTCCTATCGAACCGGATGCAGATGAATACCAGTATTTTACATGGAGCGACTGCTTATTTGATCGCCAAAACCCATTTGCTGGTTAATACGATACCCCTTGGTAAGACGGGTTATTGGCTGGCTTTCGGGCTTCAGACTACGCGTACCAAGTGACTGTCAAAGGCCTACAAATGACAGCTGTGACCAACGGTCTAACGAGCTTTCCGAGGCACGGATAGTGAGATGTGGGTGTAAGTGGTAAACAATGTGGAGACAACAATAACTGAAAACATTGGCAATACTAATGTATAAGATTATTTTGGAACTATCAAATAAATTCTAGTATCGAAACTAAAAAGTGATTTTTTTAATTTTTTTAAAAGTGACTGGGATGAGCCAATCTTTGTTCAGCCAAACTGACTAAAATATAGAATATATTTGATTGAATTTTCGAATGTGGACTGGGTACGGCATTAGATATACGCAGTTTAAGGCGCGGACTGACTACGATTTTAATCGCTATTACCGCACTCACACAACCGCATCTGCGCGTTTTACGGTAATTATGCACACACTCGCAAACGCTAACACGGGCGTTTGTGTGCTCAAGGAAAGTTGCATAGTATACGTAAGGAAATCAGATGTTTTCTGTTGAATATACTTACTTATGACGTGCGTTCTAAAATTCGATGTAATTACAGTGTCGGTTCATAATATGATACAATAAATAATTACACATAACAATTTAAAAAAAAACAATTAAATCACTACTGATTATTTTTAATACAGTACAAGATAAACAGGTCAAATATAAACATTCCGAATTTTACCCGACTGCTCTAGAAGGGGAATTATGCTTTTCGGGTGTAAGTCAGTATCAGGGATGGAAGGGTTAATTAAATGGGTAGTTATGCCATTTCAAACTAATGTTTGTGTTTTAGATAGGTACTTAGTGGGTGCGGTAAAAAAATAGAAAACAAAACCAACATAAAGGCCCTCGGACCACTTAAAAATCACATAAACTCTAAATAAATGCAATAATATCACAGCTCCAAAGTGACAAATGCCATAATGTTTCTAAGAAAATGCGGAGCCGGGACGAAAGCTAGAATTCTGAAAAATTTAGACGATAGAGGGATCATCCACGGGAATGGAAGCTGCTGCTGGCTGAATATTAGTTGGTATTTGCTAAAATTGGTAAAACAGTGCGTGAATTGAACTAAAGTTCTGTGGCGGACTACTAAGGCTACTCACTGCCTAATATTGAAGTGAAAATTCAGTCTCAGTGGAAATCCCATATTTCCACTGAGACTGAATTTAGAAATAACCAAGTTTTTGGTTTTATATTTTTATCTTTTACACAGCATTTTTTTTTTGCGAAATTTGCTGAATACTTACCTATTTATGTTTCAAGCACACTATATTTTTATTGATTTAAAATATTTATTTTTTTCACCTTATTTTGACCTAATATCGAAAAAGCACCCTAATTTTCAATCGAAAATTCTCACGTGAAAATATCTGCTTTTTAAAAACTCGGTAAAAAAAATAATTGCTGTGTAAAAGATTAAAATAAAAAACCAAGAACTTGGTTATTTGAATTTTTCACATAAATTTTGAGGTTACTTGAAAAAAGTGTGTATACAAAAGTTGTAGATCTTTTTATTACCTACAACTTTGGCATTACACTTTTTTCCATAAGACTTGTAGTTTTGCCGGAAATCGAGATAAACCGCTTTTTACCGTTAAACCCCCACTTCCCGACCTCGGATCGCCCGTAAATTATTTTTCCTTTCATTTTTGTTATATTCTCTTTCTTTTCCAATGGGTTTCCTCCTACTGTGACTTTTTTCGTTTTCAAAAATTATCGGCACTGGTCTAATGAAATGACTCAATAAATATTATAAAAATAATCTTACAAAAGAATCAAAATGCTTTATATATAACTAGTGCAATATTTATATTATTATAATAATTACGAACGCACTCTGATTTATCTGCAAGTTTGTTTTTGTTACTTATACCTACTATTGCAATATGGCTATCGCCTCGATGGTTGCTTCGACCAGAGACGTTTGCACTAGGCGCATTCAAATATGCATTCTATAGACATCAAAATAGAGTGCACCTATTTGTTTTTGGATTTAGCAAAATGTTTGTAGAAATTGTCAATACCGTTTCTATAGATTTATACAGTTTCTTAAGTATACTAAACTAAATACAAATTTCAAATGTTATTATGATACAATACCGTAATCATCCTACTTACCCAAACATTCCATCATTTTTTCGAGTTTTTCGTCTTTTTCTTGTAAAACTCATTCGCAACATTTTATTTTTATTGCCCATATTTCCACTGAGACTGAATTTTCACTTCAATATTAGGCAGTGAGTAGCCTTAGTGGTCCGCCACAGAACTTTAGTTCAATTCACACACTGTTTTCAGTCATAAATTACTTGAAAACTACAATCGAATTATGCACAGAGCGTCCGGTGCCAACTATCCAAGTCGAGCGCTGCCCGACGACTAAAGTATGACCGCGTAAACTATTGTCACCACTATGGAGCGTCAATAAGATTCATAATTGAAAATGATATTTGTGTTGAAATGTGACGTAAGCTGCGAATGGGCATTTATTTTACTGCTTTTCTTTAGATTATTTAAAATATAGACATAAAATTAAATAATGGTTTGGTTAAAGTTTAAAAAAAATGGAAAACCTACTAAATTCTTAAAAAAAAAACTGTTGTTATCGCTGGAAATACAGAGATCTTCGACGTCAAAGTTTATTTTTGTGCTACAACTTCACAATTTTTTATTGGGAATATCAAACTATTATTTATTATTTTGTTCGGTTTAAATTCTTCTTTATACCCTTCTCTGTTCACTGTATTTTTCGCGTTACTTATTTTTATTACATTACGTCATACTCGACGTTCTAAGAAACCAATTTTTGGGAATATTGAGATAACACCGCACCTTAATTTATGGTCTTATGTCGTATAGACCTTGTATTATTATTATTTATACATAGGTATATATTTTTGTTGTTGTTAAAATCGCTTCCAATAATAAGAATTAGTTTGTACCGAAAATCCAATCAAATACATTTAAATAACCAATCACAATAAAATCATAGATTTGTGTTTGAACGAGCTGATTCACTATTTTCACTGAATTTAAATTACGTATTTAAGCTAATTAAATCATTAACATACACAAATTTGTTACAAATGTTTGGATCAGATTTATCATGTTACAATAATTAATAGTGGTGGGAGTGACAAGCCGAGTTAAAGGTATCTATCAAAATATTATGTTGCGTGTAACGTTTTATTTACCTTTAACAATTTACTTAAAAATAAGTTACACATACATACCTAAACTCACGCCTTCTTCCCATGGGGGTAGGCAGAAACGACAGAACGCCTGCTTACTATCCGTACATACTCCTTCTGTTTCGTTTACGTTCATACATCTGCGGGGTGACCACGGCCTCTTTTTTTTTGAGGATGGGAAATCTTTATGTTCCGGGTCAGCGGTACCCCTTTCGGATGATCCCGCTTTCCCGGCAGGCTTGGGTCCTAGTGGGCCCCCTCTTCGATGCTGACATCTCTTTGAGGCGCGCGTGGAACACGTACGCGCCGTCCAGCACGGGCCTGGTCCTGATCGGACGGTGAGCTACCCATTACTCACCGCCCGCAGGCCCGCGCCTACGGTGGCCGGGAGTCGTCACGCGGCTCCCGACGCCCGGAGCGTCCACCGCGGCGGCTTGGACGGGAGACTCTCTCCCTCTCCCGTCCCGCCACCTCCTTCGCTAGCATGACTGCTTCGCAGAAGGAGGCGACTGCCTCCCACTCCCCCTCGCCCCGGACTATGGCTTGAACCAGGGCCGGGCGTGAGAGGTCGCCGCCGCTGCCAATCGCCTCTACGAGGACACGGCGGTGCTCCGCCCATGCAGGGCAGGCCCCCACCATATGCTCCACCGTGTCCTCGGGGCGATCATCGCAGTGGTGACACCCGGGCGTTTCCTCCCGCCTGATGATGTGCAGGAACCTCCCGAAACATCCGTGTCCGGTGAGGACCTGCGTCAAGCGGTAGGTGAGGACGCTGTGACGCCTCTCTAGCCACTCCTCAAAGAGGGATCTTACCGCCGCTATCGTGGCGTGCCCTGCGCTGGGTTGCGACAGTCGCTCTTTCCATGCCGCGATGAGATCGCGCCGGAGGTCCGTCCGCTCCGCCGCGATTTGCTGCGGCGTAGTGCCTCCGCGCGCCACTCATACAGGCGCGCGAGGACTATCGCCTCCAGATCCCACGGCGGCAGGACCACGGCCTCTGTGATAGACTTGAGTCAAGCATTTTATCGGTTTCAGCTCCCAAACTTCGATAAAAATGTGTGACTCAAACCTATCACAGTAGACCGTGCTCGCCCCGCTGGTCGTACACGCACGCCGGTTGCGAGTACTATGCACCTTACCTTTCTGAAGCATGGCACCAATAAGGTCACTATGTGTCCTCCTAAGGAAAGAAAGAAAGAAAGAAAGAAAATGCGTTTATTTGCGGTAAACATGACGCAAAAAATAACATAAACACAAACAATATGAAAAGGTTGGGGGAAACATGCGTCACATCCACGCAAAACGGCTATCGCTCAGCATTATGCTGCGACCCTATGCAAGACAAAGCCCCAGCGTCCCCTCCCGGCGTTTCCACTAACATCTGCCTTGTAAATCATACCTTTCACTCATCCTCCCAACATGACCAAACCATTTATGTAAACGATTTTTTTTTATTAATCTGTTTTAGAATAATTTAGGAATATTAAGGAGATGTCGACTTTAAGACTGAAAATAACATGATTAGGAAAAAATATAAATGTTTTCAGCTTAGGATAATTTAAGAAAAAAGTTACAAAAATATCGGCATACTTTACGTAAGGATTCAGTTCTATCAAAGTATGACCAGTGCAGCTATTTACACACGTTCGTTACGCTTCCATGCCAAATCGAACATCAATCAATGTTATCAAAAGAGTCCTCTAAAGGCTGTTCACAAAACAAAAACCCGAAAATTTTGTCAGTTTAATAAAATAGATAGACGTCCGCCATTCTTTCAACAGCTATTTACTGTCGGGGGCCAGGCAAATGAGTACATAATTAAAAAATGTGTAATTAATAGCTATGCAGATTTAAGTAAAATTTTGGACAAAATTATAAAATATTTCCAACAATATCGCTCAATTAAAACCCATTTTCGCTTTGATAAAGATTAACAAAAATGGGTTTAGCGGTAAACCTAGCAACCTCCAATCGATTAGACTCTATGCAACATGTATCATTCACTAATACCCCGGTTTCCGTTCGATACGGTTCGTTGCTGGTTCCATTCCTATATTTTCGCCGGTTTGCTCCCGGAGCCCTAATAAAAACATTACAGACTTACCGCTAAAAGCTTTAGGTCGTACTTCGGGGAAAATGAGAGTATGACACGCAAAATTATATTTACCGCCAAAGGAATTATTTTTAAAGCAATTTAACCTTTATTCGTTAAACGTTAAAGATCAAACCAAGATGAGACGAATTTTCAGTATTTACCTTTTGATGTTGCATGATATATTTCGTGTCAATATTTTTGTTAGAAAATATGGATAATATATATTTTTATTACGAAATGAACCAGCTCTTACAAATATATAGGCTAAGTATTGTGACACAAGTGTTATAGTGGGATGCGTTTTTTTTATTTATTTTTTATTAAAGATTGGTTTGCTCTTGACTCTAGTGTAGGTCAGTGGTGACAGAGACAGAGTCGACAGCGGAGTGAGCTTACCCAGAAGAAGCCTGTTCACTCTCACTTTGAAGAGATTAGGGTTGTAAGCGTTCGGAAACAGACGCAGGTAGAGAGTTCCACTCTTTTGCTGTGCACATAACAAAGACATTTGGAAACGTTTAGTGTGAATTAGTGGAATAGCAACTAGGTAAGGATGATAAGTTGCAGTGCGTCTAGGTGACCGATGGAAGAAGGGAGCGGGTGGTATAATGTCGTGGAGTTCTAGGGCACACTCACCGAAGTACAATCTGTAGAAGACCGATAAGCAGGCGACCTTGCGGCGATGAGCCAAGCTGTGAAGCTTGGCATCCACCAGTTTTACGTCGCCAATGAGCCTCTTAGCTCTGCGTTCCACCGAGTCAAGCGCGGCAAGTTTGTACTTTGCTGAGCCATCTCAAAAGTGGTTGCAATACTCTATGCAGGATCGGACTTGCGCTTTGTAAAGGACCAAATAAAAGCTGTCCAGGCGTAAAGTATCGCTTCAATCTATTTAGGATGCCCAGTTTCTTAGCCGCTGTTTGGGCTTTGTACTCGATGGTGGCACCGAACGTTGAGACCTGAGGGGCAATTCTCGTACTTAAAAAACGTTCAAATTCAAGTCGCAATCTCATCTCAGCGACAATTAATGTCAAAAACTTGTCAAAAATGAATGTAAATTGATTGTATTTTTGACAGATTGAGACTGAGATCAGACTGTAAACGTTCTTAAAATGACGGGAATTACCCCTCTGATGTCAACTCCACGCCTAGGAGCTCGAGCCGATCAGTTACAGGAACAGATGTACCCCGAAAACAAGGAGCTTGGTCGAAACGACTCCATTTATCAGTAAAAAGACACGCCTGTGTTTTGGTAGCGTTAAAAGAGACCAGAAGGGCAATTCCCGTATTTTTAAGATCGTTCGCATTCTAATATCAGTGTCAATCTGTCAAAAATTTTATAGCGTTTACCTACATTTTTGACATTAGACTGTCGCTGAGATGAGATTGCGACTTGATTTTGAAAGTTTTTAATTACGGGGATTGGCCTTCAGATTGTCATCACCCCACTGGGAGACAAGGCTTAAGGTCAAATCAGTACGCTCTACCATTGCGTGATCTATTATTCAAGCGGGAAGAAATTAATAGGTATCAAACTAAACTTCAAAGTCTTATCTTTGTTTTACTCAATTGAAAATTTTATTGTTACACAATAGGTAGGTAATACAGTGATAATATCTACTGAAATTAAAAACATGAATGAATGAAATGTATTGTTTTAATTCTTTGCGTCAATACATTTATCATGACTGTCACTATATCCCGTTGTCCCGGTGGAGCAGTTAATTCAATCATTTGCGTCCGTCCGTAATGAATTGGAGCGGTTTATAAATGTGCCGTGAGATCAATGACGCTGTTTATCGTGTTGAGTTCGACTGTATGTTTGTTTCTGGTTGCCTGGTAGTTGGCAGGAAACTGGTTCGTTAGCTCTAAATGGTGTTGTAAGTATTTATTATTTTTTGTATTTTGGAATTTATATGTAGAATAGCATAATATAATACTTCCATATAAAATACACTCCCGGACTCCTTAATCGAGCCACCGTGCATTTTTATGTCTCATAATCATCATCTGTCTATCCTTTTCCTATCTATGGTGGGGTCGGCTTCCAGTCTAGTCTAATCGGATGCAGCAGAATACATATTACATGGAGCGACTGCCTATCTTACCTCCACAACCCAGTTGCTGGGTTATACGATGCATTTTTATGTCTATAGGCTGAAAATATCAAAATAGTGGTAAGTCAGAGAAAAAGTTTTTATACAGTTTTGAAGCTGACATACTGCCCATCATTTCGGCATCACCATTGTTCCAAATTCCAATTTACGAATTTAAAAAGACCAAAAAATCGGAGTTCGGTAGCTTCTAAAGAAGCAACAAACTATGATAAGAGCATCTGTATGTCAATTATTTATTTCGTTTTGCTTTGTTTTGATTAAAAAGAATATCGAAATTGTTTTTCCTCATTTCTTATCCATTCTGCTTACGTTAAAATTTTGGATACTGCATCTGAAATAGCCGCAATCTGTTGCACTTTTTCAGTCTGGGCTTAATCAGTGAGACTCGAAGAACGTGGCCTGAAACCTCATAAGCCAGCCAATAATCCCAAACTGACACGAGCTCACAGAATGGCGCGCCTACAGTTTGCACGCGAATATTTACATTGGACTCAACATCAATGTAACAGTTAAGTTAGTTTTAAGTCATTCAAAATTTACTCGTAATTATTAGTACAACCAACCATATCTTTTGTTGGCATTTTATTGTAAAAATATCGAGGGAAAAAGGCGCTGAAAACCGAAATACAGGCATTGCCTAGTGCGGTTGCAGTGGCTACATCCATGTAATTAGAAATGAATACTGCCAAACTATTTTTCTGTAACCTATTACTTTTTTTGTGAATAAAATATTATTATTATCTCCTTTATTTCATTTACATACATATCAATTACATTTTTAAATATTTTTATAAATAAAAAGATACCAAAAACATTTAAAAATTGTGACGGGACCACGACTGCCACCACTAAATAGCATCGGTCGCTATTTATTGGTGGCTCATGTGATGCTTTATGCTCTAGGTTGGCCTAGATTTCATTTTTATACAACATGATAATGCAAGGGCGTACGCTGCCAGAATTGCTCGGGAATACCTGCATGACGTTAGTATCGCAGAAATTGAATGGCCAGCAAGAAGCTCTGATATGAATCCAATAGAGCACTTATGCGATGAGTTGAAGATGCGTGTTCGAACTAACCAACCAGTTCCAGAAACTTTGCAGGAGCTGGAAATTGCCATCTTGGAAGAAAGGAAGAACATTCCACAGCAACTCATAGTGGCATTAATGAATTCCATGCTGAACTGCATGACGGGCGTCGTAAATGAAACACAAACAAGGAAACACAAGTTATTAAACAGACGATTGTATGGCTCGGTGCTATAGAATTGTTGACGCGCTTACAAGAACAGTAATTACCAAGTTTTCAAAAAACCTATCAGCCATTTCGTAATCGGCTGCAAAAAGACTAGGATGTCTAGCCGTACAAATACATACTAACGATTACGTGAATACACTCATGCCTGAAAATTAATTTATTTTCTGCAAGTTTAACGTCGTATTTATTTGTTCTTACGAGAAATAAAGATTCTTCTATAGACCTATTTACTTACGTAATTAGTAAGTTATCAAATATTCATTTCAACATAAATTATATTAAAATATTGTTATTCGTAATGAACACCTTATTATAGCAAATTCTCCGAAATGTTCGTCTCACGAAGCAAAAAGCATAAATAAACTGGATACATTACGTTATTGAAAATACATAATTCGCGAAGGCGTTGCTTGAGTGAGGATGAATAGCTCCGTCGCAGGTGTCAGGTTCGTAACAAGTTGATATTTTGATAACGTATCAGTTATTGAATTATCTCTTCATTGATATTCTGAGAACAAGTAAGGGCGTTTAAAGTCAAGTACAAAAACTTGGCTAGTATATTTGCAAAACAAAGACCTTCTAAAAGAAAAACTAAGAATTAATGTGTAATTGTTTGACCAGGCTCGTTTGTTCTAGTAGTCTCAAGCGCTACCACTGAGCATGAGGTCCTGGGTTCGATTCCCAGGTCAAGCAAAGTGTTATTGGGCTTGTCCCTTAGAACGTTCTCTGTAGCAACCCGGAGTCTAGATTTATGCATGGGACTAAAACAGAACTGGGCAAATGTGGGTGTACCTACTATGGGAACACCTCTACCCAGCCCAAAGACATGGCTAACAACGCGTGATGTTGTGTTATGTTTTCGATATAGTCGGAACATGTAGTTAGATAGGCACCCTATTTCGATATAGTCGGAACATGTACTTAGATAGGCGCCCTATTTCGATATAGTCGGATCATGTTGTTAGATAAGCGCCCTATTTCGATATAGTCGGAACATGTAGTTAGATAAGCGCCCTATTTCGATATAGTCGGAACATGTAGTTAGATAGGCGCCCTATTTCGATATAGTCAGAACATGTAGTTAGATAGGCGCCCTATTTCGATATAGTCGGTACATGTCGTTAGATAGGCGCCCTATTTCGATATAGTCGGTACATGTAGTTAGATAGGCGCCCTATTTCGATATAGTCGGAACATGTAGTTAGATAGGCCCCCTATTTCGATATAGTCGGAACATGTAGTTAGATAGGCGCCCTACTTCGTTATAGTCAGAACATGTAGTTAGATAGGCGCCCTACTTCGATATAGTCAGAACATGTAGTTAGATAGGCGCCCTACTTCGATATAGTCGGAACATGTAGTTAGATAAGCGCCCTATTTCGATATAGTCGGAACATGTAGTTAGATAGGCGCCCTATTTCGATATAGTCGGAACATGTACTTAGATAGGCGCCCTATTTCGATATAGTCGGAACATGTAGTTAGATAGGCGCCCTATTTCGATATAGTCGGAACATGTAGTTAGATAGGCGCCCTATTTCGATATAGTCGGAACATGTAGTTAGATAGGCGCCCTATTTCGATATAGTCGGAACATGTAGTTAGATAGGCGCCCTATTTCGATATAGTCGGAACATGTAGTTAGATAGGCGCCCTATTTCGATATAGTCGGAACATGTAGTTAGATAGGCGCCCTATTTCGATATAGTCGGAACATGTACTTAGATAGGCGCCCTATTTCGATATAGTCGGAACATGTAGTTAGATAGGCGCCCTATTTCGATATAGTCGGAACATGTAGTTAGATAGGCGCCCTATTTCGATATAGTCGGAACATGTAGTTAGATAGGCGCCCTATTTCGATATAGTCGGAACATGTAGTTAGATAGGCGCCCTATTTCGATATAGTCGGAACATGTAGTTAGATAGGCGCCCTATTTCGATATAGTCGGAACATGTAGTTAGATAGGCGTCCTATTTCGATATAGTCGGAACATGTAGTTAGAGAGGCGCCCTATTTCGATATAGTCGGAACATGTAGTTAGATAAGCGCCCTATTTCGATGTAGTCGGAACATGTAGTTAGATAAGCGCCCTATTTCGATATTGTCGGAACATGTAGTTAGGTAAGCGCCCTATTTCGATATAGTCGGAACATGTAGTTAGATAGGCGTCCTATTTTTCTATTCCGTCTAAAACCATTCTCTTACTACTCGACGAAACATCAAAAAAATTCTCAGATTCAGCAGACATGTCTAAACTAACAAGTCCCCAGTTTTGATATATATGTCATATTATAAGGGGGCCTGCCATAAACCGAGCTCAGTTCCAGCCCCCAGGCTACTTCTGAGAATTTCCTAATGGATTGACGAGCCTCGAGACAGTTTTATAAGACTTTTTTAGGTTAAAAAAAAATACACGTCCTTCCTTCTAACTCATAAATTCGATCGTCCAAGTGTTCAGGTATCATTGTTTTATTTAGCGACGTTACCTCCGCAAGTTGTAACAAAAGGGTATATAAATAATAAGCGGAGGAGTAGATTTCCCCCGCGGCGTCGTACGTGCGACCTCGACGCGTCTTCCCACTGTCGTGGTGGATGGAAATTTGGACGCTCGGGTAGAATTCTATTGTATTGTCTGGTCCCGATGTTCGGAATAGGTACTGGCGATAAAAGAATTAGGTATACAGGCAAAGATATGTTAAAGTCGCGAATCATATTTTGTTCAACATAAAACCTGACACTGACCAATAAATTGCAAAAAACGTAAGAAAATTTGAATATCGCGGACAACCGGGCGCTTGCCCCTTTAATGTACACTCCGCGCAGTCATACTCGATGCCAATTTGCTGACTGGCTAATATTTGTTTAGCATGGCATGAGCTCTTCTATATTTTATGCCAATTAGAGATAAGAAGACGGCCGATATTTTTTTTATGTGTGTCTTTTAATTAACTTTTTAAGTTTATGACAAACTTAAAATAATGATTTTAAAGACCCGACTACTTGGCACACTACACCATGCTTTAAAAGTAGTTGAAGTTAGCTGTCTGTATACAAATATTTTTGTTTGATTGTACTATACCTACTTCGGTCTTGCATCTGTAGGATAACATCATAGCTTAGTCACTCCGACCAACTGTGAGAATAGGCCAGATTTCCCATAATAGAATCCAGATAGGCCCATCACCCTCATTCCAGGTCCGCGTACAGGCAGAATTCGTTTCTGATCCGTGCGAGCAGAAGTTTTAATGAACTGTCTGGTGAACATTATTTGGATATAATCGATACCAGTGTTTCTCGGCTTAAGCATTTGTTGGTAACAAGCTTTTTTACGGAAAAGTAATTGTTTACGTCTAAATTATAACTAGTTTGTATCTGTCGATTGTGTACTATTTTTTTCCTAAATTATGTAAAAGGTACCGACATTTGTTATTTTTTTTCGTTTTTTTAATTTTGGTGTGTATCGGCGGAAACTTGTAAATGGCCTGCAGTTTCATATTGTTTAAGAACACTGTGTATTATAGCTGTAAGTTTCCCTAATAGAAATAAAATAAATATTAAAAAGAGACTCATATAAACAAAAAAGTTTGCACCATTAGAAGCTCAATTAATTTTTAGAGGATCATTTAAATATTTCCCATACACCATATCCTATCCAATCCAATATCCTTATTTTGAAAAAAGCACTTAAGTAACCTAATACATAAGTACATAGTTGATTTCTTTACAAAATCATGTTATGTCGAAAGGAATCATGTTTATGAAAATGTCGTTTAATTTTACTTTGGTGCTCATACAGAGTTGATATGACAGAGGGGTATTAAATTACACTACGTATACTAAACGTGTTTAGTTTTAATTCAATACGGTATAAAAATAAAAAGCACCAAAAATGAGTTTTTTTTTTCAAACAACTAAATATCTTACAAATCAGAGCAAAACGCAACCACCCTTTGTAATGAAAGTGCAAGTGTGTGTGTACTTATTGCCATCTTTTTAGCTAAAATATTTGGTTGTATTTGTGACTTGCGTCAGAGCGGCAACAACGCATCGTAGGTTATACTCAGATTTATCGTTATAAGGTGCATGAACAATGCGTATAGACATAATCAGCTGTTAGGAAAGATACATCGTGTTCAAACGGGGCAAAAACTTAAAAAATCATTTGCGACTAAACTACTGCTCCTATTTAATTGATTTTTGGTTTAGAGCTTGAAAATGGTATCTAGTATAGGCAGTTTAAAGGAAAGCCCCTCTGTCGTTTTAACTCTGTATATACACGAGCGGCACGTGCCAACGGCAGCGGCAACTGCAGCCGCCAAAACATCTACGGCAGAGGCGACTGCAGCCGTGGGCGCGTCTTTGGCTGTCGCCGACGACGGCTGCAGTTGCCTCTGCCGTTGGCGCGTGCCGCTCGTGTATATGAGCACCAAGTTATTTATTATTAAGGTTGTCAAGAAAATATAGAACTCAGAGAAGGAGCATTGCATTTATTTTGCAAATCTTTCAGTCTGCTAAAAAGGAAATAAGTATGCGCAAAATGAAAAATATCACCGTATTCAAATAATTTTTCCTTGAATGAAAATTTCAACTTTCAGCTTCAACTGAATTCACAAATACAATGTGGTTCCTCACACACTGAATAATACTGAATATACAATTTCATAGCTGCCACATTTACGATGTACATATATTTTCTGTGTATTTTCTCGTACCTGCTACATACATTCGATATGTACATAAATTTTAAATACATAAATGGATTATCTTTAGAAGATCAGGTACAGTTGTGGAACGAAAAGGATAATCATTTTAGTCACGGTACGGTGGGCTGCATCAATTGGGTACCCCAGTTGTATTAAAATTAACTATGAAGAGGGGTACCCGCATCGTGACGCTGACTGTAGTACTACAGTTCGTCATGAGAGTGACGTAGCTGCACTAGGACGATGTCACATAATACTTTGTTTGTTTCTCTTTGTATGAAATTAGAATGAAGTGATTTTCCGTTTAGATTAAGTACAAATTGACAGTTATGTTTTTTGTGACTTTACGCAATGCATTGCGTACTTTTCAGAACAGTTAGGTACTGCATTCCGTTACGAAAACATAGCTTTCGTAACAACGGCGCCTACGCCGTAGCCGAAACGTAGCACCCTCTAACACTTTTCAAACTTTCAATCACTAACACAAAAACGCGCTGTTACATTTTCAACGCTCGGCTCAGCACGGAAAGTTGTAAATCCAACAACGCGCTTTTATGTAGTCATATTTACGTGGTGCCTAGTGTTAGTGAAAAAGGTCATAAATTTCTCCTTGTACACCATGTACGTACAAACCCTAACCATGAAATGAACCGCTAATAGATCACGAAGCAATAGATTTAGAACAACTATCCTCACTGACAATCAGAGGCCGTAGTTAACAAACTATGGCCGCGAGTAACACACATACACACGTGGTCCATTAACTAGACCAACTTCTGATCTGAAGCTTTCGCAGAGAAGAGAGAAGGACAGAAAGTCAACTCCAAAAAGACTATTTTATTTATTTATTTTATTTTATTTATTTAGGAAAATAAACAGTTACACACTACAATAATATACAAACAATTCATACAAAGTGAGCAAGTGTATAACCCACGACATTTTCCACAGATTATAAAAAGAGTAATTTTTAATGCACTTACGTAGTGCGATTGCAATTAATAATTATATAATATTATTGTAAATAATGTGCTTAAATATATGACTAAAGCTAAATTGGCATGCAAATACAACGAAGAAACATCATTATGTTGATAAAAACACATAACTGGGTTTACATTTCTGAAATTTTTTGGCGGATTAGGCTTCGGAATTTATTAGCATGTAAAGCGAAGATATCAAAATCGTTGAAAATTTTATTAAATTGAGTAGTAATGCGACGTAAGGGTGCGCGCAAGCCAGCATTCGTACGAGTTGATGTTATAGCAAAAAGTGGTCTCGCACGCACTCCACGGCTCATGGTAGTTCTAGGTACTACATAACAAATCCTATTACTAATGTCAATACAGTCATATGAATGGTTGCATAGGACAAATAAAAACATTGTCTCTAAAAAAGTTCGTCTGGCCTTTAAGTTTAGTAGCTTATACCTATCCAGAAGGTCACTGTAAGATGCTTGGGTACGAAAACAACGGAAAAACGTGTCTTTCAAAAATTTACGCTGTACCTTTTCAATCGCATCTGAATACTTAGTATAGAAGGGATTCCACACCGCAACAGCGTACTCCAACTGAGACCTGATCAATGATTTATAAAGGTACAAATATGTATATGGGCGTTTAAATTCAGTGGATGACCTCATCACAAAACCATACATCCTAAATGCATTGTTCACTATTTTACTAATATGACCGTCAAGTTGCAGTTTATCATCTAGCAAGACTCCAAGATCCCGGACTAATGTCACTCTTGTTAGGTTCACATTATTTAAGATGTAAGAATGGGTCAGAACATTTTTGTTTTTGGTAAAACTTATACAGCAACACTTAGTTATACTTAGCTGGAGCTTATTGTGCGAACAGTATTCAGAAAACCTGTGCTGCAGCAGGAGGCAGTCCTGTAAATTTTTAATTGGTCTATAAATTTTGAGATCATCGGCATATAGCAATATTTTTGAATTTTGAAAACAAGTGTTAATATCATTTATGAAAATAACGAATAAAAGAGGTCCTAATATGGAGCCCTGCGGAACCCCAGAAGTTACTGTCAAAGTGTTAGAATTAAACCCATTTATCACAACTCTCTGTGTCCTATTTGAAATATAAGACGAGAACCATCTTAAAAGATCACCGCGTATGCCATTGAACGCAATTTTATTCAAAAGTAGTGCGTGGTCAACTTTGTCAAAAGCTTTCTTAAAATGTGTATATAGAGTCTACTTGGATACGAGAGTCCATGTTATTAAATAAGTAGTCTACAAAAGTAACTAGGTTCGTTGTGGTTGATCTTCTTTGGACGAAACCATGCTGCTGTTGAATTATAATACTGTGTAGAATTGGATATACTTTATTATGTACTAGTCTTTCAAAAACCTTTGACAAAGTTGACAATATTGAAATAGGACGATAGTTCTCAACATCCTTTTTAGGTCCTGATTTATAAACAGGGGTTATGTTGGCCAGCTTCCATGCATGTGGAAAGGTCCCTTGCGAAAGTGACGAATTGAAAATAATATGCAAGGGTATGCAGAGACTATCAGCAGTATTCTTAATAAACTGTACCGGCAGACCATCTGGTCCCGATCCCTGTGAGGGGTCCAAAGCCTTGAGGGTCCCACGAATTTCATCGATAGTGAACTGAATGTTATTCAACAGAGTGCAGCTCTCAGAACATTCGTTGTGCATAGGTGAATTACCACTTTGGGAAGATGCCTCAAAAACCGAGTGAAAATAATCTGAGAAATAGTTGCAATTTTTTTCCGGGTCACTTGTTGTCTGGTTGTTGTAAACCATTGAGGAAGGAATACCTGTACAACGTTTTCTGTTAGATATAAAAGTCCAAAAATGCTTTACATTATTTTGGATACCATCCTCGACCGAATTCATGTATTTGTTACAGCACTTCTTGCATTCGTCTTGGAACCTAGACCGGTATAGTGAAAACTGCTCATAGTCTGAAATATTGTTATATGTTTTCCATCTATTCCAGGCTTTAGCCTTATTTTTGTAAATATGTATAAGTGACTTTGGGAACCAAATAGGAAATTTAGAATTTCTGGAAGTAGTTAAAAGTACGCACTTTTTAATAATTTGAAATATAATGTTGTAAAACGTATTAAGAGATTCATCGATCGTTTGTTGGTTTAGTGTTTCCTTCCAATTTATATATTTTAAGTAGTCATTAATTTTTCCATAGTCAGCTTTAAAATAATTGAATTTTTTTAGTGATTTACGTCTCATTGAACTATGTGGTAGACATGGCGAAACCATGATACAGAAAGGAGGATGGTGAACATCCAGTTGTAGCAGGTAGTCTACTATACGCTATATACTATAGGCTATACGAATACTGAGCAAAAATAACAAAATATATGCGCTTTTAAGAGTGGTACCTTTATATAATTATGGTACTTGTAATAATAATAAGGGGCTCGCAGATAAGTACTTAATAACAGCCGCACCGCACCGGTCGGTCGATCAGGTTAAGCTACGCTTGCCGCGGTCGGTCCTTGGATCCATCCGTGCGTCATAAAGCACGTTAAGCCGTTGGTCCCGGCTGTCATTCGTAAGAAAAAAGTTTTTTTTTTATTTGACAATATAAAAAAAACAAACCTTACATAAAAATCCCAACAATCCTATGATTTGTGTCTACTATTACAAATGTAATTACGTATGTGATTATATATACTTGTGTACGTACGTTATGTGGTTGTTTGACCTTAATTCACACTGACCTCCGTACTAGTGAAAACTGTATTATGGCAGGTCGTGGATCCGTGGATCTTTGACAGTCGTTACGGGTCGTCAGAAGCCAGAAGTCTGACAACCAGATTTACCAAGGGGTATTGTGTTACCCAGTAACTGGGTTGTGGAGGTCGGATAGGCAGTCACTCCATGTAAAATACTGGTATTCAGCTGCATCCGGCTAGACTAGAAGCCGACCACATCATAGTTGGGCACATCTAGGCAGATGACTTAATATATTATGATAAAGTAACTACGTATTGGATGCTGTTATTCTTTCCTTAGAGAGCTAATTAGGCTTTCAATACTTACTATCACTAAATACTAAGAGAGTGGTCATTTTGTAATCAATATCCCTCAGATCATGAGCAATATGCCATGTATCACAAAATATTAGGTTAGTCTGGATGTCCCAAAAATGTTTATAGACATTTTTTTTTCTGTATGGGAAATCATCAAATAACTTCTCCCACTCTGGGCGGAGCGGGAGGGTGTGTCAAGCTCTTACTGACTAAAACCCACACGTGTTCCTTCAGTTGCCTGTGCCAGGGGCCACGGTAACCCTTTCGGGCTTTCCGGCAACCCTGCCAGATGTTTATTGACATGAAATTACTTTTTCCGCAGCAGTTTCTCCTAATTAGTAAAGATAGAACCATTATTTTTTTGTAAAATGCGTGATCTTTTGTTTTTGTTAACCTTCTGTACCTTTACAAACTGTGTTTAAGGGCAGAGCGTCCAAATTGGCTGTTACGTGGACGATTATCTCTGATCATGATGTTCGGATTTAGTTACGTCTTTTAGTACATACACCCAAGGGGTAAAATAAAGTAGAAGAAGAACCGAATTCACAAAGTGTCAAATAAAGTACCTAAATATATTAAATATTTTCTGCACCGACTATTTATACAATTAAAAGTTAGTTCATGATTACATTTAAAATACTCTATGCAGTGGCACATAAATAAAACAAATATAAATTAAATAACAAACTACTACATCAAATGAGCTTGCATACAAATTAAATTAACACAAAACTTTTTTTTTAATAACAGGTTTCAATGAAAAGTAATGCATGTAATGTAGTAGGTTTTTAAAAAACCTAAAAAAAAATCTAAACCGTATCATAACATATGTTAATATAATTAACGAAAATAATACAACCATGTGCAAATCTAAATATTAAATGAATAAACCGCCGGCGTAGTTTCTGGAACATAATCACAATTAGAACTTGAATATATTTAACAAGAATAGGAGTGATAACGAATTTGCACAGACGCGGATAGTGGGGCATTTCCTGTGTCCCAAAGTGTAAAATGTCGCGGTTTAATAAGTAGTAAATATAAATGATTAATATTATCTTGGCTCCTCAAACATTGTACAAATACCACGTACCATTTGCGATGCTCAATACTCAATTTTTTATTGCATTCCATATGTATTACATAGACGGTATAACACAGTTAGAGATCAATATGGACCCTGTCAGGCACAGCAGAATTAGGAGAGAGGTCTACTGTGAGAAAAGGCCAGAAAGTTAAAAAGAGGCTCAATTATTTTAAATAGTGTGAATCATTAGAAGCGCATAAATGTTTTAGAGGTTTATTGATTTAAAAAGTGTAAATTTTTAGAGATGCAATATTTTTTTAGTGGATCAGTTGTTTATTTCTCCTACTATTTTGTATGAAAATTGAGACAGACCGACATAGTTTTCCTAGGCGTATATTTCCCAAATAATATTCAGTAATATTTTTTTGTATAAATGACTCATGCTATGCTCTAAAGAAAACTTGTCAATTTTCGTTGCGGAAATCTGAAGTAAATATAATGTCCAATTTTGGACCAAACCGATGTATTCCCTTAATTGAAATAGATATTATGAAACTCATTTTCCCCCTTATGACACATGGATTAAAGTTATGAGCGGAATAACGTAAGTTTAACCAAACATTACAGTTTGAGCCTTTCACAACTTAATTTTTGGTTTATTCAAAAGAGAGTTTATTTTTATTGTACTCATTTCATACCCTTGCTTCATCTAGGTACCTTTATATTTATTCTATCATGCTCTTTTTATCGTAAATTAAACGAACGTTTATAGTGCAGACTTTTAACAATATTAATAACGTTAACTTAATTCGGTTTCAACGCGCTTTTATTATAATTTGGTATCTTGCAAGTCGATGCAGATAATCTTAATCATCATGACTTATAGGCAATATACATAGAGGGCTGAACCAAACAACAGTAATAAATAATATAAACACTGGTTAAGCAAGATAGTAGGATAACATAGTATAATCAGCTTATAATGTTCGAACCGCTGGGACACAGGCCTCCTCTCTGTGAGAGGGAGTGGGCCGTAATCAAAAACGCGGGCCCAGTTCGGGTTGGTAGATGTCACATGTCTCCGAATTTTTGGTTCAAAGAGTTGCCGGTTTCTTCACGAAGTTTTCCTTCACGGTTTTGAGAACAGTGGTGATGAAATAATTTACACAAAGTGAAGCCCTTCTCTGGCAGCAGGGTAGTAGGTAATAAATGAAATGAATAAAACAAATGAACACTAAACTTATAAACACGGACTGTTTCCGTCGTGGCGAGCCTATTGCTATCAACCGGACAGAAATCCGAAATCAATACCTGATGGAAAAAACTGATAACACTTTGCTCGAACTGGGAATCGAATCCAGGACCTCGTGCTCAGCAGGAGCGTGTGATTTAAATAAATCAACACAAAAATGCCAATGCAATTTACTCTGATAGTGAAACTAATGAGTGTCAAAGACTCTGTGTGTGTGTCTGGTTTACTGTGTGTACATAAATAATAAAATAAATGATGATTAAATGAGCTACATTGAATTGGGTTATTATGACCGGTGTTATGTGTTCATTTAAAATGCCAGTGTTAGTAGTAATCTACTAATATACAAATTCAATGCCAAGCATTGAATTTTGCTGACTTTACAAAGGCAAGATTTTTTTGTTCATTAATGCTCTAATTATAATTAATAAAAGTCGTTACGGGTCGTCAGAAGCCCGGAAGTCTGACAACCAGTCTTTCCAAGGGATATCGTATTACCATATGCAGGTCAGATATGCAGTCGCTCCATGTAAAATACTAGTATCTAGCTAGATACTAGTATTTTACATGGAGCGACTGCATATCTGACCTGCATATCTGGTATGGGTTCATCTTCGTTATCTTTCATGCAGCAGAAGCAGCTGCTTCTGCTGCATGAAAGATAACGAAGATGAACCCATACCAATTTAAATTTTCTGGAAGGAATTGTTTCCGCTGTTTGAGCTGTAAATATGGCAACTGTCATCAAAGTCTTGAAAAACATTAGTTTCTTAGAAAGTCGTCTTACCTGAGTGATCACTCATACCTGTGTGACCATAGATCATTTGTGTGGCAGTCTCTTTCTAAACTTAATTTACAATTTCAACGCCCCGATACAGTTCACTGTGTCCTGCCGATCTATTTTGTAAAAATCTAACCGTGTAAACTCAGGGAATCCCTAGCACCAGGTTGAATGACCGCTCACACGAAGCTCACTTCACCTGAGTTTTCACGGTCAGATTGTTACACCAACTGTTGTTCGTCTTTTTGTGTAAACAAGGCTAGCTGATTCATTAATCTATCTAAACCTTTGAAACCCACCAGCTATCTCCCGCCCCGCTAACCCCACGTTTTCACACCACATCCCGTCATCTAGTCGCCGTCGACTATTTAGTGAGTCGAGGGGAGTTCGTTACTCAATTAGGCGCCGGTTAATCAGCGCCTTCCAAACAGAATGTATTCAGAGTGAATAATTTTGTCTGCACACCGTCTGAGTAGGAGACCAACCTGATCATTTGCATTTCCTGGTGCAGGCTGTGATAGTTTATTTTGTAGAAAACAATCCTACTTGTACTTAATTATAATGAATTGTTTTTCTATCACACAGAATCAGAGCAACGCATCAACGTGATTTTTTTAAGACACGGAAAGTGATATAGACCACTTTTTTACCAAAAATGCTTGATTTCTGCACAAGAGTGAAGTGAGGGGTAAAAGCTTCATTATATTTGCATAAAAGAAATTAAAGTCATTTATTCAAACTAGGCTGAGAATCAGCACTTTTTGAACGTCAAAATTGCATAAGACAGTCCCCCAAAACGCCCACCCTTCACCTCTTCCTAGTGCTTTAGCTGGGAAGAAGAAGTGGTGCTACAAACTCCCCAGCAGCACAGCTGTCTGTTCAGTTAGAAAAACTAGATTCTATACAGTAGTAAGTAATTATCATAGCGAAACACAAAACATTAAATTAAATTATTTGCCATATGTCAGCTAGCACACGCCAATATACTAGCATACTAGCATACGATAAAGAAACAGTTAATTACCTACTAAGAACAATAACAAAACCATAGTCAGCAAGATTACCTCGCACCACAAGTAGCACCTGTTCACGAGCATAACGCAGAGATCAGCCATTACCCCCCTCGCCATATTTGAGGGAAGGAAGGAAGCCGACCCTCGACGCTACCGCAAACATTGACATCTAAGGGAGCATAACGAACTTGCTGCCGGTTGCTCAAAATAATAATAAATGAACAATTGTCGAGGTCGCTAGCTAACCACATATTGCGATACAACTCATTAAAAAAAACATTGAAATGACTAGATTATGTCAATGATAAGTGAAAATGAAAATATACTAAATTGACTAATAAAGTCAAATAAAATAAACAATTATAAGAACTCATATAACTTGTCAGTAGGTAAGCTAATTCTGGAGAAAGAACATAAACATTGTCTTGAGACCAAAAATTTTTATCGTTAAAGTAATCGTTGATAGAATAGTACGTGTGCCTTTGAATAAAGGCAGGATTTTACTGTAGCTTTAAACGCATTAAAAGGCAAATCTAACAAAGAATTTCTTGTTATAAAAGTTTAAACCAAGCTCAACAAATGAGTTATGAACCTTATAAAGCTGGTGAAAGGGAGCACGTAGTTTGTCCTTGTTCCTAGTGTTAATATTATGAATATCACAGTTTTTTGCGTATAAGTGTATATAAATAAGATGTTCGCGGAGATGAATTGTAATGCCACTGTGAGAATACTATTGGTATTAAAAGAAAACTGAAGGTACACGGGTGGGTTTTAGTCAGTAAGAGTCTGACACGCCCTCCTGCTCTGCCCAGAGCGGGAGAAGTTATTTGATGATTTCCCAACCACAAAAAAAAGGACATAACGCTATGAAAATAACTAAAATAGACTAGCCGAGCTGTATTAAAGTCAGTGTATTGTCTTACTTTGCTGACGGCGTAGGCGGCCGAACTGAGTCTTCCCGCTAGGCTTGTTATATGTGATAACGATCAGAGTAGTCTGCAAAAATTAATTGGGAATGGTAGCTAATTAAAATATTTGTTACTGCGTAAAGTGAAAATACTGCTACATACAAAGAGGGCCTTTTAATATAAAGCTAGCTCCCTCAAATATTTGGTCTGTCTGTACTGACTTAATAACAATTATAACTCTGTTTAATACACTGTAACTCTCTGATATAATACAGATAGACTAAAATTTTACACGATGTGATGAAATTATTATGTTCCAAATGCAATCATATAGAAACAAAACGAAGCACGTAAAAACCAACTTACATCACATTACATTAAGTACTTCCATTTGATGTAATTATGATTGAAGTTCAATTAAAAATACTAATGCAATAATACTGGAAAACATCACACTAGCACATTAATAATGGAAGTTGTGAATAGTAGGTAGATATAGGCCAACCGCTTAATCAAGACGTTGCCTGCGGGGCGAGCACGGCCTACTGTGATAGGCTTGAGTCACACATTTTTATCACAGTTTGGGAGCAAAAGCTGTGATAAAACACGTGACTCAAGCCTATCACAGAGGCCGTGCTCATCCCGCTGAGGTAGCTGCGCGGTGCGGGGGCGCGTGGTGATGTGATCCCCTCCCGCACCGCGCAGCGACCTCAGGCACCGTCTCAGTTAAGCGGTTGGCCTATAATAGCTGAAGTATTTATGTAGGTACTATGGTAGTATCTATTATGTATTTATTGCATTGTTTCAACGTAGAGAAACAACAGATCTAAATAGACGGATAGTATAGTTATGTTTCATTGTATACTATACTTGTATGACAGCTCATAGTTTGTACTATTGCCCTTGTGGTGGTCTTATCGTTAGATTATTAAATAATTATGTATTCAATTAAATAGGGGGTAGCACGTGGTCAACGGCTATTATATCACTTACTAGCTAGCCTGTGACTTTATCTGCGTGTATTTTATCATTTTTAACCGACTATAAAAAGGTTCTAATTCGGCTGTATTTTAATTTTTAACTGTTTTATTTTTACCTCAGAACTCCGTGATTTATAAAATGATTTCAAAAATTCTTGTTTTGTTTGAGAGGATGTCCTCTCGATTGGTCCCATATAAATTTGGTCAAGTTCTGATGAGTGGTTTTTGAGTCAGCTTCTTTAATAAGTATTTTTTCCACTTGGTGTATGTTATTGGTGCTGTAATAACTTACTTCCTGCCTGTCACTGTTATTTACATTGCAAGTTGTGGTACACAACTTTTCGCACGTTGTGGTAATATCCAGGATATAAAGTAGCTAATGGCCATCTTCAGGTTCCAAGCTACCCATCTGTCAACGTTCATTACAGCCGGTTGAGTGGTTTAAGCGTGAAAAGGTAACAGACAGACGATTTAACTTTCGCATTTATAATATACGTTTCGAAATATGGATATATTTATAGATTATTTATATGGGACCTATCGCGTCACGATGACATGAAGTGGCGTTAAGAAATATGTTTCTAAATATGGATTGATAAAGAGTGTTATCGCGTCACGTTGACATAAACTGGTGTGAAAAATTTGGATGAACGGAGGAAAAAATTACTTTAAAACATCTGTATCATATACACAACAAACATTAACAAAGGTATAATTAGTGCCAAAGCACTAGCTGATGATGAGGTTTGGCACAAAATTGTTGGTCAAATGTTGGCAATACAGCATAGCAATGTTCTTCCAACCAGCAACTATCTATTGTATATAGAGTATACTTAACTAGTTTATGCCTGGGGTTTTCTATATATTCCTGGAAAGAAAGAAAGAAAATACATTTATTCAGCTTAGACTAAAACTAATTATATAGCTTAATACTTTTGTCTTCTCTTTAAATGTTGGATGTAAATTGATGGCCTGAAACACAGGTTTTTCATAAACATAGATCAGGCAGGTCTACATTACAGTTAGAATTTAACTTTCCTTGATTGTAATTAATGTAAATCACATTTTTGCTGTACTTTATACTTGAATAAGTTATTATTATTATTTTTTATCTATCTAGATCAAAAGAATCTTCTTATCAGAATTTAAGCCATAGTCTACCTGTAATCCAACCATCTAAATCCGTTGTCAGTAACGAACATCCAAACTTTCAGTTACAATGTTACTGGGGTATAACCCTCACCGCTGATAAGCTGGGTTTTTCAAAACACACAATTCTTTTTACCACGATAAATTCACGTACATGATATAATTATCCAAACAGCAACCTTTGAAAGTCAAACTATATTTCATCTTTACTTCCCTTTGTTCATTGTTTATCCTCAAACAATAGCTTTCATTTTCATTCAGGAAAATTGGTTGATATTTAATCCAAGAATAAAGGACGGAATAGTTAATTCAAAACCTCGCTGTTTTGCTAATTTTCTCATTATATTTCATAAAAGGGGTAGATCACTCACCAATCGCTTCCAGAAATTATCGTTGAATAATTAAATCTGAATGGCGGCCATCTTGTATTCAACGTTTTTGTGTAATCAACTCGGAAATGGAACCAATATTTGGAATCGTTTAACCGTCTTATTATGACGTGGAGTTGGTTGATTAGTGTTTAATTTGAGGTAGTTTATTTAGCGAAATATCACGCAATTTGCTTCGCGAAATAGATTGGGTCTCCAAACGTCATCTTTGATATTTTACGGAATTTTAACGGAAATAAGGTTGGTCAAAAATACCCTATTACTTATGTTGAAATTACGCATGATGTAAACTTTTTACTGTACCGTCTTTTATCGTAGACGGCTTACAATTTTTTTGGAATGGAATAAAATGGCTCAGACTATAAAAAGCAAAAAGGACATCGAGTGGTTGTCGTCTTCATTTCGATTGGGGGAATCATCGAAATATGAACCGAATAATATATCAAGCAGGACCGATAAAAGGAAAAATATAAAACGGTTCTTTACAATATTTTCCAACGTCAATCTTGCGGAACTCAGAATTTCGAGTTACGGACAATAATACTAATACAATTTTTAAGCGAAATTACGTCAATAGTTGAGAATAACAATATTGAAAACGTTTTTTATATGGGGGACTTTAATGCTCATCCGGGGGAATTGTTTGGCAATGAGCTCCAAAATTTTCGTAATGGGTAAAACTGGACATGTGTGATGGACGTACAGAGGTTGGGATCGAATTCTAATACCTATACTTTTGTGAGCGAAGCGCATGGCAGCCGAACGTGGCTTGATCACTGTATTGCTATTGTTTATTCCTGAGGTTTCTTCGATGCTACGACATTTTCTGGTCTGAACACTATCGAGGAGATTCAGTGTAACTTAAAATCAGTTTGTCGAACCATTAACCCACCGCTCACCAAAACAAATAAAGTTCTATTAAGAGACAGGGATTTAAGCCAAATAGAAAAATATACTAAATGTTATAATGATAAACTGAAGGAATTTGGCTTCCCTCACGAATTCCATCAGTGTTGTGATAGCATGTGTAGCAATAGTGGCAAGAATCACTTGACAGCGATAGACGCGCTTTATGGTGACATTGTGATAGCGTTACAGGAGGCTGCTGTTGATAGCTATGTGGGTCGTGGGGGTAGCGGCGGTCAGCACCGCGGGCGTCATACTGTCGGCTGGAACGAGTATGTTCGTGACGCTCACAGGGAGGCTAGGCAGTAGTTTGTAACCTGGGTGTGTTATGGTTGACATAACGGGGGTAGCATTTATAATTAAATGTATGACTCTAGGAAAAAAAAACAGAAGCAAACTACATTATTGTCAGAATAACCAAGAATTATTAAAAATGAATATTTTAGTTACCAAACATAAGAAAAAAGATTTTAAAGGATTTTGGCAACAAACAAAAAAGTTAAACCCGGAACCTAGCGTCCCGGTGAGTGCCAACGGCATCAGCGAACCAAGAGACATTGCTAATGTGCTTAGCTGTCACTTTCAAGTGGAGTCTCCGCTAAAAGGTAAGTAGACCAGATGAGCGATGCGGATCCGGGGGTCGTCGTGTCAGCGGTGCCCGAGCGTGTCACAGCATAACAAGTTGCTCTAATAATAAAGGGTATGATTCGAGGAATGTCGCCCCGACACGACACGGCCTTAGCATTGAGCATTTTCAGCATGTGGGGCCACACCTCCCGAGGCTCCTGTTATTTAAGCTCTGTAGGCATTCCTACCTACCAAATGAACTGATGAAGACGGTGGTAGTGCCTATAATTAAAACAAGACTGGAGATAATTCCGACAAGTGCAATTACCGCCCGATATCATTAGCTACAACCACATCTAAGGTGCTCGATGGGCTGCTTGAAAGAACACCTAAAAAACGATGCACAGTTCGGTTTTAGACCAGGACTTTCGACTGAATGTGCGGTTATGTCCCTCAAACAGACTGCCAGGTATTGCACAGATGGGAGCACGCCTGTGTATGCAGCCTTTCTTTACCTTTCTTGGGCATTCGACCTGGTTAGATATGATATTCTCAGGCGTAAATTGAAGGATACAGGTTATATTTTTAAATATTGGTATGACCGCCAAACTAACCAGGTCAAATGGCTAGGCGAACTTTCTGACGAATACAGGTTAGAGTGTGGAGTGAGAAAGGGGGGGTTAACATCTCCTTCACTCTTCAACTTGTACGTGAACGGGCTGATTGTTGAGCTGAGCGACATCGGAGTGTAGGATGCTCGATTCGTGGTCACTGTATCAACATTATTAGTTATGCAGATGATATGCCCATCAATAGCTGCGCTCAGAAAGCTGAGAGGCGTGTGTGAGGAGTATGCGAGGGTACACGGTCACCTGTACAATGTAGAGAAAAGTGAGCTCTTGGTATTTCAAGCCAAGGGTCGAAAACTGGGGGATGTGGCACCTGTGCTGCTTGATGCTGTCGCTCTTCGAAGAGTGAGAGTGTTAAATCCTCGGCCATGTAGTCACAGAGGATTTAAAAGACTACGGGGAAATAGAAAGGGAGAGGAGACCACAGCGGTCCGCTGTTACATATTGCCACGCAGATTTGCGAGGTGTAGTTTAGGGGTAAAGATCACTCTGTTTTAAAGCATTCTGCCAAACTCTCTACACCTGCAATCTGTAGGTAAACTACACGCAGCGGGCTATCAACGCTCTCCGAATACAATATAATAACGCGTTCAGGGTGCTGGTGGGGCTCCCACGCACGCTACTGCAGTGCATCTGCGATGTTTGCGCACGCGCACACATACGGCTTTCACACAGTGCTGCGGCGCCGCATCGCTTCGCTGATGTTCCGCACGCGTGGGAGCGCCAATATCATCCCGAGCGTGCTCAGCCACAAACTGGACAGCTCAGGTGCAAGGGGTTCAAGCACAAGTGCGTGTGCCCGGGGCCGGCCGTAGGGCGGCAAATACTTTTTTTTTAAGTGTGTCGTTGTTTTTAAGTCGTTCTACTAACAATATTATGTGCGAAATATGTCTGAAATAAAGTTTTTTTTTAAATAATATTTACTAAGAAACTAACAAAAAGCAACAATCGTAAGTACCAATTAAAAAAAGTATAAATTATACCGACTTGGTATCAAGTTTGGATGCTAAATCTATGTTTCGGAAAGACAGCAAGAAACTAAGTAGTCGTTGCCTAAAAGCTTTAGGATCCTTTGATGTAAGCACTGTGCCAAGAAACAGGTGCTTTTTAACGTTTTTTTATAGTTCTTTCTAGTTTTTAAAGCGTCTGATAAGCTTTGTTGCTGAGTGGAGCGCCTAGTTACAGAAGAATCTAATTTTCGTTGTTTTATTGCATTTTACGTTGGGTGTTTTCATTGTGACATTGTCTGTTATTTACATGTTCATTAAAGGTACTGTAATATAAACCGACCTGACTTCATGCAAGCGATTTCTTATGGTTTGATCGCTAATTATCATCCATGAAGAGCTATGAAGCCTCGTAACCAACAACATCACGGTCAATGTACGATTTCGTCGAGCAGTAATTTGTATGTATCTTGTTTGCGTGTGGTGATGCGAGCTCGTCTTCCATGTCGCTCTGCCGGTGATGCGGTAACGTTTCCAAAGTCGACTTATAACACTATGCATAGTGCATTAGCACGTTACGAAAACTAGCTTCCAACATTCTCACAGCTCTGATCATTTCTTCTCAGCTCAAATGACGTCTTCTCTCCATAATAACGTTATTTTGTATTGATTCCACTCAGAAGTATGGCAGAAATTTTATTGATTTGTCCTCAAACCCGTAGCAGGATTATATACGTATACGACTTAACAGAAGATTTTCATCTTTTGACCGAAATTCAAAAACTATGAATTACGAACTAACTACAAATAACGAAAACTAAGAAGGAGTTACAAAAAACATAATTCAAAAACCAGATTTTTAGTTATTAGCAAAAACGTGCTTAATCCCTACACAGTTTTGATGTGTGTACATCTACCTAATTATATAAAAAAGTGAAACAAACGAATGAAGCATATTGTAATCCCATGTTATAAAAAAGTTATAAAAAATATAAATTGGGATTAAAATATGCTTTACACTTTTCACATCGTTTCAGTATTTCAGTATAGAATGTTACACAAAATCTGCTGTTTCAGATATTATGTAACTTTACACTTTAAATACGAGTTTCTTTATAATATTCGCAACATGCCCAGAGACATACGACCCACTAATTTGTGCGTTGAATAAACATTCTCTCATAACATACGATAGCTTCCAGCTTATTTCCATGTGCCCTACATTTGTAAGTCTTTAAATATTTGGCTATTTTGTAAACGCTTTGACTCCAAAGCATGTGTTCTCTGTTGACTAGTATATTGATATCGCAATGCGGTTGCTCGGAAGTAGGAGCGTTTTGCGACGCTATATACATTTACATTGTTTTGTTAGCAGTATGTTAGCTTAGCAGTAATATACGAGAGGATAAACAGCATGTGTACTGAGCTTTTACTTAAATGTTGTAGATTTGAATGGAGTATCAACCTAAATGTAAGTACATTATTAAAAAAAAAAACACTGAATAAACTTCTTATACTAAATGAACTAACAAACTATTAAAATGCGGCGCTGTCCGCGAGAGCAAACATGATTGCTCACAGGTTTGCCCGATGTACAAATGAGGAAAAATCACTCTCTTCAGAGCCTTCTGTACATATTTTTACACCTGCAGCCTGTGGGCAGTCTATATTCAAAAAGCGTACAGTGCCCCGCGGATACAATACAACAATGCGCTTAGAACGATGTTGCGGCTGGGTCGTCACTGTATTGCGTCAGGTATGTTTGCGGAGGCACGCATCGATTGCTTTTACGCTACTCTGCGCAAGCGGTGCGCGTCAATGTTGAGCAGAGTACAGGCTAGTCGCATCTGCATTTTAAGTATGATAGGCAGTATACTTGATTGTCTGTACATGGGTCGATGTATTAATGCTCACATGAGTATTGATACATCGACTCGTGGGTCGGGCAGGGGGCGAGTAGATTAAGATTGTATTACTTACACTAGTTAAAAGTTATTGTACTACTAACACACTGGATCCTAGTTATCTGAAATAAACGTTAATTATTATTATTATAAAATAAAAATATAATAACCTAACCTAACTAAAACTATGAACAACCTAAAATATGGCGTCAAAAAATTCCTCCAACTTAAATTGTCCGTATATTCAGATAGTTATTCTTTATCCGAAAACGTGTTGCGCATACCCCAAGTCACATGGAACGAGGGCAGGAAGATGATGGGATGATGATGATGATGCTGAAAGTTTTATGAAATGGCTTAACACGACAAATTGACGTTAGTGTGTCAAACTGATTAAAAAATACTTTGCCAGACTGTACTATGATTTTGATAAGTTAGAAAAAGGAAACCAAGGAACGTGGGAAACCTCTAAAGCAACTTGCTACATCAAGAAGTTTGCTAATAGGTAGGTACGTCATCGATGTTAGAAGCAATGTTGAGGAGATGTCTCTGAAATTATAATAGTAATAATAGTCCTCCAGACCGAATTTTTGTTAAGGCGGCCAATCTCAGCGGAGACTAGACATCGACGCGGGAGATATTATAGGGCACAAGTGTGTGCGCAGACTTGTAAGTGCACTCTCTCTTCCCTCGCCATCATAGGTCGATGGGACGACAATCCGACACGACCGGGGAGAAATCAGGCGCAGGACCAACGGCTTAACGTGCTTTCCGAGGCCCGGGGGTCTCACACCGCCAACTTCCAAAGTCCAGGCTGTAACTAAGAAATTACTAACAGAAAAACCCAGGTCGGACAATGCTCTGAAATTATAATAGGAACCGAATTCCAAAAAAAAAAATGACTTTCCATTCCTAATCACAGACTCCACTATTGTTAGTAGATAATATTATTTCATTATAGAACATAGGAAGGGACACAAACAAACCCTTTATATTCAACAGAACATCCAGTCACTGTCGCTTTACACGCGGGTCCGGTAAGTAGCAAATCCGGGCGATTGTCAATCAAACGCGCGATCTAGTTGCACGACAGCTGCGACCTGCGACAAAGACGCGCGATTTACATAACAAAGGTGGCGGGAGAGGCGTGAATGTGAGGAATGAGGTCCCGAGACTTCCGCTTTGTTTGTAGATAAAATACGTTACTATTAAGTTGCTATTATTAGTATATAGTATTGCATAATATCACGCCTGTATCCCCAGGAGGTAGGCGGTGGTGGTACCTAGAGTACACCCACTTTTAACCAGATAGGTCTACTGTTCATCATCAGCCTATAATGTTCCCACTGCTGGGACACAGGCCTCCTTTCTGTGAGCGGGAGTGGGCCGTAATCCACCACGCGCCCCCAGTGCGGGTTGGTAGATGTCACATGTCGTCGAATTTTTGGTTCTAGGACATGCCGATTTCCTCTCGATGTTTTCCTGCACCGTTTTGAGAGCAGTGGTGATGAAATAATTTACACAAAGTAAAGCACTTGTTTGGGCTCGAACCTACGACCTACAAACTCGTAAGTTGCGGCCGATACCACGGGGCCACCACCGCTCTGTTTACCTTAGTCTCATTTAATAGTAGGCAAGCTTATTACCAGTATAATAACGCACTCAGAATACTGTTGAAGCTGCCATGGCGATGTAGTGCATCAAAGATGTTTGCGGAAAGGCATATAAATAGGCGTCACGGCGTCCTCACCTACCGCCTGACGCAGGTCCTCACCGGACACGGAAGTTTCGGGAGGTTCCTGCACATCATCAGGCGGGAGGAAACGCCCGGGTGTCACCACTGCGATGATCGCCCCGAGGACACGGTGGAGCATACGGTGGGGGCCTGCCCTGCATGGGCGGAGCACCGCCGTGTCCTCGTAGAGGCGATCGGCAGCGGCGGCGACCTCTCACGCCCGGCCTTGGTTCAAGCCATGGTCCGGGGCGAGGAGGAGTGGGAGGCAGTCGCCTCCTTCTGCGAAGCAGTCATGCTAGCGAAGGAGGTGGCGGGACGGGAGAGGGAGAGAGTCTCCCGTCCAAGCCGCCGCGGTGGACGCTCCGGGCGTCGGGAGCCGCGTGACGACTCCCGGCCACCGTAGGCGCGGGCCTGCGGGCGGTGAGTAATGGGTAGCTCACCGTCCGATCAGGACCAGGCCCGTGCTGGACGGCGCGTACGTGTTCCACGCGCGCCTCAAAGAGATGTCAGCATCGAAGAGGGGGCCCACTAGGGCCCAAGCCTGCCGGGAAAGCGGGATCATCCGAAAGGGGTACCGCTGACCCGGAACATAAAGGGCCAAGGAAGGAACACGGGTGGGTTTTAGTCAGTAAGAGTCTGACACTCCCTTCCGCTCCACCCAGAGCGGGAGGAGTCATTTGATGATTTCCCATACTCAAAAAAAAAAAAAGGTATATAAATGATCCGCGGCCATCATACGTAAAAGAAGCTCTTCTTTGCTTGCTCGTCTTCGTGGCAGTACCAACACTGTCTTGAGTTTATTCGCAGATAGATTGGAGTCTTCAAAACATTGACATTGGACATCGACATTGGATGACATTCCATACTGAATAAAACTTGTATGTTAAATTATCAACCCTGGTCTATAGTGTTAGTAAACACTATAGACCAGGGTTGATAATTTTAGAGACCAAAAAAAATTATAGTAGGATGAAACCCATTGGAAGAGGTAGAGAATATAACAAAAACGAAAGGAAAAATAAATTACGTGCGATCTGAGGTCGGGAAGGGGGAGGGGGTGAGTCTTTAAGGGTAAAAAACGGTTAATCTCGATTTCCGGTAAAACTGCAAGTCTTATGAAAAAAAGTTAAATGGCAAAGTTGTAGGTAATAAAAAGATGTACAACTTTTGAATCGACACTTTTTTCACATAACCTCAAAATGTATGTGAAAAATTCGAATAACCGAGTTTTGGGTTTTTTATTTTTATCTTTTGCAAAAAAAAAAATTTTTTTCACGAAATTTGGTCAAAACTTACCTTTGTATGTCCCACACATACAGTAATTTTTTTGATTTATAATATTCATTTTTTCACCTTATTTTGACTTAATATCGAAAAAGCACCCTAATTTTCAATCAAAATCAAAAGTCATTTATTCAAATTAGGCTGAGAATCAGCACTTTTTGAACGTCAAAATCACATAAGACAGTCCCCCCAAAACGCCCACCCTTCACCACTTCCTAGTGCTTTAGCTGGGAAGAAGAAGTGGCGGAACAAACTCCCCAGCAGCACTGCTGTCTGTTCAGTTAGAAGAACTGGATTCTATACATATAGTAATAAATAAATTAACATTACGAAACACAAAAATATTAAAATTATTTGCCATATGTCAGCTAGCACACGCCAATATTTAAAACTATACTCAAGCATAAATAAATAATAAAAACAAAAACGCAAACAGAACTTAATACATAATAAAAAGCCTCCTGGCATAAAGGGCGTGCCCGCTTACATATGCAATGCTGCATTATGTTTATATGTATATAGCTGTAACAGTAGCG
The DNA here is from genome assembly GCA_937001585.2 of Brachylomia viminalis. NCBI lineage: Eukaryota > Metazoa > Arthropoda > Insecta > Lepidoptera > Noctuidae > Brachylomia > Brachylomia viminalis. The sequence goes on along the minus strand of OW443298.2, from coordinate 25,540,360 downwards.
GAACACACCTGCATTGAGACTAAGGCAGGAACTCGAGAGTCGTTTTAATGAGTACTTGAGATGAACTGCTTTATAACTTCTAGCTCAATCGAATAAGTATCGACCTATTATGATTGCGCTCATATAGGGAAAATATCACTTGTGTAAAGCTACCTGAGACAATAATTTATAACAACTGGTCTTACTACCTAGTTCAACAAAAGGCCTAACTCTCTCTTAGGTTAAATTATAACAATTTAGTTTAAACTCAGTCTTCTCTCAGTATATAACTAGCTGTAACTAGTAGCCACAAATGATAAACTAGGACCTTCGAAGTAAAATAAAGAAACATTAATTTCTAATAACAATAACAAAACCATAGTCAGCAAGCTGACCTGTCACCACAAGCAGCACCCGTTCACGAGCATAACGCAAAGATCAGCCATTACCCCCCTCGCCATATTTGAGGGAAGGAGGCAACCCGACCCCCGACGCTACCGCAAGCATTGACATCTAAGGGAGCATGACGAACTTGCTGCCGGTTGCTCAAAAGAATAATATGATGAACTGTCGAGGTCGCTAGCTAACCATATATTGCAATACAACTCATTAAAAAACATTGAAATGAGTAGATTATGTCAATAATAAATAAAAATTAAATTTAACTAAATTGACTAATAAAGTAAAATAAAATAAACAATTATATGAAGTCGTATAACTTGTCAGTAGGTAAGCTAATTCTGGAGAAAGAACATAAACATTGTCTTGAGTTAATCACAGCGACCAACTATTTTTATCGTTTAAGTAATCGTTGATTGAATAGTATGCCTTTGAACAAAGGTTGGATTTTACTTTAGCTTTAAACGCATTAAAAGGCAATTCTAACAAAGAAGAGGGAAGCTTGTTATAAAAGTTTATACCAAGCCCAACAAATGAGTTATAGACCTTATGAAGCCGGTGAAAGGGAGCACGTAGTTTCTCCTTGTTTCTAGTGTTAATATTATGAATATCACTGTTTTTTGTGTATAAGTGTATATTTTGCCTAATATATAAGATGTTGGCGAAGATGAATTGTGAGGCCACCGTGAGAATACCAATCTCTTTAAAAAAATCTCTCAGAGTAACTCTAGCACCTAGCTGGTAAATTGCTCGTACAGCTCGTTTTTGAAGAACAAATATATTTTGAATATCAGCGGCTTTGCCCCACAGCAGAATGCCGTAGGACACAATCGAAAATTCTCACGTCAAAATATCTGCTTTTTTTTAAAAGTTGGTGTGTGTTTTTTTCGTTGAAATCTCTACTTTCTGATGGTATAAAAAAATATACATTACTATGGTAAATGTTCTCAGAAAATGCAAATAATGAAAAAAACTCGAATCCGAAAATTTTTCTTTTCAAGTTCGATGAATAAAAGCTGACGTCAAAGTCTCAAATTTTTTGTATCATTATCGATTATTTTCTTGCTAGACCCCACTAAACGATTCAAAGCTGATTTTTTTATTTCATAGACTTGCTTATCATCTGCCTTATTGCAGATTATACAAACAGATTCATCCATACTGATAATCTGAAAAGACAAAATTAAATTAATAAAGCCTTTACAGTTTTATCATGAGTATAACTAAATTTGTTTGTGCAAAATAAACGAAATTATTATTAAACGAAATTTTCTACTAAAACATCATTCGATTTTAATTTTTTAGGTTATGTTAGGTTAAACATACTATTCATGAAAGAAAATATTACTATTTTATATTAGAGCTGATTGGTACAGATTAAAATATAGGTAGTATTTACCTTGCTATGAAGATTCCTCAAGTTTATTTTAAAGTTAATTTGTCACAATTCTCTTCAAGTAATTTAGCCAGCACGTGTTTTTTTTTACGAACGATGTTATTCACTGCTCTGTATCTCGAATACTGGCTAATAGTTTTTACAGCTGCTACGAAATAAAAGGTAGTAAGCCACATACTATGGAGACTGTACACTGTATGTAGTATATTGTGTATAATCTCTATACCCCATACCTTCCTAGCCCCTTCCCCTCTTCTCTATGAAATAACTTTTGACGGGCTAACATTTTCCGAAGGTCACTCAGGTATATAACTAATCTTAAAATAGAAATAAATAGGTCTCTACGCATATAATTTAAAGAAGATTCGAAAACATTCTCAAAATATTGTAGATGTCTTATTTTAAATATTAACTTTATTAACTTATTTGGTTGTTCATTATAGTAGTATATTTCGATTAGCAATTTTTTTGTAGATCAATATAACATGAAATCTTACGGTTTTCTAGTAATTAAAGTGTAAATTTTAATAAATAGCTCAAAATTATACATAATGATTCAAAAAAAAAAAAATTGGATTCGAGTTTTTTTCATTAATTGCATTTTCTGAGAACATTTACCATAGTAATGTATATATTTTTTTATACCATCAGAAAGTAGAGATTTCAACGAAAAAAAAACACACCAACTTTTAAAAAAAAGCAGATATTTTGACGTGAGAATTTTCGATTGAAAATTAGGGTGCTTTTTCGATATTAAGTCAAAATAAGGTGAAAAAATGAATATTATAAATCAAAAAAATTACTGTATGTTTGGGACATACAAAGGTAAGTTTTCACCAAATTTCGTGAAAAATTTTTTTTTTTTGCAAAAGATAAAAATAAAAAACCAAAAACTCGGTTATTCGAATTTTTCACATAAATTTTGAGGTTATGTGAAAAACGTGTCGATACAAAAGTTGTACATCTTTTTATTACCTACAACTTTGCCATTTAACTTTTTTTCATAAGACTTGCAGTTTTACCGGAAATCGAGATTAACCGTTTTTTACCCTTAAAGACTCACCCCCTCCCCCTTCCCGACCTCAGATCGCCCGTAATTTATTTTTCCTTTCGTTTTTGTTATATTCTCTACCTCTTCCAATGGGTTTCATCCTACTATATTTTTTTTTCACTTTTTACCATTTTAAAAATTATCGACCCTGGTCTACTAGTATTTAACACCATTGTTACTAACACTATGGGCAAAGCCCGAAATAAATGCTATGGTAATAATAATTGCAATCAACGGGGCTCAAATACAGATTCGACGGAATACAACTGAGTAATTCCAGATGGAAAAACCCAACAACACTACGTAGTAACTATTATAATATAATCTGTGACAACACTATGTTCGACTTGGGAATCGAATCCAGAACCATATGCTCAGCAGTCCCGCTTGCAACCACTAGACCAATAATTCAGCCTTAAAAGTCCTTTCACAGTTGTTTTACATAACATAACGTAACATCACGCCTTGTATGCCCGAAGAGTAAGGCAGAGGAGTACAAACACACTTTACCAGTTATGTTTAAGTACCAAGTAATAGGGGGCGAGCCTATTGCCATCTACCGTGCACAAGTCGAGATTCGGCTGCTACTAAGAAATTCCAGATGGACAAACTTAATAAAAATAATAGGTAATAATATTTTATGCCTCTAACAGTGACCTTATTGCAACGACAATAAAGATCACAGTGATGCAAAATCAGAAATACGATTGATTGATCGATCGGCATCAAAGGATAATCAAGTGCTTATATAATATAATATACTCAACAATTAGATTACTTTACGTGTTGCCCAAGTCGCAAAGATCCTATCTAAGTTCAAAAACAGAGATACTGACCTCTTTTTCATAGAGGCAGTTTGTATTTTATGCCTACAGGACTAACAAGTGCTTGGATCTTCTAGTCGTTTTATAGCTTGGAGAGCTGTGGTGGCCCAGTGGCATCGGCCCTAACTTACGGGTTGTAGGTCGTGGGTTCGAACCTAGGCAGGCGCTTTACTTTGTGTAAATTATTTCATCACCACTGCTTTCAAAACGGTGAATGAAAACATCGTGAGGAAACTGACATGTCCTAGAACCAAAAATTCGTAGAGATGTGACATTCTACCAACTCGCACTGGGCCCTCGTGGTAGATTACAGCCCCACTCTCTCTCACTGAGAGGAGGCCTGTGTCCCAGCAGTGGGAAGATTATAGGCTGATTATGTATGCTGCTTGCACTATGTTTAATTGTAATAATAATTCTTGTATTGGCGGATATGTTGTATGTGTCCGCGACTGCTAAACCTGTCATTGGCTTTTTCCATAAGGATTTTTTCAGTAACAGCCGAAGTTTGGAAGTCGGCAGTGTGATACTTCCGTGCATTGGAAAGCACGTTAAACTGTTGGTCCTACCCCTGATCTCTTTCCGGTCGTGTCGGATTGCTGTCCCCTCGGATTATGAGAGTAAGGGAAGAGTCAGTGCACCTGTGTCTGCGCACGCATTTGTGCACTTTAATGTCTCCTGCGTTGATCCGCTGAGTTTGACTGCTATGGACGAAATTCGGTCTAGAGAACTATATGTGTGTTGGTCAATAATAATAAAAATATTATAATAGAAGTATTACTTGCGTTGTAGAGTCACACATTCTAAAACGACAAGAAACTTCTCAATTAGAATTGAAACGTGTCTACTACCATCAACTATCTACTTTAGACGCACATCATAATGAGGTAAGAACACATCATACATACAAAGAATGTATGTAGGTATTATCCAATATTATAAACATTTATGCAAAATGGATTATCGAACACCGAGGATCGAATAGGAAGCGAACTGGCGATCTGATTTACATAAGAGCGATGTAAAGGTGTGGAACGAATTCCTGTGATTCTGAGAGTTACAGAGAGCATTATTAATGCTGTTTTCATACGTTCGTTTCGGCTGTTCCAGAACACCATTGCAATAAAATTTAAGTCGATATCTGCATACATTTGCACATTGATTACAATTTGAAATAAAAACATGATATTATCGATACCGGAAATTTCAATTGTCGTAAAGGACAAAACACGAATTTTCAGTAGAGCCAAAAAAATACGATATATTCCAAATAGTAAAAAAAATCGAATCAAGCTGTTGAAAATCCAGGTCTAGGTCATAAGGGGCTTTTTTTAAAAGATTGGATTATTTTAAACATAGCAATCGATAGAGCTCGCGACGCTGTTTCCAAATATATTTATAACTCATTTTCGACAAAATGTCCTTTATGACAATTGAAATTTCCGGTATCGTTATGTATTATCACTTCTGAATCCCACATAGAGGTTGGTAGAAGGTCACAATTCGTCAGTTATGTTTTAATCCCATTTAAAAGAGGCGACCCTATTGGAATTTAAGCGGACGCAAATCTAGATTGAGATAAACTTTATGAAAAAAAAAAAAAATACCCTCTAACACTCTATCTGACCTGAGGATCAAACCCCCCAACCCCAGACCCAGGCTTACCAGCTGCGTTGGTGACTTGTAGACTAAAGAAGTAGTCAGTATGATAAACCAACATTATAATGACTGTATTCAGTATATCTTTACAGGTTGATACGAAGTAAGGCCTCCATTAGGCTGTAACATGTTCAGAACATTAAGTACCACAGTATTCCACAAAGAGTAGTGATTTTATTCTCCAAGTTCAAATGCAAAGTTCAATCGTTTATCGGAATCTGCGATCGTCGCCGTTTGAGCGGCTCTTATTTACATAACAACGACAGTTGGCAACTGCCTGGACGTGACGGATGAGTTGCTCAGATTGTTGCCAGTCTGCTGGGGAATCTGGTCAGGTGGAGATAATGGATTAAGGGCACGGTTGGCGCAGTGGTTAAGCGATTGACTGCTGCGTTGCGTGTCGCCGTTTCGATTCCCGCACGGAACAAATAGTTGTTCCGGGTCTGTCTGTTTGTGTATGTGAGTTTAAATGTTTGTAAATACACCCACGATACAGGAGCAATTCCCAGTGTGGGGCACCGTTAAAAGAAAAAAGAAAAGTGTGTTGAGATTATGGGAATAATGCTTTAAAGTTGATAGTTTTTATGTTTATTTATAGGCTCGTGTTCGACCGCTATCCCATCTGATGGTAAGTGAAGTTGCGATGGAGCATGCTTGCCTAGTAATATATTTACTCGGAGTTGAAAACCACAGTCATCGGTCGGGAGTTTTACACCTTAGCTATAGGCAAATTATACGTATTAGTATTTTTTGGATAGATCATGAGAAGCAAATAATAGCTGTGGCATGATTCTATGACTGGCCATAGAATCACATCACATTGTTCTGGACGTGTGTCATCATAAGACCATTGTTTAGTGGTAGTTTTAGTGACCATATTGTGAACTTGTTAAATACCTTAAAATTCCAGTAGTTAACAGGAATTACGGTTATAGACCTACTCAATAGATTTTTTTCCAAAGTAGTGTTTTTGTTCAAATATCGTTTTTTTATTCCATCTAGAGCTTTTTTAACGTAAATTAATAAGTCCAGAATTACCTATAACATATCAAAAATTCTTAACACTAAGTTTCTGATCAAATATAATAAACAGACTTTATCTACTCATCTATTCATCCCACGAGACTTCGACAAACTTAATAAGTCCAACGCCAGCCAGCCAATCGATCAAAATGCTCTGATCTAATCGTGCTATCAACGGCCGAGCCAAATGGCGCTCCGATTTACATAACAACGGGCTCGTCCGAGACTAGTCGCACTTAAAATAGACGGCGACACTCGAGGGGTGATGCTTTCTGTCGTGTCGACAATGGACAATAGACAAGATCCTGAAATATGGGTGTTTATTTCCTAGAAGATGTATATTTGGGTAGTTGGACCTCGTAATTTCTTTATCACCCTTAGGTCACTCGATCTTCCATCATTTATTACTTGTCACAATGTGTACTTAGGTGGTAACTTAAAAAATTATGAGATCATTATGGACCCTCTCGGGCACAGTAAAGTAGTTGGAGAGAGGAAGCTTTAAAGCCTTATAAGTTCATTTATTTAGGTAATCTATATGCATTTTCTAATGTCTCGAGTTTTGTTGATATTTGTCACTTGTACGTTATAAAACTCATCCTTTTTGACAGTTAGATAATCTCAAACTTAGTGAAGTTTCAATTTACTGGGAATTATTGACAATGGTGGTAAACCAATTACGAGGTCAACTATACATACCCAAATCAAGAATTATTTGTATAACATAATACCTGATCCGCTTGTATACCGTGAAGTGGTTTCAAAGTCTCAATAAAAAACACAAAATATTATATTATAAACTAGCTGACCCCGCGAACTTCGTACTGCCTAACATATTTTTTTTTCTCTCCGTGTGAACCACCCTCGTACTTCAAGGAATATTCTAAAAAAAGAATTAGCAAAATCGGTCCTTCCGTTCTTGAGTTATAAAATTACAACGAAAAGTGGCATTGATTTTGATAAGGATTATTTAAGTTAATTGTACAAGTGGTTGAATGAGTGTAGCCTCTATAGTAACAATTAATGGCAAAAAAATGTTTATGTAAGTTGTAACATTTTTTCAAAAGTGCTGACATTTTGCACGCTATCTTTTATCCTAGCTAGCTAGCGCAGTGGTTAAGCGATTGACTGCTGCGTTACGTGTCGCGGGCTCGATCCCCGCACGGAACAAATATGTGTATGACCTGCAAGTAGTTGTTCCGGGTCTGGCTGTTTGTGTATGTGAGTTTTAATGTTTGTAAACGCACCCACGATACAGGAGAATTTCCTAGTGTGGAGCAACGTTTTTATGAAGAAAAGAAAACAAAAAGGTGCAGCTGAATACCAGTATTTTTACATGGAGTGACCGATCTGATCTCCATAACCCATTTACTGGGTAATACGATACCCCTTGATAAGACTGGTTGTCAGACTTTCGGGCTTCTGACGACCCGTATCGACTGTCAAAGATCCACGAATGACAGCCGGGACCAATGGCTGAACGTGCTTTCTGCGGCACGGAGGTGTCTTGGTATGTAAAGATGGGCACCCATCCACGGACTAACCGATCCTAGCGTAGCTTAACCTGATTGATCGACCTGTGCGGTTGTTATTACTTACTAAACCACAAGCCCCTTTTATGCAAATAAATTATTTATAATTATCCAATAGATAAGTGTAATTGACCCGTGGCCGTACTAATGAATTAATTAATATTAGCCATTATGAACGATGGCTATGCTGCAATTTGTTATCTTCGTAAAAAGTAGGTACAAAAAAAACTATAAAGTATTAATTTATTAACCCAGGTTTACTCAGTTCACATTCAAGCTATGCAAACTGAAAGTAGCGTTTTTCGCAAACAAACTGCTGCAGTTGGAATATTTTTCACTACTTTTTGCATTAATAATAAATCTATTGGCATTGTATAAATAACACTGAATATTTCTCCCGTTGCCAAATATGAAAACAGAGATAAAAATATAAGTATTTTACTTATAATTAAATAAATTCACGCCTTATATTCCCATGGGGGAAGGTAGAAATTACCTAACACCATTACCACTTACTTATTTACCTAAGTACCGTAATATAACTCGTCAATCGTCATATCAAGTTACAAATGAACACAAACATCAAAGACGGCAGGCGTAAGCACGGTAATTGATAAATGAATACAGATGATTAACACCAATACGATTAAATCCATTTATTCAGATTAATTAACTATCCATGCTCGATTATTACTTCGAAAATAATATCGAAAAGGAGATGTTTGATTTTGGGCCACCACTATGTACACTACATAGATAAATAGGAAAAAAATAGGGGAATTTCATAAAAATACTAAAAAAATCATTTGAAGCAGGTTACAGTGGTTCAAAAATGATAATTTAAAAAGTTCTTTAATAAGATAACTCTAATTTTAGGGCAGCCATGACAGTTGTGTTTAATATGACGTTTGACAGTATATAGCACAGCTCACTCCTCTCCTATGAATTATCGAAGTCCAGGGTATATTGATAGGCACTAAAGAATGAAGCAGTATAAACAAAACGTTCAAGCCTTCGTTACGTTTTTTGCTCCTCTTGACACCGTTATAACCAATCACTGCTCGAATAGGTGATTGAAGATGTGCCGCCGCAGTCGAGTAGAATACCCCGTAGTCTTATTTTATCGAAACCGAAACCCAACCCAAGATTTTCGAAATTCGTATTGATTTGTTTTATGGCAGCTAATACACGTCAATCAAATGTCAATGTCAAAATGTCATTTTTCGCATGCTGCTAATCTGATCCACCATGTTTAATTTTATGTTGTGTTGCTCTCCTTGGCCAAGTTAATTTGAGTATACTTTGAAACGAAGTGAAATTAAAGAAAATTAACAATAAAAAACGGTTACTGTAATACATAGCGATATTTACATATAGTGTACATAGTGCTGGCCCAGGCTCCATACATTTCTGGAACATCTCCTTTACTTCTAGGTGGAAAACGACAGGAAAAAGAAAATACAAATTATATAGGAATTTCTACTTCATCGTAAGTTTGCCGACGAAGTTTGCATGATGACTTATTTTTAAGTTAATAAAAATCTTTTCTAACTTTTAATTCCCATCACCTAGTGATTCATTAGTTTTTATATAATCCTCTTACAAACTTTTAAATATAGTAAATATGAACTTGCAGGTGAATGACAGTTCGTTAATTTATAAGTAATGTGAGTCCAAACTCGCTATCCTCCTTTGGAACACAGGTAGACGTTGACCTTTTTTTTTTTAGTGTGGGAAATCATCAAATAACTTCTCCCGCTCTGGGCGGAGCGGGAGGGCGTGTCAGACTCTTACTGACTAAAATTCACCCGTGTTCCATCAGTTGCCTGTGCCAGGGACCATGGTAACCCTTTCGGACTTTCCCGCAACCCTGGCCGGCATCGGCCCTAGCGGACTTCGTCATCGGTGCTGACATCTCTTTGAGGCGCGCGTGGAACACAACGCACCGTCGACCCCGGCCTGGCGCTGGGCGCGTCCGGGTTGGGCCCAGGGCATTGTCACGTCACATATTTTGGACATATCTCCCGGAACCTTTCCGCCTCGACGTTGATTTCAGCAAGCCTGTCCGGTGATGACACCCAAGCCTGCACGATCAAGGCTTCCAGGGGGAGCTCCCGGACCAGCTGCTTCAGCGCCCACCGTAGACCACTCGGAGCCTGTCGGACCGGCGCGCTCGAGGTCTCGGCGGAGACGTCAAACCGGATGTACCGGTGGTCGGAATAGGTGGTCTATGTCAGGCAGACGTTGACCTGGGTTAGCAATTAGGTTTTTTTTTTATCCCGGTAGTACGGTCTCACGGGACAATTTCCGACCTCCTCGTGAGCGAAGCCAGGGGCCAAAGCCAGTCTTACAATAAGATAATATAGTCGCTGTATTTAAACTACAAGCCGTTAAGTACCTTTACATTCTTGCTACAATGCCGGATGTACCTTTAAATAAACCTAAACTTCATTTTGTCCATTTCTTTGCAAAACAGTCAATATCTGAATGTCTAATATTTCCCTTGTACAATGTACATTCACAGACAAAATTACGTCAGTAATGATGACGCTCATTATTCCTGAGCCCTCAAACAGCTTTGTTGCCCAGTGTACCGGTGACGTCACTCCCAAGGTGACCACACTTGCTGTTGTAGTCTCAATCAGTGCTGGTTGACAATCATGTGAGTGCTGATTTTGGATCGAATTGGGTCGCAAGTCATGGTCATAAGCGGTTTAAATTCTTATAAAAATCTCTCTTTCCTTATTTAAATATTTTTATATTCTGTATGGTACAGCACAAAATACATAGTTAACAAAAGATTTAATAAAACACTATAAAATATACAACAGGCGGCCTTATCGCTTTGCACCTTGGAATGGAGAGTGATTTGCCTGGACATAAAATAGGGCTTCTTCTTTTAAAGATAGAAAGGCATTAAGTTAAAGTCGTAGGCTAGTATTTTTACATCTTTCCACAGGGCAGAATTTAGAGTAAATATACTTAATACAAAAGCCCAGACTTTGGATTTGTGCCCGGTGTGGCATAACTGGCGAAATGTGGGTGTACTATAGGTACACCTCTGCCGAACCTTCCGTGGAACACAGGCGTTTTGTAGTTGATGTTATGTGGCTGTTTAAATTTAACAGAAACATCCGCCTTTTAGCACTCTTTTTCTTTCGAGTCAATGGTTCAATTAACTAAAATGCTTTTACTGTACTTGGTCACCAAAGCAGCTTTAGGTATTGCCACATTGAGATCATCCACTTCGCGATAAAAATTAAGAAGTTTGTTTTAAAAAATGGCACTCGATTAATGCAATGTTGTTTTGGCAAAAGAATTAAAGTCAAATCCGATATAATAATTATTGAAAAGCTGAGAAGAGTAGGTATAAGTCATCATCGTCAGCCTATAATGTTCCCACTGCTGGGAAACAGGCCTCCTCTCGGTGAGAAGGAGTGGGCCGTAATTCACCACGCGGGCCCAGTGCGGGTTGGCGGATGTCACATGTCTTCGAATTTTTGGTTCTAGGACATGCCGGTTTCCTCTCGATGTTTTCCTTCACCGTTTTGAGAGCAGTTTTGATTGGTTCGACGCCAGGTTCGAAGATACAAGTCAAGGGTAAAAAAATATAATAATTTGATTGGTAATAAAGTTAATTAATTAATGATTTATTTAAAATCATGATTCCATCTCCTTGCTTGTATCTTGAACCAGCTCCCTTGTATATTGGCCATATTAGTAGTTGCCCACGGGAGCAGCGTACTAAGCGTTAATTAATGGAATTGCATGTTACGGTATGAATAGCTGCTTAGTTTGTTATCAAATGTAGGTACATTAATTTACCGCAGACAGATTAATACGGGTATTACTAATAACATACCATTGTAAAGGATTGTAGAGGACTTTAAAAGGAATAAAAAATTACATTTTGGTAGAGTTTTTAATGTTATATAATGTGTGTCCCATAAGTTTGTATTTATGGTCGCTCTTGGAGCTTAGTTTTGGGTACAGGCTGATTTTTCTTTTAATTATTCTAAAATTCTAATAAATGGTGTTGTGGTGAGAAAACTAGATTTTTATATTCTTAACGTTTGGATCGAATTAAAGACTTCTTCTTTTGCAAGAAATCGCCCGTACTCTGCAAAAGTACGTCTAAGTTGGAAGCGTAGATAGTTTTGGTTATACAGGGTTATTGGTAAAACACTATCAACCTCTTAAGGGGTAATTTTACTCATCATTATGAACAACTTTTACTAGGTACTAGGTAGCTTTTTGTTTTGGTTCACATTTCGTTTCGTTTTGGCTTTGGTTGTCACTGTCAAATTGTAACCACAGACAAGCTGTTGAATTGTACCTCTTTAGTTATAACTAATATTAACATTGATAGAACATCAATTTTAAGTATATAGACTTAATAATCCAAAGTCAAAGTCAAAGTAAAAACATTTATTTCAAATAGGCACATAAAAGGCACTTTTGAACGTCAACATTTACATTTAAATAGAATTGATTCTAGTCGCCCCTTCCAAAAGGTAGTTTCGTATGGAGAAGAATGGGCAAGAAACTCCATCGTTACTCTTTTAAAATGTGTTACAATATTTTGTATACATTAATTATATAATTATATGTGAAGACGATGCACCTATAATAAAAATTACCCTACCAAAATAGGTAAAAAGAATTTAATAAACGTAGCAATGATAAATAAGTTAATTAAATGATAGATACATGGTGTTCACATATTCACAAACATTGTAAAAGTATACGATTTCCCAAATTATGTAACTAATTAATATGTCAGTGTGTGAGTTAAAGTAGTCACAGAATGTAAAACAATGTCATAAAAATAACAAACCATACAATTAAAGTAGCAACAAGTTTTAATTTTGTCAAGACCCTAGATTGTCCTGTGAAGCTGGACCAGCATGTTTCCAAGCATTCTTATCTTGGATATAATCCTCTAATTTGTAATATGCTTGTTTACACAGTGAACTTTTTATATGAGTTTTAAATTTTCTTTCATTTAATTGCAATATATTACAAGGTATTTTGTTGTAGCATTTAACACAGTACCCCATAAAAGATGTATGTACTTTAGCTAATCTGAAAAATGGTTGATCTATTTTATATTTATTTCTTGTATTAAAATTATGTCTATCACTTATTTTATTAAAAAGATGTAGATTTTTTCTTACGTACATAATATTTTCATAGATGAATTGGCAAGGTACCGTCCTAATATTAATCCTTTTAAATAGTTCTCTGAGAGATTATAAACGCGTTGACGTAGATTATAAATGGCTCTGACAGCTCTCTTTTGCAAAATAAAGATGGATTCAATGTCAGCAGCCCGACTGCACAGTAAAATGCCATACGACATAATGCTGTGGAAGTAGCTAAAATAGACCAAACGCGCGGTTTCTACATCTGTTAACTGTCTTATCTTTCTAACAGCATAAGCGGCCGAGCTTAGCCGCCCCGCAAGAGATATATTGTGTTGTTTTAGTAGGTATTGACCCAAGCTATCACCCCCTGCAGTATGTCGTGCTATTTACTGGACATCCTGTATAATAATATTAAGGGGAATTCACTCATAAAAGACACAACTCTTATAAGAGTTCCGTACCACGACCACTTTTAAGGCGCGGTAAGAAGTAAATTTTTAGGTAATTGGCAATAGCGCATCGCGGCAACACCAATGACCACCAAAACAAAAGTAATCTTGCAGTTATAATTAAATTGAAAAATAAATGCATGGCTCAGTGGAATAATTTTAAGTACCTAGTTATTAAATTCACCATAGAACGCGAGTCCAATTCGCACTTGTATTTTTTTAAGAATCGCCACTCTTGCAGTTTATTTGAATGCATCCCAACAGACTACTCAACGTTATACTTTAAAATAACTGTAAATGTATCCTTTTATTAATAAACTAGCCGAAATGAGTAAATACAGGTTATATTGCAACAATATCGTGTCTTTCCATAGCGCACAGTAACGGGAGTACGCATATAAAATATAATTTCACGAGCGTTGACACCGAGTGCTGCGGAGTACATTGCGCATCAAAAGCAATGATATCCTAACAAAAACTACAAACTATAATCGATCTTATGTCTAAACCATTAGGTACCAAAATTCTGCCAAAGTTTTCAACAAACGATGAATATATATATATATATATATATATATGTGGTTAAACGTGCAGTGCAAATGGAACAATATACAAGCACTATAGTGAGTCATATAGCAGACATTTACCAGAAGTTTTTTTTGGTTTTACAAGGTAAATAAATAATGTTTTATCATACGTACTGCAACAGAGTGAAGCTCTTTCCGATAGCATTCTTATTTAGCAGGGCAGGGCAGGGCTACGGTGCTACGAGCTACAGCGTAACCGCTACGCCGTAGCTCGCGTAGCGTCAACGCTTACGAGTTGTGTTTGGAAGCTTTCTTTGTGTGGTACATTGAGTCCTTATGATAAGTTGTGTTTTAATTTATATATTTGAAAACACACTAAACATTAATAATAATAATAAATGGTTTATTGATATAAAATACAGGTGTAACATACATAATTGAAGCCCTGGCTCCTGAGCTAGGTAGCGACCTGTGTTACAGGAGCCAGTGTCTTCACACGTTTGTGGTACATTTTATAACGTAGTCTGTGCATTAGATTAATTAATTCGAAAAACAAAAAATAACATGGTAAAATAAAGAAATGAAAGATGCACGCAGCTCTTTGGTATGCAATAACTGTGCATATGTGTGTAACATAAACATTCAGAAGAAAATAAACATAAAAAAATAGTAAGTATGTAGGTACTTCAAATTAACATTAAATATGTTAAATAATGTATTTAACATTATTTAACATATTTTATTATTTAAAAGTTACCCTAACCTAACCTAAACCTAATATGATAATATTGTGGGCATTTTTATACTCAATATTATAACAACAACAAATTATGTTTGTTAGTAAAACTTCTAAAATTCCTCTGCGTAACAGCACGTTACACAAAACGCAACAATGTGGTAGTAACAAAATTTACCTATCCGATGATTGACAGAGCTATGTTTCTATTAAAATACATTTCAACTTTTACGCCTTTCCAAAGAAATAATGTTTATTTTTGTGCACGGTAGTGCAGGTGCCAAGTTCTCATAGGTGCAGTATATAGTGCGTTTGCCAAGTTCATGGTAATCTTGGATTGTATTCTACTGAAGATTATCTATGAATGAAGTGTGCCAGATGTATTATAAGTAAATATTTTATTTGATACTAGCTTTTACCTTCGACTTCGTTTACGAGGAAGTCGTAAGACACCACAAAATAATAAAATAACAGCCACAGTTTTATAAAAAATATTTATAAGTATACTTACTACGTTTGTAGGTGTAGTCTCAGCAGCCAAAATATACAGAAATATTTAAAAAGATTAAATAAAAAACAAACACAAAAGATGAACATCTGTTGGGGATCGAACTCACTCGTCAGATTGTTTATTTTGATGATACTTTGACTAAAATAGCCGTTCATAAACATGTCAAGATTAACTGCTTAGCTCCTTGTAGGTATGGCGTGGTGATATGCATTTCAAAGGTTAAATCCGTATCTATCTACAATATTTTATAATTTTTCTCGTCTAATTAAATCGCGTGGCAAACTGTGGAGGAATACGGACATATTGCAATATTGCTAAATCCCAATAGCAAATCATCGTCATCATCATCAGTCTATATTCGTCCACTACTGGACGTATGCCTTTCGCATACGCCTACCCGACGACATAATGCCTAGTGAACGCCACTGAGCCCGATGTTCCGCTCAAAGCGCAAATAACGTGATGACATGTAAGGAAAATTTGTGCAAAATTTGAACAAAATCTATTCCATAGTTTTTGTGCCAATCTGGTACATACATTCAGACAAACAGATAAACGGAAAAAAAACACCTAAAAACTAATTTTTTTCGGCGTCAGAATCGGGTCCACACCTCGCAGCAATTACTTTCTTTCAAGAATATTCAATGATCAGTTTTGACTTCTTTACTATTTTATTATATATTATAATAAAGAGGTACGAGGAACAGGATGTAAAGTTTACTCATACCCATAGTAGGGAGGATCCTCCGACCAGATGGTTGTCGTTTCTGGTGGGCAACTGCTCGACGATTGATGTGAGGACGTTGTATCTATGCCAGTTGCGTTGTAAACTCTGCTTGCGCGATGCAGGATTTTGCGTGATGCGTAGTACGCGTGTGGCGATGTAGATGCCGCTGCAATAGCTATAGATTATAGTTTCTTTTAAAGTACAGTACCCGCAATCAATATGGCCCTTTGAGTTTTGTGAGCAGTGAGAGAGAGAGTTTTGAGGAGTGTTGAGAGCATCGTCTTTTGCCGGCATCGTTAACTCGTGACTTAGTAATAACACCCGCACGGGTAGATCTTCAAGGTTAGGCTACCCTTGTCTGCCGAGGTCGGTCCGTGGACGGGAGATCATAGCATATTGAGAACCCTCCGTGCCTTGTAAAGTCCCGGCTGTCATTCGTAGATCTCTGACAATCATCACGGGTAGTCAGAATCCCGAAAGTCTGACAACCAGTCCTGCCAAGGGATATCGTGTTGCTCAGTAACTGGTTTATAGAGGTTACACAGGCAGTCACTCCATGTAAAATACTGATATTCAGCTGCAACTGGGTAGACTGGAAGCCGACTTCAACATAGTCGGGCAAAGGCTAGGACGATACTGTCTGACTAGGCTGTCACTGATACCTATATGACAGTCTCTTTCTAAAGCTTAGCATAATCCGTCTATAATGTTCCCACTGCTGGGACACAGGCCTCTTCTCTGTGAGGGGGAGTGGGCCGTAATTCACCACACGGGCGCCCAGTGCGGGTTGGTAGATGTCACTTGTCTTGGAATTTTTAGGTCTAGGACATGCTGGTTTCCTCACGATGTTTTCCTTCACCGTTTCGAGAGCTGTGATGATGAAATAGTTTACACAAAGTAAAGCGCCTGTCTGGGTTCGAACCTACATCCTACAGCTCGTACGTCGCGGTCGTCACCACTGGGCCACCACTGCATCAATGCATTCTAAAGCTTGATATATCTTATTTATAGCGCAGGTAGATCACGATAAAACCTATTTATTTCGTAAATATGTAAAATATTGTAAAACAAAGTATCACCAGAGACTAACATTGCTTTATTTTACTTTGATATCGTCACGAGTTTTATAAAGCTAGAAGTTTTAGTGTCCCAAGACTCTATAGAGCCATTTTCATTAAAATAAATAGCTTTAGTTTGGAAGCTTCGGATAAGCATGAGTTTCTGTTCAATTTTTAAGCATTTTGTTTTGATAAGCTTAGCAAAGATATTAAGTATAATTTTATTGTGTTTTAATTAAGTTACTTTAACCATAAGTTAAACATATTGCAAGGTACTCGTACATTGAAGACAACTATACGCCTCAGAGGCTAACGGTTTAAAAACGCCAAAATTTTACATAATTTGTTAATTTCACATCAAAAGTATCTAGAGATAAAGCACATTTTTGCTAAAAATCAGATTTTTAATTTGATTTATTGGAACTCCTATGGATACTTTTCATTAAATTTCGTCATTTGAATTTCGGACAATAAATCTTCTGTCATGTCGTATTCCTATATAATCCTTGAACGGATTTCTGGCTAAATCAGTAAAATGTATGGCATTCTTCTGAGTGGAATCAATACAAAAGAACGTTAATATGCCGTGAACAAATTATCAGACCCGTGGGAATGTTGGAAGCTGGTTCTCGGCAACGTGTTGGGCAATCGCTCTGGGCAATACGCAGAGTGTTATGAGTCGACTTTGGACACGTTATCGCATCACTGGCAGCGTGGCAAGTGACATTGAGGATGAACTCGCATTACCACTCGCAGACAAGATAGTTAGGTACAAATTACTGCTCGAGGAAATTGTACAATGACCGCGATGACGTTGGTTACGAGGTTTCTTAGCTCTTCGGGGATAATAAGCGATAAAACTGTAAGAAATCGCTTGCATGAAGTCAATCTTCATTCCTGAAGGCCACTACGTGTACCACCTATTGAGCCCCGCAACCGCAGAGCCCGTTTACAATGGGCTCGTGAAATTAGGCAGAATAAGAGTGGCGTTTTGTGTGTTTTCTGACGAATCTCGCTTTGGTATGAGGCCAAATAATAGACGTACACGGTATTAGAGGACCCTTAGAAGCCAATAACGTTTAAAATTATGTCAGGTAGCCCATGCATACAGTGGTGGAACAACATGGGGGGTATTTGGTTCGGCGGAAAAACCGAACTGATTAGGATTAGATGCAATCTCAATATACATATTTACACTGAAACGATTGTATCAGATGTTGTCATTCCTTTGCGGACCCAATTTGATGCTTCATTTGCTTATCCATGATAATATACGTTCACACATTGCCAGAGGCGTTGCCAACACACCTACCGCAGCTAATATTAACGTCCTACCATGGCCTGCTCAATTGCCAGACAAGAATCCCATTGAGCACGCATGGGATATGCTTCACAGAAGAGCTCTACTAAATATGGATGCCGTACACACATTAAAAAATCTTCTTCGCCTGTTACAACGGACGCGGTTTGGTTGAACTCATATTGAGTATCGGCCGACTCGCTGCAATTGTTGAAATCATAATTATTTTCTTGGATGTTAATTATTGACAGTAAAGTTAGTCTGGAAAAAAATGTCTGTACTATAAAAACATATTTTAGAAACATTATTTGACCACACATTTCGAATGAATTTTCATGGGGCTCTGAAAAGTGAAATTGAGGCAAATCCTCTTCATTAGGTGCATCTGTCAAGTCTTTAGAGTTTGGCTATCAAGTCTGAGAGAGTACAACATCACCATTTACATAATTTGCGCTCCAGAGATGTTTTAGCTCGCAAGCGCTTTCCACCGGTTTATAACCGCCGTTTTCCTCTTCTTGGTCCAAAAATGAAAACATATCTTCTACGAATGTACTTCTGCTTGTTTTAATGAATAGGTATGTATTACTAGAAGAATAAAAATGTTGAATAGAATGAGGGGTGTGGTCAAGGCAGCTGCGGGCGAGAAGCACTCGGTCTCTTTCAAAGAGTACAGTATATTTAAGAGATAGAGAGCTAACTTCGCGTTTTAGGTTATATCGCGCGACAGCAACGCCGCCCTGGTAGTTGTTCATCAAACTAGTGTATCTATAGGTAATAGATAGCTATAGATATATAGCATAATTCGGTATTTTCGTACTTGAATGGTTGAAATGAATGTGTATTGTAAATTCCGCTAAATTGAATAATCGTGAACTTCAATTTAGCTGTTGTTTTACAATACACTTAAAAATATGAACGAGAAAATTATGTGTATGCGCATCAGTAACGTGCCGACATTTTTCTCAGGGTGGTCAGCACACACAATTCACAAAAGCGACAGAAGTTAAAAATTTTCATTTGAATGAGAAATAAAACGATTATTACTGTTTTTACATATTTATTGTCTGTATAAATTACATATTATGTGTTCTACTTTTGAAATAAAATTATTTTAATGTGTTGAGCAGTTTAGTTCATAAATAATATTTTTAAGTATGACAACCTCTTCATTTAGATATAACGATATATGATGTTGAAAGAGCGGAGCCTCCTAACACAGGCATTGTTTGCTTAAATGGGGGCTCCAAACACGTTAACATGTAATGTATTTTCTAAAAGACACAATAAACTAATTTGTATTTGTATTTTGTATAACACTATCACAGCTAGATGGCATTACTTTCCATACTTTAACCCCTGTCAACTGTCGAACTTTGTGCTAAGTCGGCACAACATGCTTTCTTTTGGAGCGACAGCCGACGGCAACGGACGTCTCTCTACCTCAGTATTGCGTTTTCTCGGTGCCATGTGATTAGTTAACTAATTGGTAATTTATTGTATCAGTTACTTAGGTTTTCCTATACTAAGTTTTGTTTGGACAAAATAATAAATACTGTTGATGTGCTGCACGTTTTTTTTAATTAATTCTGCTTCTGATATATAATGGTATTGAATGTGTCCGAACAATAAAATAAAACCTCCTTAAATTACCTCTATAATCAGTAAACCAATATAACAACAAAAGTTACACAATAGATAACCACACGTCTCACGAGCGCTCCGTCTCTTTATAACAGCAAAACTATGTTGCTTACTGCATCGATACAGTAGTCCTTCGAAAGTGGTGACCGACGACAGACTTGGCTTTAAACCACACATTCGTATGCACGTCAGGTGAAAAGATCGAGCGATATATTTATGAAGCGGAGGCGTAGGTTATCCTTCTAGGTTAGGAACTAATCTGGAATCTGATTTTGTATTAGAATAGCCTCAATTGCTGATGCTGGGCAATAAGTAACTATACAAGTTAATAAGGGGCTCACTACCTAAAGCACCATTGGCATCGCTTGGTTTTGTAAACCTTTTACCAAGCCATGAGCTATCCTCATAAAGCTCGTGCTGGTACGAAGGGAAAAGGATCTCCAAGACATTTGTTCCCAAAAAATGCCGCCTCGTTACTACTACAAGTTGAAACCAATGGGATGTTTTTTTCTTCTTTTATAAACGTTTCCCCACACTAGGAATTTCTCCTGTATTGTGGGTGCGTTTACAAACATTTAAAGTCACATACACAAACAGCCAGACCCGGAACAACTACTTGCAGTAAAAAGTAGAAGTAGATAAAGTTTTGAAGCTCAGAGGCGATGGGTAGGGAAACAAAACGAAAGAAAGATGTTTGGTTAGAGCTTTATTGAAAAACATAAATATTATTTAAACTGCATAGCCCAGAACAGTTTCTACAAATACGCAAAAAAAAACTGACTTAAATCAAAAGGTCATACTCATCAAAATAAAATAAAACACGTAACTGACCACTTAAACATTCCAAGGAAACGATCTAACGTTATTCCACTCATTCATAGTTCAAAGTTAAAAGTAAATTGTTTCACAGAGAACGTTAGTTAATTCAACCGACGGACGTAATCAGTGGACGGACGGCATCTTGTTAAGTTGTAATTAGCGTCCCCTTTGACAATCTGTGTAGTTAAGTAAGAAATTAAGTACGGTCTAGGACTTGGTGCTCCTACAGAGAAAATTAAACCTTAAAGTGTCAGAGATATGGTTGACTTTGAAGTGATGTATGATGTTAAGCTCGGAAGGAGAAGTTCATGCTTATTCGGTTTTTGGTTTATGGTGTCCGGGTTTTAATTTTCGAGGTCCAGGTAGGTAATCTGATGTTGAGATTCTAGGATGGTAAGTGATAGTTTATTTTCCTTGTAATTTTTTAGTGTAGTGTTGCCTTGGTCAGCAGATTCTTTTCAAATATAAAAGGGCTTAGTTTAATCAGACTTTAATCAGTATATAAAAAAATACTTACATAATTCGTTCATAGTAGGTACCTAGTGTAGCGGACGCCAGGGGCGCGTCCAGCACCCGCAGTCGTCCTGGGACAACCTCCCACTATTTCTAACGTGTGCTCTTTACTATTTGAGACGAGTGACTCCACTGGCGGCACACGTTACCACGCACCCCTGAATGCGCATGTGGGCACAATCCACAAGGACCTCGGGGAGAGACGGGTAGCGCTGAGGAGGCAGGCTATAAAATAAAAGATGATTTTCTGTCTTCAGTCTTGTCTTTGTCAGGCTGCATCAAGATTGGATAAGTATTATTATCGGGGGAATTTAAAGCTACAGGCTCAGCTATGGCTGTGGGCTGGTACTTCGTCGAGCAAGGGGCCAAGTACCGGCAAATGGCACGCATTTTATACCGGCCTACTTTACCTCACAGAGGTTCGCGTATTCCAAATATTTTACTCTTATCACAGTTATCACTTCTATGCGCTAGTGTACTTTTTTAACTTTATTGCATAAATTCAAAATGTAACAATTGTCTAATACAATATTTCTGGAGTTATCGATTCGCCAACAAATAAATTAACTTTATGCGAATCGCCCACAGAGAATAATATAATAAGTATTTAAAAGTGTTTAAAAGTGTTAGTTATTTTCATAGCGATGATATTCATAATATTAACACTAGAATTAAGGATAAACTACGTGCTCCGTTTCACCGGCTTCATAAGGTTCATAACTCATTTGTTGGGCTTGCTATAAACTTTTATAACAAGTTTCCCTCTTCTTTGTTAGATTTGCCTTTTAATTCGTTTAAAGCTAAAGTAAAATCCAACTTATGTTCTAAGGCATACTATTCTATCAATGATTATTGATTACTTAAACGATAAAAATAGTTGGTCGCTGTGATTAACTCAAGACAATGTTTATGTTCTTTCTTCAGAATTAGCTTACCTACTGACAAGTTATATGAGTTCATATAATTGTTTATTTTATTTGACTTTAGTAGTCAATTTAGTATGGGTATTTGGATTTTCACTTATCATTGACATAATCTAGTCATTTCAATGTTTTTTTAATGACTTGTATCGCAATATGTGGTTAGCTAGCGACCTCGACAATTGCTCATTTATTATTATTTTGAGCAACCAGCAGCAAGTTCCTCATGCTCCCTTAGATGTCACTGCTTGCGTTAGAGTCGGGGGTCGGATTGTCTTCTTCCCTCAAATATGGCGAAGGGGGTAATGGCTGAACTTTGCGTTATGCTCGTGAACGGATGCTACTTGTGGTGACAGGTAATCTTGCTGACTATGGTTTTGTTATTGTTATTAGTAATTAACTGTTTCTTTATTTTACTTCGAAGGTCCTAGTTTATCATTTGTGACTTCAAGTTACAGCTATATAAACATAATGCAGCATTGCAATTGTAAGCGGGCACGCCCTTTATGCCTGGAGGCTTTTATTATGTATTAAGTTCTGTTTTCGTTTTTATTTTATATATTAATTATCTTGAGTATAGTTTTCAATGTTTTTGATGGTAGGTATATTGGCGTGTGCTAGCTGACATAATATGGCAAATAATTTAATTTAATGTTTTTGTGTTTCATAATGTTAGGTAATTACTTTCTATTATATAGAATCTAGTTCACAGACAGCAGTGCTGCTGAGGAGTTTGTTGCGCCACTTCTTCTTCTCAGCTTAAGCACTAGGAAGTGGTGAAGACCGGCGTTTTGGGGGACTTTTGTTATTTTGTCGTTTCACCCGTTTCGGGCGAGTAAATTCGTGCGAATTGACTAATAACCGATATTTTGACGTAACTTAGCTACGCAACAATGAAACGGATTAAAACACAGAATATTGTACGCAGTCATAAGCAAAAAACATTATACAATAATTAATTTCATACAAGTAGGTAATCAAATACAAAACCAATTAATAAACACAAACAGAGATATAATGAAACACATTCCTATAACTCAGCGATGCACAGCCCACCGCCCGCGGGTGTTTGCGGCCCGCTGTCGGTATGCCAGCGGCCCACCAAAAAATTTATAAATGCGAAAAATAATAGACAATTATAAAATGAATTTTGACAACATTGTTGGTATACCTTCACCAAAAAGTATTATGTGCATGTGATGCGAGCTAGCGATTGGAACTATTCGGGTACCACTCGGGTAAGTCCAGGCGAGGGGCCGGCGGAGGCGGCGCACGGCGCGGCGCGCAGCGACGATCCACTGCACTTGAATAAGTGGTTTAAATGCGTCAACTAAACGAGCGTGCACTGATAAGTCGTTTTTAGAAAGATTGATAAAATTTGTTAAAATGGTTCATTAGTTTCCTACATTTTTGTTTCTTGTATGAAATCTCGGTTTTGGAAGTCGTAGGTAACAACTAAGTGACGTATTCTATTCTTACCAAGCACATTACATATAAATTTCAATAAGGATAAGCTAGGACGTAGTAAAAAACGTAACATTAAAGCTGAAAATCATCAGTCTCAAGATATTTGGACCGATAAATACTTTTTCATTGCGTCGCGTAACGATATCGTTTGTTTAGAAGGAATATATTGTGAAAAAGCACTGTGAAACACTGCATCCTACTTTTGCCAAATTAACCTTTTTTTTGAGGGTGGGAAATCATCAAATAGCTTCTCCCGCTGTGGGCGGAGCGGGAGGGGGTGTCAGATTCTTACTGAATAAAACCCACCCGTGTTCCTTCAGTTGCCTATGCCAAGGGCCACGGTAACCCTTTCGGACTTTCCCACAACCCTGGCAGGCATCGCCCCTAGCAGACCCCGTCATTGGTGCTGACATCTCTATGAGGCGCGCATGCAACTCAACGCGCCGTCGACCCGGGCCTGGTCTTTATCGGACGGCGAGCTGCCCATTGCTCGCTGTCCGCAAGCCCATGCCTACGGTGGCCGGGAATCGGCTTGTGAAACTCGACGCCCTGGGCGTCTTCTGCAGCGGCTAGGGGTGTGAGGGCGCGAATTTTGCCTCTTCCACAGGCGTTCCGCCTCCTCCTTCGCGTGCATTACTGCTTCGCAGAAGGAGGTGACGGCTTCCCAAGCCCTCTCGCCCGTACCATGGCCTGGACCAGGGCCGGATGCGAGAGATCGCCACCGCCAATCACCTCCACGATGACAAGGCGGTGCTCTGCCTAAGCAGAGTATACCTCCACCCGTATGCTCCACCGTGTCACCCGTGTCACACAATGGTGACACCCAGGCGTTTCCCCCCACCTTATCCGGAACAGGAACCTCCCGAAACAACCGTGTCTGGTGAGGACTTGCGCCAGGCGGAAAGTGAGGACACCGTGGCGCATCTCTATCCACTCCTCAAAGAGGGGACTTATCGCCGTAATTGTGGCGTGCCCATGGCAAAATAACCTGCGAACTACAAAAGCAAAAATATTCATAATTGAAACGGGAACTATTGGGTCAGCAAGCTATGTTCACGAAATCCATTTAAGGTGCAGAGACAGCTACTGATGTGAGCTTTGAAATTTCTCGAATAATAGCGAAAAGTTGTCGACCTTTTAAGGGTGGTGAGTTTGTTAAAAACTGTTTAGATAATACCGCATTTAAAATGTGTCCGAGAATTGTAAAAAAAGTTTGATAAAATTCAACTCAGTCGAGTGACCGTTCAAAGAAGAATCACGACGATGTCAAGTTATATAATTATAAGAGCAATTAGCAACAAACTCAAAAGACTTTGAGTTGTTTTCTTTGTCTCTCGACGAATCTAATGACATCAGTTCCACTGCTCAACTTTAAATATTACTACGAGGTATAATGCAAGATTTTGAAGTCAGTGAAAAGCTGATTCGTATCTATGAGTTGTTTGACAGGTCAAACCAAGGGAAGTGACATGCTCAAAGCTCTTCTGGAAGTGCTCTAAAATAGATTTGAGCTGATGGAGGTCCTTCTATGATTGGAAGTGAATCTGGGATAGTAACTCTGTTAAAAGAGTATTTGCAAACTCAAAACATAGATACCAATGAATTCATTCAGTTTCATTACATTATACATAAAGAGCCCTCTGTTCAAAAATATTGGGATTTGAAAACGTGGTGACACCTGTTGTCGCAACAATAAACTTTATAAAATCCTGAGGTCTCAATAGACCGACAATTCGAACAATTTATCCAGGATATTGTAAACGAATATGGCGATCTCCTGTTCTATATCTACTGAAGTAATGTGGCTTAGTCGTGGGCTAACTCTGGAACGGTTCTTAATTTTATTGAAGAAATCAAAATATTTCTGGCGGAAAAGAAAAAGGACATCCCTGAACTCGTCAATTCTGATTGGTTGTTTGACTCAGCTTTTCTAGTAGACGTCAGAATGAATGTTTTAAATACGCGACTTCTAGGCAAGAATCAACTGATTTCGCCACTATACGCTCATGTTTCGTCATTTCAATGCAAATGGAGTCTTTTCAGGTCACAAATAAATTCGGCCAGTTATGTCCATTTTCCAAACTATAAAAACATGCAGAAGGGTTTCACAAGACTGTCGTCAATCTCGCTTTTGTTTTGTTACAAGCTTTTAAAGATCGTTTTTCAGATTTTAGAAACGTTAAAAAGCTATATGACATTTTCAGAAATCCTTTCAACATTTCTCCAGAAAATGCACCAGAATCAATGCAGCTAGAATTGATAGACATGCAAAATAATAAAAATTTACGTAACAAATAATGAAGGTAACTTACTCAACTTCTACCGTTGCGTTGACAAAAATATGTATAAAAATTGCGAACAAATACACTAAAATGCGTAAGCTCATTTGGATCAACGTATATTTGCGAAAAACGTTATCAGTTATGAATCTTAAGAAATCGAAAAATCTAAACCGCCAAGCAAATGAAAATTTGGAAGCAATATTACGAGTGGCGACCAGTAATCTGGAGCCAAATATAATGAAACTGCATGCATCAAACCAAATATTGTAAGATATATATGTTATACAAGGAAGGAACATAATTAAATTATTTTAAATCCATTACCTAGTTATTTTTATTTGTGGTGCCCCTTTTTGCCTCATAATGGTCCCGAGCGGCCTCTATTTACTATAGGGCTGTGCATCCCTCTATATCACCATCACACCTATCCCACGGGCTAGTGTTAAAAGCTAAAATGATTATAGTCGGGTTTCTCGCTAAATTCATTAAATTGCGAAATTCCATTAATACAATCCTATTTGTGCGGGTACGGACGGTTTAATCCGTTTTGGGCTATTATGAGTAATGGCGTTAGCGGCGATTGTCAATACAACTGGTTGTTCAAGTATGTTGCGGGTTGCCTAACAACCAGATTGTCAATCATAGTAATCCGGGTCGCGACTGCCAACGTAGATTTAGTTTCAATCAGTAAATTCAATACTAAAGGTGCACGGTGCAAGCTCTTGGTAACGACTGTCAAAGATCTACGAATGACAGCTGACAGCTGGGACTAACGACTTAACGTGCTTTCTGAGGCACGGAGGGGTATCAATATGGTAAAACGGGGTGAATAGAATTCACGGGGTGAATAGAAATATTCTTGGGAAAAAGTCTAAAAGCCTGATATTCGAAAACTACTATAAAAATCGCAATAGTGTTTGTTGTTTTTACAATGGCAACATTTTTTTGTTGGTCTGACAACATTTGAATAGTATGAAGTTAGCAACTTATATCAAAAAAGTGAGTTCAAAGTGCAACGGTTGTGTGTGTGTCTTTTGTGCTCTTGTTAACTTCTCTCTAGTTATTATTTAAATTGTGTTTTTGATGGTAAAATAACTTTATTCGACGGTGAAGTGTATCCAGAATAAATTGAAAAGGTAAATTTTACTGATTAGTTTGATTTTTATTGGTAAATTAGTAAAATAACTGCACCCATAGATATTTCTCGATTAAGAGGTGAATAGAGACGACTGAGGGGTGAATAGAAACGCCATATGAGGTGAATAGAAACGGGAAAGGGGTAAATAGGAACGAGAAAGGGTTTAATAGAAACGCCAAAGGGGTTTTTAGAAACGCTTTTGATAGGGTTGGCACTTTATGCAGGTTGTTGAGTTTTAACTTTATTACCTACCTACATTTTTAAAAAGTTGATTTTTTAATATTTAATTATTGATTTTGTGTACGCAGGTATAGTTGCGAGCAATATGCCACGCAACTACAAACCAGACCCTCGGGGTAAGAAATATATAAAATATGACTTCAACTTAATACAACAGGCTGTTAATGAATATTCTGCGAGTAATTGTTCTCTTGATACTATCTCAAAGAAATATAATATACACAGATCTGTTTTATACAGACACTGCACAAAAAATATGAAAAGTCAAGGAGGTCAAACTGTTTTATCCAAAGAAACTGAAGAAGAATTTATTAAATACTTAAATATATGTGCTGACTGGGGCTATCCTTTGGAGGCGTATGATTTAAGAGTACTTGTTAAGGTCTATCTTGATAAATTAGGTGTGAATGAAAAGAGATTTAATAATAATATGCCTGGACCAGATTTTGTCTCCTCTTTTATGAAAAGGCACAAAGATGCAATTTCTCAGAGATTATCGCAAAATATAAAGCGAAATCGGGCTGTTGTTTCCCCTGAAATAATAAAAAAATACTTTGAAGAATTAGAAATTTCATTATCAGGCGTACCTATGTGCAATATTATAAATTACGACGAGACGAATCTTTCGGATGATCCTGGGCGGAAGAAAATAGGTAATTACAAAAAAAGGCGTGAAATATCCAGAGCGGGTGATGAACCACTCGAAGTCTGTCGTTTCTATTATGATTGCGTGCACAGCTGAGGGAGAATTACTGCCTCCTTATGTTGTCTATAAAGCACAACATTTGTATGACACTTGGACCGTTAAGGGGCCAAAAGGGACTCGTTACAATAGATCACAGTCAGGTTGGTTTGATGGAACCATTTTTGAAGACTGGATTAAATCGGTAATCATACCCTATTTTCAAGGAGTATCCGGAAGAAAAATATTGATCGGTGATAATTTATCGTCGCACCTTTCATTAGATCTAATTAAACTGTGCCATGAAGAAAACATAAGTTTCGTATTCTTGCCAGCTAATTCTACCCACATCACACAGCCATTGGATGTGGCCTTTTTCAGGCCCATGAAAATAGCTTGGCGAAATATTTTGTATCAATGGAAAAAAGCCGATGGTCGCCAACAAGCATCGGTTCCAAAAGGATGTTTTCCACGTCTACTATCCATGCTTTTAGACGCCCTAAAACACAATGCTAAAGAAAATATTTTATCAGGATTTAAAAAAGCTGGAATAAATCCACTGGACCCTACACAAGTACTGAAAAGATTACCTGGATATGACAGAGTTAGCCATCAAACAGAAACTATCAATGAATCTGTTCTAACAATACTAAAAGAAATGAGATATGGAACCATAAATGTCGCTGAACCTAAAAGAAAAAGAAAAATTGAAGTAGAACCTGGAAAGAGCGTTAGTCTTGAAGAAAGTTATGCTGAAACAGAAATCGAGAACCAAGAGCCAAAGAAAAAAAATAAGAAGACAAATAAAGAAAGTAAAGACAATAACAAGCAAAACGAACCAATAACAAAGAAAGGAAAGGGAATTGGAAAGAAATCAAAAACACAACCACAAACAAATGTAACAGATGAAACGAAATCTCTCGCCGCTAACTGTTTACAAGATGATCTTGAAGCTGGAACGTCTCAGATGTTTTACGATCATGAAAGTCAGTTAACCTCTGAACCAAGCACAAGCTTCTGTAAAGAAGAAACAGCCTTATTACCACAGTCTTTGAGTACATGTGAGGCTAATGATTACTTAGATATAGAAAAGCTACCAATTATTTTTGGTGATGATGTTGTTATTGATCATTTTGAAACGATTGACAATTTAAATGTCAGTTCTGATGCCAAGATTTCAAGTAATGAATTAAAAAGCAATAACAAAATTGAAATTTTATCTGATGTTTCAGTTACAGATCCTAAACAATTAGCAAAAATATTATATGATAATAAAATGAAAAGAAAACAACAAAAACATCGAAATTATTACAGAAATGACGAGGAAATATTATCCGATTTAATGTCTGATACTGATTAAAAAAAAATATTCGTATTAAGAAAAGTGAGTTTGTGATAAGAGCCATTTAAGTATAACATTCCAGAATTAACACTTTATGTTGACATCCTAAATTTTTTAATTAATACTCATTTTGTGTAGGTACTTAATTATTTGAACACCTTAATTATTTTGAACTGATTATTGCACTGTTTTGTTGATTATTGTCAGAAGATTATTATGTTTCAGACTGTGTTGTAATATAGTTTTCATACGCTTAATAATTATTAATTAAGCTTATTTGTTTTGTAGTCTTAATTCTGAGGCTAAAATTATTTTTGAACTGATTATTATGTTTCTGCCGGTCGATTCTGTTAAAATCTCACCGTGAATACTTAGGTGAAGTGAGCGTGGAGTGAGCTGTCAGTGTCATCCCACTGATGCTAGGGATTGACCAAGCATTACACTTACAATCATAATCGAGATTTTAATAATATTTTTTATCAAAATTGTATTGATCATTTTATATTATTTCAAAGCTAGTATGTAGCTAAGTGGCTAAACAAAACTATTTTGATGGTTTTAAAATAAAATAGCAAAACAGAAATTCAGTTAGAAAGTCAATGCTGTTTTTTTCTTTGTTTGCCTTAGGCGCGAGTGCGCCACGCACGGAACTGTAAATAAAATATAAAACATTACAAGTTGAAGACCGCTACAAAAATAGAAACGCGTACCTAAGTATCGACATTGTTTGTAATTATGAACGAAGCGGGCTCGATCATTTTTCACAAGGAGTAACTTTGTCGACTTATGCAGAAAAGCATAACAATTATTAAGAGTTACCTACCTATGTAGGATATAAGAGCGAGCAAAGCGAGCTTGATAATGTAAGCACCCCGCCTAGGGCCGATTAGATTTTTGGAAATAGGAGTTTCGGTACTTTGTTGAATAATCCACAAAAGCTCTAGAATTGAGAAGAAAATTTCAGGACCTCGCCGCGAATACCTAGGTACCTACGTTAAGTGCTTTAATATTCTGTGAGGCGTTTTCGCATATTTTTTTAGTTCCGAATGTCTTACACCTATAGGTAGGTATTTAATTTTGAAGCCAGGAGAGTGCAAGTGCGCCGTCTTGCACCCCGCTCCCGGCGCCCATGTTACTTACTTACCTACTACCTACGTAGGTAGGTACCTACTACGTAGGTAGGTACCTACTTATTTACCAACGTCCAATACATAGAGGTCTACTTAATCTGTCGTTGCCAATAATAAAAGAATATCCATCAGATTATCATCGTCAATACTAAAATTTAATAGGTAGCTAAACAGAGACTCCCGCAGCGCCGACACGGGCTCACTTGACTTCGCTGGCGTGCTGTTGCCGTGGCAACGAGAATCGCGTGGCCGTGAAGTGATCACGCCGCGCAAGCGCGTTAGACGCTATCTTCGCTGGCGTGCTGTTGCCGTGGCAACGAGAATCGCGTGCCCGTGAAGTGATCACGCCGCGCAGGCGCGTTAGACGCTATCTTCGCTGGCGTGCTGTTGCCGTGGCAACGAGTATAGCGTCGTCGTGATGTGATCACGCCGCGCAATTGCGTTAGACGCTGTCATTAGTAGGTAGACGTACCACGAGTTTCTTTTTCGTTATTACAATGACAACCACGTCCCTAAGTCTGTTCGTATTCGAATTACGAGACAGTAATTAGTACCTACCTATTTATTTCAATGCTTTTAGATTGTCAATTCCAATCATTTTTTGAATGTCAGTATTATTATGTACATACCTAAATTTTGTTTTCAACAAATGGATATTACTTGAGAGGTGAGATTGAATAACTTCGAAGAAAGTTTTCAGTGATTGGTGTATTGTTCGTTTACATAATATTACATATACACGTAAATAGCACATGTATCCCGTCATCTAGATAAACCACAGTGCAAGATACTAACCAAATATAAACATAAATATTCAGGCATATCATCTAGGTAAGGGGTGCTACACAAATTGCTTCTCTCTGGCCAACAAGAAATTAAAATTATTTTAATTATTCATGTATTTGTTTCTATATTCTATGTATATTATCATTGTATGCATGTTTATTTTAAGGCGATAATATAATGCAAGTACCTATGTGTAGGTTACTATAGTCTAATTTAAGTCTTCCTTACTGTTTTACACACCATGCCTATGTTTCTCATCCTCCAACTCTCTCCATGAAATTTCTAATGATTTGTGCAGTTCCTTTGTGCTCTTATCTATATGTATTTTACTTTATTAAGTGTTTAGTGTACCTACATAAATAATAAAGAAATAAATAAAATTTATTCATTTGTATCCCATAAAAAAAAATTGCTAATGCATTTTCTTCTAGTGAGTCTGCTGCTTCCCGAGGTTCAACATCTTGATGCACGCCGGGATGGAGGGTCGCCGCATATGTGTGTGGGCTGCACGCTCCCACTAGCTGAAGACAGACAATAGTACATATTATTACTAAATTGGTTGGTAGCGATCCTGCCTTCTGAGCCGCTGGTCCCGGGTATGATCCCCGGACAAGTCAAACATTTGTGTGCATGAACATGTCTGTTTGACCTGTGTCTGGGTGTGTATATGTATATAAGTATGTATATCAGTCATCAGGTTACCGTAGTACAGGCTCTGCCTAGTTCGGGACCTGAAGACCTTGTGTGGATGTTGTCTCATATTATATATTCATCATTTTTCATCTTATTTTTTGTTTATTACTAAGTATTTGATTTATGTCGTTCCTACACTCATCAAACTATATTGCTTTAAATCATTGACGTCTTACTATTATTTAAACTACCACCATTCATTGAGTTAGTAAAAAAATTATACCGTTTCAGTCAGTGTTTTGTCGTCGAGGGTGAAGCTAGCTCCTCTCCCATCAGCATGTTGAGCTGGAACAAATAACACTCGTATTAAACTTGGTGTAGGTCCTATGGTAAGTTAATTGCAAAGAAAAGGATTTGGGTTTGTTATAGAGTTAAGGTTTGAGTTTCAGAAAACATATCTGTATCTTAGATGAATGACAACACATATTACTTGATTTATTATAATAATATTATGACTGGTCCAAATGCTAGTGAACAACAATTTTATCATCTCTATTTTAAGTGGACAATGTATTACGTAGAAAAAATATATTAATATAGGTACCTACTACTACTATCACAGAAATACATACAAAACTGAGATGAATAGTCAAGACAAGAGTGACTGCAACCCTTTTTATTCGACACCTCAAGCACAATTTTCTCATAACAAAGGCTTTGCAAATCAGGTATCTGGAAAACATATTTGTATTTTAAATTATTTAAAAAATACCCTTGTGTGTATGGAGAAATAAACAAAAAAAACTTTTTTTTTAA
The DNA here is from genome assembly GCA_937001585.2 of Brachylomia viminalis. NCBI lineage: Eukaryota > Metazoa > Arthropoda > Insecta > Lepidoptera > Noctuidae > Brachylomia > Brachylomia viminalis. Next base: position 25,507,636 of record OW443298.2, on the reverse strand, counting down.
TATTAATCAGCAGCTATTATTCACGTGATTATTAAAAAGAATTTAAATACTTAATTAAAATATCATTCTTACCAGGCAGACGGGCACAACATGGTCATCATATTTCATTTTCCGAGAATAGTAATTAATAAGATCACAATTTTATTCTGACAAACATCTGAAAAAAGAAATGTAAGGATATAGGTACATTAGTATTCTTTAAACTAGGTTGAAATACTCGTTTTACATATTATATTCTTAGCACAATTGAACTAAATAAATTAAAAAAAAAAACAACGTTCGGAAATGACGGTTATCTTTTATTATTTAAATTTAACAAAACAAAATGAAAATCAAACGAACTAATTTAATTACAAAAGAACAATATTAAAAAGGCAGAATTGGCTATCCAAACGGGCATAGGTTTCCCTTAGCAAGTTCACCGCACGAAAAAGTTGACCCAAATGAGCGTGCGCAGCGACTTATATAGACGCGCGGCAACGAGTATCTGCTATCCCTTCCTCTTGACGTTGTGACATCACTTTTCTGCTAACACGGCCTCTCCTGACTGGAGGACGTCCTCGTTCTCCTGTTCTTGAGGCTGTGCTGCACTCGAAGTACCCGGTACGGGCTCTGACGTCATCACATCAGAAGGCACATTGTTACGACCGGCAACTTGCTCAGGCGTGGACTCCGTGTCGTCATCATTACAGTCTGCATCTGGGAACGTAGTTAAAAAAAACAGCTTTAACTTTCAATTCTCAAAAATGACGTAATTTCCGGAAAAGAATTTTCCAGAAATTATTCTGATTGTAATAATGTAATTGAATCGCTGCAGACAACTCAACCACACCATTACAGTTAATCATTCAGTTTTACAGTAGGGTCGGGTCTCCGACTACGTCAGAGACACATCGACCCTTGGTGAACCACGTTCACCGTAAGAGACATAGGCACGACGTTAGCATATCTCTTACACATCCATGTGGCATAGGCACGACGTTAGCGTACCACATGGCCCCCGTATGGCATAGGCACGACGTTAGCATACCATACGGTCTATCTACATGGCATAGGCACGACGTTAGCATACCACATAGTCCCTACGCCTGCATGACATAGGCACGACGTTAGCTTATCAGCAGGCGTAGTACAGATTACCTTCGAAGAAGATTGCACAAGCATCAGGAGTCCACTCCCCTCGCCACGGCACCATAAACTCTGCCGCAGCCTGTGTCGCCTTTCCATACGAGCCCGCCAGCAATTGCAGCTCGTAGCGACCATGGGGAAGCGCCTTGACCACTCGGTACGGCCCGCGCATGCCCGAGTCAAGCTTGCCAGTCGCTTGTGCCTGTTTTTTAACAAAAACAAATGAATTAGTATCAAATAATCGAGGAGTTTTGCGATCAGCGTTAACAGTGGCATCTTGCTGTTTTTGATTAGCCTTTAAACGCGCTGAAGCCCTCTGTCTATGCATCTCTCTCAACGCTTCGCGGTTCGGATGAGAGTTCTCTAGTGCAACATCTCTGACCAGGTGTCGTATGAGCGGTGTAGCCGCTTCGATACCTACTAGAAGGTTTAAGGGGGATAGCTTAGTGGTCCTTTGTTTTGTTATGTTCAAAGTCAGCTGCAATCGCCACATAACGTCTGACCATTCGTTCCGCCGATGATTGCACTCTATGCGGATCATATTTAACAGCGTTCGACAGTAACGCTCAACCTGCCCGTTGGAATGATGCATCTCAGGGGTAATGAGGTGCATCTCAATGCCTAATTCTGTTACAAATTTCGTAAACTCCGAGCTCTGGAACATACGGCCACGGTCTGCTACAATTAATTTTGGAGCGCCAAATAGAGAAATTACATTGGTAAATAGTTTCCTTAATTCATTAGCATCTTGACCAAACATAGGATATAAGAGGCAATATTTAGAAAATGCATCTACTACAATCAACACCATACTTATAACCATTAGACTGAGGTAATGGACCTAATGCATCGGCATGTATGACCTCAAAAGGACTACCTGGTTTTTCCCATGAATGTATAAGTTGATGAGGAGCTCTGGGGACTTTTTTATGCGTTATACAAATAAGACAGTGACTTACATATTTTTGAACAAATGAATTAAGAGAAGGGAACCAAAAATGTCTTCTAATGAGTTCTAATGTCTTATCAACTCCAGGGTGGTCATGTTCGTCGTGAAACATTCTGAGCAAACTGAGTCGATGACCCTTGGGCACAAAACATAAAAGTCGGGGTTCTTCCCCCACTGGAGAATATTTGTAATAAAGCAAATCATTCTTCCGAGTATAATGTCTAGTGTCCAATTGTCCGTTCGTCAATTTACTAAGAAGTTGTTGGCTCTCCTCGTCAGCAGCCCGAGCTATTTGAGCCCAGTTGTGGTGTCTACGTTCTTCGCAAACGTTCACGGGGTTACGGCTCAAATAGTCAGCGTGTGACATACAAGTACCCTTACGGTACTCCAGCGTAAAATTGAAGTCCTGCAAATATATCCACCATCTGGCCACGCGTGGCACCAGGTCCTTCTTATTTTGTGTACATTTTAGTGCATTGCAGTCGGTTATGACTGTGAAATGAACACCGACCAGATAGTGTCTATAGTGCTGCAGGGCTTTAACGACCGCCAAGGTCTCGAGCTCATAGGAGTGGTACCTTGGCTCGGCACCTTGAGTTCGCTTACTAAAATAGCTGACGGCCCGCTTATATCCTTTTTCATGAGTCTGAAGAAGCACTGCACCATAACCAATCGAACTTGCGTCCGTGTGAACTTCGATAGGTAAATCGGGATCGTAAATGGCCAACACAGGTTCACTCGTAAGCTGTGAAATTATGTCTTGCCGTGCTTCTTCTTGCTCGGCACCCCAAACGAAAGGTACGCCCTTTCGCGTTAATTTTGTAATAGGAGCAGTCTTGGTTGCAAAACTAGCTATATAGCGACGAAAGTAACTAGCTAGGCCAAGAAATTGACGGACTTGTTTTACGGTTTTTGGAATAGGTGCTTCAACCAAAGCTTGAACCTTACCTTCGCTCGGCTGTACCTGACCTTGACTTATAGTACGTCCTAAGTATTCTATCTTAGTCGATAGAAAAGAGCATTTCTTGAGGTTAAGAGAAAAACCAGAATTCGTCAAAGTCTGTAGAACCTTACGAAGGGTTGATAGGCCCTCATCTATTGTGTGGCACATAATAAGTACGTCATCTATATAAACCAGGACTTCACCAGATTCCAGGTGTCGGGAAAGAGTTTTTGACATTATTCGCTGATAAACGACAGGTGCATTTGCCAAACCATAGGGCATCTTTAAATACTCGTAGTGACCCTCTGGTGTGACGAATCCTGTGAGCGGTATCGAGTCATTGTCCAGGGGTATCTGGTGGAATCCTGTGGCCATGTCAAGACTAATGAAATATTTGTGTTTACCCAATCGATCGATGTGGTCGTCGATTAGCGGTAATGGAAATCGGTCCTTAACAGTGATCTCATTCAACTTCCGATAATCGACGCACATACGATCGGATCCATCCTTCTTTTTAACTAACAGAATAGGACTCGCGTACTCCGATTCAGACTCCCGGATTATATTTTTTTCAAGAAGATCTTTAATTATTTCACGAACTTTCAAAATTTCCGTATATGAAAGCCGGTATGGTCTGTAGGTAACTGGCGTGCTACTATTTAACTTGATTGACATGCTGCCCGTTTTAACAGTGGACATCGCAGTACCCGTAATAAAGAAAGTTGAAAATTCATCAATCAAATCGAGTAATTTTTTCAAATTTTGACCGGTTAAAAGAGTCTTAATTGGAACACGCGTAGATGACGAAGTACATGTCATAACATCATAAATGAGACGGGGTTCACAAGTGAGAGACTGTTGCTTGTGAGTACGTACATAAACGACTCCTTCTCGGTTCAGTACATCCGTACCAACAATAATAGGGGTGTTCATATATTCAGGGGACACAACATGCAAGTCTACTTCCAGAGTTATTTCGTTAAACTCTATAGGCAAAGTGACAAAATAAGTGGATTCGATTTCCTGACCACCAATGCCTCTCAAAACTCTGAAGGCAGGCTTGCGCGCACATCTAAAATGTTTTAATAAGGATGAAGAGATTAATGATATGCACGAACCACTATCGATAAGGACATCGACAGGGACCCCTTGTATGACCGCCACAACAATATCTTTGTTCTTAACAGAGCTTTCCTGGCAAAAATTAACATTTTTGGTATTGCGAGCATCGGATTTTAGTTTAGCAAAACAAGTTTCGACTTTATGGCCAGGTTTTTTACAGAAACTACACGGCTCAGATTTATGTGAAGTATGAACAGGACGATTTTTTTGATCATTATCGTCACTATTGGTGTTGCTCGAATTAGATTTGTGTTTTTTGGTACAATCAATTTGCCTATGGCCACTTTGGCCACACAAAAAGCATTTACCATCATTAAATCGCCGTTTGCGGGTACTTGTAACATTAGATTTTGAAGAATTATTTTCATTACGCGAAGTATAGTTAGATTTCTCATTTTGAGCTGGGGTATTTGATTTAACATATATCGAAAAGAATTCTACTAATTCATTTGGCATTAATTTCGCGTTAGTTGCTGAAGCACGGATTTGCGGATCTGTAACACCTCGTATCACTATTGCTGAAATTAGTTCATCGCTCAGCCCTCTAACTATACGCAATTTTAGCAGTGACCGACGAGCAAAATCAGCATATGTCGGGTATTTGTCAGAATCAGTGTTCATAACTTCGAATAAAATATTAGCAATATCCGGCTTCCTAGGGCACAAAGGTTTAAACTCTTTTTTAAAATTGGTCCAACTACGGTCATTGCTGACCCACTCATTAAGCCAGGTCCTAGCCTCACCCTTTAAACAATTTCCAATGCGAGATAGGCACTCATTGTCATTCCAATAATTTAAAACCTTAGCACGGTCTACTTCCTCGCACCAGGTGTCTATATCGTTGACGCTTGGATCGAAGTTCGAAATATAATAAGATTGGTTAGATCTCACCGTCGTGTTGATTGACCGGATAGCCTCGATTATGCGGTCAGTCGCACCGGCATTGCGATCAGCTGCAGCGCTGGCAGAAGTACCCGGCGAGGATGGAGGCACCGACTCACGGCGCGCTGTCTGCGGCTCTCTGCACCCTGCCGCAGATGCAGCTGGTTCCCGCGGACGCGGCGGCGTCGTTGGGGATGCACCAGCACTCGGCTCACGTGGTTGTGGCCGCGGCGGTGTACGGCGCCGTTCCTCCAATGATGTCAGCCGATCCAGTATTTTTTGCATCAGATTTTACCAATGTACACCTTCCCACATAAAATTGCCACTTACATACCCACCATGTCGAATAATCTCAACGTTTTTTTTTTCGACAACAAAAAAAAACCGTTATGTTTTCTTTTTCAATTTTGAATAGCCAAACTGCCTTAAATCAGGGAGCGGAACAGATCAGGGCACGTGAAAATCGTATCCCACTTCTGATCTTAGCACAATTGAACTAAATAAATTAAAAAAAAAAACAACGTTCGGAAATGACGGTTATCTTTTATTATTTAAATTTAACAAAACAAAATGAAAATCAAACGAACTAATTTAATTACAAAAGAACAATATTAAAAAGGCAGAATTGGCTATCCAAACGGGCATAGGTTTCCCTTAGCAAGTTCACCGCACGAAAAAGTTGACCCAAATGAGCGTGCGCAGCGACTTATATAGACGCGCGGCAACGAGTATCTGCTATCCCTTCCTCTTGACGTTGTGACATCACTTTTCTGCTAACAATATAATAATATGTAGTGATGAGTGGTGATCAATAAGGTTTTCCACTAATAAAAATTTCCATTATGTCTTAGCTAGGTATTTAGTAATAAAGTTGGACAGGCTGTTAAAAGCTCAAATAAAAAGCATTGCTGGCAAGGAAAACTATAGTGAATTGGATTGGTATGAAATATAGGTACTCATTTTACAAGATTAGCGGGTAATTATTGGTAATTACGAACCTTCGTAAACTTTTATGACTATCCCTATGGTAATGTCCTCGGCCGAACACAGTGAAGTATAAGAGCAACTTTGAGCCAATACTTCTCATTGATGTATCTTTTCAGTGTTTCTGGCACACACATAGTTTGTGAAGATCTTGAGTGCTTAATCACTGTTAGTGCTCAGGCGGAGCCACTTTTTGCGTCCATCTCACTAACAGGAAACGTCTGCATTTAGATCCTTCGTAAGAACGCAATGTTCTATAACATTTGATGTACATCTTGCACCACCAATGCAAAATAATACACTTTAAAACCACTGAGAACATACGAACGGATATTAATCAACGCAAACTTTACTCGATCAGCAACAAAACAAAACTTTATCAGTGGGAAACAGAACACTGAAAAGTCTCAAACTGCGAAAACCGCCAAAATTTGATAGTTATAGTTCACAAGTTGTCTATGGTTTTTCCTACCATAGAGTACACGGTTGAATTATTGTTTCAATAAATTCCGCTCAAGTTTCGTTCCGTGCAGAAACGGGAAAAACTATGTTTACAGGCTGACCAACGGATTATATTAGAACGAAAAAAAATATTTGCTAATTTACAGCTGTAGATAAAACTTGGACACTATATTTTTTTTTTTTTTTGCCTATGCGTTCCATAGACTCACATTTCCACCACAGATCGTGAAGTTTAGCAATCTATTAACTATGTACGATTTGAAAACCGGTCCTAATAAATAAACTTGTCACCGACAAACTAATAATTTAATGTAGGAACTGCTAAATTCAAACTTTCATTTGTTTAAATAGCTTAATTTATATAACTTTGGAACTAACGAACAAATACGGTAATCTTGTAGCGGAACGTCCCATAGACAGACACTTGTTTCCACCACAGATGATGGAGTTTAGTAATCTTTGTGTATGGATGGATTGACGATGAATAATAATTTAAAGAGCGTGCAAGCATCGGCCTAGTGATAAAATGTATGTATTAAAATAATAATTTAATTTTAAACTTAAAAATTAATATATTTTTTAAATATAATTTAAATTTCGCGCTCTTGTTTTTGCATTCCTACATCGACGATCCTTTTCGCGCTGGTAGGTACCAACACTTAAAGTCCTTGTGAATTAAATTATTATTTTAATACATACATTTTATCACTATGAATAATAATTTAAAGAGCGTGCATCAATCCATCCATACACAAAGATTACTAAACTCCATCATCTGTGGTGGAAACAAGTGTCTGTCTATGGGACGTTCCGCTACAAGATTACCGTATTTGTTCGTTAGTTCCAAAGTTATATAAATTAAGCTATTTAAACAAATGAAAGTTTGAATTTAGCAGTTCCTACATTAAATTATTAGTTTGTCGGTGACAAGTTTATTTATTAGGACCGGTTTTCAAATCGTACATAGTTAATAGATTGCTAAACTTCACGATCTGTGGTGGAAATGTGAGTCTATGGAACGCATAGGCAAAATAAAAAAAAATTATAGTGTCCAAGTTTTATCTACAGCTGTAAATTAGCTAATATTTTTTTTCGTTCTAATATAATCCGTTGGTCAGCCTGTAAACATAGTTTTTCCCGTTTCTGCACGGAACGAAACTTGAGCGGAATTTATTGAAACAATAATTCAACCGTGTACTCTATGGTAGGAAAAACCATAGACAACTTGTGAACTATAACTATCAAATTTTGGCGGTTTTCGCAGTTTGAGACTTTTCAGTGTTCTGTTTCCCACTGATAAAGTTTTGTTTTGTTGCTGATCGAGTAAAGTTTGCGTTGATTAATATCCGTTCGTATGTTCTCAGTGGTTTTAAAGTGTATTATTTTGCATTGGTGGTGCAAGATGTACATCAAGTGTTATAGAACATTGCGTTCTTACGAAGGATCTAAATGCAGACGTTTCCTGTTAGTGAGATGGACGCAAAAAGTGGCTCCGCCTGAGCACTAACAGTGATTAAGCACTCAAGATCTTCACAAACTATGTGTGTGCCAGAAACACTGAAAAGATACATCAATGAGAAGTATTGGCTCAAAGTTGCTCTTATACTTCACTGTGTTCGGCCGAGGACATTACCATAGGGATAGTCATAAAAGTTTACGAAGGTTCGTAATTACCAATAATTACCCGCTAATCTTGTAAAATGAGTACCTATATTTCATACCAATCCAATTCACTATAGTTTTCCTTGCCAGCAATGCTTTTTATTTGAGCTTTTAACAGCCTGTCCAACTTTCTTACTAAATACCTAGCTAAGACATAATGGAAATTTTTATTAGTGGAAAACCTTATTGATCACCACTCATCACTACATATTATTATATAATATGTAAAACGAGTATTTCAACCTAGTTTAAAGAATACTAATGTACCTATATCCTTACATTTCTTTTTTCAGATGTTTGTCAGAATAAAATTGTGATCTTATTAATTACTATTCTCGGAAAATGAAATATGATGACCATGTTGTGCCCGTCTGCCTGGTAAGAATGATATTTTAATTAAGTATTTAAATGCTTTTTAATAATCACGTGAATAATAGCTGCTGATTAATATTAAAAAAAAAAGTTTTTTTTGTTTATTTCTCCATACACACAAGGGTATTTTTTAAATAATTTAAAATACAAATATGTTTTCCAGATACCTGATTTGCAAAGCCTTTGTTATGAGAAAATTGTGCTTGAGGTGTCGAATAAAAAGGGTTGCAGTCACTCTTGTCTTGACTATTCATCTCAGTTTTGTATGTATTTCTGTGATAGTAGTAGTAGGTACCTATATTAATATATTTTTTCTACGTAATACATTGTCCACTTAAAATAGAGATGATAAAATTGTTGTTCACTAGCATTTGGACCAGTCATAATATTATTATAATAAATCAAGTAATATGTGTTGTCATTCATCTAAGATACAGATATGTTTTCTGAAACTCAAACCTTAACTCTATAACAAACCCAAATCCTTTTCTTTGCAATTAACTTACCATAGGACCTACACCAAGTTTAATACGAGTGTTATTTGTTCCAGCTCAACATGCTGATGGGAGAGGAGCTAGCTTCACCCTCGACGACAAAACACTGACTGAAACGGTATAATTTTTTTACTAACTCAATGAATGGTGGTAGTTTAAATAATAGTAAGACGTCAATGATTTAAAGCAATATAGTTTGATGAGTGTAGGAACGACATAAATCAAATACTTAGTAATAAACAAAAAATAAGATGAAAAATGATGAATATATAATATGAGACAACATCCACACAAGGTCTTCAGGTCCCGAACTAGGCAGAGCCTGTACTACGGTAACCTGATGACTGATATACATACTTATATACATATACACACCCAGACACAGGTCAAACAGACATGTTCATGCACACAAATGTTTGACTTGTCCGGGGATCATACCCGGGACCAGCGGCTCAGAAGGCAGGATCGCTACCAACCAATTTAGTAATAATATGTACTATTGTCTGTCTTCAGCTAGTGGGAGCGTGCAGCCCACACACATATGCGGCGACCCTCCATCCCGGCGTGCATCAAGATGTTGAACCTCGGGAAGCAGCAGACTCACTAGAAGAAAATGCATTAGCAATTTTTTTTTATGGGATACAAATGAATAAATTTTATTTATTTCTTTATTATTTATGTAGGTACACTAAACACTTAATAAAGTAAAATACATATAGATAAGAGCACAAAGGAACTGCACAAATCATTAGAAATTTCATGGAGAGAGTTGGAGGATGAGAAACATAGGCATGGTGTGTAAAACAGTAAGGAAGACTTAAATTAGACTATAGTAACCTACACATAGGTACTTGCATTATATTATCGCCTTAAAATAAACATGCATACAATGATAATATACATAGAATATAGAAACAAATACATGAATAATTAAAATAATTTTAATTTCTTGTTGGCCAGAGAGAAGCAATTTGTGTAGCACCCCTTACCTAGATGATATGCCTGAATATTTATGTTTATATTTGGTTAGTATCTTGCACTGTGGTTTATCTAGATGACGGGATACATGTGCTATTTACGTGTATATGTAATATTATGTAAACGAACAATACACCAATCACTGAAAACTTTCTTCGAAGTTATTCAATCTCACCTCTCAAGTAATATCCATTTGTTGAAAACAAAATTTAGGTATGTACATAATAATACTGACATTCAAAAAATGATTGGAATTGACAATCTAAAAGCATTGAAATAAATAGGTAGGTACTAATTATTGTCTCGTAATTCGAATACGAACAGACTTAGGGACGTGGTTGTCATTGTAATAACGAAAAAGAAACTCGTGGTACGTCTACCTACTAATGACAGCGTCTAACGCAATTGCGCGGCGTGATCACATCACGACGACGCTATACTCGTTGCCACGGCAACAGCACGCCAGCGAAGATAGCGTCTAACGCGCCTGCGCGGCGTGATCACTTCACGGGCACGCGATTCTCGTTGCCACGGCAACAGCACGCCAGCGAAGATAGCGTCTAACGCGCTTGCGCGGCGTGATCACTTCACGGCCACGCGATTCTCGTTGCCACGGCAACAGCACGCCAGCGAAGTCAAGTGAGCCCGTGTCGGCGCTGCGGGAGTCTCTGTTTAGCTACCTATTAAATTTTAGTATTGACGATGATAATCTGATGGATATTCTTTTATTATTGGCAACGACAGATTAAGTAGACCTCTATGTATTGGACGTTGGTAAATAAGTAGGTACCTACCTACGTAGTAGGTACCTACCTACGTAGGTAGTAGGTAAGTAAGTAACATGGGCGCCGGGAGCGGGGTGCAAGACGGCGCACTTGCACTCTCCTGGCTTCAAAATTAAATACCTACCTATAGGTGTAAGACATTCGGAACTAAAAAAATATGCGAAAACGCCTCACAGAATATTAAAGCACTTAACGTAGGTACCTAGGTATTCGCGGCGAGGTCCTGAAATTTTCTTCTCAATTCTAGAGCTTTTGTGGATTATTCAACAAAGTACCGAAACTCCTATTTCCAAAAATCTAATCGGCCCTAGGCGGGGTGCTTACATTATCAAGCTCGCTTTGCTCGCTCTTATATCCTACATAGGTAGGTAACTCTTAATAATTGTTATGCTTTTCTGCATAAGTCGACAAAGTTACTCCTTGTGAAAAATGATCGAGCCCGCTTCGTTCATAATTACAAACAATGTCGATACTTAGGTACGCGTTTCTATTTTTGTAGCGGTCTTCAACTTGTAATGTTTTATATTTTATTTACAGTTCCGTGCGTGGCGCACTCGCGCCTAAGGCAAACAAAGAAAAAAACAGCATTGACTTTCTAACTGAATTTCTGTTTTGCTATTTTATTTTAAAACCATCAAAATAGTTTTGTTTAGCCACTTAGCTACATACTAGCTTTGAAATAATATAAAATGATCAATACAATTTTGATAAAAAATATTATTAAAATCTCGATTATGATTGTAAGTGTAATGCTTGGTCAATCCCTAGCATCAGTGGGATGACACTGACAGCTCACTCCACGCTCACTTCACCTAAGTTTTCACGGTGAGATGGTTACAGAATCGCAATGCAGATTGAATAGGTAATATAACTTTATTACGTTTAATAATTATTAAGTAGGTAAGCTTATTTTTTTTGGTGATCTCAATTCTAAGGATAAGTACCATTATTTTTGAACTGATTTTTTAATAAGCATTGTTATCGGTTGGGATTATTTTATTTTTAATATTAATAAAAAGGTTTTCTAATATATTATGTACACTCTTTTATTTAATTATCTCTGTGACGTCATACTACCTAATATAAAATATTTTGACAACCCTATCACTTTTCTCTATTAACCCCATACGTCGTATCTATTGACCCCGTATTCCGGGAAAATAGAAATTGACCAGGTTTTTGTCTTTTTCTCCTAAGTAGATAATAATTTGGCATTAAAATTGTAATTAGCTTGTAAAATAACATAAGACTCCCACAATGAAAGCAGCTTTATTACCCGAAACTTACAGTTTATATTATTAAAGTCGGTTTGAAAGTCTGGATTGTTTCTATTAACCCCGTTTTTGGATGGTCACTCATCCACGAACCAACGGCGGCAAACATAGCTTAAATAATAAAATAATACTTTTTATTCACAAAAAACATAAACTGTGACCAATAAGTATACAGAAAGGTAAATAAACTTGAAGTACCATTATAAAGATTGGGTACAAAAGGTAGGTAGTGAGGTCGAAAGTCCAATAAGAGAGTCCCTGCCCCCCAAACTAGGAAAATCCTGTATCTTGGGCGGCAGTGTCTTCGCATGCCATTAAGGTTGAGCGATTTATTGTTTTTATTTCTTTTTTTTTATTTATAGAATTGTCAAAGATAAGTAGGTTTATGTACTAGAGAGATGAAAACCGTTGTGTAGAACTGTATGGTGGTGTGGTGATGTATGTATGTTGTGTATATCTGTGGGGTGACGTGGCATGAATTGAGTATAGTGTGTATATGTGGGAAGTGTTGCGTATTCGTGTGTGCGTGGGGAAGAGGGGGGTGCTGCCGTCGGGAGGAAGGAGAACTATGTAATTGAATCAACAGATACAGGTGAGTAAATCTTCAACAGCCTCATACTCTTGTTCATTAATCCACTCCTCAATTATATACTTTATCATATAAGCATCGAATTGAATAATATTTATTTTAACGTTTGATTGTCCCGTTTGGCTGTTAGTGTTTTGCCACGAGCCCCTCTCACTTGCCAACTCATCAACGCTTAAACCCTTGGACCTATAAATCTGAAACTTTGAACAAACGATCCTTGTATGATTTTTCGAAATTCCATCGGGATAGTGAAAAATAGGGCGGACGCAGTCACAGGCTAAGTGCTAGTTTTACAATAGAATTTGGTAGACCAAGTTAGCATGTCATAACCAAACAGCTATTATGACAACAATCTAAGTAAACTATAAACAGTAAGCATTTAGTTATTAAAGGTATCTGTGATGGAGCTTCGGGCAGTCCGTCTTCCTATTTTTGTAGTCAAGCAGCGTCTGCGTGGTTTGGTTTAAAGGGTACGGGTGCCAATGCACCTGTAAGTACAGGCATATATGATATTACAGTTTTGTCTCTGGGATGGCAAAGCAATTTGGATGCATCTCGATCCTGTCCTCCTCGATCTCTGCCTAGCCTTTTCCAGAGGGTATTTTGTAAAAGTCCATCGGTGTCGGTAACCACTTGCCATTAGGTCGACAGCTTATTTGCCATCCAAAACATAAGAACTGCCTAAGTGTGTATCGGCCCACGTGCAATGAAGAGTTCTGTAGTTGGGATGAATTTATCCCAAGAATAAATTTACTATTGTAGTTGAAAAACATATATTCTCTCATACATACGAGTACTAAATAGACTTCTTATAGGTTTTCCTGTAATGTATAAGTAGGTATAGAACTATTTTCAGGTATAAAATTGTAAGCTTAGTCTTTTCGGTGATACGGGAAAGGTCAATTTTTTTTAAAAGCGATGTAACTATTTTTATCAAAACTATAAAAAAAAAATTGATCCTAACAGTAAACCCTTTTATTTAATACTAGCTGCTACCCGCGAGTCCATCTGCGATTCAGGGTGAAAAGCAGCCTATTTACTTTTCCCAGTCATGATCTACCCATGTGCCAAATTTCATCAATATCCGTTCAGCCGTTTTAGCGTGAAAACGTAAGAAACAAACTTACTTACATTAGCGTTTCTAATAGCAATTAGGATTAGAATGCCACGCGGTGCAATTTCCAACAATAAAAAAAAACAGAAACATTTATCTTTTCTTTCTTTTTCTTTTTTTATTAACGTTGCCCCACACTAGGAATTTCTCCTGTAGTGTGGGTGCGTTTACAAACATTTAAGCTCACATACACAAACAGCCAGACCCGGAACAACTACTTGTAGGTCATACAAATATTTGTTCCGTGCGGGGATCGAACCCGCGACACGCAGCGCAGCAGTCAATCACTTATCCACTGCGCCAACCGTGCCGTCAAATTTATATACCGTATACGACCGTGTTTGGGTCACAGAAATTCACCTGTGTACCAAATTTAAACTTAATCGGTCCATTAGAATCGGAGCAAAAAGGCTGTGATAGACGGACAGACAGACGCACTACCGATCCTATAAGGGTTCCGTTTTTTCAGACGTACGGAACTCTAAAAAAGCGGCCAAGTGCGAGTCGGACTCGCTCATGAAGGGTTCCGTAGCAGCAAGTAAATGTTTTTATTATATTTTTATATTGGAGTTGATTGAATAAAAGGTAAATTGCGGTTTACGATTTATGACGTATAAAAAAAAAAACTACTACATCTCGTTCAAACTAATTTTCGGTGAAAGTTTACATGGTAATGTACATCATATATTTTTTTTTATTTTATCATTCTCTTATTTTAGAAGTTACAGGCGGGGGGGGGGGAGGGGGGGGGGCACATTTTACTACTTTGGAGTTGTCTCTTCCCCAAAATTTATTGTTTTTTTTTTCTATTTTTGTGTGGAAATCTTAATGCGGTTCACAGAATACATGTACTTACCAAGTTTCAACAGCATAGTTCTTATAGTTTCGGAAAAAAGTGGCTGTGACATACGGACGGACAGACAGACAGACATGACGAATGCATAAGGGTTCCATTTTTTTCCATTTGGCTACGGAACCCTAAAAACAGCGACTTTCATACAGCCCACATCCTTCCAACTTAACAAGACAGTATTATCATTACAGTACAAAGTGAAGTTTCCTTATATATTTTTTCTGCGATAAATCGTCAGCATTGGATGCAGCGGGGCAGTATATTATTGTTTAGAGAGATTTATGTTGTTGCCCTGAGCTCTGGCGCAGAATTAAACCGCATGTAGCTAGATACATGTTGACCTACAATATGTGTTGATTTTTAAATGTTCGGGAGGAAGATCTATGGTTACCGATGAAAGCTGCCGTCTGGATTAGTATTTATAAGCTTTGAAGAAGCATTTTGCTAGAAAACTAAGTATGTTGCGAATTGCGCATTTTAGACTATGTGAACATTCTTATAGAATCATCGAAACTCATTGCCCGATCCAGAATTCAAATCCAGGACCCCATATTCACCAGTTTCACTTACAAGCACTAGACCAGCGAAGCAGTCAGTAATAATAGCTTTAATTAATATTTACTAAACTAGCTCTAAAGCATTCTTTATGGATTGGCACAAAACCCTATTCATCATTCTCACCATCATCATTAGCAGCTTTGTTCTACCTAGGCCTCCTGCCTTTTGTGTCATGCTTTCCTGGTCTGTACGAGTATCCATAGCCAATCACCATGAATAAATAACACTTTGAGGGGTTACTCAACTTTAACATTCATCAGCAAAATTATAACTTTTACAGTAATTATAAAAGTACCCAGGCACAACTAACCTAAAACTATATAGCAATTAGAACTAATTTAACTATTCTTTTGTACCACGCCCCAAAATATTCATCGTTCTGAAACTACGTCCATATTTCAGCCCTGTTCATGAATTTTTAACGCAACAATATCCCGCAGTCTAACTATATGTAGTTATTCTTCATGACCTGAGCATTAAATATATTCTACACAGAACTAGTCACACGAAGTGAACAGGGTTTATAAAAATAGGGTAGCAATTTTTCATAAGGATTGTGAATTAGCCAACAAAACACCCTTATGGTTCTTGGTCGCTATCGCAAATGGAAATCTGCAATACCAGAAGCTTCGCATTAATAAAATTATGAATTGCCATATTATAGATATATAGATGGGATGGCATTTCATCGAAAATGTTAAAATCTTGTATGCCCACGATTGTCCCCCCCATTACTCATATCTGCAATCGCTCTATTGCCACAGGCTGTTTTCCTAGGGTTTTCAAAAGGGCTGTTGATAAATGATAAATGATTTTATTTCTGTAAGTAGGTTTGAACAAACACTTTTACACGTCAATCATATTTTTTTTTAAACTAGATGTGGTCGGCGTTTCCTATCTGACTACTCTGAGAAGAAAGGCCGAAACAAACTCAGAGGTCACAGTCTCTTTTAAAGTCCAGACAAAATCTTGGTCAGGTCATCGGAAGACGAACAATACCAAAGAAAGGACATTTGAGTAGGCCGCATAAATTACTCAAACTGCCAGATCATGATTACGTTGAGAAAAATACAAAAATAAATATAAATAAATCAATGACCGACATAGTTCTCACATTCACAATAATTAGAATAATATTATAATAATCTTTGAGGACCATGTAGATTTGTGTCTAAAATGGTCTTTTGAGGAAAGAACCACACAGATTGAGTGGACCTGTCCAGTCAGTGCACGCATTTGTCAGTACCCGTGTAGCTCAACTCAGAACTTAAGGAGCTCAACGATTCGACGAACAATACCAAAGAAAGGACATTTGGGTAGGCCGCATCAGCTACTCAAACTGCCAGAACATGATTAAAACTGCAACAAAAACACACATAGTCCTCACATTCACAATAATTTAAAATAATATAATACTTTATACAGTAAATATTAGTGTCATTGTATATGTAAATAAGTATAGATACTTATAGCAAAGATTAAAAGTAAAAATAGTTAGCGAAATAAAATAAATTAACATTGCCTGTGCTTTATTGGAGCAACTCAATCCCAAGCCTTTTTGTCCTCAATATAGTCTTTGACAGTATAATAGGCATTCTGGCATAGTTTCCTTTTTATAAAAGATTTGAATTTATTAAGGCTTAGTGCTTGAATGTGGCTAGGAAGTTTATTATAAAAACGTATACATTGGCATCTAAACGAGCCACCTATTTTCTTGAGCCTGGTAGTAGGAACAACAAATTTGTGCTTGTTCCTAGTATTTAAATTATGGATATCACTGTACTTTTTAAACAGATTAATATTTTTATGTGCATACAAAAGATTTTGATAAATATACTGAGAAGGCACAGTCATTATATTAATCCCTTTAAATTTGTCTCTGAGGGAGTGTCTGGGACTTAATTTATAAATTGAACGAATTGCCCTTTTTTGTAAAACAAAAATCGTCTGAATATCGGCGGCATTTCCCCACAACAGAATACCGTACGACATTACACTATGAAAATAACTAAAGTATACGAAACGGGCTGTCTCTAAATCAGTTAAACCACGAATTTTCCTAACGGCGTATGCTGCAGAGCTAAGCTTCTTTGACAATTTATCTATATGGGGGCCCCATTGAAGCTTGGCATTTAAAGTTATGCCTAAGAATACTGTGGTATTTTCGGGTTTCAACTCTTCACCCTTTATGAGAATACTTGTTTCTACTTGTCTAACATGAGGTATCGTAAACTTAATACATTTCGTTTTTTTCTCGTTAAGAAGAAGGTTATTAACATTAAACCAGTTAACTACTTTTGCGAGGGCACTTTTTACATTGTCAGTAACCAGCTGCTGACGTTTGAGTTTAAATAAAAGTGAAGTGTCGTCTGCAAACAGCACTATATCATGTTCATGCTTTATGAGGTAAGGCAAGTCATTTATATAAATAAGAAATAAAATTGGACCTAGAATTGAGCCTTGAGGGACCCCCATTCTTACTACCGATCCGGGAGATCTTTTCCCGTTAACATCAACTCTCTGAATCCTATCACTTAAATAAGAAGTAAGAAGATCCAGAGAGGCGTTCCGGATTCCGTAGTGGTGCAGTTTCCTGATTAATGTTTCACATTGTTTGTTGTTCACCCAATCTTCAAAAATGGGGACAGACACAGTGTAGATAATTATAGACCGATCTCAGTCTTGCCTGCCATTTCTAAAATATTAGAAAATATACTTAATAATCGATTGGTGCACTATCTTGAGTCATATAAATTACTAAGTAATAACCAGTATGGTTTTAGAGGTGGCAGGTCAACTGAAAATGCTGTTGCTGCCTTGGCAGACCATGTGGTATCAAAATTAGATAGTAAAATGAAATGCTTGGCTATCTTCTTAGATCTCTCTAAGGCATTCGACACTGTGTCTGTTCCCCACCTCTTATCTAAGCTGAAAGCTACTGGCATTCGAGGGCATGCCTTGAAGGTCTTCCAGGATTACCTCTGTAATAGAACTCAATGCGTTAAAATAAATGATGTTGTCAGTGACACCATTTCATTGAGTTTTGGCGTTCCTCAGGGCTCAATCCTGGGCCCTACCCTATTTCTTATCTACATTAACAACTTATGCAAAATGTCTCTAATGAATTGTTCAATCTTTACTTATGCAGATGATACGGCTCTATTGATTCATGGTAATGACTGACCTGAAACAGTAAAATACGCGGAACTTGCTCTGAACTCAGTGATGAAGTGGCTGTCTAATAATATCCTAACCTTAAATTTAAATAAAACGGTATACTTACCTTTCTCGTTACTATCCACCAACCTCCCTCCACCGCATTCAATGGTGCTCAGAGCTCACACTTGCTCACTCGGTCTATCTTCTTCACAATGTGGCTGTCCTCAGCTCAAGAGGTGTGAGTCTGTCAAGTATCTCGGAGTCTATGTAGATAGCTCTCTGAGCTGGAAACCTCACCTCAGTAATCTCATATCAAGAGTCCGCAAGTGTATATTTATTTTTAAAAAGCTGAGGAATTCCGCGGACCACCTTACGATTAAAACAGTTTATTATGCACTGTGTCAGAGCATAATAAACTACTGCATCACAGTGTGGGGTGGGACTCCCAAGACAATCCTCCTACCTCTTGAGCGCGCACAGAGAGCTGTTCTCAAGGTAATGACCTCTAGGCCTTTTAGGTTTCCCACTACTGCTCTCTACACCGAATGTCAGGTTCTTACTGTGAGACAGCTCTTTGTCCTTGGCACTATACTGCGCAAACACCCTTCTGTGGAATATGATCCGAATGCTAACAAAAAGCGTAGACATTTCGAAGTATGCCCAACTCACGGTTGTAGAACGGCCATTGCTCAGCGTCATTTTGGTGTACTGTCAAAACATTTATATAATAAAATAAATAAACTCTGTTCCAATTGCTCCCATGTGTCTAAACGAATGCAAAACCGAAGTCACAAAGTGGCTCCTGACATTGACTTACAATAAGACTGAAGATCTACTACAGATATCGATCGCTTAACCTAATGTTATATATATAATAAATATCGTATACGTTTACAATGTTTGTAAATATGTGAACACCATGTATCTATCACCTAATTAACTTTTTTATCATTGCTACGTTTATTAAATTCTTTTGACCTATTTTGGTAGGGTAATTTTTATTATAGGTGCATCGTCTTCACATATAATTATATAATTAATGTATACAAAGTATTGTAACACATTTTAAAAGAGTAACGATGGAGTTTCTTGCCCATTCTTCTCCATACGAAACTACCTTTTGGAAGGGGCGACTAGAATCAATTCTATTTAAATGTAAATGTTGACGTTCAAAAGTGCCTTTTATGTGCCTATTTGAAATAAATGCTTTGACTTTATAAAATAAAGTAATATGTTCAGAATTATATTTAAAATGACTTTCATAATACACACGTTTTCATCATAATATTATCTCTCGCTCACACACATATACACAACCATATATAGGTAGATAAACAGGATACATCATAGTTGCATTAACTAAGTAATATATTATTATTATAATTTAATCATGATATTCTGTGCTCGTCTTACAATTACTGCTGTATGTTCAAATCATAGGCGAGGACGCTGGCACCCTAAACACAAGATAAATCTTACTTTGGGTGCCAGAGTTCATCGAAAACACTCTGTTTCCTTAGTTGTAATGCCGCATAGTGTTAAGATAAGTGTTTTTCTTGTACAACTGAAGTTAAATAAAAAAAAATATTATTATTATTATTTTTATATTATTATAGAATCAAATCTGGAGTGTATCATGTGCCTCATCTCAGAATCAATTCTATTTAAATGTAAATGTTGACGTTCAAAAGTGCCTTTTATGTGCCTATTTGAAATAAATGCTTTGACTTTGACCTCTGAGCTACAAAGCCTACACAGTGAAGCGCGGCAGCGTGACCTTTGTGGTTTCAACCAATTTTTTTTAGTTTGTATAAATGGTCATCAATTTTTTTTCTTAACTTTTTTATCCAAATTGATTTATGATGAATATAAATTGAATCCAGTCGATTTTTATAAATTTTCTACTTTAAATTTTAAATTGAGCCAAGTAAATTTTATTGATTATTCTTTACTTTAATTCCTAATCAAGTTTCAAATTATTATGTTCTGTTGTCTGCAGTCAACCTAGTTATATTTTTGAGTTCTGCATAAATGGTGTAACATATTTTTTAAATTTGGTATATATTTTCTCGTATTTGCCCTCTCAGCGGAAGATTTTGCCTTTTCTTTGGTGATTTTTTTTTTCTGGCTGTGCATTGGTAATCGATTTTTTTTTATTTGGTGAAATATAATGCAGCCCTTCAGATAATAATAATAATGTTTAATCACAGAAAAAATTGTACATTGTTTCACCAATTAAGTGCTTAGTCTACAGTTACTGTACACAAAAGTATTAGCATTTGGGGCCGAACTAGGCATAGCCTGTATTTCAGCCCTCAACGCCGATCCCCCTGAGTTATATAAAAGTGTTGAAGATATGTATTTTAATGAGCCCATGTTTTAAGGTAGGTCCTAACATAATTTAGATAAAAAAGAAAATAATTAAGAAATAAACTTACAAAGTAGGTAACATAGCACGACAAATACGAGACTAGTCCTCTATTTGTGTGAGATGGGGGCGTGCATGAGTGAGTGTGAGAGGGTGTGTGAGATTGCGGAACCTTGGAACTAGTGTTGTTGTTTTATATACTTATATATATATTTTTTTTTAAATACTAGTTAGATAACTTTATGAATGAGAACTAATTATTAAGAAGGGACCTGAAGCAATTTTTCTGTCTCAAGTACGTCATCTTTTGAAAGTAATCACTTACTTAAATTTTGCAGGATTTCAGAGTCAACGGTTATATGTTGAGAATTTTATTTAACTTTTTGTAGATGTACGAGCCAATAAAGGGACCAAATCGGGTGCTGAATTTGGTTTTGAAAGCGATCAGTTGTGGGCAAACAAAGTGTTTCGTGCGTCTATTTAATACGAGTGGGTCGTAGTTTAGTTCCCTATGTTGCATCAATATTTGAT
The DNA here is from genome assembly GCA_937001585.2 of Brachylomia viminalis. Taxonomy (NCBI): domain Eukaryota; kingdom Metazoa; phylum Arthropoda; class Insecta; order Lepidoptera; family Noctuidae; genus Brachylomia; species Brachylomia viminalis. Next base: position 25,486,429 of record OW443298.2, on the reverse strand, counting down.
TTAGAAGATAGAGCTGCCTTACGGATAGGACTCCACAATATCCTATTTTATTTGTCGTAGGTATGGGGGACCAGTTAAAAAGAGCTCCTTACGGCTCTTTTTCTCAGGTGGTTTCACCGGTTTATTCACCAGGATTGCGTGCATTTGGGTCACTTTTACCAGCTGCATATAATCCTTGTAGTTCGGGAATGGTAAGTCCGTTTTGGTCAGCGACAGATGATTCTTGTATCACCTGTGATTCCGTCGAGGCGTGCTACGTTTTGAGGTTATGGTTCGTCAGAACCGACTTGTTATATATACCACTTAACAATAAAATTATAGTTATTAGTACTTTCAGGGTTAACATTTTAATACTAGTTGGTCTTTAACCAGGACTGTTTCTATCAGGATGGCTTAGGTTCATCTGTATAGGATAATATTCATTTGAAAGTTTACGTAATTTAGTGATCACGAAACTAAAACCGATTGCAATCGAGTTTTAGTTCGGAAACCAGACGCGTAACAACGATTTACCATCCGATGAACTTACCTTAAGTTTTCTCGTAATCTCTTTTCATTAAAGCCAAGTTACCTGTTCCGCAACTGTTTTAATGATATTTAATTTTAGCATTCTTATATATTTATTTTATGCGATTCTATTTTATATATTAATGCAGTTTTATAAATTATCATACGTGTTAAAGTGGTGAATTTTCATTTTTAATTCGTTACAACAGGCATCAACACAGTTTAAATCGGAACACACTTGGCGACAGAACAGGATGGTCTTGACAAAGTGACTATTCTATCAGCAATAACAATGATGGAAAAGTCATAAATGTATGTATTGAATTGACATAAATTTAAGCTACCTAAAAGCTTATGTCAATTCTGTTGAAAGTCAATATAGAAATAAGAAAAGAAAAAAAGCGATCGCCACTTGTCTAGCCCTCAAGTACTCAAAAGAATTGAAATGATCTAATCAAATCTAATAAAGAAGAATCTAATAAAGATCTAATGGCAATTTTCAACACAAGTAAAAGCCTCAGGCATTAAGTTCGCCTTTTTACAGTATTTTTTTTTACTTGTGCATAAAGTTTTAATAAATAAAAAAAAAGTTTTTTTCCATCCCTAAGTACCGAACCCTTTTATATTAATTTTATGTAATCTACAATTAAAACATACGCAACTAAAATTACTCCTGCCCCCAACCAGCCGAGAGGGGAGAAATATAATGAAAATTTAATAAATGCTATTCTTACCGCCCGCGCCGCCGTCGTGGTGTCAGGAAGCGGAGAGGGGGGGGGGGGCGTCTAGCCACACCTAATTAATATATAACATTGTGGCATGGTTGAAACAGTTGTTTTAACATTGACGCTTCGTACGGAAATACCAGTTTTTAATTTGACAGCTTTCTGTATAGTTTACATGACCTTAGTAAGTAGGTACAAAGACTTGTGGTTAGTGCTTAAAAATTTTGGTTTCCCGCGCTAAGTATCTAAATAGGATCAGCTGCTATTTATTTATTTATTAAAACTTTATGCACAAGTAAAAAATAATACTGTACAAAGGCGGACTTAATGCCTGAGGCATTTTCTACCAGTCAACCTTAGGGTGATGCAGAGATATACCATGGCAGGTGCAACATACGGGATAGATAGCTCTGAAACGACTATATAATACAAGAATAAATACTAATATATAGATACATACATATAAACAAAATAAACCTTGGTCAGGAGAAATAACGATCGGTAGAGGAGAAAACGAATCCAGCAACTCAGCGCTGGGATGTTTCAGCCAACTTCTGACGGATATGTTCACGTGCCTTCACTTTAAAAGATAACCGACTGGTTGCTGTCCTGATTTTCAGAGGAAGCGCATTCCAAAGAAAAACCGCCTGGACAATGAAACCAGAACGGTGAGAAGGACATCGTAGAAGACAATTGTTGATGGAACGAAGATTTTTACTATGGGCAGTGCATAAATATTGAATTTGGGAAGTCAGGTAAGAAGGGGAAGTGGGTTTGTCCAGAATAGATAACAACGTAGACAGAGCCCTCAACTCTCTGCGCTGACGAATGGGTAACCATTTTAAAAGTCAGGTAAGAAGGGGAAGTGGGTTTGTCCAGAATAGAGAACAACGTAGACAGAGCCCTCAACTCTCTGCGCTGACGAATGGGTAACCATTTTAAAAGTCAGGTAAGAAGGGGAAGTGGCTTTGTCCAGAATAGAGAACAACGTAGACAGAGCCCTCAACTCTCTGCGCTGACGAATGGGTAACCATTTTAAAAGCAGTCGGTGTGCAGATACATGGTGGAATCGAATGCAGTTATTGAGAAGGCGGTCAAGTTTATTGAGGAGATCTGCATTCAGGTCATAGTAACACACATCACCATAGTCAATTATAGGAAATATAAGGGCCTTGATTTTATGTGTGATGGGAGAAGGTTCATTTGTTCTGGCTGTTTCAATAATACTAAGACAGGACCTGTCTGACAAGTCTATGTGACAAGAACTAAGCATACATTACTATTACATAGGAAAAAATATTCTATCTACCCTTTTCAAAACTATGTATGTTGGGGTCGGCTTCTAGTCTAACTGGATGCAGCTGAATACCAGTACTTAACATGGAGTGACTGCCTATCTGGCCTCCACAACCCAGTTACTGGGTAATACGATTCCCCTGGTAAGACTGGTTGTCAGACTTTTGGAGTTCTAACTACCCGCAACGACTGCCAAAGATCTACGAATGACAGTCGAGACCAACGGCTTAACGTACTTTCTGAGGAAGGGTCGCAAAATGTAATGGATGGTCACCCATCCACGGATCGACCGCGGCAAGCGTAGCTTAACCTTCGATCAACCTGTGCGACTGTTATTAATTAACCACGAGCTCCTTTCACTTTCGAAATAGAAAAACAATAAAAGCAATAAAAATACACGAACAAAAATACTTATCTATATGACGTAATAATTAAGTATCATTTTACCGTAAAAGCAACAAAGAACTTCATCACCTGCCATTGCGGCACGCTATTAAAATGGCAACCAGGCCTTCACGGCATGACTCAGAAAATATTGCCAGCCGCAAAATTTATTGCACCAAAAAGTATTAAAATTAAGCGATTATACCGCCCGTTGCATGAATATCATTTTTCATTAACTTGCAGAGATTGTTGACGCACTATTATATCGCACGCGGAATATCGTTTTACGAAATGAGATAATAAGCTGTCGTAGAGCAGTTAAAAATAATTATAATACTTATTGTTTTTCATCTTAGGAAATATATTTATCGAATTTGTAGTTCTGTAAAAAAGTTTATTGTATTGTTAAAATTTCCCTTTTGTGCTAAATTATTTATTGATTATCTTGTTGTTATTCCGCCACAATATTCATTGTACCCATTTTATTACATTTTTCAGAGAAAAAAAATATCTAAGACTACATTATAAAAGTCACGCTTGAAAAGTTTCCCTTTAATCGAAAATACTTCTTTTATAATAAGCACTTCCGTTCATAAAAAATAATCCTCCAGTTCCTTAACTCGTCAACCTTGAACCTTCATCGGAAACTTGGTTAAGCACGTACTTAATGAAGATTGTGCCTTTAAATCTGTAATCAGGTCTTTAATCTCCTTGCTATGAGCACAAAATAGATAGGCACAGAAGGTCGAAACCATACGAAGATCGAAAAAAGGCGCACACAGACAACTAAAGTCTATGGTCCAATGGGTTGATTTCATAATGACTGGTACTATCGAAAATATCATTAACAAATTTTAAGTTGTAGCGCTAACTGAACTTTATGTTTTAATGTAATAAAGTAATTTTTCTAAAAACGTACATTTGTTTACATGTTTGGATACTGAATTGCGAACGTTGCGTTGTTTACGTACGGAGATCTGAGGTTATTTCAAACGATTGCCAGTCGCGAGAAAGAAAGAAAGAAAATTTATTTATTTGGCCCAGGTTATGTATAATTAGATTGACACAAAAAAAGACAGAAAAAACTTTGAAACAGCATTGTGTGCCTCGCGGCTGCGCCAAATAGGCCCAGTTCAGCAGAAACACCAGACAACTGGTGCCTGACGCTGGTTTTAAACTGGACCTTATGTTACGTGGACGTCTTACGAATGTAAATCAGTTTTGTTTTTGTCGAGTGCGCTTGCAGTCTCGGTAGATGAAACGTGTCAATGTGTGCGTGCGTTTTTATTCGCTGTATGGAGACGAACTTCTGTGGCTATCTATTTTGTGCTGCGAGTGGAGCAGCTAACTTTTTAACTTAACGCCACTTAGACCCGTTGCGCCAAATTCAATAAGTGGGGCCGGTAATCGAAACATAACCAGGCTATTATCGTAGTGTCTTATTTTTTTGATTAGGTGACATACCTACTTACCCCTTTGGGTACTAGGATTTAATGAGTAGGTAGGTAGTGAAGGTTTAACTCGTTCCTATGTAAGCTTTACGTAAAAGGTCATGAATATGAGATGAAGGAGAAAAGGTCTGATATAAGTATCTGTTTCTGTGCTAAATGGCGTGTGTATTTTCATGTTCGTCTATTTTTTATTATCGTGTTGTAGCATCGTTAAAAAAAAAACCCAATTTTGTTATTCGTTCCAGCGCAGACAACGAATAGTGTTTCACAAAATGCTATTAAGTACGTAAATCATTACTGTATTTGATAAACGAAGAAATAACATAAAATATACTTTCTAGATTGACGTGCGATATAGTTAAGAAAAAAAAAAGTTTTGTGTACCTAATAATTAAGATGTAGTTGCACTGAGTTGCCGTGTCTGGCCATACCACTGTTAAACCCGCGATGGTTTGTGTGGTATGTTTAATGTTAAAAAAAGCATGTAAACTATTTTTTTTAATAATAATTTAAAAAAAAGTACTCTCCGTTTTTAATGAGTGATTTAAAAATACGTACTTATTAACGACGATGACCGGCTCATAGTTTATTATGAACGCAGCCATATTTCTGTCCAAATTGACACCCGCAAATACCAGTGATGAATTACGGTGTAATATTTTCAAATTTTAATATGCGTCGACAAAACTGGCGTGATGAATATTCATTTATTTAAATTTCTTACATTGAGTTGGTGAAATTGAATTTTAATGTTGTGTTCGAGTTTTATATTTGAATTGATAGCTTTACTTGCAGGGACCGGTACCTACTTATGGTAAACGTCATTTTTATATTGTTTTTGTATTCCTGATTAAATAAGTAAAGCCAGGTTTATTTCGCCAGTCATACTTCACGCTTCGTATAGGTAGGTACAAATAGATGCGGTTAATTTTACGTGGAATAAAGTACTGATCCTTCTCAAGGTAAGCCTACTTTGTTACATCCTCTACTAAACATTAAAATCAATTTAGGTAGTAATTAAAAACCGACTTGACTGACCGGTTGGCGCAGTTGGTAGTAACCCTGCCTTCTGAGCCGCTGGTCCCGGGTTCGATCCCTGGACAAGCCAAACATTTGTGTGCATGAACATGTCTGTTTGACCTGTGTCTGGTTGTGTATATGCATATAAGTATAAGTATGTATATCAGTCATCAGGTTACCGTAGTACAGGCTCTGCCTAGTTCGGGACCTGAAGACCTTGTGTGGATGTTGTCTCAAAAAAAAAATACTTTGGGCTAGTGTGTAAAAACACTCAAACATTGTTTACGTTTTAGTGTTATTACACATTAACCATATAGGTAACATAAATGTCACTCCCAAGAAGTAAGATACAAAGTTGCATAGTTACGAAACTACCGTCCTAACTCGCGAAACTAGTTGAATAGCTTTAAAAGCGCTCGCAGTACTAGTTCCGACTTGTTTCTTTCACTATACAGGGCGTCCCACGCATATGCCACATGGAGGGAAAGTACCTTTAATATTGTAGATGGAACATTTTACTGAAAGAAGATATTATTTGAATTTAAAAAACAATTTAAGCTGCATTCATAGATATTGAAATAATTACACGGTTGAACCGGAAATCGAACCCGTTACACGAGAAAAATAATCACCTTGTAGCTTTATCATACAGATCGAAAGGCTGTATCATAATGATTAATTATTCATTGCTAAATAACATAGTATCACAAATAAAAGGAAGACCATGAATTTTAACATTTGATGTGAAATTTTGTTCAGAAAAATTAAAAGCTGACATTGCCGTAAGGATATGCAACTGCGACATTATCATAAGTACCTATTACTAATAAATGTACCCACTTGAGAAGTACGCATCATTTACCTATTATAATTTAAGTGCATGATAAAATGAAAAAGAGATACGTAATTAGCAGGTACCTGATTGTATACAACCAATCGAAATAATCAAAAGAGTGCGACTTTGTATTCAACTGGGACTTCTTTTGAGCATTTTATAAATTGAATAATTTTGTATTAAAAATGTTAAAATTCATGGTCTTCCTTTTATTTGTGACACTATGTTATTTAGCAATGAATAATTAATCATTATGATAAAGCCTTTCGATCGGTATGATAAAGCTACAAGGTGATTATTTTTCTCATGTAACGGGTTCGATTTCCGGTTCAACCGTGTAATTATTTCAATATCTATGAATGCAGTTTAAATTGTTTTTAAAATTCAAATAATGTCTTCTTTCAGTAAAATGTTCCATCTACAATATTCAAGGTACTTTCCCTCCAGGTGGCATATCCGTGGGACGCCCTGTATATAGCACGTCGAGTGACGTGTGACTGACAATACGACTGAACTTCAATTAAAAATACCAACACACGCTTTAAAATTAATTTATTTTTACACCAACTTGTTAAAATTGAATTTTAAATATTCTGTAATAAATTGAAACGTTTTCCTGGACCAGGTGCAAAAGTGAGTTTCGTCCGCCAAATAGTAATTGTTTGTTAAGGGCTTTATAAATGGATACTTATTTCTGTGTAAAATAGGTAGGTATATAATAATTAAAATTGCACTTAATAAATAATATATTTTCAAGAACTCTTTGGAGGGTAGAAAGACATGTCTGGGAAATACCATGGTCTGAAATATGAGCAAGTCTGGGGATCAGTCTTCTGTATACGCGAATTTACCTTTTCCCTAAAAGGGGAGAAAACAAAACACAATCAAATAAACATAGCTTGTTGTGGCAAGTTTACTGAAAGTCTGAAAAATTATACAAATTCGAAGCATTTATTTCGTTTAAACCAGGCACTTTAGAATTGTCAAGAGGTCGGTCAGACAGAGAGACAAAGCTAGCTACAATGCTTCAAATTATTTAAATTATTATTCAATTATTCAAACCAAAAAAATGTATATAGTTTAAATTAGTTCCAATAACGATATCGGTTCTCGCATTGACAATAAACCTGCGGCCAAAACGACTAAATGTCAAATAAAAATACCCACTTCGAAACAAGCAGTTTCAGTGCGATTCAGTGTTTACAGCCCTCCGGGATGGGCTATATAAATTTGTAACACGACTATTGTTTCGGGTAAACTAGTAAGATAGCTGGCTAGCGTGGCGTATGATATTGTGCTGTGTTACCTACGATCATGATGTAGGAACAGTAAGCGACCAAGGTCGGTTAAAGGCTACTACAAAGAGGCGCGACATGCGACGCGTTACGAAGGCTCCGCCTGTCGCGCGACGAGCGGTGCTTTTGTGCCGCGTGAGATTCGCGTCGCGTGTCACGCCTGTTTGAAGGAGCACTTCAGTTTTTGAAATCTTCATTAGAAAACTAAATAAGTATTTAATAGGACAATAAATGAAATCACTGGCAACACTAATGCATAGGAGTATTTTGGAACTATCAAATAAATCTTAATATCGAAACTCAAAATATATTTTTCAAACTAACTAAATAGTAGTGATGGGCCGACTATGGGTTTTGGCAATCTTTAAATAGCTATTAGCGACTAAACTTATGTATATATTTGGTTGATTTATTGTTTGCAGACTGGGAACGTCATTATATATCGACGACGAAATACCAATATCTTCTATCTATTTTTAGAAGATTCAACACAATAAAATAGTAGTTATTTCTACTTAAAGTTAGGAGGTATTCGCAGCTAAATTAGCGTCTCTTAGTTGAGAAGTTATTTATATTAGTGTTTAATGGGATAATTAGTCAAATATTGTACTGTAAGAGTCAGAACACGCGAAATAATGTAATTTCACGTCAATTGGCATTTATTTATTTGTTTCACCAACAATTGCTTACACTAACTTCTTGACAAAAAATAACATATATTTAAAAACTTTGTACAGTGTAACAATTACTTAAAGGTAAACACCACATGGACTGAATTATATTATGTTAATTGTAAGCCTAGGTACATGTACAGCTTACAGCCAATTTAAAACAAGAGAAGAATATGTAGCCTATGTATAAATAGGAACTCAGTTTTGTAATTAATATGATTGCTAAAATTTAGTACGAACAAATTAATACTTTACAACACATCAGATAAACAACTCAAGATTTTAGATTTCATAAGCTGAATTCTCGATTTGATTCTTTTAGATCGCTGCAGATATTCAAAACACTACAGAACCTAGCGCATGGAGAGTTAGATCCTAACACCGTTCTTCTCTGTGGAGGACGAAGTGGAAAAAAAACGAAAATCGAAAAAATTGTAGTGAGGAGGTATTGGTATACATGGTCGATATACGAAGTTTAATTTATTGTCGTTTTGTCGTTTCCACCTTCTATGTGTTGAAATACAACGTAACTATCAAATAATTTTGTGTCAATTTAGTTAGATGATGTTTAAAAGTAGCAGTGTTCTAAACGAGTATGGTGGTGACCGCACAATACAAAAAATAGGAATGTCTGAGTTCTTTGAAGATTCCTTCTTCTTTGGTATGATATCGATGTAGGTAGGTATATCATCATCATCATCAGCTTATAATGTTCCCACTGCCGGGACACAGGCCTTCTCTCTGTGAGAGGGAGTGGGCCGTAATCCACCACGCGGGCCCATTGCGGGTTGGTCGATGTCACAAGTCTTTCGAATTTTTGATTCTAGGACATGCCGGTTTCCCCTCGATGTTTTCCTTCATCGTTTTGAGGACAGTGGTGATGAAATAATTTACACAAAGTTAAGCGCCTGTCAGTATTCGAACCTACGACCTACAACTCGTGAGTCACGGCCGTTACCACTGGGTCACCACTGCTCTCTAAGTAGGTATATAAGTTGCTCAATTCCTAAATATAAAACAAAAGTTCAAATGGTTTACGGATGATTTATGACGATTCCGGTATGTTTTGAAGGTAGGTATTGTTAAAACGACATTTACCTGTACTTTTCTGTATTTGGGCATAGAAACAAAGTTACATTATCTCCTGTGCTTCTGCATCTTTCATAAAAAAAAAATCGAATGCTTTTGAAAAAAATTGGCTATTGTACATTATTTAATTAGTTCTCGACATTATTAATCTAATTAAACAAATTAATTAAACGCAGACCAATTCAACTGTAACAGATATATCAATCATTGGTCCTTCGATCTGGGGCAGATAATTATTAAATAATTAATAATGCTATCGTTGTTTCAGCTCATTATGCTCCGTTGTCATTTGTTGTTATTGTGTTGTTGTTGATAGTATTAACTGTTGATAATGTTCATTTGTTTGGCATACTCTGTTGTTACAATTTACTATTGTAATTACGACCATAAATTAGAGTCTGTATTAATGTGGTGGATTTATAATTACGAAATTGCAATTTCTGTATTGAAATCGTTATTATTTTAGAAATAATTGGCTACGCGTCCAATATTTTAAAATTCTGAGTAATGACAAGTTAAATATAATTAATTGATTTATGTATTCTTTATTGTACACCACAAAATACATAACAAAAAATAAATCGACAAATAAATAACACTACAAAATAATACAATAAGCAGCCTTATGACTTTCTGCGATCTCTTTATTATGGACTGTAACGTTGCAGAGTTTTGCATGCTTATTAATTATAGTTTGTATATGAAGAGTGACATGAGCTTTTTACCCCGAAAAAAAAACACGGTCCTCATGGGACATATCACGGTTGCTGCGCGTAAAACACTATTATCAATATTTAGAAGATATACCCAACAAATTGACCTGCTAACTCAACTCCGTGGTGGATTTCGCCCGGACAGCGGCTTCAGATAAAACGTTCGCTTGCATAAAGTTCTTGAAGCGCGAATTGAAACTGATCCCGATCATTATGGAAGCTAAAGTAGTTTTAATGAGGACCCCTCTATTGCTATCCAAGCCTTTTAGCTTGTGTACGTGGGTTATCTATGAAAGTAAGAAAATGTCACAGTCAAAAGTGCAGGGAAGTGCAAGATGAGTCGTTATATCTAAGTATGGACTACATAATGTTATGTACGTATTCCTGAAAGGAAGTAGGTAAGGTACATAATATAAACAAATGCTAGTTATTTTTATTTATTTTTTAATTCCCACGTGGCTAATGCTCAGCAATCGCACTAGCGACCTCGAGACCCATGGAGCAGAGTCAAGCACTCGGTCAGGTTACTCAATACTCAATATAAATGTATTGCTTCCACATGTGCTTAGGTGGTAGGTTTACAAAAATGATCATTGTGGACCCTGTCGGGCGCAGCAAAAGTTCCTACTTTTGCTGCGCCCGACAGGGAGGAAGAGGGCATTTATTTGACAACTTAGCTATTATATACTTAGATTGTAATAATTTTATAAAACATGTAATTTAAAATTTGTCATTTAAATATTCATTGATATTATAATAGCATTTAGATATTAGACATTGTTTTAATTTATTTGCGAATGTTTAAAATTTTTGTCTTCTTTAATTTTTTCTGGTAATTTATTATATATTTTAATTGACATGATTAGTGTAGGTACTCGTTGAGTGCATTTTTAGCTTAGAGCTTGGTATGTTTAACCTATTTTTGTGGCGTAATGTATATTTAGACTGTATATTTTCCCTTGCCCTGTAAAAGTGTTGTTAATTTCGAACGAATTTGCATATTTCTAGAATGTATAGGCAGGGGAGGGTTAATATTTTCTGTTCTTGGAAATGAGGTTTATAGCTGTCGGTGTCTTCGATATTTACTAAAATCCTTAAAAGTCTTTTTTGCAATGTGAAAAGTGTCGATGCATCTGTGCTGTTTCGCCACAAAATCACGCCGTAACTGAGCCACGCATATGCGTAGGAATAATAGGTAACAAGTGCAGTTTAAAGGTTAGTCATCTTTTTGACTTCGCGAAGGGCGTATGCAAATTTGGATAGTTTTGATTTTATCTTAGTGATACTCGTATATGTGATTTCCAATTAATGTTTGTATCTATAGACAGGCCAAGTAGAGTGAATTCGTGAACGACTTCTATTGTTGCACCGTTGTAGGTGAAGTTTATGTCCAGTGGGTTTTTTTGTCCATGAGGCACAATTATTTAGGCTTCCAATTAGATTCAAAATCCAACAGAAAAAAGCTAAACATTTGTCCACCTTATGGGCTACGAGTATGCACTAGTTATTATTATTATTATTTATTTATTTCAGACATGTCCATAGATTATATAAAAAAATCAATCAAATAAAAACAAATTACATTAAAATAAACAGCAATAAATAAAATGACACATACACATTACATTACTTATCCAATGTCACAGTTAAATAAAATATATTATAAAGAACATTACACATTAAAAAATAAACTAAAAGAATGTCAAATAATACGAGGAGACGCGCTAACATGAAGCTGCATCCACCTCTGTATCAGGGACAGGTCCCACCGCTCGGACAACACCCTCAGGAGACTGTTCGAGCTGCTTCGTAGGCGACTCAATAGTGAAGCGCTGCGCTTCCTTATGATCGCGAAAAAATCATCGGTCCGCGCCTCAGAAAACATAGTCGAAGCACTACAAAACCGCGGCAGCCCTAACAGTATCCTGAAGGCATTGTTGTACTGTACGCGCAGTGCGCTGTACGCCCGCTGCGTAAAATTGGTCCACAGACTGCACGTGTAAAACGACTGACAATATGCCTTAAATAAAGTCACCTTCACAGGTCTAGTACATCGCGCAAACCTGCGAGCCAACATATTACACCGGACAGACAGCGCCCTGCGCTCCCTGTCAATGTCCAGATTGTCAGACAAGTCGTCAGAGACCCAGTGGCCCAAGTACTTGAAACGCTGCACCCTTTTTAAAGGAATGCCGCAAAGAGTGACAGGAGGTACGGATGAGTAACATTTGGTACCGGCTTTGAAGATTACAAATTCACTCTTTTTAGCGTTGTAAATGAGCCCATGGGCCCCCGTATATGACTCACAAATCCGCAAAAGTTTGCGTAACGCACCAATCGATGGGCTCAGCAACACCATATCATCCGCGTAACTAATGTTGTTTATACACACTCCGTCTATGGAACATCCAATATTAGTGCTGCTGAGCTCACCGATCAGCCGGTTCATGTACAGGTTAAAGAGACGAGGCGAGGATAAACCCCCTTGTCTCACTCCGCATTCCAACCGATACACGTCCGACCGCGCACCCGCCCATCTAACGGTATTCTGCTGGTTACTATACCAGTACCGGAGCAAAGACACAATCTCATGTGGCACATCTGTTTCACATTGTAGCTTCTGCCACAGCTTGTCATAACACACCAGATCAAAAGCTTTTGAAAGATCTAAAAAGCAAGCATACACTGGTGTGTTTCTGTCCGTATAGTACTGAACAGTTTGCTTGAGACAGAGGATAGCACTCTCAGTTGACAAACCAGGTCTGAACCCGAACTGAGCGTCATGTAAGTGAAGGTGCTTCTCCAACTGTCGGTCAAGCAAACCATCCAGCACCTTAGCTATGACAGTCGCGAGCGAGATCGGCCTGTAATTAGACAGATCTGATGAGTCACCCGTCCTGTCTTTAACAATTGGCACTACGACTGTGTGCATTAAATTATCGGGTAAATAACCATGACTAACACACAAGTTAAATAATAGTGCAAGGACTCTTGGCAGGTGTACGCCCGCGTATTTCAAATGCTCGATGCTAAGACTATCGTGACCTGGGGACTTGCCTCTCACCATCTTCTTTATTATTTGGGCCACTTCCTTGGCGGAGAATCTAATGTTAACCTGCCCAGGCCGATCCTCGGCCGCGAGCACCTGCGACGCGGACCCGAGCGGTGATACCACACTAAAATGCTGCCGAAAGGCGCAGGCTATGTCCCGCGGCTCATGCGCACCACCAACACTCGCCGGAGAGCCCGACCTTGGATTCAGTTTATGGGTATTTTTCCAAAAATCGCCAAAGCTTTTATTCGCATGATGTTCCGCAATGATGTCCATCTTTATCTGACATTCATTATTTTGGCAGTACTTTAATTTTTCTTTAAATATTTTCCTAGACTCACACATATTATTATAATCATGGCCAGATCTAGGACGTCCATACGATACCCACGTCTGAAAACAAAGCCTGGCCCTCCGGTGAGCGTCACTAACATGCCTGTTCCACCCCGTTACATACATACTTAAAACGGTTGCACTTAGGTGCAATGCAGCTTCTTTTAGCGGCTTCAGTCAAAATATTTACAATATTGATATACATCCTATTTATTGTCATTTTATGGTTCCGATCACTGCACATTCCATCTGCGCAATTACAAAACTCAGATGGGAAGTCAATCTGCTTAAATCTTAAATTACAGTAACTAGTATAGTCTCGTATTTGATTATTGTCCCTTTTTTTTTTTTTTTTTTTGTAGGTGGGAAATCATCAAATAACTTCTCCCGCTCTGGGCAGAACAGGAGGGCGTGTCAGACTCTTACTGACTAAAACCCACCCGTGTTCCTTCAGTTGCCTGTGCCAGGGGCCACGGTAACCCTCTTGGACTTTTCCGCAACCCTAGGCGCTAACCCTAGGCATCGGTCATAGCAAACCCCGTCATTGGTGCTGACATCTCTTTGAGGCGCGCGTGGAACACAACGCGCCGTCGACCCGGGCCTGGTCCTTATCGAACGGCGAGCTGCCCATTGCTCGCCGTTCGCAGGCCCGCGCCTACGGTGGCCGGGAATCGGCCTGCGATTCCCGACGCCCAGGGCGTCTCCTGCGGCGGCTAGGGGCGTGAGGGCGCAAACTTTGCCTCTCCCTCACGCGTTCCACCTCCTCCTTCGCGAACATTACTGCTTCGCAGAAGGAGGTGACGGCTTCCCAAGCCCTCTCGCTCCGTACCATGGCCTGGACCAAGGCCGGACGCGAGAGATCGCCACTGCCAATCGCCTCCACGAGGACACGGCGTTGCTCCGTCCAAGCCGGGCAGACCTCCACCGTATGCTCCACCGTGTCCTCCGGGCGATCTACACAATGGTGACACCCGGGCGTTTCCTCCCGCCTTATCCGGAACAGGAACCTGCCGAAACAACCGTGTCCGGTGAGGACCTGCGTCAGGCGGAAGGTGAGGACGCCGTGGCGCCTCTCTAGCCACTCCTCAAAGAGGGGACTTATCGCCGCAATTGTGGCGTGTCCAGCGCTGGGTTGCGACAATCGCACTCTCCATGCCGCCCTGAGATCCCGCCGGAGCTCTGTCCGCTGTACCGTGATTTCTCGCGGCAGCGGAGCTACGCCCCGGCGTTTCGCCTCCTCGCGCCACTCCCAAACGTGCGCGAGGACTTTTGCCTCCAGATCCCATGGCGGTAATCCGGCAAAGAGGCTCGCCGCCTCACCGGAGACCGTACGGTATCCCCGGACCAGCCGGATGGCCATGACCCTTTGGGGCGCATTCAACCAGCGGGCTGGCCGCCGCCTCAAGGAACGCGCCCACACCGGTGCCCCGTAAAGGGCCATGGACCGCACGACCCCCGCGTAGAGCCTCCGGCAGGAGGCGTTTGGCCCCCCTAGATTGGGCAGGAGCCGCTTTAAGGCAGCCCCGGCCCTTTCCAGTCTGGGAGCCAAACGTCGGAAATGCTCCACGAAGTTCCACCGGCTGTCGAGGACGAGTCCCAGGTACTTCATCGTCGACTCGACGCCGATGTGAACCCCTCCTACCGTTATTTGGGAACCCGACGGTGGCGTGTTCCGAGGACCATGAAAACACATGGCCTCGGACTTGTGCAGGGCCACCTCGAGTCCCAATTGCCGGATCCTCTCGACGATTGTCGCAACCCCGCGTGTCACTAGTTCGGCCGCCGCCTGGTGCGACCTCCCCTGCGCCAGGACTAGCGTGTCGTCAGCGTAACAAACCACGCTGACGCCGCTGGGGAGGTCGGCGCGCAGCACCCAGTCGTAGCCGATATCCCACAGATGCGGCCCCAGTCCCTAAGTCCCCATTTTATATAATTGAAAGTATTTGGACTGGTTGTAACTTTAGGTTTAATAATATTCACATTACATTCAATCATTATCGGATAGTGATCAGACCAGTATGTATCGTACAGTACGCACACATCCACGACTGCGCGCCGCGTCGCACTTGTCACTATACAGTGATCGAGCCATCGCTGGCACCCGTGCGCGTCACTTACAAATGTATAACTATCGCAAGGCAGCCACTCAATATCTAGACACGACCACGATTGTTCCGTGCAAAAAGTTAACAATTCATTAGCGAACAGCTCACCTGGGTGCGCGTTGAAGTCTCCAAGAATGAACACTGATTCCACATCATTACTTTCAATAATCGCGTTTAACTCACTGAGGCACTCTGTAAACTTGGTCAGATTTTCGATCGAATCAGTAGGCATGTACACTGATATCACTAGCATAGACCGGTCTTGAAGCACTATCTTTATCGCAGCGAGACGCACACTAGTACACACGAAGTTATAAATCAATTATAATATTTCTCATCGTCCTCATTATTTCAGCCCAGAATCACTTCCTGCTTCTGCCTTGCCTCCGAGTTCCCTTCATTCCTCATCCACGTGTTATTCGCGACTCTAATGATATCGTAATTACTATAATTTTGGTACTTATGCCAAATTACATAATACACATCATTCATTCATTATCATCATACTCACATTATATCAATAACTGTTTGCATACTAAGTGTGTCAAATAATGGCCATACAATGATTAATTATCTCAATATTCCGTCATGAAACGTATAGGTATCCAATTATAATGTAACTCATTTAATTAATTGTACAACCTTCAACGCTGGCTATCGGAATGTCACAACCATGCCAACATCAGATACTAGCTCGATATTATACTACAAACTTCTGCATGATAACTGTGTAGGTCGTACTTTGGTGGTAACACGGTGACCCTGAGCTGACCCAACATAGTACGGAGTTTCTATAGCATAAGAGGCCAACTTATACTGGCTAGGTTACAAGTGACGTGCGGCCTACTGTACTATACATAGCAAAGAAAAACTTACTAAATACTCAATATCTTTATTGCTTTGATGATTGTGTACTTAGGTGGTAACTATATAATTTAGATCATTATGGACCCTGTAGGGCACAGCAAAGGGAAGGGAAAGGGAGAGAGGAAGTCCTGTTTTATGAGATAATTAAGTTGTTATTGTGGGAACAAGTTTTAACTTACATAAAATCAAAGTCAGGAGATCGCGATTAAGATATTGACATTTCGCTTGCCTATAATTTATGTGTTAGTTTATCTGCAAAATGTACTTAAATATTTTAGATTATTTTTACCTGTACATATGTATTGTAATTATGTTTATTCATTTATATCAATTGAGTTTCTTCGAATAATTATTATTGCTATAGTATTTAATGTTATTATTGTTATAATATTTATTCATTGTTATTATTATATTATT
This sequence comes from Brachylomia viminalis, assembly GCA_937001585.2. Lineage (NCBI taxonomy): Eukaryota > Metazoa > Arthropoda > Insecta > Lepidoptera > Noctuidae > Brachylomia > Brachylomia viminalis. The sequence continues at coordinate 25,469,669 of OW443298.2, read as the reverse complement.
TATTAATAATTACCGTATCATTAATATATTTTAGACATAACTATATATTGCGTGATTATCGTTTATTATTATTATTACTATATTAGTAATTTCCTTTACACACCTTTAATATATAAATTACATTATTATTGAAAATGTTATTGTTATTCCGTTTATTTATTTTCATACATATAAATACATTTTAAAATATTTTTATAAAAACATTTAAAAATATAAAAATAGAAGTCCGCCGGTATCGGGAGCAGGGTCCAAGCTACCGGTGGTTAGGGCTGCAGAGACCGGAACCTCCTCACGATACGAGCCGTATCGAGGAGTACTGCCTTCTGAATCAGGCCCTTGATCCAACCGCCTAACGAGAGCTTCGAGTGATGTTGATCTAAGCTTTCGGCCATCAGGCCATTGGCCGATACCACAATCGGCACATTGAAAGCCGAGCTCACATTTCACATGTTAACAACCTCGTGTGCTAAGTCGAGATATTTAATTGGTTTCTCTTTCTCAGCTTTCACGAGGTTCTCGTCATGTGGAATGGTAACATGCAGCGCGCTAATCGATCTATCACAACTATATCAGGCTTATTGGCGACCATAGTCCTGTCAGTAATGATAGACCGACCCCAGTAAAACGTGACTTGGTCATTTTCGAGAACTGGGTCGGGCGCATACTTGTAATACGGTACCTCAGTATCCACAAGTTTATATTTTAAAGCAAGTTGCTGGTGAATAATCCTGGCTACTTGGTTAGGCCTGTGAAAGTACTCGCCGTTAGCCAGACGAGAACAACCAGAGATAATATGTCTGATGGATTCACCTGGACGGTGGCATGCCCGACACACGTCAACTGTCCTGTCTTTCATAGTATGTCTCCGGTAGTTATTCGTCAAGATAACTTCGTCCATAATTGCACAAACAAAACCTTCAGTTTCCCCGAAAAGCTCACCAAAACGCAGCCAGGTACCGGACGCTAAGAAGTCTACACCGGGCTGATGAAGAGCTTGGTAGAAGCGCCCGTGAAGCTCCTTGCTTTGCCATACCTCCTTGCGGTCATCGGTAGTAAGTACTACAGGTTTGCGCCAGTTCTCTTAAGCCATGGAGAGCAGGGTGAGTCCCTTGTCTACTGCAACCACATCACGGTGCATACCCATTTCAGCTTTTAAAAAATATTCCCTGAGACTGCATACCTCGCGGTTGTGGAGGGTCTTCGCATTTCAAAAGCCTCGACCCCCGCACTTCCGCGGGATGTACAGTCTCATCACCGAAGAACTTGAGTGATGCATCCGATTTGCGGTCAGTAGTGTACGGATCCTCCTATCCAGGGCGTCTAGTTCAGTCTGAGTCCATTTGAGTATGCCGAAAGAGGACATCAAAACCGGCATGACACAACCGTTGAAGGCACGCACCTTGTTTCCACCTGAAAGAAGACTAAGTAGGTAATATCTTCTTCAGGCGACCAAAGAAGCGCTCCTTCAACGATTGCTTCATGTCAGCAACGTTGATGCCTAACGCTTCCGATATACCCAAATATTTATAGCTTTCGGATGAGGAGAGGTACCTAAAGTGTATGGAATCCGAAAGATGAATTCCTTCGGATTCCATAATCTCACCTCGCTATACATGCATGACTGCACATTTGTCCACACCGAATTCCATCCTGATAATATTGTTATAATTATTATGAATACTTTTTTTCCCTTAGTATTTAAGTACCTATATCAGTTTTTTTTTAATATAAATATTTTCAACTTTTCTTCTTTCTTTATTATGTCGGGCAGTTTGTTATATATTTTTATAGACATTACGTAGGGGCTTGTAGAATGCATATGTAGCTTAGATGGTGGTATGTTTAGCCTAGATCGGTGCCCAAGTGTGTACTTAGGTCGAAGGAGTCGAAGTTACATAGCTAGCAGCTCGCTTGATGAGTATCGTATCCTATCTCGTGTGATTGACGCATTAGGCATAAGTACAGCGTGACACCGCCTGGTATCTGTATGGTGGCACCACCAGACGTCAGTGTGGCCCTTAGAATAATAACTAAAGCATTCTAAGGTGTGGCCATTGCTGTAGTAAAACTGTGCATTGATTCTCTATGAGCATGCCACTTAGCACTGCATAGCACTGAGTACTAATGCCCATTTCCACTAGCACTAAGAAACAGGTAAAAAAATGCCAAAATATTATTGCAATTATTGGATTTTCAACTCTTTACGTTAAGCCGAGCGTGGAAAATCCAACAGTGCGCTTTTATTGAGTCATTCATTGATATGCCACCTCGTGTTTGTGAAAAGCAGCATAAACGAAGCTCCTTCTTGTGTGGTTTCGTACTATTCAAAATACACTCGAGAGCAATGAATCCGGGTCACTTAAAGAATCCTAAAAATCTCGGAATCTGAAAATGCTAGGTTAATGCAATAAATTGTATTTAATAGACAATGTAATACTCCTTAAATGAAGGTATTAAAACTTCTTAGTTATTGTAAAGTTATATCATAAAAAAATCAAATTTGAAAAAGGGCCGCTTTCGAAGATGGAACTACGAAATTACAGCATTTGGTTTTGCTTTTGTTTGTAATCCGTCATTTATGTGGGTACATAAACCATGTTGATAGTGCTCTATATTCATTATTCAAGCTGAAATTATGTCGCTTACGCCTGAAGAATGCACCAGAATACTTACAATGCTGGAAACCGGCCGGAGTCAGCGCGATACAGCCAGGACTGTCGGTGTGTCGCTGTCAACAGTACAAAGAGTTCTCCGACGTTACGAAGAAACTGGTTCTAACCTACGCAGACCAGGAACGGGCAGAACCAGGTGTACCACAGCACGAGAAGACCGATACTTGGTGAACACCATGCTTCGAAATCGCTTTCTCACAGGAACTGAACTCACCAATCAGTTTCGACGCCTCGGTGGAAGTAACCCAAGTGCATGGACAGTAAGACGTCGGCTTGCTGAATCTAACTTAAAACCCCTTAGACCTGCAAACGGCCCTAAACTGGAGCGTGGGCATCGTATTTCAAGACTAAGATATGCCCAGAGCCACGTAAATTGGAGTATTGAAGATTGGTCAAAAGTTATGTTCTCCGACGAATCAAAATTTATGCTCTACAAGCACGATGGAAGACACAGAGTGTATCGAAGACCAGGGGAAAGATTCAAGCAAGCATGCATCGAAGAAAAAGTAGCCTACGGTGGTGGGTCTGTACTTGTGTGGGCCGGAATTTCTTCTGAAAGTCGCACAGAGCTGGTGATCATAGAAAACGGCTCTTTAACTAGCGTAAGATATGTGGAAGAAATCTTCAATGATCACGTTGGTCCATTTATGGTCAATTTAGGTGAGGATGCTATATTTATGCATGACAATGCCCGACCTCATACAGGTAGGATTGTGAATGACTACCTTCAAGAGATGAACATTACTCGTATGGAGTGGCCAGCGCGCAGCCCGGATATCAACCCGATCGAGCATGCTTGGGACGAGCTAGGCAGATGCGTAAAACAACGAAACCCTCCCCCAATCACGCTTCGTGAGCTCAAAATTGCTCTCACAGAGGAATGGGAGAATATTCCCCAAAATCGTATAAGGAACTTGGTGTACAGCATGCCAAACCGCGTAAACGCAGTAATGGAAGCACGAGGAGGCAATACGAAGTATTAAAATTCAAGAAAATCGTAATAAAGTTCAAAAATTTCATGTTTCCTATTTTTGTTTTAAGGAGAGATCAGCAGTTTTTTTCTTTATGTAATTTTGTGTTAATAAAATGTATTTTTTTTACTTTCATTTAAGGAGTATTACATTGTCTATTAAATACAATTTATTGCATTAACCTATCATTTTTAGTTTCCGAGATTTTTAACATTCTTTAAGTGACCCGGATTCATTGCTCTCGAGTGTAATTAAAAGCAGGAATTCATATTCCGTACCTATTTCAAACTGGAAATCTAATAGAGAAAAGTGGAAATGTCCTCAATAATAATTGAAGTATTTTATGGATTTACACACAGCAACAGGTAATTTTACCACAAACTGTAAAATTTTCTCATTCGATTTTGAACTTAACCTTCAACATTTTAAGGTTTAAAATAATTTGGAGAAATTTGACAGTTTCGTATAACCTGATGTGCTGGCATAGGATAGAAATATATACACTGAATTAACTTCCTATACTAAATTAACTAACAAACTATTAAAATAAAATATAATAACCTAACCTGATTAAAACTATTAACAAATGTGGCGTCGAAAAGTTCCCAGGAGTATGTTCCCAAGAGACTGACGGCATTGCCGCGTTGTATGGCAATGCTTAGTCTCTGGCCAAGATGAAAGCCATCCCTTGGGTCACGGGAAGTGTTAACCAGCCGTTTAGAGGTATATTAGGTATTTACCTATGAAATTGCTGTTTAGTATGCAGAAAGATAACGTAATTTTATACAAATATTTTTTTATTTCTGTCAATCAAATATCTATCGATGCATCTCTGCCAGTGGTAATTTTTCAATGCCCCTCTTGAACAAGTCAGGTGTATGGAAGCCAACAAACTCTTCAAAGGCATTTTCTACTGCGTCTCAGGTATTGACCACTAAACAGTAACCATGACTTTTTTAGGGGTATGCTGTCGTTTGGGGCATTGCCTAGGCGCTGAATGAAGGACTAACCAACATGATGACCGCTTACGATTATCAAAAAGAATCCATTTTACATCGCAAGTGAAATGCGGTTCAAAATCCCTTCGTTTCTGTGTCTGTTACGCAACGCAAGGCATACCTCAACGCGTTCGTCGCGCTGGCGATCGTTCAGTTCGCAAGGCAGCCACTTACCAAGTTTTTTTACCTTGCAAATTTGACGCAAATGGACCAATATTGTTTTGATGCTAACGTTGAAAACTGCTGCTAACTCAGCCGTAGATTGAGTATCGTCAGCTTCCACTATCGCCTTTAATTCGTCGTTGTTAACTTTAGTTTTCGGGCGACCATGGAGTTCATTTATGTCACCCTATGTAAAATTTCTACATTTATATCTGTAATGTTTTGGTGTACATAAAAAAGAGTATTCTATTCTATTCTGTTCTATTCATATTTTAGATCAAAATTTTCATCTCGGAAGCGTTCAAACCAATAACGAGTCGTGCATTCGTTTGTAATGTTCACTCCGCGCACGTAATTAATGTTGCGAGCCGTTCGTGTGGCATTGCTACCGCGACGGAACTCGTATTCCATAATTACTCGTATTTATATCGTGTCCATATTGATACAAATGTAGTGAAAACAAAACACTAATCAATAAACAAATGACTGAATTTGAAAATAGAATTCCATATTTTAAATAACATTCATTTGATTTTAGAATTTATTGCCCGCCATACATAAATTACGTTTCAAATGTCCAGTATTGTAAAACGGCAACTTCATATTGTAAAGACCTATTATTATTATACAATAATCAAAATTTAAGATCATATTATTTTTAAATAATTTGTGTCACGAGATTTGACAACATACTCTCCGTCAATTAAGTCGTTCTTAATTAAACTAGCAACCTGTATTTAACAATCGCATATCTATATAGATGCCGTTTCATTTGGGTCTCATGAATAGCTTAAACTTCATTTATACCAATTTAGCACACAACAGGATAAGCACTGCTTTTGTCTCGCAGAATCATCTTATTATGATATATTGTCTTTGTTCATACAATGTTCTTGTGCCCTGGGAGTATTTACTTACTAGCTCAAAATATATCTCGTACGAGCATTATAGTGAAAACTGATTTCGTGTTTTAGCGCGTCTCTGATTATAATATTTACCGTGCAATTTCGCGAAAGTTTGAAGTCATAACAATACTAAAAATGCTTTATTGTAAAATACTATACCTACCCACAATAGGTAGCCATGTAGAGATCTGCGATTTCGAAGTTTGAATAGAATAGAATAATTTTTTGTTTAAGAAATTATATTCGAATGCTTTGATTCTTGGAACTCACACTAGGATTCCGTGTGTCGTGAGATCCAGGCTCCTTCGTTCCGTTTACCTTTATTGATATACATGTAATAGGTATATATACGTTACAATACATTTCTTATATTCATATAATCTACTCGTAATCTAATAAAAAAGGAATATACAATAAAAACTAATTCACAAAAGAAAACTAATGCTAATACACAATGAAAACAGTAAACAACCAAGTATGGATGTATGTTGTGTGTGATTGTGATGGTGTGTATGTGTGATATGGTGTGTTTGTGTGGGTGAATGAATTAAGATAGTTGTGTTGGTGATGAGAGTGTCTGAATGTGATACCTGAGGATGTGGAGAATGTGGATGTTTGCGATATAAAATAAATATATAAATAGGGATATGTACCCATCAAAGCGCCCCATGTTTTTTTTTTAAGTTAAGATTGAATGAATACAATTACTTTCAAAATAAACCATGTTCAGAATAACATGACATAACAAGCACAAGCTAACCCTAATCGAATGACTCTATTGTCATTCTCAATAGCTCGTAATTCAAGGAATAACGTTCCTTTCTCAGCAGCAACAAAATCTTTACCGTACAATTACCGAAAAAACATACAACCCACCACTCGAGTAATTCACCTTCATTTTCTCAAAGGTACTTCCTTTCAGAGAATATTATCAATTATTGAATGTCTAATATTTATTGTAAGCAAACAGAGAAAAGCTTTTACCTCCCCGGCCGTGTTTGGGAACTCAGTTAAATTAAACTTCTCAGTTTTGGAGAAGCTTTTTATAGAAACAACAAAAATACAGCCTCCGGCTAATTGGTTTGTTTACGGTGTACTGGGATTTTGTTTTAGTAAATATAACTCGGGTATTAAAAATACAGCGGTTGGTAACAGGGGACAATAATTGTCTTCTAAAAATTATTTTCATGGTGAGTGAAAATTATAATATAGATATTATACTCGTATACTCGTAGCAGGTGGCGTTCGTTTCTGCCTACCCCCGTGGGAAGAAGACGTGAGTTTATGTATGTATATATAGGATAAATGATTTTATTTCTGTAAGTAGGTTTGTACTAACACTTTTACACGTCAAACACATTTTTTTTTTAACTAGATGAGGCCGGCGTTTCCTATCTGACTACTCTGAGAAGAGAGGCCGAAACCAATTCAGAGGTCACAGTCTCTTTTAAAATCTAGACAAAATCTTGGTCAGATCATGTGAAGGCTATGTAGATCGGTATCTAAAATGGCCTTTTGAGGAAAGAGCCACCAGTTTGAGTGGACCTGTCCAGTCAGTGCGCGCAATTGTCAGCAATCCTGCAGCTCAACTCAGACCGACCGACGAACCGATGAACAATACCAAAAAAAGGACATTTGAGTAGGCCGCATAAATAACTGCCAGATTATGATTAAACTAACTGAGAAAAATATAAAAAAAGCAATGACCGACAAAGTTCTCACATTCACAATCGCATAATGTCTGCATAAGTTTAGCACACTAAGATAACTCCCGCATATTTGTGTGTTTCGTTATAAATTACCTGTATTTTTATATTCTTCACCACAAAATACATAACAAAAAATAAATCAGACACTACAAAATATACAATGGGCGGCCTTATCGCTTTCTGAGATCTCTTCCAGGCAACCTTGGAATGGATAATGATTCTGTATGTACGAGTAAGTGCACGCTGAATAGGTGTGTATATATTTGACGGTATTTCTTTCAGAAAATGGTCTTTACCTTTGGTAAATACCGCGCTAGCATTTCTTTCTTTACTGAGAATATCAGCACACGGCATTATCGTATAAACGAGTTCAAACATTCCACTAGTTCCACCAAACAAACAAAGCATAAGCTTTCCTTATGAGTAGGATTATGAGCGACTAAGTCTAAAGCACGGCTACACTAGCAGGGAATTAATCCCGTGGAATTAATACCCGCTATAAAGGACCTTGCGTACTGAGCGTATGGTATATTTCGACCGAATGGATTCAACGCAAAATGATTTGAAACAGTCCCCTCTCTCTTCCTGCATGCCTAGTAACTTGGGCAATGCGGCTTCAGTCTGGGATCTGTAGTTCCCTTGGCTGATGTAGATCGCTCGCCTCATAGTGGTTTTGTTTTGAAAATGCATATTGGGTAAAATACTATTTACATGTAAAGATGATCGTCCACTGGTCCTCACCAGCCGTAACGCACGCACAGCCCGCAAATGATTTTGGTTTGCTTTGTATGAATTCATACAGAACTGCGTCCACTATCGGTACCTCCCGCACCGAGCGCCGGCTATATAAGACCGAAAAATGCATTGCTTGCGGTGAAGTCACATGGATTAGTTCACCGCGTGCATCGCTCACTGCCGCACGTTGTTTTGTTTATATTGAGCTGAGAACCGCCAAAATATTGTAAAATGGATGAATCGCTTTTACTTAATTCTATTAGTAGAAAGATATGAGAATTGTAGAATCTGAAACATCGACTATATTCAAAGGAGTTCAATAATTTTAGACTAAATTACGAAAGTGCCGGCCAAACTAAAAAAAAACTTTGGAATATTCTCTTCACTTTTTACTATGGGTCAAAATCTGTAGGGTTAATACCTGCTCTGATGTAGGTACGCTTTTAAAAAATATTGTTTGCAGTAACTGTTGTGTTTTAGTTAAAATAATAATAGTAAACTAATCACATTGCGGAATGGCCGCCCACGTCCGTTGTAACAGACAAAACAGATTTTCTAGTTTGTGTACGCCATCCATATTTGGTAGAGCTCTTCTTTGAAGCATATCCCATGCGTGCTCAAAAGGATTCAAGTCTGGCTATTGAGCAGGCTATGGTAGGACATTAATATTAGCTGCGGCAAGAGTGTTTGCAATGACTCTGGCAGTATATGGGACATGCATTATCATGCATAAGCAGAAATGAAGCACCAAATAGTACGCAAAGGAATGAGAACATCTGATACAGCGTAAATCTGCGCATTGAGATTGCCTCTGATCCAAATCAGTTTGGTTCTTTTGCCAATCAAAATACCCGCCCATATTATGATTGTTCCACTGCATGCATGCCGCATGCATGGATTGGCGGATTGGCATGGTTCTTGGGGTCCAGGTCCTCCGATACCATCTACGTCTAGTATCCCCATACAAAAGAGACAAATTGTCACTCTTCATGTTCATGTTGCATTATGTGGTTAGCTAGCGACTTTGTGACGATTTATTATATTATTCTTTTGAGCATCCGGCAGCAAGTTCGTCATGCTCCTTTAGATGTCACTGCTTGCGGTAGCGTCGGGGGTCGGGTTGCCTCCTTCCCTCAAATATGGCGAGGGGCTTAATGACTGATCTTTGCGTTATGCTCGTGAACGAGTGCTGCTTGTGGTAACAGGTGATCTTGCTGACTATGGTTTTGTTATTGCTATTAGTACTTAACTGTTTCTTTATTTTACTTCGAAGGTCCTAGTTTATCATTTGTGACTTCAAGTTACAGATACATAAACATAATGCAGCATTCCAAATGAAAACGGGCACGCCCTTTGTGCCTGGAGACTTTTATTCAGGTATTAAGTCCTGTTTACGTTTTATTTCTGCTTGAGTGTAGTTTTCAATGTTTTTGTTGGTACGTACATATAATATTGGTGTGTGCTATCTGACATAATGGCAAATAATTTAATTTTATGTTTTGTGTTTCGTTATATTAATTACTTACTGCTGTTTAGAATCCAGTTTTTCTAACTGAACAGACAGCTGTGCTGCTGGGGAGTTTGTTGCGCTACTTCTTCTTCCAAGCTAAAGCACTAGGAAGTGGTGAAGGGCGGGCGTTTTGGGGGACTGTCTTATGTGATTTTGAAGTTCAAAAAGTGCTGATTCTCTAGTTTGAATAAATGGCTTTTGATTTTGATTAAGAACGTACATAGAACATCATTAAGTTAAGGCTTCTTATGTAATTTTTGGTTATAATAAAAATAAATATCTATAGTTAGGTGACTGTTGTCTTTAAAAGATCGGTTTTAGCGATAAGACAGTCCATTGTGTCACCCTATGTAACATTTCTACGTTAAATCGGTAATTATTGTTATGGTGTACATACACATACACTTGTACATGTACACTTCTGCCTTAACCTTTGGAAAACACAGGCGTAATGTACTCCGAAAAATCACTTATTCATAATTATTAGATTTAAATGAAATAATGGATGAAAAAGTGATTTTTCGAATTCATGTACCTAACTCGACGGAGTATTAGGTACGCTTCACGTTTGATTCCATACTAAAAAAAGAAGAGAAAAACGTTTTCATTCGTATAATTATTAATATAGCAGCTTTTAAAAGAACAGTGAAATAACACTATCTTTCCACTCTGTCATAGTTGCGTATGTATTATTTTTTATTCTAGTGATATTTATTTTAGAAGTATGTATGTACGTGTGTGTGTGTGTGTTTCTCATATTATTTGTTTTATTTTCTCTTTTACTCTTACACACGCTGTCTATTATATCTCTGTTCCTACTTACCTATCGCAGATATGCTGTAAGAGATTCCTTTAGAAATAAGCATCACATTTGTACCAATTTTTCTGTTTTTTTCTTCTTGTTTCTTTATAAATGTGTGCACATAAATGAGTAAATAAATTGCATTTTTTTTTCACATTTAGCCCGAAAATGTATGGACGGTGAATGTTTTCCTTTGCAAAGAAGAGATAATATCCGAATACAGTGGACGCATGCCATCGGCAAAATTGTTCAATACGTTGCGTGCGTTTCGGTCGGTGCGGACCAGTGGACGGTCACCTTAAAGAGAAATGACCTGACTGACTTAAAAAGTAAAGCATCGCTGAAACGGATTCACAACTATATCTGTACAAGGATCTTTGACGTGTGGCAAAAATCTGCACTAACGCCGCCATCTTGTTTTGTCACTACAATTTAACAAAAATGTTTATCAACAACGCCCCCCCTCCGTCAATGGTCATTCACGCGTCAAAAGATTATTGTAGAGATTATGTAGTAGGTATATCTTGTCACTACTAAAACTTTAGCTAAAGTTTCTATGAATAAGTTTACAAATGTAATGAGTAGCACTTGGCTAGATTCAAGAGTGGATACCATTTTAAAATTCACTTGCATATGTGTGCAGAAACACGTAACAAATTTTCTCCTTACCTTAGAAAGAGTAAGGCATGCATACCAAGTTATTTTAGAATAAACATTGGATTTATTTACATAATTTGAAGTCTGTACCTGGTTTGAATGCCATACATCCATAGACAGTGGTACTTTTCATGTCTAGTATTTATAATCACATACAAAGACTAATTGCTTAATTGAATATAACCACATTTTCAACAAGTCATGACAGTCCCTAATATACATTTAGACTTTTTGCTGCCTTCCTTATAGAAGCCTAGCCTTTTGAAGGTCTGAAATCGACCACACATTAAGAGGTGTCATGGTGATCAGCTTTTGCCTCCTCTGTATGAAACAGGCCTTTGCCCCGCCGCGCCGTAGGATAATTACCGTATGTTCCATTTCGGTACCTTTTATCATCAAAATTAAATCCCGCCCGAAATCAGCCGCGGATTTGAAAAGCCTTTTATTCATTGAAATATGACGTCAGCTTTGAATCGATAGCCTTCCCTGTGCAGGCTATTGACGCTCAGTTGATTCTGTTTTCACCCGCTGAATCATTTCGTACACTGTTTTTTTATGTCGATTCAGTGAACGGGTTAATCCCGTTTCATAAATTCATTGTTAGCACACGGTTATGTGGTTTGGGTTTGGTGCGTGTTCAATTTGGTCGGATCTCCTAAATTTTTGGTTGATATAAGTTTATGGTTTTATATAGAGGATAGGTAGGTGTTTGGTTGTATAATCGGTGGCTTGCTTTTGGGCTATTGTTTATCCCATTACGTCAGCTATAAACAATTTTGTTACAAACAGGATCATCAGTTTAACGGTAACATTACAAAGACGCAGAAAGAAAAGAAAGAAAAAAGAAAGAAAATGAAAGAAAATCTACCTGTGTTTGATGACGGTGTGCTTTTGAACGCACAAATTCAAGCTTTGAAATGGGCTTTATATAATAAAATTGTAAATCAGAACGGTTCAGTTTTATTTGACTGGCAGTTAAGGTGTTAGTGGGGTTATGCAGAGACAAAAAAGTTATATGTGTCTCTAGGCTAGGTACTCCTTCTTCAAAGTAGGTTACTTGTTTAATTACCGTATCCGGTGTAAAAATAATAACACCTAAATCGTAATGCCTCATACCTGATGATGGACCCCAATTTTAAACTACTCTGTGCAAATAATTAATTTATATTCGTGGAGTGATGCAAAAAAAGAAGATATTTTTGAGGTATTAGACAACGTTACCATTTAAAAGATTTCTTTGAAACGTTTAATATAGTTGTAGCGGTATCTATGTCGCCACATGCAAGCTGTGCGTCATACTGACGTCACGCAAATCCTGCATCGCGCAAGCAGAGTTTACCGCGCAAATAGCATATATAAAACTTCCCGACATCAATCGTTGGGCAGTTGCCCACCAGACAGGTCACCCGTTTGGTCGGAGGATCCTCCCTTTTCTATGGAGATATGAGTGGACTTTACACCCTGTTTCTCGTACCTCTATATTGTAACTGTCAACATCAAAAAAATCCATTCTCATTCCAGCACCCTAATTGTGTAACGCACCAACTTGAATCATTTTAAAGGATATTGTTAATCAATTGCTTTACATGTTCGAAAAATTTGTCTGCTCAACAACGTAAATGACGCAATTAATGTTGTTGAACTGTAAAAAAGAAAGCCATTGCTACTGATAGTGTTTACAGTTTCAAAGTCCCAAAATTGTATTAAAAACAAGCACCCTCTACAAAGCTCCACTATGAATACAGACGTTAATTTATTTATTTAACACGAATATTTTTCCATAGAGTTTCCAAGTCGAGCATATTTATTACCCCAGAGATAGCTAGAACGCGTTGTGCTATAGACATTGTGTTCTGAATGTTCTGATAGTACAATAAATCATGTTTTTTACACAAACAAGTTGCGACACGGATTAAATGCTGCGGCTCGTAAATTACTCGGATGTAGATTTCTGACGGTTGAATATTTAAGCTTTGTTAACATAAGGGAGTGAAAGGGTATTTATGTAGGTACAGCAGGCCGCACGTCAGTGGTAACAGAACCAGTATAAGCTGGCCTCTTATTCTACTGAAACTCCGTACTAGATAGGCCAGCTCATGATCAAGGAGTTAACACTGACGTGCGGCCTGCTGTACGTAGCGGGGTTTGCGATAATTCTACGTACTAAGTACCTACCTACTTATTTATACATTAATTTTCTTTTCCCTACCTAATTCATACCTAGCTACGTTTCGTTATTAAGTCGATGGCAGCAAAGTAGAAACGGTCATCTACAAAATCGCAATTTTACATGAGAGCAGATTTAGTAAAAAAATATTGTCATTTTGAGAGTTATGGACCGATTAACATGAGATTTTCTATAATGCATTAAAATAACCTTCTCTATGAATTGTGTAACAGGTTTTATTGCTATGTCGTTGTTTTATTGAAATAATGTAGAGTTCTTTTTTACTCTGAAAGAACTTTGACGTAGAAGAAGACACCTGCCTGATATACGTTGTGATTAAAAAGCGCCTATTACATTTAAAATATCTAATAAACTAAGATAATAATCTCCAGTAACACTTATAAGGATATTTAAAGAAAATCTAAGCCACATGTAAACAGTTTTTCTCTTTTTTTAACGAAATTTTGTAGATGTCTTTATTTACTTTGCATTTAACATTTTATACACTATCAATACATGAGTTATATACTCGTACTACTAAACTCCATCTATATCTATTAGATAAACTAATTTATTTAGTGCCCAAACCACGTAAAATATATAGAAAAAAAATGCAATATACATATTACTATGTTTTATTTAGTAAAATCGAATGTAGATGTCTTCATTTACGTGCCAGAATTTCTTCATTATTTTGAAATTTGAAAATAATTTTAATACGGACTTATAGATAGGGCGATTATAAGCTCATTTTTGTAAAAAGAGCATTTTCACAAAAATGTAGATGTCCGTTTCTACTTTGCTGCCATCGAAGTTGGATTAGATATCTAGAAATTTCTTCTTTAAAACGGAAACTGCGCTTTGGAATGGGAATCTACGTTGAACTTTCTTACAAATTGACCGACTCTTTGGCGATTCGAAAATACATGGTTTTATCAAAATAAATAGTTTGAGCTTGATTTAAGTGCTAAATTGAAAAGTAATAACCAAGTAAAAAAATATAAAAATAAACAGCAGATCCATACCAGTCCTTGTCCCAAATTTCTCGACAAAAATAAATGAACAAAACTGACAAACTCTCCCAAAACATGAAAACGTACAACAGAACTCATTACTAACTACACCGTTTCCAAGGTTATCTTTCTTCTCTAATTGCCTTCAGAAAAAACTACAGATCCACCATGCCCATTAATTGTCCCAGCATTGTTTGTCCAAAGATTTCAGCAAAGTGCAATCTTTCTGTTTTTCGACTTCTTTATATCGCGCAAGATAAATTACTGACTTCCGCAGACACAAAATAGATAGATACAGAAGGTCGGCTCCGTACAACCAGCGAACAGTCACGCACATATAGACACACTTCACGGACAGCGAGTATAAGCGCACTCGCGACTGACATTCGTTTGATGCCGGCCACACAGCACGGCAGAGCGCGGCCACGCTAGCCTCGTCTAGAGACGGCAGTACCTACTAACTAAATTCGTGGCACCGAAAGTGCGTTGGGCATCTAACTTCTGTCACGGAGCACCATTAAAAACCATCAGACAAACAGCAATCGGTGACACACTTGGCTTTTTGACGACAACGCCGGCTCTGACATACCTTAGGCGGCCAAGGCATCTCCATGCTCTTTGGTGGCTACACTTCGCGTATTTTGTTTTAATATTTGAGTCATTTTGTTTATACAGGGTCATATTAAATTAGCTAGAAAATCTCTGCAGACTTGATGGGATGGATATAGTAAATAAAGAAACAGGGTCGATGTAATTTAAGGTCGCCGTACGTACGCGTCTACATAGTATGTGTGCGAGCGCCAGCTTTCGCTCGTTTTATGAAGCCAGCCTTCTGTACTATCATTACTGTGTCTGTGGTAAGGAAGCAATACAAAGAAAAACTCGTTCAAGTTTAAAACTGTTGTGATTTATTTTCGGGACTACATTTCGGAGTGTCGGATTTAAAGCGAATAGGAATGGGAAGTGTAGGGATTTCGGGATGTGACGTCGTATGTAAAAAGCTAGCTTTAGCAAAAGGCTTTATTTAGGCTGTTGTTAATCTTGTTGCTGAGTAGTGGTTAGTGTTTTAGAGTTTATTTTAATGGTCACTCGTATTCAATAATTAAACTGTCTTTCTTAGGCTTTTACTAGCATTTACCGTATTTTTTTTTGCATGGCAATAGTGGTCATTGTCCTTTATCAAATATCTCTTAATAGAAGCTATGTTTTGTTTTTCATTTTTGAAAAATATTTGATGATCACGATACATATTGGTGAGGCGTGTAAATAGCCTACACCTTTCTGTGGGTTGTGACAAAATTTGAATTAAGAACCTATGTTAAAAGGCGTAATGGCGGACCTCAAATAAATTAATTTCCCTATTGATGAATCCTCGAGAAACCAATACCAAAAGACTTATTAGCAAAACATGCCCAAGTACCTTGGCAATCCAGAGATCCCACTCAGACCCAGGGTGATGGGAAGATACCTCGTTCATGCACGCGTGATAGGCTTGTAGGTATAGGCTGCCGGCCGGCGAGCAAAATCTTCTTAAATCCACCGGTGGAATGGTTACAACTCCAAAAATCAACACTGCAATATAAGTTCTCAATGAAACACAGATGCAGGTCCAATTATTTTACGAATATCATCAAGGTTTCACCAAAAAGGATTTTTTTAAGCGGAGCGTTTTACGCACACAATGTTGCGCGCGGCCACCAAAAGAGCACAGCTCGCTGAGGCCATCTATCGGCCACATTGCGAGAAAACTCAAGAAAGTTTAGATAACATGGGCGCTGCGACAACAAAGATTGGTGCGAGGATTCATCAATTGAGAAGTTAAAATATTTAATTTGAGATACTAACTTATACGTATTCTACTATATGACAAATCCTAAAATATTATTATTCTTTTATTTTATTTTTTTATATTGAAAAAGGCATTGACGCTTCACCACATATAATTTGGCATATTAATCACGCCGACAAAGTGGTACAATAGAATCTTGAAAACATTTATTTTTGTGTTTTTATCGTATAAGTGTGGAAATGATAAAAATATTTTGGGTGTGTGAAAAACATTTTCCGATTCAGGAATCCGTTTGCGAGATATTAGGATTTAAAGAGCTTATTTATGTTCGAGGTAAAAAAAAACACGGCAGTAGTATTATAACGAAGTTAAAGGAAAACTATCACACCTGAGTAGGCTTTACAAGTTAACGAGTAATAGTCGACAAACTTACGTTTGTAGTTGGAATGCATGGGAGCACATGTTAATGTTGAAAACTTTGTTTTAGAACCCAACGGATTGGCACGCGACGATGGGAAGTGACCAGACGGAATGACCATAACACCCTGGAAGTTAGGTAAGCCTTTGGTTTGGGATGCAACAAGTGTCGACACAGTATTAATATGATCTGTGGTCGACACCCTGGCGCCATCCCATCTTCCTAGTATGGCGGGTTGTGATGGGGCGGCTGCTGCAGGTGCGGAAAACCTCAAACGGCGAAAATATTCCAATCCTATTGGGAGTTATATGTTTGAGCCGTTTAGGGTAGAAACACTAGGGTCATAAGGTCCGAGCGCCCACTAGGCTTTTCGAGACATCGCCAAGCGTTTGGTCAACTCTTCACGTAATCAGAGGGTTGGCCTATTTTTTGGCCAAAGAATCAGCATCTCCATATAACGTGACAATGCTGCCAGCCTTTTGGGCACTTTTCCTGTTGACAGCAATGCGGACGAATTTTTTGATACCCTATGATTTCTTTTCTTCTTTTTTATAGTATACATGTATGTACATAATTATTATTAAATTATTATTATAAGTATACAATTTAAGTATTATAAATTATAAGTATTATAAATTATTATTATAGTAACTACAATGTTAAATTTGTTCTTGGGATAACTTCATCCCGACTACGGAACCCTTCATTGTACCTACGTAGTACGACACGTACTTGGCCAGTTTTTTTCTCACATAAATCTCTATCACCGTCCTTCTCTGTGTTTATTAATTCAATCCTGTAAACTTCAAATGTGTCTAAAATGGACTATTGTGTACACGTCACGTCGCCTACTTCCACACTTTCAGCATTAGGTGATATTAGTTTCGTCCTTAACTTCTGAATATACACTATCTCTTGCAAATACTTTGGCGTAATTTTCAATTAAAAGTTTGTGACGAGGATACATTGGATACAAACGGTAAACTACTTCGATTTGTACGTTATTGTTGAAATGATACGATATTGAATATATTGTGTGTAACGTATATGTTTAACGTTACGGTATGTTTTAGGGATCAGACAGTATTATGGGAGCTAAAACGGAAACGATGACTTATCACTTAAATTAAACACCTGTCTTACAAACTGCGTCCAAAAGTGAGTGTATAGTGATGTAATGTGTATAGTAATCACCAATCTATTAGTGAGTCATGCTGATTCACAGATAGATCGGTGATTAAATTATGTTGTTTTAAGTTGCACGTTGTCACACTAAACTGCTTCAAGAACTGACTCGACAGATTAATTAATTATCTCCAAGCTATTTAAAACACACGCATCAGCTAATATGCTGTTTGTGTGTCTTACCAAATAATAATAACCCCACTGCCGTATGACGTGACATCGTGGTGGGGCTTGTGCGTTCCTGAACTGTAGGTCTATGCCGATAGAGTGTACTTTGCCGAAACAGGTCTAGGGTGAGGAGACAAAGAGATACGCGAACTCTTGAGCAGTAGCGACCTCGCGGACCCTATCTCCCAGGAGAAGTCTTGTTCTCCACCTCTGGCTTGCCTTTATTGACCGGCTGGAGTAAACACTGATGAGGAACAGGGCTCCCATCTCTTTCTTGCCTTTATTGGTTGACTTGAGTGGAGATTCGCAAGAGCAAACGTGCTCGGAGGAAGGAACTATTCCAGTAAAATGCTGGTAGGGATTTTGACCGTACTTCCGGGAGTGTCCTGATAGCCGTGGAATACCTCTCCACTCCTCATAAGCACCTCAGGACATGTGGAGCTCTTGTCGCAACGACACTATGTGCTAACTATCGTTTTCTGGGGCCCATTATTGAGTGTGGAAGTCACCCCCTGCCATTTTATCTGTGTATTTTATGTAAAACATTGGTATGGCAAGCTCCATAATCTTTCCGTAGTTCAAGATAATCAGTTCGCTTTAGCCATCAAAGCCCATAATCCAATATCTTTATACTCCTGCACCAACTGGGGGTTGACCTTGGGTGCACTTGCATAGTGCAAACAGGGGTAATCATCGGTTGGTGCCTCATTTAATTTAAAACGTAAGTATAACGGACCTCTGCGAGTCCAAAGGTCCGGAACCATAATAAAAATAATAATACCCTCTAAAAAAACTACTCATCTTTGACTCGAAATGTTTCTTTTAACTGGTTAGTACCAGCCTAAAAATAATTAGAACTTTAATTTAATACTGTTTATATACAATTAATGAACTCTAAAAATAAAAACAACATAACTTCGCGCCTGTTTTCCCCAAACGTGTTAGGCAGACGTGTACTTATTATAGGTACACCTCTGCACCCACAGAAGCCTAATATAACAAGCCTGTATTGTCCAATTGCAAGGAAAAGGTCCCCCATCACACTTACATAAAAAAATCTTATAATTTATTACTCTCCTCACGCAATCACAGAATCCAGTCTCTAGTCTGAACCTTTACAAAAGAAAGCCAGTAACACGGTTATACGTCAGTAGCTGTACGTGTCAATATACTAGGGTAGTTCATCTACTTTTTATTCGGGGCCCGTATTGTCCATTGTACGACAAAGGTCTACCCCGGCCTATTTTATCCTTTCTAGCCTAGCTTAACTCGCCATCTGCATAGTCTCAGAGAAAGTGCGAGGATAATATTATATGAAATGTGGGAAATTAGGAGAACACAGGCAGACGGTTTTGACGCTTTTTGTCATCGCCGTGGGTCAATGATTTTGTGAGAAGCACTAGCAGCTTTGTAAATTCATAATAAATTGACGCTAGATCGATTATTCATATTCATTTATTTGCGTTCCAAAAGGTAAAAAAAAGATGCTTACAAAAGGCTTAGAGCTAATAAGAGCCCTTGTAAACCCTGTCGGGGCACAGCAAAAATTATTGTTTGATAAATAGCTTCTACTTACATAGAGTTAAAAATCTAAATCGTAGAAAGCAAAAATTTTAAATAAAATTATACATGAAAACTGATTCATTACATTCGCATAAAAAGTTAATAACAATAACATAAATAATTCTATAATTGGTAAGTAGGTAGCTATTTTCTTAAAATACTATATTAATTACATTTAGATAAAGTTATATTTAATTAGGTAATATTATTACAAACACATATTTAACACAAGATCATATTTTAAGATTACAAATTATTCATAAAGAGATAAGTTTTAGGTACGTGTATCAGAATTTGAGACAGAAAAGATGAAACGTCAGTTTATAAATTAAAATACATACGTTGTCTCAAATGCTTTGCTGTTACACAAAGACATATGGCGATTGGCGATGTCCTTGCAAACGGGCGCTGACGACAGGCGATGACTACTTTGGTGACAGTCGTCGACATGAAGTGTTGCTCACCTTTGGACTTGTGGCGTTCTAATAAACTACACAACCCCTCTTCGACAAAGATGGGTAAAGTCCCGTTATGCCGACTAAAACCGAGCGCCGCGCCGAGGCGACGGCGGAGACGCCCGAACACACATCGTGCAGGTTCGGTTTTCACCGCCTCGCTAGTCGATTCCCTAACTCGACGCCGGAAGGCTGCGCGCGCGCTTCTAACCACCGTCCGTTAATATATATGTGTTTTAAACCTCGTAGTTCGCGTACCTATTAGTTTACCTATCTCTTTTGTGCTGTGTCTTCCTAATTCTTCCTGTGCTCTGTGCTTGTGTGCTTATGGACAATATATGTAACTTTATTCGCTATTCATTCGTTTCCTTTATCGCTGCTTAACTTGCCCGCTGTAAACTTACTACAAGTGGTGACCCCGACGTGATAGTGAACATTGGACTATAGCGGACGTTGAGCTAGTATTGTTGAGATAGCGATCATGCCTAACCCTAGTGTAAAAGACGTTTCGGACGAGGTGTGCCGCGTTGGTGTAAAAATGCCACCATTTTGGCCGACCGAACCTGCGTTGTGGTTCGTCCAATTAGAGGGCCAGTTCGCGCTTTCAAATGTGACGGCTGATGCAACAAAATTTTATCACGTCATTGCAAACTTGGACTATAAATATGTGTGTGAAGTGAAAGACATTATAGCTAAGCCACCGGCTGACAACAAATATGATAAAATAAAATCGGAACTGATTTCCCGATTGTCGGCTTCACAAGAACAGCGAGTTAGACAGCTGCTTACTCATGAGGAGCTGGGAGATCGGAAGCCTTCCCAGTTCCTACGACACCTACGGGATTTGGCAGGGGCGGACGTACCCGACGATTTTATTCGGTCTCTGTGGACGAGTCGTTTACCTAGTCATATACAGGCCATCATAGCGGCTCAAGCAGATCTTGCTCTGGGCACGGTAGCCCAGATAGTGGACAAAATACATGAGATTGCACTCCAACCTAACACTCATGTGGCTGCAGCATCAACGTCAACATCTACGCCAGTAGCCTCGTGTCCGATAACCGCAATCGACCAACTCACGCGCCGCATCGACGAGCTGTCACGGCAGGTCTCGGAGCTGTCAGCAGCGAACCGCTCGCGCTCGAGGACCCGAGCGCGGTCTCCACGTTGGCGACATCGATCCCGGAGCCGCTCGGAAGCTGGCCCGGGGCATTGCTGGTATCATCGGCGTTTCGGTAACCGGTCAACGAAGTGTCGTGATCCGTGTTCGTTTCAAAAGGGAAACGGGTCAGGCAGTCAGTGAAGACGGCGACGCGTGACTGCGATAGTGTGGCTAGTGGCCGTGTTTTTGTGACAGACCGTAAGACAAAAATTCAGTATTTAATTGACACTGGTTCTGACCTTTGTGTTTACCCGTACAAATATATTCGTGACAGACAATGTGTTAAAACGGACTATAACCTGTTCGCAGCTAACGGTTCTACGATAAATACGTTTGGTTGGGAGAACCTAACGTTGGATTTTGGACTAAGGCGTGCTTTCACATGGCGCTTCGTCATAGCTGACGTCACAAAACCTATTATAGGCATTGATTTTTTGTCGCACTATAATTTATTAGTGGATGCACGGCACCACCGTTTAATCGACAACTTAACATCACTGTGCGCTTTTGCTAAGCCCGCATCGCCTGCTTTGTGCCAAATTAAAGCTGTTACAGGTACTACGCGCTATCACAGCTTGCTTTCACAGTTCCCGGATATCACACGTCCGGCTGGAGACCTGTCGACGCGCAAAATCAAGCACAACACGCTGCACTACATCCGCACGACTCCAGGGCAACCTGTGTTCAGTCGCCCTCGCCGATTAGCACCAGACCGACTCCACATAGCGACTCGTGAGTTTGAGGATATGGTAAGAACAGGTATCGCGAGAAGGTCAGATAGTCCATGGTCGTCAGCTCTTCACCTGGTTCCTAAGAAAAATAATGAATGGCGACCATGCGGCGACTACCGTGCACTCAACGCGCGCACTATACCTGACCGATACCCGGTCCGCCACATTGGCGACTTCTCTCACAACCTTTGTGGATGTACTGTCTTCAGTAAAATTGATTTGATCCGTGCATATAATCAGATACCGGTTAATCCAGTTGATATACCAAAGACGGCAATTACAACCCCTTTTGGAATGTTTGAGTTCCCGTTTATGAGTTTTGGACTTCGCAACGCGGCTCAAACGTTCCAACGTTTTATGGATGAGATATTAAGGGACCTGGAATTTTGTTATCCATATATAGATGACGTCCTTGTTGCTTCCCAGACCGAGACACAGCACCTGGAACACCTGGAAAAGATTTTTCAACGACTGAACGACCACGGTGTCGTAATAAATGTGTCGAAGTGCATATTCGGTGAGTCACAAGTGGAATTTTTAGGTTATATTGTATCGTCTGCAGGCACTAAGCCACTCCCACAGAAGGTGGATGCCGTGCAGAGCTTCCCAGAGCCTAAGACCATAAAAGAACTCCGCAGGTTCCTAGGCATGGTTAATTTTTATCGGCGTTTCGTGCCTAAAGCAGCAGAAATTCAGGCTGCGTTACATAAGCTTCTGTGTGGTCCAACTATCAAACCTAGTACTCCTGTCACTTGGTCGACAGAGCTACAACAGGCATTTATCGCTTGTAAGACAAGTTTAGCTGAAGCAACATTGTTGGCTCATCCTAATACATCGGCAGATTTAATACTTTGTAGTGATGCCTCGGATAATGCCATCGGCGCCGTACTGCAACAGGAAGCGGATTCTGGCTTACAACCCCTTGGATTCTTTTCCAAGAAGCTCACTGCGGCCCAAAGAAAGTATAGCGCGTTTGATAGAGAATTGATGGCTATATATGAGGCAGTGAAATATTTTAGACACATGTTAGAAGGAAAGACTTTTACCATATTGACTGACCATAAACCAATAGTATTGGCATTTCAAAAGGCTTCACAAAACTGCTCACCCCGTCAATTTCGTTATTTTGATTACGTGTCACAGTTTACCACTAGCATAAAACATATCGCAGGAGAAGATAACGTGGTGGCTGACGCTCTTTCCCGCACGGATGCAATCTCAAGAGCGATGGACTTAGATGTCTTGGCATCCTCGCAAGAAGACGACGACGAGCTTCGCCAGCTACTAGACAGCGACTCTTCACTGGTTTTACAGAAAACTCATGTATCTGGCTCCAGTAAGATGTTATACTGCGATATGTCTAGCTCATCACCTCGGCTTTATCTGACACCGCAGTTCCGTCGACAAGCATTTGACTGCATTCACGGACTGAGCCATCCAGGGATTAAATCTACAGTCAGACTTATGACACAAAGATATGTGTGGCCAAACATAAAGAAGGACTGCAGTAACTGGGTGCGTTGCTGTATCCCATGCCAGCGTTCGAAGATTTCTCGACACACTCGAGCTCCGGTACACGTTTTTGTTCCTCCGACGAATAGATTCAGTCATGTACATATAGACCTCATAGGACCTTTGCCACCATCGCATGATTATAAATATTGTCTTACTGCGGTGGACAGATTCACACGTTGGCCAGAGGTCATTCCGCTCCAAGACATCAAAGCTGACACAGTGGCAAGCGCTTTTGTCACTGGTTGGATATCACGCTTTGGTTGTCCCGAAAAAATAACAACGGACCGAGGAAAGCAGTTCGAGGCGCATTTGTTTCGAGAACTTTCAAAACTCATCGGATGCAATCATTTACAGACGACAGCATACCATCCAGCCGCTAACGGAATGGTTGAAAGATTTCATCGACAATTGAAGTCGGCGATCAAGTGCCATGCCAGGGATGACTGGTGCGAGGTTCTTCCCTTGATTCTACTAGGAATACGTTCAAGTTACAAAGAAGATATCGGTTCATCGTCTGCTGAGTTGGTATATGGAGAAACATTACGTTTACCCGGAGCATTTTTCCATAGTTCTCCCATAGAAACCATTGACTACAGCGATTTTCTTTCACGTCTACGAGCCAATATGCGGAAGCTGAAGCCTACGCCAGTACTTCACCACGGTGCTTCGCCAGTTTTTATTAGCAAAGATTTAAAGACATCTCCACAAGTATTTCTCCGTCAGGACGCGGTACGGAAACCTTTACAGGCACCGTACAATGGACCATTTGACGTCATAGAACGAGGCGATAAGTACTTTAAGATAGACGTACGAGGAAAATCAACCACCGTGTCTATAGACCGGTTAAAACCAGCGTACGTGCTGACCGATTCAACACCAGAAGAACAAATTACATCGACGCCACCAAGTACTCCAGCAAGTTCCACGCACAGAACGCGATCCGGACGCCAAGTACATTTTCCCAATTTTTTCCGACCTTAACGGTCTCCGGGGGGGCTGATGTGGCGTTCTAATAAACTACACAACCCCTCTTCGACAAAGATGGGTAAAGTCCCGTTATGCCGACTAAAACCGAGCGCCGCGCCGAGGCGACGGCGGAGACGCCCGAACACACATCGTGCAGGTTCGGTTTTCACCGCCTCGCTAGTCGATTCCCTAACTCGACGCCGGAAGGCTGCGCGCGCGCTTCTAACCACCGTCCGTTAATATATATGTGTTTTAAACCTCGTAGTTCGCGTACCTATTAGTTTACCTATCTCTTTTGTGCTGTGTCTTCCTAATTCTTCCTGTGCTCTGTGCTTGTGTGCTTATGGACAATATATGTAACTTTATTCGCTATTCATTCGTTTCCTTTATCGCTGCTTAACTTGCCCGCTGTAAACTTACTACAGACTCCTTGAGATCCCGATCGACATAAGCTTGGCAACGTACAATCTATAGCGTAGGTTTGAGTTGAGTACCTAAGAGTAGAACCTATTTAGAGTCATTGTGCATTTTTTTATAGTGGAGTATAATTATATTACTGTAGGTACTTGTAACCTGTGCAAACAAATGATTTGGAAATAAACATTATCTTCTAATAATATGAACATTAAACATGGTAACAGAAAAATATTTAGTATGATGTACAGTATATACAAAAAAGGGAAGAGCTAATTAGGCAGCCACAAATTCATCAGGATTGCTGTCAATGGCAAAAGTGCCCAGTGAATTTTCTTCTAAACACAAATTTCATCTCATCACATCTAAACATTATTAATTCTTCATTTTCGTGTGTTAAGTAATTAAGGTAAAATAAAGACCACATTGTTTTAATAACAGATTCGATTATTTACAAACATTATCCGGAAAATAAGGGACAGAATTCCGTTTTCCTCAATCGAGCTTTTCTGAAAAGAATCGTTCAACAGAACGTGAATGCTTTCGCTTTGGTTATTTTGTTATTATAATTTTTTTCTCTTATTTCAATAGGCAGTGACCAGGGTCAGTTTTGGGTACAGTGATTGTTTTTTGTGTCAATATTTATGACCTCTCGAAGTTTTGTTAGTAAAGACAAATAATTTTGATTCTACCTAACAAACATATTTTGTGAAATGTGGGTGTACAATAGGTACAATACAAATACAATACACCACTGCCTTTCCCTTCGGGTATTACAAGCGTGGTGAACGTTTTGTTTAGCGATAGATTTTTTCTTCTTTTTAAGATGTGTTTGCTCTTGTCTCTAGTCTAGGTTATTTTAAAAATAATACTCTCTTTCACACAAGCTGCTAAAGCTTTTAATCTTCCTTTAAAATCTTTTTTCGTTAAATATGTGAATCTTAGTTTACCAATAAGGTACTTAGACTAAGCCAAGTCTTGTTAGTAAGTACCTACCTAAGATAGTTTATCATTCCATAAAATATTGAAAGAAACTGTACCCAACCGTATTGTCGTCGGCTCGCATCGACAGAACCGGATAGACAAATGAAGTTATGACCGAAGCACCGGCAGTTCGGTTGGATATCGGCCGGCTGATAAATCTTTAGAGCTATTTTCAGTTGGTTGACGATGTGCGGAAAATAAAATTTAAAGTAGCAATAGTCCAACGCTTATAGCGCAGACTGGCGACTGAAAGGTAGTGACTTTACTTTTTTGTCCTTGCAAGCGATCAATGTAACTAACTCTACATGAACATAACTAATAAAAACAAGGTTGCCAATTAACGTAATTTGGTGCTATCGAATGGCATCAACAACGGATTGAATCAAGCGAAAAAGTAGTTTTCAAAATGAAAACTTCGTAGTCGCTTCATACAAAAACAAGAGTGCCAGGTAACGTAATAAGGTATGATATGCAATGCTGCAAATAGTACAAAGTTTGTTCGTGGAAGAGACTGATTTTCATTCTATTCTAAAATTAGCTGTGTGTTGGCATGAAAAATAATAGTGCATTACTGCAGCGGCCAGCAAAAGAGGCATTGATGGACGAACGTGTAAATGTGGGCCGAGGCGAAGCCAAGGGACACATACGTAAGACCATCAATGCATAGTTGTGGCCAAGGCTTGTATAGTACTTTTCTCAAATAATGCGCGGAAATTAAAATACAATTATTTTTCAAATTCAATATCGAACGACGAACAACAATATTTTTTTCCGCGTTAAAGTGTTCATTTGTTTTTTTTTTCAATAAACAGTTTCTATTTGCAAGCCAGTTCGAAATTTAAATAAAACCTTTGATAAGTTACCTCTTTGGTTGCCATGTTTCGGAGTAAAAGAACGTTCCATTTTTTAATTACGCGGTAGGTATTATTATGTAATTTATTTGGCCGCTAAACCACGACAGATATGGATTTTCATACAACTGTTGCCGGCCGCTGCTCGCATGTATTTGGCCAGAACAGCAATTTCGATTTCTCTCGAAGAAGGTTGTCAAAATAATGCTCAAATTTCCAAGCATGTTTGTGAAAATGTTAATTAGTCAAGACTTTATTTATCCCTTAGACACTAACTTAAAACTTGTCTTATGACTTTTAAGTAACTCTCCAAATATAATCACAATTTTCGATGTGTTTCGGAAAACATTCTAAGTGCTTACTTCATTACCATTTCAAGAGAATAATCACTGGAACGAATGCCGCGGGCGACCGATTGTTCTCATCTAAACCCAAAGTTTTAATTACACGGCTTTGTTAACTTAGATTAGTTATAGGTTACCCTTTACCGCGTGACGTGGCAGCCGTAATTATTTTAATATTAAATTTTGTTGTAATTAGTAGGTACGGAGGTAAAGTAGATTTTAATACCCAAATATTATTATAATATCGGCTTGCAATTAAATTAAAATGTTCTTTGTAAAAGCGGATGGTAAGGAGGGTGAACGGACATTACGTAAATGTTTTGTCTATGTCTATATTCTGATTGCATTTAAAAATGAAAATGTAATTTCAAAACAAAAAATAAAACATGTATTTAAAGTTGGATTTTTTAAACTATAAAACGGGTGCAACAGGGCGTCGAAAGTATGAGGAAATCAATTTTTTAAGGTTAAATATGATAACCATGCACAAGTAAAGCTATAGTTTATATTCAAGCATTTTTTTAAGTACGTACTGTTGGAAATTTTTACAGGTCTTTTAGAGCTTTACGAAAACAATCCGAGGAGAAGTCGCACTCCAAACATATTTAGTGCATTTATTATACGAAAACGAAATAAAAAAAGTAAGTATTTAAGGGTCGAAGCACGTGGCGTTCTGTTGTTTCTGCCTACCCCCATGTCAAAGTCAAAGCATTTATTTCAAATAGGCACATAAAATGCACTTTTGAACGTCAAAATTTACATTAAAATAGAATTGATTCTAGTCGCCCCTTTCAAATGGTAGTTTCGTATGGAGAAGAATGCACAAGAAACTCCACCGTTACTCTTTTAAAATGTGTTACAATATTTTGTATACATTATTTATATAATTATATGTGAAGACCTATTCCTAGGGACCTTTATTGACAGTAATCTGACATGGAAACCTCATTCTGAGGACGTGTGTAAGAAATTGAGCAAAGTAGCATAGGTACTGTACAATTTATCGCATAAAGTTAGCACAACTACTCTTCTCACAGCTAACCATGGCTTGGTGGCATCGATTTTAAGGTTCGGAGTAATATTCTGGGGCAACTGTAGCGAAAGGGAGGTGATATTCAAAGCCCAAAAACGTTGCATAAGATCAATGTCAAGTCTAATATATCTACGGATAGCTGTGAGCCTGTGTTTAGGTCTCTAAAAATACTAACCTTCCCATCGCTGTACATAGTGGAAGTGTCCATTTTTGTTAGGTCAAATTTAAATTTATTTCCGTCACTTTTCGACATTAGATCAAGGTCAGGCCCTTTAATACTACAATACAAGTTCCTACTACATAAAGAAAAATATAATACAGCACTATTAAGAAAAAATATAATGTCAATGGGGCCAATCATTTATAATAAAATTCCACATAATCTCAAAGAACACCCCACACGCATATTTAAAACTAAACTGACTGAATTGCTATTACAAAAATGTTACTACTCTGTAAATGACTTCTTGAATGACAAAGATTTATAACTGTACCTTGACTTTTTTTCTTGTAAATGACATTTTAAATACTTTTTTGCAATAATTTATAATTTGATAACATAATTTTTAATTTTTTAATGTGACAATTTATATATGTGTTTTCATTGTTGATAATTATCTTGTTATTTTAATGTCAATGTAATGTTATCTAATGTTTTTGCACGCCGTAAGGTAAAATGTAGCGGAAATATTATATTCTGTACCATCTCAAACCTGTACCTACATTGTTAGCAAATAAATATTTCTGATTCTGATTCTGACCTATACACCTTTAAAAAATTAACCTACCACAAACGGTAAAAAGAATTTAAAAAAATGTAGCAATGACAAATAAGTTATTTTTGTGACAAATACATATAAAGCTCACATATTTACAAACTTTGTAAAAGTATACGATTTTTAAAATTATTTTTACAAGTAGTATGTCAGTGTGTGAGTTAAAGTAATCACAGAATGTAAATCAATGTCATAAAAATAATAAACTATACAATAAAAGTAGCAACAAGTATGATTTTGTTTAGACCCTAGATTATCCTATGGAGCTGGACCAGTATGTTTCCAAGCATTCTTATCTTGGATATAATCCTCTAATTTGTAATTATGCTTGTTTACAAAGTGAACTTTTTATATGAGTTTTAAATTTTATTTCGTTTAATTGCAATAAATATGACAAGGTATTTTGTTGTAACATTTAACACAGTACCCCATAAAAGATGTATGTACTTTAGCTGTGGAATGAACCTATAGCATGGGAAAGCAAGTTGATATTATAAATAAACAAACTATAGCATGGGAAGAAGGCGTGACTTAATGTGTTAAATGATAAATCAATAATAATATAATAATAATATGAGACAACATCCACACAAGGTCTTCAGGTCCCGAACTAGGTAGAAGAACCTGTACTACGGTAACCTGATGACTGATATACATACTTATATACATATAAACACGCAGACACAGGTCAAACAGACATGTTCATGCACACAAATGTTTGACTTGACCGGGGATCGATCCCGGGACCAGCGGCTCAGAAGGCAGGGTCGCTACCAACTACCAATTATTTTATTTCTGTAAGTATGTTTGTACAAACACTATTACACGTTAATCGTATTTTAAAAACTAGATGAGGTCGGCGTTTCTTATCTGACTATGTTATATACGTAGGTCAATTAAAAACTTAATCTTAAACGTTTTTAAATGCCGATACTAAAATACACCGCTAATATTCTGCCATTGATCAATGACCATCAAATGAAGCAGAAAAAACCATCCCCATAAAACAGGAAAGTCACCGACCAATGAGGCGGTATTGAATACTACCCTACAATGACCAGAAAAAGGTACCTACCCACGCGCCTATTTATGGCACTAATCCCACCCTAGTGGTTAGCACCCGTTTGACAGGTCAATTAACCTCGCCTATATTTTTGCCTGGCCAAAATAGGTCAGTAATAATCGGTTTCTGGTCCTATACTTAGCGAATCGTTTATTTTACCAAGTACCTACTTATCTAGACTGGGCCGCAAAGAAAGCGGGTCGGTTATAAAAATGCGATAACTTTTAAAATATTTGAGCCATACTTGTAAAATAAAAACCGAATTAAAGTTTATTTCATTACAGATATAGGAAGAAGTAAAATCTTTTTATTAATTTTGGTGATTATATTAAAAACCATTAAAATAAACTTGTTTTTTAATTTTAACAACGTTGAAACCTTTTGTTTTACTTTTGTTTGTTTATAGTTTGGCATTACGTCTGTAGAAATTCATTATTCTAATCAATTCAATTAAAAAATACCACTTACCCCTGAAGAGTGTACCAGAATTCTGACAATGCTTAAAGACGGGCGCAGTCAGAGTTATACAGCGCGAAATGTTGGTGTGTCGCTATTAACCGTTCAAAGAGTGCTCCAGCGATTTGAAGAGACTGGATCCAATATTCGCAGAACAAGAACAGGCCGCACGGCCGCATCGATATATGGTATCAATAATGTTGAAAAATCGATTTCAAACGTCTGTTGAAGTCAAAAATCACCTTCTACGTGCTGGAGGGAGCAATCCAAGCACAGTATGTGCATGTACAGTGAGGCCGCGTCTTGCTGAAGCAAACTTGAAGCCATTTTCACCAGCAAATAGTTCAAAAGTCGAAAGACAGCATCGACATTCAAGGCTGAGTTACGCTAGAGCGAACACATGAATTGGACTCTGGATGACTGGTCAAGAGTAATGTTTTCATACCGGTCGAGGCTCATGCTATACGCACGATGGGAGGCAAAGAGTCTACTGCAGGAGAGCGCTATTTGTTTATTTATTATTAATTACAGCGGTTATAGACCAGTTACAGTAATTAATTCATTCACAACTGCGTACAGCGTTAATATTAAATAAACTAAAAAAATACATTTCGTTAGATTACAAATTATTAGATTATGCAATTATTGATATACAATATCTTTCACAAAATCTCGACCACAATAACATGATTTGGTTGAATCTGTCGCTCAACAGGTCGACTATAACAAAGCCTGCATTAAGAGAAAGTGCCGTACGGCAAAGGCTCTATATACGTGTGGACTGGAATTTCTTCCAAAAGCCGCACCGTCATAGTGGTGATAGAAAATGGCACTTTAACTACAGAAAGATACGTGAATGGAATCTTAAATGAGTATGTTGGCCCATTTATAGTCAACATGGGCGAGAACGCCATCTTTATGCAAGATAACACTCGTCTCCATACAGCTCGAATAGTGTTTGACTACCTTGAAGATGTTGCTATCACACGCATAGAGTGGCCAGCACGCAGCCGAGAATTGAACCCCATCGAGAATGCCTGGAACGGACTGGGAAGATGTGTACGCCAGTGAAATTCCCGTCCAATCACGCTTCGTGAACTGAAAGAAGCACTGAGAGAGGAATGGGAGAATCAGCATCGGCTCGGAAATCTGATAGAAAGCATGCCAAACCGTATAATAGCTGTATTAACAACTAAATAACAACAGCAATCAGCAGAAATAAATAGGTATTAGCAGCAAAATTGCCTTTTTTACTTAACTTACTTTTATGCAAAATAAACTTCATAATCTTAAACTTTTGTGACATTGGTTTAAGCACTATAAAATTATCTATATTACAGTCTTTATTACATAACGCTAGCTCTTATATGTTGGAAGTTATTGAGGTTTTTGTTACCGATCCGCTTTCTTTGCGGCCCATAAATAAATATGAAATGCTGCCGAGCTATTCTGTAACAATCTCACCGTGAAAACGTATGTGAAGTGAGCTATCATTCCACCTGCAGTGCGATTGTGTAACCATCTCACCGTGATAACTTAGGTGAAGTGAGTGTGGAGTGAGCTGTCAGTGTCGTCCCACTGATGCTAGGTATTGACCAAACATTACATTTACAATCATAATCGAAATTTTAATAATATTTTTTGTGCAAATTCTATTGATAATTTTATATTATTTCAAAGCTAGTATAGAAGTGTCTAAACAAAAAAAACAACATTGAGTTTCTAGCTGAATTTCTGTTTTGCTATTTTATTTTAAAACCCCGAAAATTTAATGTTTAGCCACTTAACTACATACTAGCTTTGAAATAATATAAAATGATCAATAGAATTTGGATATAAAATATTATTAAAATCTCGATTATGATTGCAAATATAACGTTGGTCAATCCCTGGCATCATTAGGATGACACTGACAGCTCACTCCACGCAAGTCTTCACGGTGAGATTATTACAGAATCGACCGGCTGATGCTAGGGGTGCACACTATTTACAACTCAATGTATGCTTACTTCACCTAAGTTTTCACGGTGAAATTGTTACAGAATAGCTCGGCTGGTGCAATGATAGCTCACTTCGCTTAAGTTATCACGGTGAGATGGTTACAGAATTGACCGGCAGTCTTTGGTAAGCGCATCATTTGAGAACGGCTGGACCAATAAGGCTATTTTTTATTCTAAAATGTTCATTATAGTCCGAATTGGGATTTTGTGGAAAGAAAAAATTAAAAGCATCCCGGATTTTTTTCAAATTCGGGAAATGCTGGACGTCCTTTTTATGAGATTTTTGTATTGGACAGGATGACGTTTGTTGGGTCAGCAAGTACGTGGGTAATAATTTAGTCACACTACTTATCAAGTGCGTAATATTCATGAGTCCCAAGTGACTCGTGAGTAGTTAGTTACAGAACTGAAATGGAGAAAGTAGGTAGATAAGCTACCTGATTTTTTTAATAAAATTAATTCTAACAAACGAAAGACTATTTATTTATTTATTAAGGTACACCAACAGCTTTGCCAACTTTGTCTCGCACACGCGATCAGTACAGACGTGTTTTTCGTTCTTTTACCCAAATTATGGAGCATTATTAATATAATAACATGCAATATTGATCTATCATGTGTATTGACAGTTAAGTGTTATAAGTACTAAAGTGGAGTGAACTATAATATTGTGATCGCGCAGTTCGTCAGCGCGGAGGTGGCTCTTCCTCACCTCGAGTGAAAGAGACGGGCTGCGAAAAATAAATAAATCGTCTCTGTCGCACTACAGTGAACGGCGCCAAGTACGGCAGTTACACCTGTGATTTGAATTTTTAATAGCATAAACAAAAACGAAAATGCCCAACAATTGCGGCGCGTGTTGTTCATTAATAACAAATTTTTATATGGAATGTTCAAGTGGAAAATGCCAAAAGCAATACCATTTGACTTGTCTTAAAATAAATACGATTGCGTTTGAGACATTTACGCAATCATACAAGGAAAAATGGGTATGCCCGGAATGTGTGTGCTCAAATCCTAAAAGAGGGAACAACGAAACTCCAGTTCGAGCTGGGAATAATATACCCACATTACCCACCACCACCATCACCTCTCCAGGCTCTCCCACGAATTACGTAAATACTCACAGGCGAAGTAAGCCTTGTTTTATGGATACCGATACTGTTCTGCTGGAAGAACTGAGAGAATTTCGAGTCGAAATGATGGCTCGTATGGATAGCCAAGCAAATACAATAGCACTCTTGTTGGATCAATTTTCTCAAACAAAAGCCGATTTAGATACCATTGTTAAAATGATGAAGGTACTTGAAGAAAAAGTCGATGCTAAACTGACCCAGGATGGACGGACACAATACATTACAGATGAAGTAGTCGGGAATCCATCCACTTTTGCAGAAGTCGTCAGTCAACAGAACAAACCTAGCGACGACATGTCTAAGAAGTCACCTACATTGCAACAGATACGACGCACCAACACCAAACCGCAAAATGTAAACAAAGGTGGGGCCACAAAATCAGTTGAGCTGCCGGCAACGAACACGGCTATTACCAATTTAGATGAAAGTAACGTTGAGGTGAAAAAGGATCAATCTGGCTGGACGACTGTACAGTATAAAAAAGTCAACCGGCAGCCAAAGGATGTCAGAGTGGGAACAAATACCGAATTGAAAGCTTTACAAGCCACGGAACGGAAGAAACACTTGCATGTGTGGCGATTACACCCAGAAACCACTCTCGAATCAATTACTAATCACGTGAAAAGTATTTGTGGATTGGATGTACCTTTAAAGGTGGATAAAATAAAACATAAAACCGAGCGAGATTACTCATCGTTTGTTATTGGCGTGCCGGAACAGTTGTTTGATAAATTGAACCAAACTGAAATATGGCCCATAAACGCTGAATTCAACGAGTGGATTTGGTTTCGGAAGCATACCAAAGATACATCAAAGTACTCGTAATACAATCGAAATTTTTTACCAAAACGTTAGAGGTCTCCGAACTAAGTTGGACAATTTTAGAAATAACATGGATTCATTGAATTCGGACTTGTTTGCAATTACTGAATCGGGTTGTAATGATTCCATTCAAGATTCTGAAATTGTCCCACCGGGATACAATATACTTCGTAGCGACCGAGCGGATGGACGAAAGCAGGGAGGCGCGCTTCTTGTGGCCACACACCGGTTCGAGCTGCGGCGGGTACTTGTGCCCGACGTATCGATAGACACCTGCGTTTTTGAAATGGTTTGTGCGACAGTACATTTAAATAGTAGATTTTTATTTCTATGTTCTGTTATTTATATTCCCCCAGGTAGTTCTGAAAATGATTACATGATTCTGTTTGCAGTAATAGAAAAGCTATGTACTAGATATAAAGAAATAATTGTGTTAGGTGATTTTAATTTACATTCGTGTCCTACAAATGTGACTAATTATTATGAATGTTTCTTGTCTTTTTGCGAATTCACTCAAAGTAATATGGTACCCAATTGTTTAGGTCGCCAATTAGATCTGGTGCTGAGTTCAGGGTTTCGAGGGAATGTGTCAGTGGTTGCGGCAGACGAGCCACTCGTGCCCGTCGACGCGCATCACCCGCCGCTCGAAGTGAGCGTGAGCCTCGCGCCCGTGCGCGCCCTCCACCCCACCGATATTGTCCCCGCTACCTCGTCCGCCGCGGCTGTATCCGCCACCGATACGGACTCGCGCGCTGGTGCATGCGCACTCATTAACAGACCGCGATGGAACTTTTATAAGGCAAATTATGAGTTGCTTTATTCTTTGTTAAGTTCAACGGAATGGAATAATATGTACGAGATGCACGACTTAGACGATATATTAAACTTCTTCTACAGTAAAATTAACAGCATTTTGGATGAATGTGTCCCTAAGAAAAATCGTAGCGTGAAATCACGGTACACGTATCCTAATTGGTACACGAGCGAAATAATACAAGATCTAAGAACCAAAGCTAGACTTCACAAGACGTTTAAGGCAACAAAGGATTTAAGTGTTTATAGTGAGTATTCTAAATATCGAGCACTTATTAAAAACAATATTCATACTGCGCACAAACAACATCAAACTAAAATACAATGTCAGTTTGCGAAAGATCCAAAGTCATTCTGGCAATATATACGATCCAAGACCAGCACAGCTAAGAGACAAACTATTGTTAAGGATGGTCAACACCTAACTGATCTTGAATGTGCCAAGCAGTTTGCGATGTTTTTCGAGTCGGTATACAGTAGTGAGCCACCACAACTTGACCCACAAGCGGCCGCGGCGACGGCGGCGGGGGCCATGAGTGGGTCGCACGTGCAACTAAACTCGCTGAGTATTAAGGACGTTAGAGAGGCACTTGAGCGCCTAAAACCTAAGCGTTCAGCAGGCCCGGATGGCATACCAGCGTTCCTATTCAGGGATTGTAGTAGGGTATTGGTGGAACCTCTGCACTATATATTTAATACATGTCTCCAATCAGCGACGTTTCCAACTCGTTGGAAGTTAACGCGTGTTATTCCAGTCCCCAAAGGTAAGGCAAAATCGGACATCAGTGGTTATAGACCGGTGGCCGTGTTGTCGACGCCGGCCAAGGTTTTCGAGTCCGCTATCCAGCGCAGCATGCAGGAGCAGGTCCGCGCTCAGCTATCGGATGCGCAGCACGGGTTCCGGCCGGGGCGCAGCACTGCTACCAATCTCCTTAACTTCATGTCACAGGTGGTGCCAGCGGTGGATGCTGGTGTGCAGGTTGACGCTGCTTATTTTGACTTCAAAAAAGCATTCGACACCGTCGATAATGACATATTATTACGCAAGTTAGCAGAAATCGGGGGCACACCACATCTACTGCAGTTCTTAGCTAGCTATATGCAAGGCAGACAGCAGTATGTTGACTGCAACGGCTGTGAATCTGATCCGTATTACACCTGGTCCGGTGTGAGTCAAGGCAGCAACGTGGGGCCTCTAGAATTTATAATAATGATAAACAATTTACCAGAAGTCGTCAAAAATGGATCTTGTTTGTTATTCGCAGATGACCTCAAATTGCTGTCTGAGGTCAGGACGGAGTCTGATTGCAGACGTTTGCAGGATGACATTGATAGGATAGTGGAATGGAGTCATGAGAACAAGCTCTACTTCAACGTATCCAAATGCTCGGTGATAAGTTTCACCCGCGCACGTGCACCTCTACTCTACGAGTACGTAGTGGATGCAGTACCGATGCAACGAGTCACACAGGTGAGTGATTTAGGGGTTGTTCTCACTCCTGAACTATCGTTTCGCGGTCATATAACTAAGATTTGCAAAAAGGCATTTAGAAACTTGGGGTTTGTTCTGAGACAGACGCGAGACTTTACCAGCATCACAGCCATCAGGGTCCTGTATGACGCATTAGTCAGGAGCCATCTGGAACATAGTGCTATCATATGGGCTCCACATGAGGCTAAGTACTCAGTGATGTTGGAGCGAATCCAGAACAAATTCACGCGCCACCTGTATAGGAAGCTTTATGGGGTATACCCATTTTACCCATTGATGTACCCCACTCTATTCGTACTGGGTATGGTGGGGTACAATCAACTCGGGGTGCGACGGGAATTTGCTCTGGTCTCGTACATGGTGAAACTGCTCCGAGGCATAGAGCACAACCCAGGAGTGCTGCAGCAGTTGCACTTGTACGTTCCCGATCGTTATGTGTGGAGGCGACGGCCCCCGCCACTGCTGGTCGTGCCAGCAGCCAGGACCAACTTGCTGGCCAAAACCCCTCTAACTCGAGCAATTCGCACCATCAACTATATTCAGGTCTAAATGGATATATTTACATGTCACTGGGGTGAATTCGCAAAAGTACTATTGTTTACATTATGTTACAAACAATGATTTTTATGATCCTGAGATGTAGTTGTGACTTATTTTTAATTGTGTGTATGTGACTTCGCTATCGCATTAGGTTTGTAAGACCTGTAATGATAGTTTTAAGGCATTTAAATAAATAAATAAAATAAAATAAAATAAAAAAAGCTTCTGTGTATAATATATCTTAAGTACTATAGGTAACAATAGCATCGGACTTACACAGTCGCCAATTAAAGGATAACCAGCAATCTCAGAAATAGGTGATAACTGATAACACATAATAATAATAATAAAACTAAAGGCTTTAGAATTTCGAAAGTATGGCAAAACACTTCTTAAACTTAAGATTATTAACAAAAAGGAAAATAAAATTACAAGACGAACAATATTGAAGTTTTACCCACATACTTCAGACTAAGACTTAAACAAAATAAATTTAAATTGAAATAAAAATAAGATCATATTGGAAAGTATAGCTTCTAAAATAAAGTAAACAAAGGTGAAGAGTTTCCAAAATATACTAACATAACAAATTATCAGATTGCATTTTCCGGGACTTCAGTATTTTGGCTTTAAAGACTTTTATCTACACCCATGCTATAAATAAATCCTGTATAAAAGCTTCTGAAACAGTTAGCTTATTGCCAACATTAAAACAATCAGTATCATGATAGTAACCATAATATAATCCAAACGAGTGTTATAATGTTGTACTAAATTTCATTATGCAACTCGAATTTCAAAAAAAGAACATTGTCATGCACGCGCGTTTCACTACAACGGCTAATAATTTAAATAAAAACTTATAGATTGTTCGAATTCACGGCGTATCCCGCCATTTTTGTTCGATATTAGTAGGTATTGCGAAAAACTATTACTTTGTTGTTTATAAAAATGAGTGATACGAGCTTTGATAACACACCACCAGATATTTCTTAGTTTGTTTGTAACAGATACTCAGCAATTAAACTTACCATGAATTTACATAGAGTTCTTACAACAGTGTACAACCCCCTATGGTTTCAGAATCTTTTATAGAGGATTCATATCATGGGTGTAGATAAAGTCTTGTATGCAACTGTACATAATTAGGTATTAAAACACTCATGTGTTACTATTCGGCTTCGCCTCGTGTGATAAAGCCACATTCGTGTTTTAATACCCCTTATTAAACAACAGTTGCATATAACTATTATGGAATCATAGTATAAGCCTACATCTGGTACAAGTTTTATAAAAGAATTAATCTCTCTACTGAGTCTGTTTAGTGGTGAATTTACCCCAATATTTGTCTTAGATGCTTGAGTGTGGAATACATTACTTATAGGATTTCTGGGTATTTTGTTAAGGATTTTTAGTCCTATACGCTCAACTAATTTGTCACAGTCTATTTTATGATCGGCCAAGTTGTAGAGGAACGTTAGAACCTGTGTCAAACGACGTTCACGCAGAGAATCCATATTGTAGCATCGAACACGTGCCATTATATATTATATTAATATGTATATTAATCACTACGCTGAATACATTTAAAATATAAAACCAAAAATACTGTTAAAATGTATGTAGTTATTATAGCTGTTGTTATAACAAAGTTTAAGCCATAGATTACTATTTGCCCATAGCGGTCGGCAGAATATTGAAATTGATCATAAAAGTTGCCTAAACAATTTATTTAAG
Organism: Brachylomia viminalis; assembly: GCA_937001585.2. Classification (NCBI taxonomy): domain Eukaryota; kingdom Metazoa; phylum Arthropoda; class Insecta; order Lepidoptera; family Noctuidae; genus Brachylomia; species Brachylomia viminalis. Next base: position 25,430,955 of record OW443298.2, on the reverse strand, counting down.
CAATAATTCTTTCCACGATTCGTTCATATTTTTCCCTCAAAAGGACACACTTATTGCGACCGGTTTTAATGACTCGATGAGCACGTAAAAAACATCTAAAACGCAGAGAAAAACTCTTTTATGTCGGAATTGAATCTCAATGCTTTTTACGTAGAAATGCGACGTATCTGGGTTTTTATGTTAGCGATGGAACATAAAGAAAAATTACGGAATGTCTTATTTCTCCATTTTCGTTATTTTTTTTTATCAATTCTATATAAAAATCCCACGACAGTAGATAAAGTTAGAGGTGGCATAGAAAACATGGTCAATGCTATTATTCAAGTTATTTCTCCTGAACGAATCCAGTTGTTTTTACGAATCATTTCTTTTGACAGCAAGAATTGACTTACGGATAAAGCCATTGATAATGACTTAATAATTGACTTTAGTGCCAAACTTGGCAGAATATTTTAGTTTATTTTATGAAGGTGTAGGGTACGATAATACGACCAATTTTGGAACTATAAAATATAATTATCCTAACATAAAAAGTGTTTTTTTTTAAACAAACAAAACAGTAGTGATGGGCCGACTATGGATTTTGCCGATCAGCAGACTAGCTTTATTGACTAAAGTATTGCATATATTTTATAGGATTTTAGCACGCAGTCTGGGAACGTCATTAGATTATATGCAGTTTAATTTATTGTTTTCATGTAATAGAGTTAGAGGTAATGTGAACAAAGGAGAATTACTCCAATATTATACTAACTTCATTATGCAACCTGAAGTTAAGAAAAATTGTTATGTTCACATTCCCATATAACCAAAGTTTGCCACAGGAAGAAAACAAGTTTAGGTATGAAATTAATATGACATTGCATAATTTGACAAATAATAACAATTTATTCCATCTAATTGACACTAACAATTATGTTGGTAATCATTTATATTTGACTAAAGATAGATATTTTGTGGATAGGTACTATTTGTCAAAATATTGTAAAAGACAGATAGCTGTGTCGCTATCATATTACTTTTGTATTACAGCCAAGAATTTGGCTAAACAAATTGCTTCTATTGAGCAAAGCTATACTAACATATCAAATAATTCAGCCAATAATTTGGTATCACACATTGACATTGCTAATCATTTAAATTAAAAAATAAGACAATAGAGGCAACCTCTAGCAATAATGTACAGAATTGTAAGAATAATTCAAGTAAAAGCTTGAAATCAGTAAATAGTACCTGGTGCATCAAAACATTCAAGGATTTATGAACAAAGATTTAGAAGTAGAATTATTTATGAACTGTAACAGTATAGATATTCTTTGTATAACAGAACATTGGCTTAAAATCCACCAGTTCTTGTTCAATTTTAATAATCACCAGGTTGGTAGTTCGTTCAGCAGAGTAAATGCTATACATGGTGGCTCCTTAATTTTAGTAAGCAACCAGCTTAAATTTAAAGAACGTAAGGATATTGTGAGCCTATCTGTTGAGCGGACAATAGAAATAGCCTGTATAGAATTGGAGCAGTTTATTGTATTAAGTGTGTACAGACCCCCTTCAGGATTGTATGACTGCTTTGAAAAGGTAATGGATGAAGTGTTAAACAAGATTTGTAACTCGAACAAGTCCATTATCACTTGCGGTGATTTTAATGTTAATTTATTAGAAAACTCAGGTTCTTGTAGTAAAATATTAAGTCTGTTTCAGTCCTACAATCTTGTAAACCTATTTTTGGAGCCCACTAGAATAACCCCTACTAGTGCAACATGCCTAGATAATATTTATACAGATGTTATACCAAGCCACAAAGAAATAATAAATTTACTAGATTCTGACCATTGCGGGCAAAGGATTACTATCCAAAACCAAATCAAGAAAGTGGCTAAAAAGGATATCACTGTCAACCCCAAAACTGCAAGTCGCTTGGAAGCTTTTAAAGTTAAACTCATTAATAAATTACCAGTTTTATCTATTAATTTTGATCCTAATCATCTATATGATGTTTTTTTTAATATATACTGTAAACAATTTAATTCCACCTTTGTTCCCAAGACTATCTCGGTTAATAGCAACGCATCTTTCAGTGATTGGGCTACCATTGGTATTCATAAAAGTAGAACACGGCTTTATGAACTGTACAATGAAAGGACCGTTTTAAACACTGCTGAATTTAATTTATATGTTAGAAATTATTCAAAATTATTTAAAAAAGTTTGTTGTATGGCCAAGTCCCGTTATTTGAGTTCGAAGATTAAAAACAGTAGTAATGTAATTAAAACGACTTGGAATATTGTTAATAGTGAAACGGGAAGGTCTAGTAACCGAAATACTGACTACAGCCTGTCCATTAAAGACAACATAATAAAATCTGACTCACAAGTCGCCGCGGCCTTTGAAAATTTCTTTTCAGATATTCCCGTTTCAACTACTAAATCACTAAACTCATCACCTTCTGTTGCTGAGTATTTGCTTAAAGAAAATGTTAATGTTTGCGATTCGGAATTTCATTTTGAACATATTACTTGTAGAGATATAATTAAAACCTTTCACACTTTAAACGTAAAAAAGACTGCAGATCTGTGGGGTAATTCTGTAGAAGTTGCTAAGTCTATTATTGACATTGTAGCACCTACTTTAGCTCTTATTTTTAACAATTGTATCGACTGTGGAGAGTTTCCTGACCTCATGAAAAATAGTAAAATAATACCTTTGTTTAAATCAGGTAGTACTACAGACCCCACAAATTATAGACCTATTTCAGTACTACCTACCTTTAGTAAAATTTTTGAGAAATTAATTTTAGCCCAATTGCAAAGATTTTTTAATAAACATAAATTATTACATAGTAAACAGTTCGGTTTTACAAGGGGTCGTTCAACTACTGATGCCGGTGTTGAACTTTTAGGACATATCTATAATGCATGGGAAGATATAGTAAATAAAAACAAATATAGTACTTGCTTCTTCAAAAATTCACATTTGGATGGATTCAACTTAAGATTTACTTCCCTTAGGCGTGTAAAAACTGACACAAGGTTTCGGTTATGCTCATCCAAATTCCGCCCAAAAATAATTAGATCATCCAAATAAACCAGACATCTGTCATAATTCAATCCAGACATGGCTACAGTCATTAACCTGCTAAAAGAACTCGGACTTATCTTCAACCCCATTGGTAACCTACACATCTGATATTGCCCCTTATCTGTTGTGAAAGCAGTGTACTTCCTACTACTTTCTTCCAAAGCACATTGATAATAAGACTGCGACAAATCACAGTGACTAAAGTAAACAGCACCCGACATCGAATCTAAAATTTCACTTATATTCGGCAATGGAAATTTATCATCCTGTATCCTTTCGTTCAACTGCCTGTAATCTATCACCACGCGCCACTTCTTCGCCCCACTACGATCTGCTTTCTTGGGTACAACTAAAACAGGACTAGACCACTCGCTAACCGCCTCCTCAATAATATTACTATCCAGCATCTCCTGCACTTGCCTATCAACCTCCTTTTTCTGCACATAAGGTATCCTATATTGCCTCCTATAAACTGGAGTTACATTCTCCTTCAACCTTATTGACTGCTCATACACATTCGTGACAGCCAATTTATCTCCCGGAACATGAAATATATCCGAATATTTCGCGCAAATTTGCTCAACCGATAATCGCTCCTCGGCACTCAAATAGTCAAGCTTAAGTAATGAAAATATTTCCTTAACACGCTCAACGTCCATCTCCGGCTCCGCAAAATTACAACAATCGAAATCACTTAATGGATAAACTGTAACATCGGACACACTACACACAACTTCCTCAGAGTTTGTGTTTAAAATCCTAATGGGTATCATCCCATTCCTAGGCCTAGCCATCACACTAGCCAAGAAAACCCCTTCTCGCAATTCTTTCCTAAACACTACACAATCTTCTGCTCTGTTAACGGGGAAATACCTAACCACCTCACACCGCGGAGGAATAGTCAACACGTAACCATAGGACTTAAGCGGTATCGAAACCGTCTGCCGTCCTCAATCCTCAAGAGACAACCTGTTTACCGAAAAATCTATAATACCACTATACCTCTGCAAGAAATCCTGGCCCAATATGCCAACCGATTTACATGGCAAATCATTAAATACATAAAACTTATGCACGAACGAACACCGCCCGTACCCCAACTTCAAGCACACATAACCTATAGCCCGCAAACTACCTCCTACACCATTAATCACTAAGTCTTCCTTTACTACTTTACAGCACAAAGCGTTGTTGCTCAAGAAACTGCTCTTTACGGCCGATATCGACGCACCCGTATCCACCAACCAATCCGTATCTACACTATCCACTAGTAAATTAACCCAGTTAATACTATCGCAAGCTAAAATATGCTTAGCCTCGAAAAAACTGAGTCTCACTCAAATGCCCGCCTTCGCTACCCCGTGACATTGACATTGCGCCTGAGTCAGCATCGCCCCGCGCATGCTCAAAACACGCTACGTGCCGCCGACCTTGCTGAGTCTGCCGTCCTCGACGAGCATTATTGCCGCGACCGCGCATTCCACTGCTATGCCATACGTTGACATTCTTGTGCGTACGCCCAACAGCTGTTCTTTGCCATGCGCGCTCATTTCCTACAGCGTGCCGCGTATAACAATTTCCACGATTCCTACTGCCCGTAGGAAAACTACCTCTTGCAGGCCAGCGCTGGTACGTCATGACTTGCGCCTGCGAAGCACAATCTTCGTCCTCTGCCACCCTGATTGCATCTTTCAAACAAGTTAAATTCCGCGCCGTAATGACCGTACCAAGACGTTGATTACGAAGTCCGTCAGCAAACTTCCTAATCGCATATTTTTCGTTCAACGGCTGCAAAATCTTATAAGCTTCCGAACTTTCCCCGGCTTGAGAAATAGTCAAATTGACCATTAACTTCTCTATTTCCGCACCGAAATCCGCGACCGTTTTACCATTTTGCCTAGCGCGAGCAAGCTTGGCTTGTACAGCTACGTCCGACTCCACCGTCAATAAATGTTTCTTCATATCAGCCAAGAGACTCTCCACCGTTGCGTAATTGGAGGACAACCGAATCCTAGCCCCCTGGGTAAGTCGTGTAGTTAGCACGAATTTAATTAAAAGAGCACTATCAGCCCCCTCTAACATTGAGCTATATAAACCTACGGCATCAATCAAATCTTGGGTTACTTGCTCATCCCCACTCATTTTCGGTAGCAAACTAACCGCTGTTCTCAATGAAAACTTTTCCGCCGCCATCTCTTGTTCGATTCTGTTCCTGTCCTCAAACTTTATAGTCTCTACGTACAAATTTTCTATCTTACCTACCAACTGCGCTAACTCTTCCGAAAATTTGGTTGACCTTGAAACTATACACTTAAATCTACCGTATAAGGCTTTCGCGTTGCTTATCTTCTCGTCAAAATTCCTGCCTTTCCGCCTACTAGGACCCAATTTAACAATTGACTCCCTTATCAACTTAAGTTGTATAAATAGTGACGTTAACTCTACTTCCATTTAACACTATTGTCTCTAAATTTACCGACGACTGCAAACACTCGCCACAACACTTAAGTTCACATTGAAATCACTTACTCCCCTCGTTGCTCCGTCCGCTCCCGGTCAGACCATCTGCACAGCTTTCTGAACCTCCCGCTGGTTGATCTTTTCTTCGATCCAATTCTGGTGACACCTTCTGTACATCCGGACTGCCACGCCAATGATAACAACCGCCAAACACACAGCAATGAACAACAGCACCGTGTTGATAGCTGCTATCTGCTCCCCATGGCCCGTGACCCGACGTGACGTGCAAAATCAACTGAACTGCGATTTCGACTTGCCCCCACCGGCAACTATAACGCTGTCCACCCGACTGGCAGGCCGACTGGCAGGCCGACTGGCAGGGTCGCCATGTGATGTAGGGGGGAGGAGGGGTTGAGTAAACAACGTGATGCGTAGTTCTCCAAGAGCCGGCTGATCACTGACCCCTGTTCCTTTAATTAGTAACGTATATATACATACGAGCTATGTGACAATATGCATAAACTAAGACTACGAACACAGCATATCTATCTTAACTTAAACTATGTGCTATACGTGATGTTCTGATGCACGTGACTCTACACCACAGCGATGCCTTGGGCATTTTTTGTGATTTGTCCAAGGCGTTCGATTGCGTTCTTCATGAAACGCTAATCAGGAAACTCCGCCACTACGGGATCCGGAACACCGCTCTGGATCTTCTTACTTCATACTTGAATAATAGGGTTCAGAGCGTTGACGTTAATGGTAAAAGATCTCCCGGATCTATAGTAACAATGGGAGTCCCACAGGGCTCAATTCTTGGTCCTTTTTGATTTCTTATTTATATTAATGACTTGCCTTACCTCATAAAGGATAATCATGATATAGTGTTGTTTGCGGACGATACTTCACTTTTGTTTAAACTTAAACGTCAGCAGCTGGTTACTGACGATGTAAATAGCGCGATCTCAAAAGTAGTTCACTGGTTCAATGTTAATAATTTACTACTTAATGAAAAAAAAAACCAAATGCATTAAGTTTACGTTGCCTCACGTTAGACAGGTGTTAACTAATGTATTGATAAAGGGCAGAGAATTGAATCCTGAAGATAGCACAGTATTCTTGGGCTTAACTTTGGATGCTAAGCTTCAGTGGGGCCCACACATAGATAAATTATCAAAAAAGCTTAGCTCCGCAGCATACGCTGTTAGAAAAATTCGTAATTTAACTGACATAGAGACAGCCCGTTTAGTGTACTTTAGCTATTTTCATAGTGTAATGTCGTATGGTATTCTGTTGTGGGGAAATGCCGCCGACATTCAGACTATCTTTGTTTTGCAGAAAAGAGCTGTTCGATCAATTTATAAATTAAGCCCGAGACACACTCTCAGAGAGAAATTTAAGGAGATTAATGTAATGACTGTGCCTTCACAGTATATTTTTGAAAATCTTTTATATGCCCATAAAAATATAAACTTGTTTAAAAAATACAGTGATATCCATAATATAAATACTAGGAACAAACACAGCTTCGTTGTACCTACAACAAGGCTCAAGAAAATAGGTGGCTCGTTCAGATGTCAATGTATACGCTTTTATAATAAACTTCCAAGCCACGTTCAAGATCTAAGCCTTAATAAATTCAAATCATTCATTAAACGTAAGTTGTGCCAGAAAGGCTTTTATACCGTTAAGGATTATATTGAGAACAAAAAGGCTTGGGGTTGAGTTGTTCCAATTTTCTGCATACTGAATGTTTTCTTTTATTTCTGTTACATACACTGATAAATTGATAATTATTATAACAGAACGATCAATTATTGTGAATGTGAGGACTATGTGGGTCATTGTTTCAGTTTTAATCATGATCTGGCAGTTTAAGTAGTTCATGCGGCCTACCCAAATGTCCTTTCTTTGGTATTGTTCGTCGAATCGTTGAGCTCCTAAAGTTCTGAGTTGAGCTGCACGGTTACTGACAAATGCGTGCACTGACTGGACAGGTCCTCTTAATCTGCGTGGTTCTTTCCTCAGAAGACCATTTCAGATACTAATCTACATGGTCCTCAAAGATTATGTTCGAATATTTATATACACATTGACATTGATGAATTTTATACATACAATGACATGAGTATTTACTTTGCAAAGTATTATATTATTTAAATTATTGTGAATGTGAAGATTATGTGGATTATTACTTTTTTTATTTTATTTCTTAGTTAGTTTCACGATCTGGCAGCTTGAGTAATTTATGCGGCCTACCCAAATGTCCTTTCTTTGGTATTGTTCGTCGAATCGTTGTGCTCCTTAAGTTCTCAGTTGAGCGGCAAGATTACTGACAAATGCGTGCACTGACTGGACAGGTCCGCTCAATCTGTATGGTTTTTCCTCAAAAGACCGTTTCAGACACCAATCTACATGGTCTTCACATGATCTGACCAAGATTATGTCTGGACTTTAAAAGAGACTGTGACCTCTTAGTTGGTTTCGGCCTTTCTTCTCAGAGTAGTCAGTTATGAAACGCCGACCTCATCTAGTTTTAAAAATATGATTGACGTGTAAAAGTGTTTGTAACAAACCTACTTACAGAAATAAAATCATTTATCATTTATCATTTATCATGATACCCTTCAAAAATTAAAAAAAATATTGCCAAAAAATACATTATTCATCAAGGAAAGATCTTAAAGCCTTAAAGTTATTGTATTCTGCCTGCAAGCAAGCGTGCAAATTACATTACATGAAAAACCATTATAATTTTATGAAAACTATCATTATATGCAATTATCCGTCCAATAACTCAAACAATAACTAATTCATCACTTAATAAATATGTCTATGTTCTATAAATTCAACAAAAGAAGCAAGTATTTTGTAGCCACGCTGTCAATTTGAATTTAAAAACATTACCCTGCAATAATTTTAGTTCATTTGGTATGTTATTATAAACTAATATACACATATTAAACACATTTTTCTTGTAAATATCTTTATTACTAGATGAATGATATAATAAGTAGCGAAACTTAGCCCTTTTTTGTCTTGGCACAACTTCACTATGTTGCCTAAAATAATGCATGTGTTTCTTTGTAAAGATGCAGATGTCTCGTATACATACAGGGCAGTGGAAGAATTTTACACTTTTTAAAAAGAGGTTTACAGCTATCTAAAAACCATGCCTTGTCTATGACTCGAATGCAACGTTTCTGGAGCTTGAAAACTCTGTTGGTATCGGTCGAATTACCCCACATGATAAGTCCATAGCTTAGGACCGATGACACATAGCCATGGTAAGCTGAAAGAGCAGCATTTATAGAAACATTTTGTCGTAGCGTTTTTAATGCAAAGACAAACCTATCAAGTTTCTGACAGATATGTTTCACGTGGCTTTTCCAATTGAGATTTTTGTCTGTATTAATACCCAAAAAATGTATTTCATCCACTTGTTGTACTTTTTCATTTTTATAGCTAATATCTAAAGGCAATTGTTTAGTATTATACGAGTTAAATTCTATTAATTTGGGCTTGCCAACATTTACATTTAAGTCGTAAGCTGACAGGGTCTCTTGGGTAACTGATTTGTAATTGATTTTATCCTGACACTTTATAATAACAACTTTTACTAAGGGACCAAATATGAAATCGCGAAAAAAAATCAGCTGGTCCCTACATTTTGACGAGTTCTGCCAACATACATGTAGGGAACAGCTGATTTTTTTTCGCGAATCCTTTTCGTCGAGTTCGTCGAATCGTTGAGCTCCTTAAGTTCTGAGTTGAGCTGCACGATTGCTGATATTTGCGTGCACGGACTGGACAGGTCCACTCAAACTATGTAGTTCTTTCCTCAAAAGACCAATTTAGATACTGATCTACATAGCCTTCACATGATCTGAACAAGATTTTGTCTGGACTTTAAAAGAGACTGTGACCTCTGAGTTTGTTTCGACCTTTCTTCTCACAGTAGTCAGATAGGAAACGCCGCCCTCATCTAGTTTAAAAAATATATATGCTTGACGTGTAAAACTGTTTGTACAAACCTACTTCTGAAATCTGAAATGTTGTTAAAACAAAGAGTAAAAGGAAAGTAGAAAGAACATTAACTACCTACTGTAACTACTGAACGTTAATTGAATGTAGTAGACTATTGATGACGTCAATCAAGTCGTCGTCGTCAAGTTGGATCTCTTTATATTGAGGTTACAACACATACATGGTACCTATCTAATACCAGAACAGTTTTATTAATAACTAGCTTCGTCCGCGGAATTCTTTTTTATTTAACACTTTAAGCACACAAATGTACAGAGGACAGTGATGATACACGGACTTAATGCCATAGGCATTTTCTACCAGTCAACCTTTGGGTGATGCAGAGACAAACAGTGGTAGTGTAGGTGTAATGATAATTTAGTGTTAAATATAATAAAAATATAAAAAAAACTACATGTTTGTTTTTTAGTTTCTTGCTCCCGACCTACCGCGTCTCAGTGCATCGCCTGCCCGCGCTATTATTTTGGTTTCGCTTAGCGTTCGTTCTGACTTTTCTCTTTTTGCTGCGGTCCTAGCGTGATGTTAAATAACATATAGCCTTCCTCAAGAATCAGACTATTAAATGCAAAACGTTTTTTTCAAATCCGACCGGTAATTCCAGAGAGTGTTCCTACTGTATACAAACTTACAAACTTATAAATTTTAACTATTTATAATATTAGGTTTCTTAACCTAGAAAATTGCCGTTTAGTATACAGAAACATAAAGTAATTTTATATTAATATTTTTTATGTCTATCAATCAAAATATGCACCCATGCTACCGATGCATCTATGCCAGCGCAGTGGTAATTTTTCAAAGCCCTTCTTGAAGAAGCCAGGTGTATGGGAGCCAACAAACTCTTCAAAGACAATTTGTACTGCCTCTCGGATATTGAATTTTTTCCCTGCCAAGAAGTTGTCCAAATTTTGGAAAAAGTAGAAGTCTGTCACCGCAACGTCTGGTGAGTACGGTGGATGACGCAAAACTTCCAACCCAGCAAGGGTTGGAAGTCTAGTAGCTTAGAGACCGTTTGTTGTGCCGTAAGAGGTCGAGCGCTGTCCTGTAGGAGCAGCGGGATTAACCAAGGCTGGCCGGAGATTTGCTTGCTGCTCCATCATTGTGTCCTGTACCTCACGGAACACATCCGCAGTAATGTTGGTGCCATTTGGTAAAACGCTGTGATGAATAATTCCGGCACTAGCAGAAATAAAATCATTTACCAATAACCCTGTTTAAGTAAATACCAAACAACACCTAATTACAGTATCAAATATTTACCATAACAAAGCCACCCAGCCACCAATTCTTCCTTTATTCATCACCAATTACTTACCATACCTTGCCCATTGTTGTAAAATAGATATATAAGAGAATAAATATACGGAGTTCGGATTTAATGAAAAAATAAAACCTTCTGATATTAATAACGCAAGATATGGTTTCCATCGAGAACTGTACGTGTTGTGAATGGGAATTGTTCGTCTTACACGGACTTATTATGGAAGGCTAGTATCTGAATGGTAACGACAGCGATCGAAGGATAAGTGAAGTTAAGCTGCACTTTACGCGGTTATGGAGTGGATAGGTGAACATAGTTACATGCCTGCCTCAAATCTCTTTCGATACCTAATTAAAAAACTAGTTTAAGATGTAGTCGACTTCGTAATTGACATAATATACCTTTTGATTGACAACAATTCTCAGTAAATTGAAACTTCATTAAGGTTGAAAATATCCAACTGTTACATAGATCTTGAAAGCAAAATAGACCGTGTCGTTTTATTACGTGTGGGTGAAGTTAAAATTTATAGTGATACATTACATGTACAGTACGTGTTAAATTACAATTTTAACTTATATTGGTATACGCTTCACAAAATCAGTCGTTGTGTGCCGTCGCTTAGAGGACGCGTATGTCCGCTGTGGGCATTAGCGTTTTCCGTCTATGAGTGATGATGAATACTTTTTTTTATTTTTGTGGGTGGGAAATCTATTCGAGTCCCAATTGCCGCATCTTCTCAACGATTGTCGCAACCCCGCGTGTCGCTAGTTCGGCCACCGCCTGGTGGGACCTCCCCTGAGTCAGGGACCAGCGTGTCGTCAGCGTAGCAAATCACGCTGACGCCGCTAGTGAGGTCGGCGAGCAGCCCCCAGTCGTAGCCGATGTCCCACAGATGCGGCCGCAGGACCGATCCCTGTGGGACACCGCACGATATCTCTTGGTGGTTCCATACATCCTGGTGACTGGGGTAGATGACGGCCCTGTCCGTCAAATAGGCCTCGACCACACGACAGAGGTAGGTCGGCATCCGGTGATACCGAGTGCCTCCCTGATGCAACTCCAGGGCAGGGTATTGAAGGCATTGGCGATGTATAGAGACACCGCCAAGACGACCCCATCCCACCCCACAGCATTTCCGGTTGTGAGGGCTCGCACGCGCATGATGGCGTCCACCGTAGAGCGCCACCTGCGGAAGCCAAACTGGCTCTCCGACTAATACAGCCCCACCCGCACCAGCCACCCGACGAGGCGGTCTGCAATGACTCTTTCAAAGAGCTTGCCCACCTCGTCGAACAGCACGATGGGCCGGTAAGCGGACGGAGAGTCCGCTGGGCGCCCCGGCTTCGTCTTCCAACGAAGTGGGAACTGGCCCCTCTCCATGCATGCGCTTAGGAGCCCCATTAGTCGAGGCCCGAGAGCCTCCGAGGCCATGACCCAGGCTTTCTCAGGTATGCCGTCGGGTCCTGGGGCGGTATTTTTGGCACTTGGAGGGATATGTTCCCCTCTAGAAGGGAATAGAGCGCTCACCACGTCGTCCACGAGCTGGGGCCGGAGACTCTGAGTCAGCGGGGGAGCCCATGGGCAGAGCTTTTCTCGCACCAATTTGTAGGGGCGTCCCCACGGGTCCCTGTTCATGAGTCTCCATGATGACTCCTCACTCATTCGGTTGCAGAAATCATCCGCCCCTCTAATAATACTTTTGAAGAATCTTTCGAGGAATTTAATTACATAGGTACCTAATTAGTTATTTTTATAGTGTGAACGTTCAATTTATTTTTACGCTGAGGAAATTGAAAAGCGACGTTATTATCGCTTTTAAAAGCAATCGGTTGAGACTAACAATGAGATTTTTCCTAGCGGCTTTAAAAGTTAAAGGTTTTTGCTTAAAGAAAGGAAAGTTTCCAGTCCAGTAGATTTAGATTTTATTAGCAGTAAAGCTTCTTGTGAAAGAGTTTTGAAGGAACTATAGTTAGTATTAGGTCCCCCAAATTAACTGTAAGCCTTTTTATTGGCAGCCATGGCCATTTCTCCTTCCGTACGCATGCGCTCCGGTGTGAAAGGTATGGATGCTGGTGAAATAATAGGAACATGCACCAATCATCGATATTTTAAAATAGCGCTGAAATCTCTGACCATGGCATGATAAGACCTGAAGGTTTAATAGTGTGCCTGTAAGCTTTCTGTTCAATATTGTTATTAATAGATAAATAATAACTAAATAAATAAACTAACCACAGGTTGATAAAAAAGCTACGAGTCCGGGGTGAGATCACCCATACTCAAGTATTTTACGCTCTCTTCTAATGCACCAATCCAATAATTCAGATGTAGGTACTTACAAATCTTATACCTACCAAATATTAAAGGCACGTGCGCAGTTACAAGCCATACGAAACGCAAATAATTACACTAACCTTTGAGTTACTGAAGCCTAAATTCCGAAAGTTACACATGCAATGCGTACTTACGAAAGTAAGCAAGAATCTAAATAATTAATGAATTATCGTTCAACATACTCCGGAATACGGCCGCCTCCCGTTATTGGATAAGTTGGTTTTCGCGTGATTGGTGCAGACTGGTCACAATATATAGCCATTGTCGTATGGAATACTAAGTATAAGCGATTAAACGAAGAACCAATCTTTTGGAGATTTTCTTGTACGCCAAGTTTATTGTCTTTTGTGTTCGTTCGTGTTTGGTACGAGTTTCTTGTTTGTGGTGAGATTGCTAATGAAAATAAATCAATAATAATATTAACTCTGTTTGTTATGCTATTTCAGACGCAAATACGTTGCTGTGTTCTGGTTTGAAGCATATACGGAAATGGGTTTGGAGAATTGGTGTCGGTGTAATTACTGGCGCTTGAAACATTTCAGCTTTAACTCGTGGATGGCTTTTCAAATATGATATGTCTGTTTGTGTATGTATAAAAATTTCCTTATGTGCGAATAGTCACTTACCATCAGATGGACCGCTGGTTAGAAAGAAAGAAAATGCGTTTATTGGCATTACAGCAAAATAAATACACCTTAATACTATAAAAACAGAATACAAAAATTATAATGCCAAACGGGCCTCAGCTCAGCATAATGTCAGATGACAACACAAGGTGTACCACCTGACGCTGATTTTCAGCTGCAACCCACGAGTGCCATACGCTAGAATAACAAAACATAGGGAAGCTTGTGTCCGTTTTAATACATTAATAGAAATAATTAAATGTGATAGTACATAAAGAAAAGCTCATGCAAAAACAAATAAAATGTTGTGACATACATGGGTGTGTGTTGTATTGTGATTAGTGAAAAAAAAAGTAAAATAAATAACCAATATGTGCGTATTATCTATATAAAAAATAAATAGAAAATACCCATAGGACAAAATTGTGTGACTGCATTGTTCCCCTTAATTACGAGATCGATAAAATTGGTAAAATTGGTAGATTTGAATTGGTTGAAAGAGAATTGGTTAGATCACCATACCATAAAATAAAACGCAGATACTTACATAGACTTAAAAGTATTGTTAGGGGCATAACTTAATAAAGCTGTGTTGTTTCTTCCTACAACAAAAGCTCAAAACAGGCCAGTAACCTAGCTACTCTCGTACTACTACTAACTTTAATTACGCAGAGAGAATAAAAAAAACAACAAGCTCAGAGAATAATCGAAATTCTCAACTTTATTTAGCGTCTACGCGAAATTCCCACAAGCTCAAAAGTTTTGTTCAACAATTCCTTAACATAATAAGTCCGTTCAAGGATTTTAATCTAAATAGTTCTACTTCACGATAAATATTATACTGCTGAAATTATTTCTGTTGCCGAAATACTTATAGATGAGCTTAAATATAAGCCTGAGGAAGAATTCGAATCAATTTAGGAAAGTGGTTTTCATATTATAGGTATGTCAGCTTTGGTGGTCAAGATTCGCGTATTTTGTATCAAAATAAAGGAATATAATATCATCCTGCTTTATTCTCACATAAGTACTTTTGTTGCACAAAGGACGGACGAGCATTGCACCACGCTTGTTCAGTGCTAGTTTGCGATTTCCGATCTTTCAGTATTAGTTTCCTCTCAATTTTACCGTAAAGCCAGTTAAACCATGATGTTTTAGGATTATAAATATGAATTTATAATCATTTCAATAAATGGGTTTAGGAAGTCTCCGCCAGTAAGAAATACAATTGAAAACATCTACTGCTTAGACAAGATTCTTTGCAAATCCTTATAAAGAAATCATCCCCTATTTAATAATATCACAAAACATTACCTACCTAGTATCAAAAACCAGAAACGTTTAAATGCAAATCGAGCCAAACGCCGACACAAACTCATTTCACAGTTGTATCGAATCAAAAATAAAGGCAACGAAATAACATTCTCGATCCCTGCTTCAATAAAAATCAACTACAAAATGTCGGACTCGGCAGCGCGATCATTCGCGTCTTGAATGGGACCCAACTGAAAGCATTCAGCGATTATTATTTTTCATTATACATGGGTCGGGGCAAAAAATGGGTGGAATGCGATGAGTGATTATGTAATGTGCGTGTGTGTGTGTGTGTGTGTGTTATGTGATGTGTGTGTGTGTGACCTACTAATTGATTTGATAAAATATTTGCAAAGCGATATTTTGGTACAAACGATAATTTACGTTTTTTTTTACGGTAATTTAGGTAATTATTGGTATTGATTATTTATTTATGTTATTGAAAGTGCATCACGCCATAATTCTGTTACTATGCAATATCTATGATACTTTAACCACATAACTGTAGTATAAAATCAACGTGACGTTTTGATATCGATGACGCGAGCACATTTAAGCGGCTCATAGAAAAAACAATTGCTAAAAAAGTTATTTAAGTAAGACCAATCAACGGAGCAGCAGACGTCAGTATTACAGTACCTATGTACAGGTTTTCTCAGAAAAAACTAACTTTTATAGATGCATAAAAAATTACAAATATATTTATCATATACACGATAAATTACAAAATCTGAAACTGAAGACATGGGAAAATGAATTTTTGAAAATAACATTATTCAAATGTCGTCCTTCGCGGCTCTGGCGCTCTTCAAAGCGATCTCTAACATTCATGAAAACGCGCCTCAGAAGTTGAGTAGGAATGTTGTTGATTTCTTGTCTAATTTTTTCCTTCAATTCAGATTATGGTTGATGGATTACTGTTGTACACCCGACTCTACACATAACCCCAGAGGAAAAAATCCGGAGGTGTGAGGTCTGGGCTCCTCGGAGGCCATCTGATATTACCTCTCCTCGAAATCAGCTTTCCAGGGTATTATCCACGTACTGCCTTTATTTGACTGCTGGTTTGACGTATGACATAGGTGGCCCCATCTTGCTGAAACCACATTTCTGTATTAAAAGGTAATTTTCACATGTCTTCAGTTTCTGATTTTGTAATTTATCGTGTATTTAGAAATATAATTGTAATTTTTTTATGCATCTACAAAAGATAGTTTCTTCTGAGACACCCTGAATAAAGCAATAAACAGTAACGTAATATTTCTTCCGCGTCATGAATCGCCAACAGCTTACAATTTGCGCCTCTCTTAAAACTCACTTGAAGTAAATAAGATTTTCTATACAAAAAGTCCTTTGGGAATCTTTCTCGAATTAATCTCTTAATGCCGGCCGTACCATTTTCATTAAAGGGATGATCAGAGAAGTAATTAATCTAAGATTTTTTGTAATAGACCTTTTTAAGTATATTTGGTGTTGGGGTCGCGGATTACGATCTTCAATGTGCAATAAATTATGATTAGAGCTTCCGATTTTTTTATGGATATTTCAGACCAAGTTTTTTAATTAAACAGGGCATTTTTCATATTGTAGCCACTAAAGGTGATAACAATGTTGAAATTAGATTATTATATTTGAAAAAAGAGACTGACTGTCTAATAAAACTAAAAGTCTAGTAAAACCGTGATCAAAACGTATATTTATCTATATACCTGAGATAGAAATCATAATTAATCGAGATAACATTGTGAGATTCAGTCACAGCGGTACTTACATCACTCGAAAATTCAACGAATATTAGTAGGTATACTCAGAGGAAGACGATACACCCGTTTATACACCCGTTTAGTGTGTCAAAGTTCAACTCAAAAACTTATATAAGTAGGCTCCACAATACTGCTGTTAGCCTGGTTATCTATGCCCACGGCGGACGGCGGCGGCCCAGTTAGAGTAACACTTGCGAAGGCCATCTGGCCGTCTACAGTTTTAGGAGCATCGGTTTTTGCACACGTAACATATTTTTGTACTGAGTTACATGGGAAAAC
This sequence comes from Brachylomia viminalis, assembly GCA_937001585.2. Lineage (NCBI taxonomy): Eukaryota > Metazoa > Arthropoda > Insecta > Lepidoptera > Noctuidae > Brachylomia > Brachylomia viminalis. Next base: position 25,413,784 of record OW443298.2, on the reverse strand, counting down.
ATAATTGGCGAAATGTGCTAGTGCAGTTTCACCTACCCTTTGACACACAAGTCACCATCGCTATACAGACATGATTACCTACATAAATGATGTTTTCAAATTATCTTTGGATAGCTGATGTTGATTATAATAATGTCTGCATCTTTTTATTTCTGTTCAAAATAAATAAACACAGTGGAAGGAAGATTGTACATTATTTATTTAAAAAATACTCTGATCTTGTGTATAGTTTTTCTCCAACAGATTCCAAAGCTTATATTTAAAACTCTTCGTAATAAATCAAATGACAGAAAAATATCAAATAACAAAGTTTCGGTCAAGTTCAGGACATTTTAATTAATCCAGAAATTTTACGTGACACTTTGTTAGAAATACAGTTGAAATTAAAGGATTGGTATTGTTTTATGTCTACCAACTATTACTACTTTTGTTAGTATTATCTCTTTACTTTTATTCTTAATCTTTCTACAACTTTGCCTTTTGGCTGTACATTATTAACTGTAAAGTGGGATTATGATTAATTTGACGCCAAAAAAAAACCAATAAAGAAAACATCACTCTTATTTCAACCTTGTCACTGATTAAGCACAACTTTCAGACTGAAACACATTAAGATTTTAGATGGAAACATTAACATGTATTACGCACCACTCACATTGACCTTAACACTCCGAATTACGACTCCATCAAGATCGAGAGGTAAAAAAAAGTACGCCACCAAAATCACTTTTCTCGAAAGAATTTAAGTTGCCATGTAAGAAAAAATAAAACACGAAAGAAACCTGGCAAGGTAACGAAGCGAAAATTGAAATAGACCGAGGAGCACGTTAGAAAGTCTTGTTTAGTTTGGCGCCAAAATAAACCGCCAATTTTTCTAACACCCTTATTTTGATACGCATAAGGTTGAAGATTGCAAAGATCAAGGTGTCGAAGCTTGCGGCTGCGTCAGTGTCTTATGTTAGTTTAGGATTGGCAACGTGGGTGTTTCATTAGATTTTGAGGTGAAAAAATCAGTTACTGCCGCGGTTTTGTTTTCATGATGGCGGAGGTTTGTTTCTGATCCTTTTATGTAGGTAACGTTGCAGGGTTACATTTATAACGTTTTTACATATTTTCCTATGGTTTCACACTGCGTCTTACATATTGTTCCTCTTTTTTATTTAAGACACCAAATCTTTGTATTGTTACGGTGGTCTAATCAGCTTGATTTGCATAAAAATCGCATTTCACCATTCCTATTAAAAGAAAAACGTTCACTTTATAAAGCTTGCTAGTATTCATAATTCACCGAGGCCTTGTAGGATAATCAGCCCATAAAGTTATGTTGGACACAGGCCTCCTCTTTGTGTGACAGAGAGGGGCGTAATTCTCCATGCGGACCCAGTGCGGGTTGGTAGGTGTCACATGTCTTCGAATGTTTGGTTCTAGGACATGCCGGTTTCCTCACAATGTTTTCCTTCACCGTTTTTTTCAAGAGAAATGAAAATGGTGATGAAATAAACTACACAAAGTTAAGCGCCTGTCTAACCTTGTATAGTGCGGTGAAATTGTTATTAATCTGACTAAAATTATCATTAAATTATTATTACACATTCAACCGTGTGCTTGTTGAAAATTTGTTTTATTACTTTGTTTACTAGGGACACAGAGTTCTATTGGTAGACGAACAGTTTCATACAAATATTGGATGTAAAAATGTGGATTGTGTTATTTTTATGAATGATTTAATTTTAAAAAGTGAGATGTTTTAACTAATGTAAGAATACTTAAATAGCCTAATCCAAATATTAAATCTCATGAGGGTCCATGTATTGCCCAAACAACCCAAAAAGAAATCAAAGACACCAAGACTCACAAAACACTGACAGCACAGATAAAACCGCTCACCTGTCCCGACACCTGTAAGTAACATTGTTTTGTCCTATTCGTAAAATGGCTAAACGTCCACCGAGAGAGATTCGCCCCATCAACCCGCCAGCCGAAACTGAAACGATAACGCGTGAAAGGCCCTCTCGCCCCGAAAGTGACATTAGAGCCCCTAATGTCTGTACGGGGACACATCTCCCCATTCTTGCTGCTCTCCTGGTACAGAAACCACCTCTGTTTCACGGATTTTGTTATTAGTACTATGCTTTTTTGTTTTAATGTACTTTTGTTGCTCAGATTTTGTTGTTTTAAAAATGTGGAGCTTGGGACTGTTTAGTGTTCTCTGATTCGGTTTATTAGTACTTAGAGCTGTTGTGATGATTACCGTTTATATTTCGCGTTGTAGGTGTACGACTTTTGTTACTTATTTTGGAACTAGTCAATGTTTCTATGTCTGCTTATAGACTAAACTGGAACTTTCATTATTATTTTGCTGTTTTCTGGTTTCGTCCTTGTTCATAAATTAGAAATTAAATTTTGACTTCTCTCATTTTAAAAAGTTTGTTAAAACATCAAAACCACTAACGGACATTGGATATCCTAAATAAATTAAGTAGGTAAATTTACTTGTACAACAAAAATGGAGGAAATATTCGCTTTCAGCTATCAGAAAAACAATGAGACGGTGATGTTAAGATTTTCGATTACATATTCCTTTATTATAAAGAAAGTCTTTAGAAAACGCCATAAAAACTTCATACCGCAGCTCTAACAGCGAGACATAAGACTAATAAATAAACGTATCTGAAGGTGAAAGATCTGAATAAATAACAGCTGCTGGCAGGCGCGTTAATGCATTTAGTATTTGACGTAGACTCGATGGCATCCAAGACTCGTACCTATATTGGCATGCATTACGTGCGTGGCGAGAATCAAAAGAGACGTGACTTACTCCACAATATTGAAATCAGCTCGTGCATAACAAAATTGAAAAGACCTAGGTCCAAAGGATTAAAGTAAGTCACTTTGTGCAATTAAAGTTACTAGAGCACTAAATGCAAATCCAAATTATAATAATGAATAAACCCAAAGACATCTTGAGTCAACAATTTACCACGCAAAGGAAAACAGAAAACTATCCAACTCATTAGCGAGTAACGAGAATAGCACTAATTAAGTAAAACAAGCTGTTGAGAAGACGCAAATTCAAGACAAAAAAAAGATGTTGAAAAAGGGGAAGAAATGTTCAGATTTCCTCGTTCCTTTGAAGAGACAAAAACCCTTGTCGCTGAGGCTGCGGAGTAACGAAGCGTGAGGGAGACCACTCTACCAATGCAGAGCGTGGTATGCACTTGATGAATGTATGGCACTCGAATTGAGGAGTGCACGTGGTTCAAACGCTCATTCAAATACGTACCTTTTAGTCAAAACCAGCTTAGTGAAAAACGAGATTTTAGAAAATCCAATTATGATCAATTATGTACACCTTCAATGGGTCTCCCAAAACTTTGGTAATTTATGATAAAACCGAAAAACCAAGCGAATAAAGATTGATTCTTTAAAGGTTATACCAACCCTTAAAGGATAAACCTTTAACCCTAATCGTAACCTGAGAATTAATATAATTAACCCAAGTAATAATTACTATTACTCAAACGGCTTGTAACCGCTCCAGTTCACCTCACAAGTACCCCCCTTATGTTTCCACGTTAAAGTTTACCATATCTTACGACAGACTTTTCCCCCGGGATGACAGCGCGAGGTTGTTGACCTCACTGCCACTTACTGTAACACGTACTGAAGGATCCACATTGCAACGTTATCCACTCGACCCCGGTATTCTGTTAGTGGTGCAAAAAGTTAATGGAATAACCGAATCTTACTAGGTATTGTTAAGGTGGGTTATTAGCACATTTGAGGTGAACACGATTTTAATATTCATTACTATAGTTGTAGTAATTGTTATTCTAATTGTGCATTTGTCTTATGCATAGAGTATGACCAATTAGAGGCAAAAAGGTTAAACGTGGAAGATGGTCAACTTTTCATTTCCTGGTAACTTTCTGTTAGCGGTAAACTATTACTATTTTGACAACACCTTCTGCGTAAAAATATAAAATCATTACCAATTCTATGAAAAACCTGGTTTCCTTTAATATTAATAGTCACTGATGCATGCATAGATAGAGGCAAAGGTAGATTTTCAGTGTCTTTGCTCACTGTCAACCAATAGCCACACACCTCTTTCTATCCAACATATTTGTTAGACCATGATGAAAGTATTCATTTTTTACATTTTACACCGAACGAAAATTCTCTCTCGGTGCGTATTTGTTTAAGATATTCAAAATGGAAGGAAAACAAGACAAAATAAATAAGAGCACGTGTTTCACGTCCGAACATCGAACTGAGAAGATACGCAATTAAGGTATCAAACACTTAAGCGTTTACCGGAAGGGGTGAGCTTTCTTGCGGAAAATTGGCAATGCCCGTATCCCTCGGCAGGGATTTTGAACAGTCAGCGATCCGGAGTTTCACTGCGTATGACACCACTCAAACAAAACCCCACCTTACAACGAAACTTTAGAGCTCAAAATTATCTGTTTCAAAAACCTTCTTCCAAACAGCTTTACGCGGTACATTGTGCTAAACGATTAACAAATTAGACAAACGGAATTCCTGAAGGCTTACGATGGATAGAAGCGTCAATGCTTGTAGTCTCACAAACCGCATTGCGACGCTTTTTCGGATCGCTTACGTCATAGTTCACGGAATCACGGCTGCAATCCGGTGCAGCTGCACTGACGAAATACGATTACATTGTGTCTTTTATGTTCTTAGGAATTTTATTTGAGTTTTAGATATTTTTACGGCTTTAGTATGTGACATGTTTGAACGTATGCAAATACGCAGTATGGAGACTTTAAAACCGTGTCAACCGCCTGTCTCGCTTTTGAGTTAGGTACTTTATTGTTAGTTTTACCCACGTCTAAAAGTTAATCATGGTGGTCAATCGGACCATCTGTGTAGATAACAAAATGATCAGATAGATGTTTAAAAAGTCTGTGAAGCATCATGTTCAACTCCACAACCGACGTTGATGGCATAGCTACATTTATAACAACAAGAACTGTCTGTAATTGTAACTTAATTGAGACATAAAGTATTAATACAATAATTGCAAAATTGACATGAATGTATGCTGTAATTTTTTTAATGCCGTTTAGTTTATTTTAAAGTCTATAAGAGATTACGGTGAACACTTTGTTTGCTACAAAATTGAGGCGTTTGTACGAGAATTCATTTTTAATAGGATACTAAACGCGCTGCTCATATATGAAGCTATTATTTATTCAGCAGCTCTTCGTGAGGGTGAGGTGCATTTTAAGAAGTACGTGTTTACGAAGAGAGTATCATGTTTATGATACTTATTGAAGTATTCAAACATAAAGTTGCGGTTAAAATTTAATATTTTGAAACCGAGCAAGTCAAAGCCAGGCTTTTAACAGAGATTTTTCCTATTTACGCTGCCCCACACTAGGAATTTCTCCTGTATTGTGGGTGCGTTTACAAACATTTAAACTCACATACACAAACAGCCAGACCCGGAACAACTACTTGTAGGTCATGTAAGTATTTGTTCCGTGCGGGAACCGAACCCGCAACACGTATCCCACTGCGCTAACCGTGCCGCCAAATTGATAATTCGATGTGTACGGTACGGAGTTCAGAGTTTTCTTTAAGTATTTGTTTATAGGGGCTTTTACGCAAAGTGTATGTCAGCCCTATATCCTAAACAATTGTACTTTCACAAGACGTGGGCCATGAATTTGAACAGACCCTTCGGATCGTCGCCTTTTGGTTGAGAAAGAATTGTATGGAACATGCCTACATCAGTTCTGTTCAAATTCAGGGACCTCCAGGGAACCCACAGGAACCTCCAGGGGAATTATTTCTACTGGACTCATATTGGACACATTCCATCAATAAATGTTGTAGATCCTCGACAACTCCACATTCCTCACAATTCAGTTATAATCCACATTTAAACAAAAAACAAAATCTCTGCAAAAATAAAATATCTACGTATTACAATTAAAAATCAATCCATTTAAATATTATAATTTTATTACCTCATTACTTCAACATCATCAACATTATTCCCAATAACCGGCATTGTGCGTCAATGCATTGTAAAACTCAAAGTATTTATTTCCAACAAAACAATTACAAGCACTTTTGAATTGTCAAGGGGTCGGTCAGTCAGAAAGATGAAGCTAGTTGCCCATTCCAAAGAGTGGTACCTATGGAGAAGAACGAGCAAGAAACTCCACGCTTATGTCAGTTTTTGTACCCTGGACAGTCAGCCCTACTGTACTGACGACGTAGATCTATATATTCTTTATAAGCTTATCATTATAGCTTCTGCTAGAGAAGAGTAAAACACGCAAAGGGAAATAAAAGTGATTAGAACCAATGAAGGTAATGTACCGCTGCGTCTTAAGAAGGTTTTACTTGAGAAATTCAAACTGGCTGAGTAACAAATAAATAAACCCCGATCCTCTTCGCGTTCCATTTTCGTATACAAAGTACACAAAGTACCTACTACGTCTAAAATTCTCAAATGCTTTCTAAAATAACATTAGGTCACACGTTCAAGAATCGAGTGTTCTTTACTCTTCACGGCAACCATCGGGGAGATTTCACTGGTATTCGCACGCAAAGGTAAGATGGCAGCCTCATTTCATATTCCTTTTACAAACGCTGCAGCACTGCACAACTCTGCATCCAGCGGAACGCCGACGAACAAAATTTGTATCACAACTTCGGAGTCAGTTAAAAATTAAGCAGAAAGCGCTTTTTGCTTTAACTTCCTGCTTCCGTTAGGGGTTAGTTTCCAAATTCGAGTTTTGTGTTTTGGAGTTTTGATGGTTGTAAAATCATTTGAAAGAGAAGTAAAATATAATTCATTTGGGGGTTAGCTTTTGCCGCGTCATCAGCCTGCTGTAGTTAGTCCAAAGAAAAAGGTGTGACGTGTGAAAACCGTGCAGCTTCACCTACTCTGGAGGATACAGCTTGGATTTTAAGACGCAAATGCTTCTAATCAGTGTATTGACTGAAATATTATAAAAGTCGTAAAATATTCACAAAACCTCACATAATATAAAAAATTGGTTCTATCTAAATCTTAAATCTTCCTCTTAGCCTATCTTCTTCAAAATATTTCAAGAAAAGCCATTAAGCTGGCTATATATTCCATGTATTTGTGTCCACGGCCCTGTTTCATCTTGGCAGCCCATAAAACCTCTATCAGTTCATAGCAATATAATGGAGAGTGGACTTATTTATAGCAGCCACTTATTTATGCTGACAATATTGTTTATTTGCGTTTTATTGTATGATATTGTTTCCTGCTTTCTGTTTTCCTGGTAGGTGGAAAGTTTGGCGAAAATCTGGTTTCGAAAAGATTTGGGTAATCATTGAAAAAAACATGTTTTGTGTAATTGTGATCTCAGTCTTTATAGAACCTGGTAACGTACTGGGTGAGTACCTGTCGTATACTCATGTTTTATTTTATTTCAATGCGAATAGTTTAAAATGCTACAATGCTGAGCTCATTACATAACTTTTTTGCTTCGTCTGCAATACTCTTAAAAAACAGTTTTTCCAAATTACCTACCTATACCTAGTGAAAATAATTGGCCATAGTCTTTTCTTATGGACTATCAAAGGCAGGCAGAAGCATTATTCTTGACGCTAATGACAACATAATTATCTTTGTACTGCGAAACACGATCTCTAATTAGGTCTACCGTGATCATTAAAAGTGACTGTGACTTATTTTCCACTTTCAATTCACAAATAGTAAAACAGCAATATTTTCGCACAGTGTCCATCAAACAGTTGATAAACGAGCAATCTGAACTCTGGACTTAGGAACAATATTATCAAGACTTTCTGGTCCAACCATATCAAACAACAACTTATTACACTGTCTCCATAAATGACAACTTTTATCCACTAGTAAAAGATGGCGAAACAACAAGCGAAAATACGCCAGTTTGCGAATTAAACAGAGGGGAACAGGGGGATAGATACTAGGATACCAGTGACGCATGGCAATCAGATAACGGCGCTATATGACTTTATTATGAAGTTAACATTTGGCCCCAGATTGAATGTATGTTTACGACGTTTTTGTCTCGCTTGTTTTGGAGTTCCGTGGGGCAGGGTTCAGATTTCCTTTCTATGCCAGATACTTATTTCGTTCTTGACTTATCAAATGTAATGGATATTATAATTTAACACGGCTGAAACTTTGAAAGCTAGCCTACCAGTTATTATTCCTGAATCATAGAAAGTTAGCTTGTGGTCTTAATAAGACTATACTCTCTGATCTTTGGCGATTACACCCAGTTTCTTTCTGCAAAACAGTCAGACAGACAGTCCACACATAACAACTGGTCTGCCAACGAATCGGTTTGAACCAGCTGGTGAGAGTACCATTTAATTTAATTATATTTGTTCTTCAAAGTGACTATTGTCCTTTCGATTGAAGAGTTAGTAGCAGCTGTTGAAAAAGCACTTCTCTACAGACCCAAGTCCCAAACTATCGAAAACCGTGAAAACGTGTATACGGAACTGACAGTGCAGACCGAAATACCTAAACTACTTGACTGGACCCCAAAAACACTGTAGCAGTACATTATGGTCATTCATTTTGCCTCGGACCTCATTCCCTTGTAATACAAAAAAAAGATGAAAACAGACTGAAATTGTATGGGCTCGCCCATAAATGGAAATGAGTTTCTGTTTTTTGACAAAAAAAAAATCGTCTGTTACGCTTGGATGAAAAGATTTTGAGAGCTAATCCAGATATTTTATTCCAGAAAAAAAAAAATTAATGACTACTACCTCAAATAGGTAGTCGATATTTTATAGTAATACTGCAAACAGATGTCCAATACCCTCCTGATGATCGCAGGAATCCGCTGAATGCGAGAAGCACAGAATCGGTCGATGTGGTGACGTTTGGGGGAAACCTTAGTTCAGAAGTGAACGTCTGCAGGCTGAAATGATGATCAGAATCAGAATCCTTTATTTGTAAACATAGGTCAAATAACAACAGTGTGCGATATGTTACAGACTGGTAGAACCTCTGTTTTGCCTAGAGGCGTACAAATAATTATATTGAATTAACATTATCGATTTTTTTACTTTATAACTTAAACACATAAGGTGGTAGAATTATGTAACCTTTGACATTAGTAATAAAGTCAATATTATCAGGTGCATGGTTATCAATACATTTAAAACACCATCAATTTCAAGAAATGTCAAATAGATTAAGTTCATAATAGTGCTAATCTCAAACAAAATTCAAAATCTTTTCGTATTCGTTAATTAATTATTTAATCAATTACCTTATTCGATATTTTTGCCCCTGGCACAAGCAACTGAAGGAACACGGGGGGTGGAAGTTATTTGAAGATTTCCCACACTCACCAAAAATAAAAAAAGGGAGTTCGATAAGTATTTTTTTGGCCATACAGAAGGTACTTTTAATCATTAGTGCAGTTTTGCTATAAGTCACTTCGAGTTCTAACTAATTTTTATCGCGTAATTTTCTGTAGTGACTTTTGATGATGATAATGAAATACAAACACAAAAAAGCGGAGTTTTAGCCCCAAGTTCACTGGCACAAGCTCGAGCTTGATTAATTGTATTTATCAACAACTTCTTAACAAAATCAAATACGCAACTTATGACTGTCAGTTCAGTTACTCACCCAGAAAAGTAGGAAACATAACAATAAATTGTGCCGGGAACGACTGAAGTACGATCTCAATGGTCAACGTTCAAGTTCTATTCGAAAACGCTGGCAAAGCGCTGTTGACTGGAGTGGCAGTAAAAGTGATTTAATAACATAGCCAGGTAAGGGTCAAGTGGCTTCCAATAAATCATAATAAATCGAAACCCGAAATTTAACGTGTCAATCTGTCGTTTTTGCGGGCCGTTACCAGGAAAACATAATTTGCTGGAGACGGTCGTTCTCAGAAATACGATAGGGCAATCACAGTTTAAGTACAACCGTACAGTTTAATACAGTCTTTCCATCTCAGTGATTCCTGATTCGTTAGATCCCAAGTGGCCTGACTGATCATAAGGGCATCTACTAGCTGACCTCAATATAGGTACATCAATATACATAACCATACATACCTCAATATACATAAGTAGATGGTACAGCAGTATGTAGGTACCGATATTGGGCTTGTGGCTTAGTAATAACAGCCGCATGGTTCGACCGATCAGGTTAAGCTACGCTTGCCGCGGTTGGCCCGTGGATGGGTGACCGTCTTTACATACCAAGACCCCTCTGTGCCTCGGAAAGCTTGCTAAGCCGTTGGTCCCACCTGCCATTCGTGGAACTTTGACAGTCGTTACGGGTCGTCAGAAGCTCGAAAGTCTGACAACCAGTCTTACCAAGGGGTATCGTGTTACCCAGTAACTGGGTTGTGGAGGGCAGATAGGCAGTCGCTCCATGTAAAATACTGGTATTCAGCTGCATCCGGTTAAACTGGAAGCCGACCCCACCATTGTTGGGTAAATGCTAGGCAGATGATAATGTAAATACCGATGTTTGCATTGATCGATTACCTAAGGTTTTCTAAGGTTATAATATATTATACGTCCTCACGCATACAGAAAGAGCTTTCCTAAAAGTTAGGTCCAAAATACACTGGTGGACAATAAAATTAGGCCACCTACCAAACCGGTTGTCATGACTGTGTTTCAAAATAAAAACTTTTTAAATATTTTTTTTATTGATTGTTTGTTAATTCTTAAATGAAAAAATGCATATTTGAATTACACAACTTTATTTTTTTAGCAATACACAAGAAAAACCAAAAATGAAGGAAAATTTACAAAGACTTCACACTGATAAAAAAAAAATTAAATGGTTTTACTGATGTCAATCTTTCTTTAGTAAGAGGTGTTGCCTCCTCTGGCTTTGATAACACATACCATCCTTTTGTTCATGGATTTTATCAAATTTTTTATGGTAAATTGGGGTATGTTTTCCCATTCCTCCAATAAAGCCAGTTTCAGCTGTTGCATGTTCTCCGGAGCTGGTTCTCGCTGTCTTACTCGCCGTTTTAGCTCGTCCCATAGATGTTCTATTGGATTAAGGTCTGGACTTCGTGCTGGCCAGTCCAGAACCTGTATCCCCACTTCTCGCAAGTAATCTCTTACGCATACCGCAGTGTGGGGGCGCGCATTATCGTGCATTAATTTAAATTCTTGACCGATAAATCCTGAGTATGGCACTACATGGTCTTCAAGAATGTCAGTGATGTATGATTCAGCAGTCACAGTTCCTCTATCTACGATAACCAGCTCTGTACGGGCTTCTAAGCTTATACCTCCCCAGAACAAAACTGAACCACCTCCAAAGCTCACCCTTTCAGATATGTTACATTGTGCATATCGTTCTCCCGGTCTTCGATATACTCTTTTGCGACCATCAGCACCATAAAGACACATACGGGACTCATCAGAAAAGAGTACTTGCCCCCATTGTGCCAAAGTCCAGTCACGGTGTTCACGAGCAAAATTTAACCTTGCTGCCTTATGAGCTGTGGTAAGTTTAGGACCTGTTGCGGGTCTGTATGGTTTTAAACCACGTTCTTTAAGGCGTCTTCTTATTGTCCTATCACTTACAGCAACACCTCGGACATCTCTGAGCAGGTGCTGCAATTCTACTCCAGAACGATGACGATTTCTGAGGCTTGCTGACACTACAAATCGATCATCCCGTTCAGATGTCTTTCTTCTTCGACCTGAGCCAGGTCTTCTGATGTAGCCACCGGTCTCCAGATACCTTTTGTAGACATATATTGAACCGTTGATCGACTAACTTCACATTGTCGAGCGACATTTCGCTGGCTCATTCCAGTTTGTAACAACGTTACGATTCGAACAACTTCTGCTTCACGTAGATCCATATTTATCAGTGAAAAGGAAGTGGGAGGCACAGAACTTAAATCAGTAATACGAATTTAACGATAATTTTAAATAGCGTCCTAGTGACATGACATTAAACATAAAAGAATAAAAGTGTGGGTAAATAAGAAAACTGATTAAATGACATTTGACACATTTACACTTGATAATTTTATCAATATACCCTCTAGTAAGATTGAAAATTAACGTTCAAAAACGTATTATTTATTTTAATTTTTAAACAGACCGTAATTAATAAATAAATCATGAAAATAGGAGTGGTCTAATTTTTTTGTCCACCAGTGTATTTAATGCAAGTGATCAGACTGATGTCTCAACCGCTACTTGCAATATTATGCCCATGTCTTCGAATTTTTGGTTCTACATCATACCGGTTTCCTCACGATGTTTTCCTTCACCGTTTTTAAAGCAGTGGTGATGAAATTATTTACACATACTTGTTCATGATACCCCAAGGGGGACTAGACTGGGGGACCACGGGCTAGTAGCGGTCTCAAAATAAATTGCATGTACAAAAGTATCTCTATTTCTCTCTTACGATGCAGAAACTTACAGAAACTTAGCCACCCTTATCAAAATTCAGTCAATTAAATAAATACATCATTTAAAACAATAATTATTTCGATAAACGTTTTCTCACTAAAGTGATCATCTACTAACGAAATTTGTAAAAGCAAAGTATATTAAAAAGAGAGACAACAACACTTTTTTAATACTTAAATACAATTTCCTATTCCTTTCTACATAGACAATAATAGCCTACATTACTGTAGGCTTTTATTGTCTATGTAGACCAGCTCCGAGCTAAATACTTGTCAACTCAGTTAACATCGAAGTTGTAAGTAAACAATCTTGTTTAGGCTTTGTAATTTAAACAGCGTCTTCGTTGCAAAATCAACAGGGGCAGTAGTGCAAGCCAGTAATTTAAATGACTGTTCCACTTTGTGCGACTGGACAAAGGTCCTTGAGAGACAGTTTCACTGGGGAAGTTGTGTTGTGGCTCCACTCCTTTTTCTGACTGTAATCCTCAGTTGTAGCTCGGCAAATTTAATTTTTCTTTGGTTTTTTGCATATTGCAGCTCTGTTTTACGTTGTATTCTGATCAAATTGCCATTCACGACTGTAGGAATGATATACCTACTAAATAATAATCATGAGATTCATATCAATCGTCAAACTTTGGAAAGTTCCACCTAAGAATTTTTCAGAATATTTCATATTTAAATTCTGCAATATGCAAAATGCAATATGCAAAAAAAATATGTATATGAATAGAAGAATATGCAAATAAAATATGTAAAATATGCAAAAAAAATCAAAGAAAATTAGAATTTGGCCGGGTACAACTGAGGATCTACCTTAAGCTACTAATGGTTACTGTGTTCCCATTGGGAATGTAAATTAACAATTTTTTTTGATGAATTAAACTAACTTACTTAGTCTCTAAGATATGTCCACAACGCTACTCAAAATAACGTGTTACAAACTCAAATCACTGTTTACTGTTTGTCTCTGCATCACCCAAAGGTTGACGGTTAAAAAGGCTTACGGCATTAAGTCCACTTCTGTACACTTGTGTGCTTAAAGTGTTAAATAAATAATTCACCAAGGAGTAGAATAAATATCGCACTAGTATTTCCACTTACGAACGCGTTATCAACAAATTTGATAACTCTTTTGGTGTACCTACTTAATAAAGAGTATTCTATTCTATTTTTGATAGCAGAATTTCTTCGTGGCTTAAGGCAAGAACTCTCCATCAGATGGGACATTTTGTTATTTTATTCGTCGGCATTAAGTTAATAAGTAAAAAAAAAAACGATGGCTATACCTAACCCAAAACAAATCGTGCGTCATCACAAAAGCCATATCGTTTCCCCTTTAAGCAGTATCCAAAAGAAACAAAATCGAGTGCGGGGTAACAAGATCGATAAGATTACCCCAAATTCTATTTTCCACTGTTTCAAAAGCACATAACAAGCCCAAAACTATTTTGAGACGCGAAAAAAGGTGTCTCGTAAATCCTCGGCGAAAACCTTGAAGGAAATTGTTTTTGCCGCGAAAACATAATAGAAAAGTGTTGGGGCTCAGTCCGTCCAATATAATGAGACTTTGGTTTCTGAAAAGTTGAAATTGATAGCTATTTTTGTCTTTTTTTCAGTCAATTTAAGTATGTTTTTCTAAATCGACATGTTTGGATATATTGGTGCAGTATGCTTTTGTTACTAAAAATAATTTCATTACCTTACATTATCAGCTAATGTTATGGGACCGACTGTTCGTGAAATTCAAGAACATAGTACACAAAAGTAAAATCTCTAAAAATCATTGGATTTTGAAGTACATATTAGCATTCACATTAGTATGGAATACAGAGAACCCGTTAAAAGTTCGAAGTCTTATGACTTCAGAAAGAATACTTCCTCCTTCGAAAGAATTCATAGCTTACCTAGGCAAAAGTTAAGAAATCTATATTATGAATTACATTTAGTTTGTATTCCTACAAACTTCTCCTTTCGTAATGCCAACATGAACCACGACAATCACGAAATAAAACACAAATCAGTTCACTAATTTATATTAAGTACAATTCCTGTCATTATTAATAAGGCAGTCAAAAAAGCAGGAATCACCTTATAGCGGATAAATAAAAATTTACTCAAAAATTCTTATAGGTCTACCAGATAGCTAGCCGAGTCAAGCCAATCTCGAGCGATGATTCCTTAAAATCAAATCATACATTACCCTCCATCCGTCGAAAACGGCAAATTATCATACAAAGTGTCAGTAAAATCTGAACGCGATCCGGCATCGTCACGTCGCCGAGTCGGATCGAAGCCGTAACGGGTTTTATTTTCCGGAAAATTGGCAAGTCATAATAATACGCTGACTCATAAATAAGGATCGACATTGGCCCTCTCAAGGATTTCTTTTTACGCGACATTTCACTGTTGCTCTGGCGCTGGTGTGAGCTTGGTGCGAGCGACAGCGATTTGTAAAGTACATAATATTGATACTCAAGGAATGTAAGGCGAAAGTGAAATAGAGGTCAATGGTTCAAACAAATGGAATTCTAAATCTAGCAGTGATTTTTTTTTCTAGCGGGAGAAGAATAGCAAAGAGGTGGACTAGGAAATGCTCAAGTGAATTCATTGGAAATGGATACGAAACACGATACTGATATTAATAATGAAGACGTAAATAATAATGTTGTCCATCTACCGATTAGGTCTATAGATAGTTACGGTACACAATTTTAGCAAAAAGCCTTATAACATCACGTACAACAATCAGAATTCCATGAAATCGGTAGAGTAATAAAACAGCGAACTTTTGGAGTAAAATTAATTTTCTTCGAAAAGATTTATTTAGTGATACATAAACAATGAAATATAACATTGAACTAAAATACAACACTGTTTCAGAATCAGATGAGAGATTTATTTAAACTATTTATTAGAACTTGCCAAATTAATTTGAGTACCTATAAGTAACTTAATGGCAAGGACCTCGTCCTTATAGAAATGCTTTGTTTTAATTGATCTCACCTGATAGTAAGCAATGACGAGGCCGCGGTTGTTGCACGCTTGCTAAGAAGTAGTATGTTTTGTTTTTATATTTACATAAAATACATCTTTAATTACAGATAGAGGAGGATACAGAAAATCATGTTCAATAAAATATAATGAAACAAGATCTAGTGTGCTTGGATCGGAATCGATAGAAAATAAGACGACATCATGATTGGATCTATTCTCGGCATATTATCCGAGTGTGCTTTTACAAAACCACTTTCACCTCACTAGTATCCTAAAACTGCACTTGAACAATAAATTAATTCACAACACATACGTCATTACTGTGATTGTGTTTTCTAATCAAAAGCCTGCAAAACCATACAAATGCAAGCAATACGAACTTGAACTTGAACGTGGACATAATATTTGACGTCACGTTTCGTTTTAACCAATGGTGTTGCGTTTTACAAGTTTGAAATTCCCTCGCTTAATTTGCACTTTTGTTTATTAATTTGAAGTCATTAAAAATGACAACTGTCCTAGAACCAAAAAATCGTAAGACATGTGACATCTACCAACCCGCACTGGGCCCGCGTCGTGGATTACGACCCACTCCCTCTCACCGAGAGGAGGCCTGTGCCCCAGTAGTGGGAACATTATAGGCTGATGATGATGATGATGAATTAAAAATATATTAATTACTAAAATAATGATTTAATTCAAAATAAACATTTTGAACCAAATTTTAATAACATTCCTAATTCCCTATTAACCATTATACAACATATTATTATCCCGGAATGAACGCACACCAACAAATACAACAATTGTTAGAATATTATATTATTTTCATAACACATACCTACACTGAATTTTTATTAATATAATAATATATAAAACATTGTATATTTAAATTAAAATAGTTATACTGATTGTGGTTTAAAATTGTTACGGGTCTGTAACGTTTACGTTTATGGGTCTAGCGTAGTAGGTAATTCGTCCTGTTTGGTTTGTTTTGACTGTAAAGCTGAAGTGTGACTGATATTTACACAGTTTTAATTATTTTTGGGATAAAGCTACTTTCATAATGTGCATTCATTCAGTTACAAATTGTAAAGATGTTGAAGAAAACATGTAAGCCAAATTATAAATGTTGCATACGAGACAATGCGACTACTTACTGGTCTTCGTATCTAATGGCTATACTTTAGAAGACATGATCTTTTTCTTCTGCCTGCCCTTGTCCTGTGTGTAATTGTAGGTATTTTGTTAGCGCAAACTGTTATCTCCTTCCATTCTTCCATGTCAGCTGACACGTTTTCATTTACATTTTCATTCATATCGTCTCTCATATAATTTCCTCATACAATCTATCCCTCTTTCTGGCACAATCTATACATATTAGGTAAACAATATCATCTTTACCCGCTGCTCTTTTACCAATATGGCCGCACCCTCATCCGACATTTGGTCTTGCTTATTGGTGACATATTTTATATCCTGTTTATATGTGCCTCGTCGTGTTCAGTGCCGCATTGTCAACCATTCAGACGTTGGGCCCCCGTTCTCAAAGATATACGAGTGTGATGGTTTCGAGCAAAAAGTTCTCGACTTTCGTGAATGGTTAACTTTTGATGTTAAATGGTTTGTCTTATGGCTTTTCCACTTTATGTGCCGTATGTAAAATTGATTTAAGATAATTAGCAAGTTTCTGATCCCAATTAATGCTTATTAATTAAGTCCACGTATACTTATATTATAAATATTTTGGAATCTGCAGTCGAATGCTTTATCGAAAACCAAAAACATTCGCAGAGCTTATTCAACTTTTTGCGGATAAATACAGCGAATAGATTGTGTGAAATAAAACTACGTTTATTACCGATCATTGAGAATTTATCCGCTGGGATCTGAAAGCTGAAAACATTCGACCGACCGCAGTACGCCCGAATTTTTGTGGAGCATACATATAGAAACTTGAATGTTATTGTAAGAGCGAACACACATTTTTGTGTTCGTTTTTTTTTTATATTACTCCTTTTCTTTTTTCTAAATCTACTTTGTTTGTTAGACTGTTATGGACTGTGCAACTGCCGGTAGGCATGAAGTTTTTTCTGTAGACTATACTTTAAAAAGCTTTACCTCTACCTACTTAAAAAATCCAAATACACTAAACAAAAAGTCGTTGACAATTCAAAATATTGTTAGTCCACAAACTTCCACTACATCACATATTTTTTCCAGAAAAACTTTTTTTAAGTTCCCCTTTTCTGCTTAGCAGCGACCTTTGCGTATTAAACAATTTATACGTAGGTATTGAACAGTTCTTCATAACTAAATGTTAATATAGTATTGCTTTATGAAGACAACCCCTACTCAGTTAAGTAACTTAGCACCTCCATTAAACCCTCCTTGCATCTACACACGCTAATATTACACATTACACCCCCATATGCAGACGCCATAACCGTAGCATTATCAGAACCATAGTATGAAAAAATATACAGAAGCGATACTCCAGCCCCAAACTCAATAAGAATACCTACAATGTTAAGGCGAAAGAAACGTTTAAAACAGCCAGGAGTATATCGTCGCTTGTAACGCACGTTACGCTTTGCGCTTGATCTTCGACCAAACTGACAACCTTGTTTTAGATTGGATGATATTTCAATTCCCGGAAGTTAATATGGCAGATCGAGTAAAAAAGTTCGGTTACACCAATGACTAAAGACTAAGAGAGGACATGAACTAAAAGACCTATATAAAATTATACATTATGGAAATATCATACGATTCTATACAGAAATAAAAAAATATACATGTTTCTTTCTAACTTATGCAATTCTGCAAGTGTCAAAAAGAGAAAACCGTATTTTGTCAGTTTTCTAAAATTGCAATATTGAAGTATGACGTCACGGAAGCCCTGCCCATCGGCCGGTTCGCCATTTTAGTTTCTGGTTTTGAGTACTTCTCAGAGTGTACATGAAGTGTCATTTGGCGTTATCGTGCGACTAAATATTAAGTTTTTTTCCATTTTGAGAACATTTTGAGTGCTGTAAATTTGACTGAGGCTGTCTGTGATAGAGGAAACCATGCCTAAGTGTTGTGTGAGGGGCTGTGGCTCGAATTACAGTAAAAAAGCGCCTCTGATATCCCTGCACAAGTAAGTCGAAAGAATTCATAGATTATTAAGTTTCCTATATAAATTTATACCTATTTCTAGTCTCAATTCATGTTTATTACTGTTCGGTCATAGATTATTGCCTATTCATAGTCTTTCGAACGATATATTTCCTTATTTTGGTTTTGTTTACTATGTATTTTTATTGACAAATATAGTGTTGTGATTGTGTAATTTGCACAACGAATCGATTTTGCATCGATAAAAACCAAATTTCGTTTGAATATTTAGCATGAAAGAATATACACATTTATGTTAGTTTGCGTGTTTTGTTTGTGTTTTTAGGTTACCAAAACTGATAAACTTAAAAGTAAGTGGCTTGAATCATTGGGTCAAGAAAATATCGACTCCAGCCAGGAAATTGTATTTGTTTGTTCACTACATTTTGAAGAGTCTTGTGTTAATAGAAGTCTTGATATAGTGAGACTTCACGACAATGCAATACCGACAAGGCTCCCTAAGGTAAATTATCACATTTTCATTGTAAGCCTACATTTACCCATATATTCGAAAATAATGTTGGAGCTGATGATGATTGTACAACCTATCTTTGCATTGTATTTGTAATCAACACGATGAACAAAATCATTGCAAAGAATGAGCAGAGGACAACACTAGGTAATGGGCGGAGCCTACGCCATTTTACTTTCCACGCCGGCACGCGATGCGGTCTTTTAGTTCATGTCCTCTCTTATTCTTTAGTCATTGGTGTAACCCAATGACTAAAGATTACAAATCGATTAATCGAAATCACATACATTAAAATAAGGTTTTTGATTTTAAGTAGATAGTAGGTAAGTAGGTTGTTATTCGATTCTCATTCTAGGACGTCGCATTATGGATTAAGTACAAAAAAGCCTGTTGTTGCGTAATCTTACTGAAAAATTGCAAAAATCATCAATTTGGCGGTTCATTTAAAATTAATTGTACTTGATATTATTTACTCTATGATTAATAGTTGCTCGTGATAATCAAGCTAGAAGAAGAGTAAATTAAACTGCAACAAGGAATTCAAAACTATACCGATTATTAACAAAATAAAACAACAGAAATCGATATTATGCATTTAATGGGAGAACCGTTTTATTTCAAATAGATACAATAATATCAGTTTGTAATTAGTATTAAGTACACCAATAATGTGAAATACAATAAAGTCTGCCTGTCTACAATAAATGTACAGGGAAATAATAATGTATTATGACTCAAACTCAAAGCATTTATTTCAAATAAACCAATTACAGGCACTTTTGAATTGTCAAGGGGTCGGTCAGTCAGAAAGATGAAGCTAGTTGCCCATTCCAAAGCGTAGTAGGTACCTATGGAGAAGAACGGGCAAGAATCTCCATGGACACTCTTTTAAATCAAAATATTGTTACAAAAAAGTGGTTACATCATTCATGTTGTAATTATACATGTGAGAACGATGTAGAAACACGTGCACGTTAAAAGCGTCCGTAATAAAAAGATAAAAACAATTATGGAATTAAAATAAGCCGTGGCAACTAAGAAATGACCAGTGCCTACTGACGGCGCCCGTTCACGAACATGACGTATGGATCAGCACCATTCAGCTCAACCATTTTGAAGGGAACTCAATGATCCAATACACACGTCACCACCAGCGACACATTTGAGTGAGCATGACATACTCTCAGCCGCCAGGGCACATTCAAGTCAATGAAAGACGAACCCAGTAACCTTTATAGTGGGTACATAGTGCTCACACATGTGCTATGCAATTATACAATACTAAGAGATTGAATTTATACAATGCAAAGATAGGTTGTACAATCTTCATCAGCTCCAACATTATTTTCGAATATATGGGTAAATGTAGGCTTACAATGAAAATATGATAATTTACCTTAGGGAGCCTTGTCGGTATTGCATTGTCGTGAAGTCTCACTATATCAAGACTTCTATTAATACAAGACTCTTCAAAATGTAGTGAACAAACATTTTCCTGGCTGGAGTCGATATTTTCTTGACCCAATGATTCAAGCCACTTACTTTTAAGTTTATCATTTTTTGGTAACCTAAAAACACAAACAAAACACGCAAACTAACATAAATGTGTATATTTTTTCATGCTAAATATTCAAACGAAATGTGGTTTTTATCGATGCTAAATCGATTCGTTGTGCAAATTACACAATCACAACACTATATTTGTCAATAAAAATACGTAGTAAACAAAACCAAAATAAGGAAATATATCGTTCGAAAGACTATGAATAGGCAATAATCTATGACCGAACAGTAATAAACATGAATTGAGACTAGAAATTGGTATAAATTTATATAGGAAACTTAATAATCTATGAATTCTTTCGACTTACTTGTGCAGGGATATCAGAGGCGCTTTTTTACTGTAATTCGAGCCACAGCCCCTCACACAACACTTAGGCATGGTTTCCTCTATCACAGACAGCCTCAGTCAAATTTACAGCACTCAAATGTTCTCAAAATGGAAAAAAACTTAATATTTAGTCGCACGATAACGCCAAATGACACTTCATGTACACTCTGAGAAGTACTCAAAACCAGAAACTAAAATGGCGAACCGGCCGATGGGCAGGGCTTCCGTGACGTCAATTGAAATTGAATTGCAATTTTAGAAAACTGACAAAATACGGTTTTCTCTTTTTGACACTTACAGAATTGCATAAGTTAGAAAGAAACATGTATATTTTTTTATTTCTGTATAGAATCGTATGATATTTCCATAATGTATTTAATTTATATAGATCTTTTAGTTCATGTCCTCTCTTAGTCTTTAGTCATTGGGTTACACAGACCGTCCCTATCTCTGTCATTCATAGCTTTGTGACAGACTCTTTTTTATACTCGATGTGTCATATCAACAGTCAACATGTTATGTAGGTCGGGCAGAAAGTTCTAACTAAGAGCTCGTGTGGCACCCAAATATCGAGCTCAATGTAAACCCAGACTTTTTCAAATGGTACAAAACTGTGTTGTGGTCAACCCCTAACTCTTCAGCTATGTCGTAAGCGTAACTACTTAGAGTCCGAGGTCCGATATTCAGACCATACTCCACTTTTCAAAAATAGCATCGACTTTATCCGTAACAGAAAACATCGAAATTCTCGGACTGCGTTACCTTTTTCCATTTACGTCACATTTTCATTTTGCGGTTTGTGTCGCATTTTCTTATTTTTTGTAATAAAACTTCAACCTATCGAATTTCTTCGTTAGATTCACTCATTTTGGCGGACAGAAAAACAGTTGAAAAATGGCGGGAAATCGTTTTTACTTTTAATTTTTTTTAATGTCATCCATTTAATGGTATCAAAACCAGCCAGATACAAACAGTACAGCCAAAGAGATTTTACTACAACTTTATGCCTATAAAATACGAAAAAACTTTTCCCCCTACCTATTAAGTATTGTTGACACATGAGTTACACATGAGTTTCACTTCTACATGTTTTCTTACTCTACACCAGAACTTATCCGACGGACCGATCAGCGAATATCTTATGGCGGAACACTAGGATCGTTATTGGGACCCTTTGTTTAGTGGAATTACTTCCTTAGTGGTCTTATGGGCAAGATAAAACTGTTTTTCGGCCATTCTCGCGTCGAGAAAATTAGCCTTCGGCCTGATTATCTTCGGACAGACAACGGCACTTTTATTTGTGGTAACTGTTTCTCGAGATATGTCCCAGACAGTTAGGAGAAGTTATGTGGAGTACTGAGATCTAGGTTGGTTAGATAGCTTTATTGGTGACCGGGAGGTTTGGCCTTGATCCATAGATACGGGTGGCACGCTCAATTTACTTTGGTCGAACTTCAATTTGAAGTTGGGTTTCCTGTTCATGTTGGAAGATATAATATTGATTGAGTGTTTTGAGTTTTCAAGGAGGAATAGGTAACTAAAACAGGTATTCTGCATGACGTCAACTGGCATGCATGAGGAATAGAACCGACGCCAACATAAACCATTACAAAAGCATATTTTGTGTTACGAAAACAATATTAAAATAAAAAAAGATGTTAAGAATTACCTTTAGCTTTTGGACGTATTCAAATAATATAATAATTATTTCATTCCCTAGAAAGTCAAAATTATAAATCCCACTTACAAACATACATGCACCCACTTACCCAGGTAACATGCTCTGTAAATAATAACGAAACTTTCCAACTCCATTCTTGTTTATGATAACAGCGCGGGACCACCAGAAGTGTAAATCCCGACCAACTTGCCACTCCGGGATGAAGTTAAAATGGCCGCGATGGCAGTGTTGTGAGGTATCGTCGTCCCGGGAAATCTTTTATCGAGTTACCCCATTATCCCGGCCCTCATGGGAACCGGTACGCGGCGCAATGAACAGCGGCCAACTATGCCCGAAATTGTGGTGCGTATTTAACTAGATGGCACTGTATAGTGTTTTGTGTAGCGAGTTTAGATGGAGCGTGGTTGTTAAAAATTTGCAGTGCAATGTTGAAAGCGATTGGCGCATTTGAAATGGATCCCGATTTGTTTGTCTATTATAATTTTCTTGTAATGATTGAATCTGCATTACAAAGTAAGTATTAGAACACGTTGTTTAAAAGTTCAATTTGCTCTGCTGACGTAGCTTCTTCGGCCGGCAAGGAAAATTGCTGAGTTCCAAAAACATTAAAAGACATGTGGGGACTGATAAAATGTCCGGTATTGTGAACTTTGTAACTCTCAAGGTGCCATCCAAAAACTCCGGAACCGGATTAACCACTTCCTATCAGAGGGATGAACCGTCTATGTTTGCCGCCCCATATGAATATTGCTTCATTTATCCACAAACTCTAATCAACGTCTTCCACAACAAACTTTCCACCCAAACTGATAGCTAAATATAATATTTTATTACACACCTGAAGTGGCGCGGGTCCATCAAATTTGCAGCGGAGGGCATGCGCGGTCTATTTCACGGGACAAACGACCACCCCGGGAAATCTGTTATCGAGTGCATTAGCCTGGAATCTGCGGGGACATCACTATCTCTCCGTGCTACTAGAGGTGCACCAGTCTCGACTAGAGTACGGATGATTGATTGAATTGAGGCTCGCTTTCTGGTTGCTTCATGGAATCCGTAAGCAGTAGGTCTCAGAGGTTCTTTTTACTGTAAGACTGATACTAAAATGATTTCAGATTTGATGTTTTCCTGTAGTTCATAGTTAAATGGGGACTGAACGCGTTGCCTATCTATTTTCCTTTGACATAGCGATAGTTTATAATAAAGTTTAGGTAATCAATCAAATTGGATACCTGAAATAAGACATTTGACATATAAAACGAAACTTTCCTGAAAACACAGTTTTGGAGTTTGATGATAGGAAAAATCGACCAACTAAGTACCTACAAAAATATGCATTGCAATTTTAAAACGACATAAAAGAATAACACAGAATTCACATGACTGCCATAACTTATAGCCTTACAAAACTAAACACTAAACTCCAGTTAGTCCATAAAACTTGCTTGAACTTCGACACCAAAGGGTAGAATGAAACAGATGGCCCACACCCGTTCACACATGCTGTTAAACAGCATAAAAAACTGCAGTATATCAAAAGTTCAAAACTTTGTAAAACTAAGTCGCAACAAGTTTTGTCGGCCATTTTTGTAACGTCAAATACGAATTGTGAAAATATAGTTTCGTTCCAATAAGGTTCGTAAACATTTTTGAACATTGTAGCAAATTCGGTTTTTTCATTGACTAGCTCAATGGTTTTATTTTTATATAAAAACAGATGACAAGGAACATTTTAAAAGGAAGATAGAAAAAAGGTATCATTTCTTTCTTTTGGGCTTGATTCCGATTTTTTTGTTGCCTTCTTTCTATACCTATAAAACTTGGCAAAAAAAACTACATAAATACTTTCCATGTTCATTCTCGTTATGACGTTATCCTTCCTTTTCAATCTCTGAATACGAACCTCAAACAATGTTTTTCAACAAAAAAATGCGAAAATCCATTGTACAACAAGTTCAAAATCAATTATATTTAGTGCAAGAGGCACTACTGAGAGATAAATTATAAAAGATTTTATGTCTGTAAGTAGGTTGTAGGTTTGTACAAACCCTTTTACACGTCAATTATATTTTAAAAACTACATAGATGAGGTCGGCGTTTCCTAGATCATGTGAAGACCATGTAGATTGGTATCTGAAATGGTCTTTTGAGGAAAAACCACACATATGTGGACCTGTCCAGCCAGTGCACGCATGTGTCAGTAATCGTGCAGCTCAACTCAAAACTTAAGGAGCTCAACGATTCGACGAACAATATCAAAGAAAGGACTTTCAGTTAGGCCGTATAAGCTACTTAAACTGCCAGACCATGATTAAAACTGAAACATTGATCCACAAAGGCCTTTTTTTTTTGAGAGATGTAAATCATCAAATAACTTCTCCCGCTCTGGGCGAAGCGGGAGGGCATGCCAGACTCTTACTGACTAAAACCCACCCCTGTTCCTTCAGTTGCCTGTGCCAGGGGCTACGGTAACCCTTTCGGACTTTCCCGCAACCCAAGGCATCGGCCCTAGCGGACCCCGTCATTGTTGCTGACATCTCTTTAAGGCGCGCGTGGAACACAACGCGCCGTCGACCCGGGCCTGGTCCTTATCGGACGGCGAGCTACCCATTGCTCGCCGTCCGCAAGCCCGTGCCTACGGTGGCCGGGAATCAGCCTGGGATTCCCGACGCCCAGGGCGTCTCCTGCGGCGGCTAGGGGCGTGAGGGCGCGCATTTTGCCTCTTTCTCACGCGTTCCACCTCCTCCTTCGCGAGCATTACTGCTTCGCAGATGAAGGTGACGGCTTTCTATGCCTCCGTACTATGGCCTGGACCAGGGCCTGACGCGAGAGATCGCCACCGCCAATTGCCTGCTCTAGGACACGGGGGTGCTCCTCCTAAGCCGAGCAGACCTCCACCGTATACTCCTCCGTGTCCTCCGGGCGATCCACACAATGGTGACACCCGGTCGTTGCCTTATCCGGAACAGAAACCTCCCGAAACAACCGTGTCTGGTGAGGACCAGGCCAGGCAGACGGTGAGGACGCCGTGGCGCCTCTCTAGCCACTCCTCAAAGAGGGGAGCACAATTGTGGCGTGCCCAGCGCTGAGATCCGACAATCGCACTCTCCATGCCGCCCTGAAGTTCTGCCGGAGCTCTGTCCGCTGTGCCGTGATTTCTCGCGGCAGCGGAGCTACGCCACGGCGTTTCGCCTCCTCGCGCCACTTCCATATGTGCGCGAGGACTTTTGCCTCCAGATCCCATGGCGGTAATCCGGCAAGGATGCTCGCCGCATCAGCGGAGACCATACGGCATCCCCGGACCAGACGGGTGGCCATGACCCTTTGGGGCGCGTTCAACCGGCGGGCTGGCCGCCGCCTCAAGGAACGCGCCCACACCGGTGCCCCGTAAAGGGCCATGGACCGCACGACCCCCGCGTAGAGCCTCCGGTAGGAGGCGTTTGGCCCCCCTAGATTGGGCAGGAGCCGCTTCAAGGCAGTCTCAGCCCTTTCCAGTCTGGGAGCCAAACGTCGGAAATGCTCCACAAAGTTCCACCGGCTGTCGAGGACGAGTCCCAGGTCCATCGTCGACTCGACGCCGATGTGAACCCCTCCTACCGTTATTTGGGAACCCGACGGTGGCGCGATCCGAGCACCATGAAAACACATGGCCTCGCACTTGTGCAGGGCCACCTCGAGTCAATTGCCGGATCCTCTTGACGATTGTCGCAACCCCGCGTGTCGCTAGTATAGGCCTTTTTTTTTTTTTGAGGATGGGAAATCATCAAATGACCCCTCCCGCTCTGGGTGGAGCGGAAGGGAGTGTCAGACTCTTACTGACTAAAACCCACCCGTGTTCCTTCCTTGGCCCGTTATGTTCCGGGTCAGCGGTACCCCTTATGGATGATCCCGCTTTCCCGGCAGGCTTGGGCCCTAGTGGGCCCCCTCTTTGATGCTGACATCTCTTTGAGGCGCGCGTGGAACACGTACGCGCCGTCCGGCACGGGCCTGATCCTGATCGTACGGTGAGCTACCCATTACTCACCGCCCGCAGGCCCGCGCCTACGGTGGCCGGAAGTCGTCACGCGGCTCCCGACGCCCGGAGCGTCCACCGCGGCGGCTTGGACGGGAGACTCTCTCCCTCTCCCGTCCCGCCACCTCCTTCGCTAGCATGACTGCTTCGCAGAAGGAGGCGACTGCCTCCCACTCCCCCTCGTCCTGGACCATGGCTTGAACCAAAGCCAGGCGTGAGAGGTCGCCGCCGCTGCCGATCGCCTCTATGAGGACACGGCGGTGCTCTGCCCATGCAGGGCAGTCCCCCACCGTATGCTCCACCGTGTCCTCGGGGCGATCATCGCAGTGGTGACACCCGGGCGTTTCCTCCCGCCTGATGATGTGCAGGAACCTCCCGAAACTTCCGTGTCCGGTGAGGACCTGCGTCAGGCGGTAGGTGAGGACGCCGTGACGCCTCTTTAGCCACTCCTCAAAGAGGGGTCTTACCGCCGCTATCGTGGCATGCCCTGCGCTGGGTTGCGACAGTCGCTCTTTCCATGCCGCCATGAGATCGCGCCGGAGGTCCGTCTGCTCCGCCGCGATTTGCCGCGGAAGCGGGGTTTCCGCCCGGCGTAGTGCCTCCGCGCGCCACTCATACAGGCACACGAGGACTATCGCCTCCAGATCCCACGGCGGCAGTCCGGCAAGGAGGCTTGCCGCCTCGCCCGAGATCGTGCGGAAGCCCCGGATCAGCCTTACGGCTACCACCTTTTGGGGCGCGTTCAGATACTGGGCGGCTCTCCGCCGCAGTGAACGTGCCCACACCGGGGGGGCCCCATATGTAGCCATGGACCGCACGAACCCCGCGTAAAGCCTCCGGCAGGAGGCGTTTGGACCCCTCAGGTTGGGCAGAAGCCGCTTGAGGGCGGCCCCAGTCCGTTCCAGTTTGGGGCCAAACGTCGGAAGTGCTCCACGAAGTTCCACCGGCTATCGAGCACGAGTCCTAAGTACTTCATCGTGGACTCGACGCCGATGTGAACCCCTCCTACCGTTAGTTGGGATCCCGATGGTGGCCTGTTCCGGGGCCCATGGAAAGACATGGCCTCGGAATTGTGCAAAGCCACCTCGAGACCCAACTGCCGGATCCTCTCCACGACTATCGCAACCCCGCGTGTCATCGCGTCGGCCGCCGCCTGACGCGACCTCCCCTGCGCCAGGACCAGCTTGTCGTCAGCGTAGCACACCACGCTGACGCCATCAGGGAGGTCAGCCCGTAGCACCCAGTCGTAACCGATGTCCCATAGGAGCAGACCTAGAACTGATCCCCTTGGGACACCGCACGACATCTCGCGCCGGTTCCACTCCCCGTCGCGACCGGGGTAGATGACGGCTCTGTCCGTCAGATATGCCTCGACTATTCGACGGAGGTAGGTTGGCACCCGGTGATACCGGAGTGATCCACATAGGCCTGACATTCACAATAAT
The DNA here is from genome assembly GCA_937001585.2 of Brachylomia viminalis. NCBI lineage: Eukaryota > Metazoa > Arthropoda > Insecta > Lepidoptera > Noctuidae > Brachylomia > Brachylomia viminalis. The sequence continues at coordinate 25,385,690 of OW443298.2, read as the reverse complement.
AAAAATAGCACAAAGCAAGAATTCATGTCATTGTGTATATAAATAATCATCAAATGTCAAAGAAATGCAAACAAAAAAAAAAAAAACAACATTCAATATGCGACAATTAGAGCAACTCAATCCCAAGCCTTTTTGTCCTCAATATAATCTTTAACGGTCTAAAAGACTTTCTGGCAGACCTTACGTTTAATGATTTGAATTTATTAAGGCTTATAATATCTTGAACGTGGTTTGGAAGTTTATTATAAAAGCGTGTACATTGACATCTGAACGAGCCACCTATTTTCTTAGCCTCCTTAAATTTCTCTCTGAGAGTGTTTCGGACTTACAAATTGATCGAACAGCTCTGTTCTGGAAAACAAAGATAGTCTGAATGTCGGCGGCATTTCCCCACAACAGAATACCGTACGATATTACACTATGGAAATAGCTAAATTACACTAAACGGGCTGTCTCTATGTCAGTTAAATTACGAATTTTTCTAAAAGCGTTAGCTGCGGAGCTAAGCTTTTTTGACAATTTCTCTATATGCGGGCCCCACTGAAGCTTAGCATACCAAGTTAAGCCCAAGAGGAAAAGAAAATTCTCTGTAAAAATGTAAATTTTGTATAAATACCTTCTACAATTGTATTTTTTATACAACCAACTGTTGAATAAAATACATAACATGAGTAACTTACCTTGCACTAAAAATTACCTATCTACTCGCATGGTCATGGCTCAAGAGAGCAGTGACGCGTATTGCAGCAGCCTACTCGGTGTAAAAGGATTATCTTTGATTGTGAAGCTACTGGAAGCGGCAGGACGTTCCAACCAATACAAGTACTTCTTTCCGACCCAAGAAAGTTCAGTGACCCCATGCGAGTAATTAATAGTTAAGAAATATAATTATATTATATAAACGGTGCAGCAACTAGTGCTCTTTAAATACTGTCTGCCTTCCATGGAAAAAGGCGATATCTTCACAGTACGATAATAATAACCACTAGTCACTAGTGTACCATTAATATCCTCAGAGAGGGTAACTGATTCTATATCGACAATCAAAGCAGAAAGCAATAACACAAAGCAAATGATTCTTTTTTAACTTGCTAGAATCCTATAAAAACGTTATTGGCTATTTTCATTTCAAATTGATAGTGTGCAATTCAATACGTTTGATAAAACTCGTACAGGTGCAGATTTAAAAAAGATCTAAAAATCTGGATCGCCGATCCTGGTATAGACCTACATATGAACAGACGGATTGATCGAATTATTCCTTTTTCTATGCAACAGTTATTTTCAAATGGGTTTCCTAACTTTATCCCGTAGCCGGAGATTGCAGATTTATTAAGCTCTTCGTGAATTTCGATCCAATTTAAAATGTACAATAATAAATATGTAAAATTTGCACGCCGACATTAAAGGCATTATAAGAGATCGATGAGCCAGGTTAAGGCACACAATATTTACACAAAAACAGACAAACAGAAAATAATTAAAATAGTATTGTGTGCTTCACGGCTGCGCCAAATAGGCCCCGTTCAGTATAAATGCCAGACAACTAGTGCCTGACGCTGGTTTTCAACTGGACCTTATGTTACGAGGACGTCTTACGGATGTAAATCAGTTTTATAGTGCGTGTAAAATAGATAGATGTGTAACAAATATAAAAAGGATAAATGAATGTCGTTTTTTACAGATACAAAAACATTTTCGTTAGTCAGGAATGAACATACTCGTAGTTCACCGGCAATTATTTGAATACCTATTTCGCTACATTGACGGCAAAATAACTTTTTTTACGCTTCAATCAAGGATCCCTTTCATCGTAGGTATTTACAAAACTAGTCACCTATTTGAATAATCCCTTTACATTATAAGAGACAATCTACAATGGGGAGATTTACCAAGCTACAAGTTGGCATCAAAGCTTGACAAACCTTCCAGTGTTTGTGTTTTTCTTTTATTTAAGGCGCAGATAAACGACTTTTAATGATTTTACATTGAACATCACGTCTAAACTTCTAGTCTTATTTCTTTGAAAAAAATATATGTTATACTAAACAATTTTATTCATAATTTGATATGTGAAAATGTGAAATTATATTTTAATAACATAGTGTAATTAATTTGTAAAGTATTGTCTAACGTGGACAAAAAAACGATAATCACGCAAAAACTATGGGGCGTATTTACATGAAACTTTAATCATATAAAAGACAATTTAATGACCCATATTTTAGTATACGGCTTTTATTTGTATTGTGTTTGATAAATCAAGGTGGGTTGTTTTTTCGAATAAACTTGGTGCGCGTTGAAGCGGGGCTCTGGCGGGCGACGAGCGGCAGTGTATCGCTGACTTTGTCTGACTTTAGTCGCGGGGCGCGACGCAAACTCCTCCCACTCGCTCAAGGGCGCGGGCAGTTAATGTCGCCTTAAGCGTTCCTGCATGTTACTAATATAGTTTGTGAGTATGATGAAATACTAACACCATAATATGCCTTGATGGCAGACAGTAAAATATATATATTATATATATATATTTATTTTTATTATTAATTACTAGCTTCTGCCCGAGACTTTGTCCGCATGATTTTTTTTTCTTTTAACATAAAATATCCTGACACTCCGCAATAATGTAGCGTCCAATTAGTGAAATAACCTTCAGGATCGGATCAGTAGTTCCAATGATTAACTACATACAAACTAAAATTTTTAGCTAAATAGAATAACCAAACTACGTCACAGTCGCAACTCATTCCTGCATAGCAACTACAGTCCTCACATATTTGCGGCCAACACAAAACAACTTCGAGCTATATTCCGACATTCAATCTTTTCTTCAAACTTGCATACCAACTGGATAGTTCCCCAAAGTGCTAACTCTCCGCTAGAGATGGGCCGTACTAGGTCATTTTCGTACTATGTAGGTAAGTACAACTTTTTTTTTTTTTTCGAGGGTGGTAAATCATCAAACAACAGCTTCTCCCGCTCTGGGCAGAGCGGAAGGGCGTGTCAGACTCTTGCTGACTAAAACCCACCCGTGTTCCTTCAGTTACCTGTGCCAGGGGCCACGGTAACCCTCTTGGACTTTTCCGCAACCCTGGCAGATGTAAGTACACCTAGTACGAGTATCGAAAATACTAAATACACAAATTCGGATCAAAGACTAGCGTGCAGTGGGATCGCGTTCAGTAGGCTGTACGTCAGAGGTAACAAACCAGCATAAGCTGCATTTTATTGAAACTCCGTAGTATGCTAGGCCAGTTCAAAGTCAAAGTGTTTATCACCGATGTGCGGTCAACTGTTTATGTCGAATGGTCCTTCCCACCGCGTACTAGGTGTCGACTAGTCCAGAAAAAAGCCTCTTCTAATAAACACGTCTCTTCTCTACTCTCACCGCAGTAACTTTTCAACAGACTACGGCAAAATACTTGTTTAACTGCGCGTTTCCCGTCACATGTTTCAACAAGTTTCAGTTTTGAAATGTGAAATATTTTAGATATAACATTCGTGTTGTCAGTTGCTGCGTCCGGGTTAGATGCGTTATCTGAACTCAGTTTATGGCTAGAATTTCGTTTCCTGGATTCTGGACGGAGATAATGACTATTTTGAGCCTCGTTGTGCTAGCGTGTGTAGTTTTAGTTTTCCATTTTCCAGGATCTAAAGTTTCCTACGACCTTTGCAAGATAAATAAACTCACGGAAATTAATTGTTAAGCGAATTGACTACCAACTGAAATTGATCGTAAGTATATTCAAGTCACAATTGTCACACTGCTCACAGTTTTTTTTCTTTTTTTTAGAAAACGTTGCCCCACACTAGGAATTTCTCCTGTATCGTGGGTGCGTTTACAAACATCTAAACTCACATACACAAACGGCTAGACCCGGAACAACTACTTGCAGGTCATACAAATATTTGTTCCGTGCGGGGATCGAACTCGTGACACGTAACGCAGCAGTCAATCGCTTAACCACTGCGCCAACGGTGTCGTCAAACGGTGTAGTTTCAAGACGTAGTATGTCAATTTTTCTGACTGTACAAAGCACCAACATTCACGAATACAAATGACATTCATAAACTGCGTTTCAATGTCCCCCAGAGATCAATTAGATTTAATCCGCCTATCTCCGTCCCACTTTCCTCTTCTAACTGCAGGCAAAACTCAAACATAGTGCGAGCGAGTAAGGACTTTAATATTTTATGTAAAGAGTTCTCATTTGACCCATTTACCACCAACACCTATTCAGCATGCACTCGGCTGAACGCTGACTTTTTTAAAAGTGCATAGTGTATTTATTTATTTATTTATTCTGTTCAATACAATGCGAAACAATACAATATGATCATTTATGCTTAATCTAATAATGCAAAAAAGAAAAACAAAACAGATTTATAAAAAATATGGTGATGTATATACATATATATTTCGCCGCAGGAGCGTCTACCTGTTAAGATTATTACATAATCTTATTCGTAATTAACAAATTATGAAATTTATCATAATCTTGCTAGTTACGCCCTCGGATCGGTGCCATCTTTTAGCTTCGTGAACTAGAAACACCAAAGCCCACTTCCACGGACCAAGAGCACCCATCTTTTAAGATTCATTATTAAATAAATTCTGATGTCTCGTTAAAACTTCAGTTAAAATTAAAAGGGAACATTTATTTAATGACTTGGTTGCTAGTAATATTCACTATTCCAGCTTTGACACAGTGAGTGTTTATGATACAGCGCCCCAATGATGTAGAAAATGGGGCGATTACGTTTTAATGGTCAATACCTCAATTTTATAATTAAATACGAGAACTTATTCAGTTTCAATAATAATTTACAAACTATAAAGTAACAAATTTTTTTTAAACACTCATTTGTTTATGAAAACCTGAGGGGCAATTCCCGTATTTTTAAGACCGTTCGCATTCTAATCTCAGTCTCAATCTGTCAAAATTACAATTAATTTACATACATTTTTGACAGGTTTTTGACATTGATTGTCGCTGAGATGAGATTGCGACTTGAATTTGAACGTTTTTTAAGTACGATAATTGGCCTACTGTTGTGTGATTAAATTCCTTGAACTACCGGAAATTAAGTTAAGTAGTAATATTGGAGTTGTAAAAAGTCGTAACTTTACTAATTAAACTTTCATCTTAAAATGCCTTTGCATTTATAAATATTAGCATTGTTTAATTATAAAATAATTAACTGATACGCATTTTAACATTGTTAGTAATTTTTATTAAAATAACTTAGTAATAAAATTCTGTACTTGGGCAGCGAGTAGGTCCGCCCAATTTAGGGCAGAGTCACGTTTATAATAGCGGGTGGTATCGCGATAAACATTGTGTAAAAAGGACTGTAAATTGTAATTGTCAAAAATAAAAACCTCTGTAACATTATGTTTTGATTTAAAAGAGTGTCCGTGGAGTTTCTTGCCCGTTTTTCTCCATAAGGAACCTACATCGTCTTGAAATGGGCGAATAGCTTCCCTAACTAACTTAAACTGAACGATTCCTTGTTACATGATAATTCAAAAGTGCCTGTAAATGTTGCAATTGAAATAAATGCTTTGAGTTTGAGTTAAGTATTGCGTGTGATTGAAAACTCTATCTACCATTAACGAAAAATTACACCGGAGACTGGTCGGAGACTACTGCCCTTGGAGTCGTTATCCTGTCATATAAAGTATATACAACGTGTAACATAATTAACGCAAGACCTCATACACCCCAATTAGAGTATTGAATTAAAAGCGTTATACAATGACCAAAACATTTTTTCATAAGCTTACTATTACTATTAAGAAAATCGTTATATTATAGCACTACTTTATGCATTTAAAATTGAGTCTTATTACCTTGCAATAAGATTTAATTTTATTTGGCTCAATCGGCGGTCTGTATTGCAAAATACATAATAAAAAAAAATACCTATATGAATAGTCACTGAAATGGATTCAGTAGTCAATTATGAGCAAACTACTTTCATGATTGGCGTTTATTCTGTTACACCTTGTATAATTATATATACTTACTCGTATATAATATATTCTTTTCTATCGTGCTTGTTAGTGAATCTAAGATTTTACTACTTTTTCTGTTTATACCAGTGACCACCTGTAATTGGCTCTATGTCTCATAAACATTTGCTATCCATCTGTAATAGCTGTTGGTTCTCCTAGGAAAAAAAAAAAAATTGTTTGTCTGTAATCAAATATTACGATAAACATTCGAAAACGATAGTCATCTGCTTTACCACCTCACCTCAAAAACTGTTTATTTTAATTAATCTGTCAGATGAGACCAGAGATCAGAGAGACTTTGTGAAACAGACACGATAACCTCGGCTTTCGGGTTCATAACTTCTAACCCAAAAGACAAAATAGTCGCCTCACGTGTCAAAGTTTATTACCCCTGAACTGAAACATCACACAGCTTAACATACATAAACAGATTTACGTTAACGAATGAATCCCTCCTGTATTCAGTTAATTGCCATTAACACCTTCCAATTATCTGTTTATCTTTGCTCCTTGTCCGCTTTACCCCACTTTGGCAAGTGACTGAACATTCTGGAACAAAGACAGATGTCTTGTAAACAAACAAAAGGTGGAGGACTATGAAAAATAGAGAGGGGACGGATTCTTAAATCGCTCGAGGAATCGTGCATTCGCAATATAAGATTCGCAATTTTGTGATGAAACATGTTCTGTCAGTTGTATCACGTTTTTACGAGTTATTTACCAAAAATATAATGAATTTGGAGGAAGGTCTTTGACGGGTAGTTATGTAGCTATAGTACTATACCCACCAAGACGATCATGATTTGTCGATCATCTACATACTTGCTAACTAAAGAACTTGTATTTTACATAGCAAGGGGAACTACTATAAAACACCACATAAGAGCTAGCTTAGCGCTCAGAATGGAAACGGAAATTACCATAACTTTTGAGATAAGAGAAAATACCTAAAAGACATCCATCTAAGCAGTCACACAAGAGTTACTAGCAATTACAAGTTTGAACGCGAGCGATTCAAAAATCGAGCCCCAATGTAAAATTCAAGGCGGAGAAGAAAACTTTTTAGATATTTCATTTTGTTAAACAGTAGCGTATAGCCACAAGAACGAAGGCACGTATAATAAATTGTCTTAAAGTTTTCCGAAACGTTGGGTTTATTCACTCAGCCACTGTCGTCATATTCGTCATGGGAATTTTATAAACCGACGTAAAATATTGGGATTTGTGAGCCATTTTTTGGTTTATTAAAGTTACTGCCTCCGCGGTGTATATTTTGATTGTAATGTGCATATTTGTTCTAAATTATAGATAGTCAATCACTTTAATAACTTAAAGTAGGTATTAATTACGCAATGGGTTCCTGGTAAAACGCAATTTGAGTCGATCAATAGAAATAGAAATAGGAATAATATTTATTTGAATAAAAATGGTATATAAAGTTGTTTTATTACATCATAGAGAGATCATACGAGTAGAATGAAAATATTATAAGTTAAATTACAAAATGTTTCCCTACAGTAAAATTCTTTTAAGATGTGAAAATGATTACTGTTTAAACATAGAAGTACTTTTTTTATCTAAAGTTTTTAAACTACTTGGTATTTTATTGTATATCCGAACCATGGCTAAACAGCTTTTACTATATTTAACCAGTCTTGCTAAGTCATTTATTATAAGCCTGTGAGGATCTCGCCGGTTTCGATACTTTTAGAGATTACTTTTGACAAACAGTTTCGATTTGCACCTCGGGCAAATTAATCTTGTGTACGAGTAGATATTCACTATTTAGCGATTTTGTTATACGAACTTCTTCGATTGTAGCCGAGCCGCCGCGGTCGGCTGGTCGGCCGTTCGATTTAATAAAATATGAATAACTCACGCAATGGCGTATTGATAGATAAATAAAGTGATATACAAAGGGAAGAATCAGAGGGTATAACACACATGGATATGGAGGTGCCTACATAACTAGAGAAGGGAAGTAGAGAAGGTGATGGTGGCGATAATTTTGGGACTAAAGGCGATAGGGAGGATGACTCATCCGGAAGCTGGATTATGGTAAATGGACTAGGGAAGACAACCACAAGACGACAAACTCCAGTTCAGGAGATAATCTGTAACAATGAAATAAAAGTTATTGCGATATGCATATAAAATAACGAGAAGTTTCCGAAACAAATTGTGTTAGCTAGACTATTTAAAACTTATGAGATAATCAGTATATTACGCGTTTAATATATTAATCCGTAAAAAATAAAAATCACGTTTGTTTATGAATCTCATGCCGAAAAAAATATGAATTGCAAGGTATTTAACGAAATGGGTTAGCATTCACAAAAATCACGGGAAGTCGCAGTGTCATTCTATATCAAAGAATAGAATTAGAGATATATGATCTTTCAAATGAGGAATATGTTGGCAATGTCTCGTGTGATGTGGAAATTCTGTCAGCAATACGTCTCAACCGTATAAGTAAACATACTGATGATAAAGGAGATAACTCTAATGGATGGATCGCAAGCGAGTCTAAACGCATTTATTTTAAAGGTGCGTATATCCCCTCTTTGCTCTCGCGGAGTCATGTGGAATTCCTAGCTATGGCAGAACGAACTTACTTAGACAAAATATAAACCCACAACTTCGTTTATTAAAAATAATAATATCAACTAAAACAAGAAAAACACATTATGATGCTGATGACGTAACAGGTTTCATTAAGTATTGTAAAATTGTGCTAATACACACAATAATACGAAAGTAGTTATTAATAGAACAGTTCACCAACAAAGAAATGCAAGTTAAATTCAATAATTGCCTAACAACAAGAATGGCAGCCCAATCAAAACTGGTATTACCAAGATGCAAGAACTATTTCGGCAAAAGAACGAACGCTTGTTTAATACCTTCTCAGCCTAATGATATTCCAACAGAAATTCTACCGAAAATAACAACTTAAATACAAAAAAAAAGTTGATTCTCTTTGAAAATGCATCATTCTGTTTAAATTTCATTGAATTAGTCTTTAGCATCGACGGGATGCCTGACCCACGCCGCGCCGTCGTAGTTTTTGTACTTTTTTAGTTATTATTGGCTAACTTCCTCACAATGAAAAAAATAAAAAATAAATATATAAATAAATAAATAATGTTTAATAAACCATACGTTAATAATGATCATTACGTTATTATTAAGATTGCTCAAAAGTGTGTGTTTCAACGTCTGAACAAACCTATTGAGGTTTTTGTAAATTTCTGTTTATATTTTGTTTTGTTTCTTAATTAATGAACAATAAAAAAAATGTAAATATGTACAGTATGAGAACCAAAGTCGAGAGATACATATTGGCCGTAACTCAATGCTCCAAATCTTGGAGATATGGACATATTGTAAAGATGTGTACGACTAGAAATGTTAAATGTCCTAAATGTGGAGGCAGCTTTGAAAATTGCGATAAAACTACATTTATGTGTGTAAATTGTAAGGGACATTACTTTATTGACATTCCCTTTTGACATTTGCCTAACTTATTTGAAAGAAAAAAGGTTACGAGAGTTAACGAATGAATTTAATTGTACATACCGTAAAACGCTGTTATTATACGAGTATGTACCTTCATCTCCTCCCCCTACCTTTCTGGTTAAAAATATTGGTATGACAGGGGAAAAAATCAAACAACACTAGAAAATATTTACCCAGTACAATATGAGGATCAGACAACTTATGCAGATAAAGTTAAAACAGCTGCCATACTACCTGGGCAACAGCAAGTTACTAGTTCGCATTCGACAGCATAAAAACGGTGGCAGTCTAGTCCGCCCGCGGCCGCAGCCACTGGCGTTATGGATTATGATTTGGATAAATGATAAATGATTTTATTTCTGTAAGTAGGTTTTTACAAACACTTTTACACGTCAATCATATTTTTTTTTTAAACTAGATGAGGTCGGCGTTTCCTATCTGACTACTCTGAGAAGAAAGGCCGAAACAAACTCAGAGGTCACAGTCTCTTTTAAAGTCCAGACAGAATCTTGGTCAGATCATGTGAAGGCTATGTAGATCGGTGTCTGAAATGGTCTTTTGAGGAAAGAACCCCACAGATTGAGTGGACCTGTCCAGTCAGTGCACGCAATTGTCAGCAATCGTGCAGCTCAACTCAGAACTTAAGGAGCTCAACGATTCGACGAACAATACCAAAGAAAGGACATTTGAGTAGGCCGCACAAGTTACTCAAACTGCCAGATCATGATTACACTAAGAGTAAAAATACAAAAAAAAAAAAAGCAATGACCAACATAGTTCTCACATTCACAATAGTTAAAATAATAGCATAATACTTTACAAAGTAAATACTCTTGTCATAGTATATGTATATAAAATTCATTAATGTCAATGTGTATATAAAATCCGGACATAATCATTGAGGACCATGCAGATTGGTGTCTGAAATGGACTTTTGAGAAAAGAACCACACAGATTGAGTGGACCTGTCCAGACAGTGCACGCATTTGTCAGTAACCGTGCAGCTCGACTCAGAACTTAAGGAGCTCAACGATTCGACGAACAATACCAAAGAAAGGACATTTGGGTAGGCCACATAAACTACTCAAACTGCCAGAACATGATTAAAACTGGAATAATAACCCACATAGTCCTCACATTCACAACAATTAAAATAATATAATACTTTATACAGTAAATATTCATGTCATTGTATATGTAAAAAAATATAGATACTTATAGCAAAGATTAAAAGTACAATAGTTAGCAAAAAAAAACAATAAAATAAATCAACATTCCCTGTGTAAATTTATTGGAACAGCTCACTCCCAAGCCTTTTTGTCCTCAATAAAGTATTTGACAGTATAATAGGCTTTCTGGCATAGTTTCCTTTTTATAAAAGATTTGAATTTATTAAGGCTTAGTTCTTGAATGTGGCTAGGAAGTTTATTATAAAAATGTATACATTGACATCTAAACGAGCCACCTATTTTCTTGAGCCTGGTTGTAGGAACAACAAATTTGTGTTTGTTCCTAGTATTTATACTATGGATATCACTGTATTTTTTAAACAGATTAATATTTTTATGTGCATACAAAAGATTTTCATAAATATACTGAGAAGGCACAGTCATTATATTAATCTCTTTAAATTTTTCTCTGAGGGAGTGTCTGGGACTTAATTTATAAATTGAACGAATTGCCCTTTTTTGTAAAACAAAAATCGTCTGAATATCGGCGGCATTTCCCCACAGCAGAATACCGTACGACATTACACTATGAAAATAACTGAAGTATACTAAACGGGCTGTCTCTAAATCTGTTAAACCACGAATTTTTCTAACAGCGTATGCTGCAGAGCTAAGCTTTTTTGACATTTTATCTATATGGGGGCCCCATTGCAGCTTGGCGTCTAAAGTTATGCCTAAGAATACTGTGGTATTTTCGGGTTTCAACTCTTCCCCCTTTATGAGAACACTTGTTTCTACCTGTCTAACATGTGGTAACGTAAACTTAATACATTTAGTTTTTTTCTCGTTAAGAAGAAGGTTATTAACGTTAAACCAGTTAACTACTTTTGCGAGGGCGCTATTTACATTGTCAGTAACCAGCTGCTGACGTTTGAGTTTAAATAAAAGTGAAGTGTCGTCTGCAAACAGCACTATATCATGTTTATCCTTTATGAGGTAAGGCAAGTCATTTATATAAATAAGAAATAAAAATGGACCTAGAATTGAGCCTTGAGGGACCCCCATTCTTACTACCGATCCGGGAGATCTTTTCCCGTATTATCTACCTAGGAGGTGTTATCTACCTCTTTTAGAGTGAAAAACAAGAAACATCGTCGATAACCGATAAACCAAAGAAGTCAAGTGATCATCATAGACAGAGATCAAGCGATCATAATGGAAAAGATACGTCATCTGGTAATTTAGTAAGTAACGTTACAAAAATGTACTTCGAAATAAAGGTTCATTTAAGAATAAAATAAACAGCGTAGTTAAGATAACCGTAGAATGGTTGGTAATATTTGTGGTTAATAATTTGCCAGAAAACTCATTTGTAAGTAAACTTATTAATGCATTGTCAAAATAATTCTCTCGCATTTAGATTGTACAATGGAATGCACAAAGTCTGCGGCCGAAATCGGCATTGTTTTTATTTTATTAGGTTCATCAACAATTGATTACATCAATACAACCACATAATACATTTTAAAAAGTGAAA